>CM069903.1:63611540-64211540 GCA_036172215.1 Camellia granthamiana | reverse complement strand
CATAAATTGCTCCTTGCCTCTAGTTAATTTATTCATAATCTTCTGCATGAAGGCGCAATAGGCCTCAGTATTTACCAGGTAACCTTACACATAGTCATCAATCTACAGCACCACACCAACAATTCCAGCAGAGAACCTAGAAAGAAAGCAAATCTGGCATGCTAAGGCATACTTCCTACCAGTCCAAAGGTAACCTACCAACATATCCTTGGCCAATGTAAGGATACAAAGATTGGTTGGTAGTCAGACCAGATCCTTCAACTCTAAGAAGCCCTTGTACCAAGTTACCAACTACAAGAAGTCAGCTCCACGAATTTATTTTTTACATTGTCTTAGCGTCATATATTATATTTGTCAATAAACTTCAGTCTCCTTCAACCTTAACCTACATTGTTTCATTCACCTCCTTTGTCTTTCTTGCACAACCAAATCTCAGTTAACTTCCTTTAGAATCCCCATGCCACCACTAGTTTCTTACAAATGCCACTATTGCAGAATATATCTGTTAGTATATTATATGTAATGTATTGTTAGTGATCTAGATAGTGGATGTAGTTAGTGATCTAGATAGTGGATGTAGTGGATGTATATAATATGTAAGGATATAGATAGTGGCTCTTAGTGGTGATAGTGGCTCTTAGTGGCACAAATAGTAGCTCTTGTTCTCTCCTACATAAGGAGTGTAATATGGTCTTCATAAATAAGAATATTGAGATCAATCAATAATATCAATACATTAATTTCCTTCATGGTATCAGAGCTATAAGATTTAGGCCTGTATTTCCTTCTCACCGGCGGGCAGCCGGTCGGCAACTTTGCCTTCGCTGCCCGCTGGAGTTGTATACCAATACCTTCACTCCGCTACATCTTCTAACTCTTTCTTTGTGGCTCTAATCATTTTGTTTAGTCACTCTACCCCTCTCTCCATTTCTCAGATACATCGATCTCCTCCACCTCCTGCGTTTCTTCGTCTCTCCCCTCCTTCCATGGACTCCGCCGCTGTTCTCCGTTCCTTCAACTATTCTGTAGGAACTGTCTCACTTGTGCGGTCTGTACTTGAGAGGCCATGCATGGTTGCTGTGCATAATGCAACCTGGCCCACCTTAAGTAGATCACACATCCAAGGTTTGACATTTGGTGGGTCTATTCCTATAAGACGGGAAGGAATGGTAGTTGCATGCATAAAGGCATCTGAAACTGTAGTGGCAGCCAAGTCTGATGATAGCCAACCACAAAGGCCGTTAGAGAAGAATGGTCTGCGAAGAGCAACATTTCCTAATGGATTTGAGGAGTTGGTCCTGGAGGTCTGTGACGAGACAGAGATTGCTGAGCTGAAACTAAAGGTTGGAGACTTTGAAATGCATCTGAAGCAGGATATTGGTGCCACACACGCTCCCTTGCCTGTTGTTTCTCCAACCACACCACCACCTATTCCCAGCAAACCGATGATTGAATCAGCTGCTGCTTCCCCACCAACTCCACTGCCGAAATCCTCTGCAGAAAAAATCAGTCCATTTACAAATGTTTCAGTGGAAAAATCAACGAAGTAAGCAGCATTGGAGGCTTCTGGAACTAGTGGATATGTTCTTATGTCATCTCCAACAGTTGGCTCATTCCGAAGGGGCAGAACATTGAAAGGAAAGAAGCAACCTCCTATTTGCAAAGAGGGTGATGTAATCAAAGGATAGGTGATAGGCTTTGTGGATCAGTTTGGCACTGAACTTCCAAAACACTTTGTGCTGGTGCTCCAAAAAACTTCCGATGCACTGGGTTTCTTCACCATTTGCCCTTGAATTCTGAGTCCCTTTGATGGCTCATCCACAGCAATAATTGGTGTGGGTTTGGTATAGCATCCAAAACAACCTCTGCTCTGTTACAATTCAGTTTTATCCACATATACAAGAAATTCCAGCAGCAAGGCAAACCAAGTTTGTGGCCAGAACTAACAGTGTGTGAAGGGGGTTTTCTTTAAACTACAAATGACACCTACCACTATGTTCACTTTTCACCTCATCCTCCACCACCTTTTGCACACACCCAATACCCATTTTTATTTTTTAAAACCAATCTTCACCTTTTGTACCCCACTCACCGACTCTCTCAAATCTCCACTTTCTTTATTTTTATTTTATCTTTCTTTTTCCATTTAAAAAAAAAAAAAACAAAAATATATATATATATACCATATCGATTTGCACACCAAACCTTACCTTATTTTATTCATCTCGGGGATCAACCCCGATCACATTTTTACACCACAAAAAAAAAAAAAAAAAAAAAAACAAACAAACAAACAAACAAACAAACAACCGGCCTCACTTCTTCGCCTCTTCAGCTGTTCTCTTCTTCTTGCCTTTGTCTTGGGCGTCCCTTGCCGGTGCTGCCTCCGTGTTTCCCACGCCGCCGAGCACGTTCACTTCCCGTTGCTCTTCAACTGTCACGTATGGCGGACCTCCAAATCTGAGCATCACGGTGGCCTTCCGCTTCAGTTCCTTGTTTTTTGCCTTCAGCACACATATCTCTGCTCGGGCATCCGTATACATGCGCTGGAGCAGAGCCAGTTGGGCTTTTACCTGCTGCACCTCATTTGTTCTACTCTGAAGCCGGTGCGACAGGTTGTTGACCGCCGTCATTGTCTCAACACAAGACCTCAAAGTATAATGATTGGCCTCAATATCAGATTGAGCAGCCATTTTCTGCTCAACTGACAACATTGGAAAGTTCAACGGCGTAAAATCAAGGGCGCTTGGTCCAGGGGCACTTGGTTGAGGTTCAAGGGCTATATTCTGGGTTGTGGTCTCGTTGAGGTCGGGAAAGAGAGTAAGACCACGGGACGAAGAGGCTATGTTCTGGATAACGGGGCGGGAAGAAGAAGCCATTTTTCAGAGCAACAGCGTGTTACAGATTATCTCTCTCAGAAGTGTTACAGAGAGAACGAAGAGTTTTTTCAGCTGGTTTGCTCTGCATCAGCGGCAGCCTCGCCTTGGTTTAAATAGGCATGGCAGACACGCGTATCGCGCGCCGCTCGGCGCGCCTTTTGATGGCTCGACTTTTGATGGTTGTTGGGCACGCCTTTTGATGGCTCGACTTTTGATGGCTGTCGGGCACGCCTTTTGATGGCACGTCTTTTGATGGCACGCTTTTTGATGCACGCCTTTTGATAAGATTGGGCACGCCTTTTGAGGGTGCGACTTTTGAGGGTCCGACAAGACTCTGTAAACTGTCCCGACTTTGATTCCGGTTAGCTTCTATATGGGTCCGACAAGACTCTGTAAACTGTCCCGACATTGATTCCGGTTAGCTCCTATATGGGTCCGACAAGACTCTGTAAACTGTCCCGACATTTATTCCGGTTAGCTCTTATATGGGTCCGACAAGACTCGGTAAACTGTCCCGACATTGATTCCGGTTAGCTCCTATATGGGTCCGACAAGACTCGGTAAACTGTTCCGACATTGATTTCGGTTATCTGCTACAACGGTTCGACACAGCCATATAGTGTCTTCTACAACGGTCCGACATGACCCCGTAAACTGTTTTCTACAACGGTCCGACATAACCCCGTAAACTGTTTTCTACATCGGTCCGATATGACCCCATAAACTATCTTCTACAACGGTCCGACATGACCCCATAAACTGGCTTCTACATCGGTCTGCCATAACCATACGGTCTTCTACAACGGTCTGACACGACCATACAGTGTCTCCTATCCACTTTTATTTTATTTTCAGTTTATTTTCCTGTTTTGTTACTCTCTCCAAACTCAAGTTGGCTAGTCTCTATCCTCCTTGAGTTTGAGGGGGGCTGTTAGTATATTATATGTAATGTATTGTTAGTGATCTAGATAGTGGATGTAGTTAGTGATCTAGATAGTGGATGTAGTGGATGTATATAATATGTAAGGATATAGATAGTGGCTCTTAGTGGTGATAGTGGCTCTTAGTGGCACAAATAGTAGCTCTTGTTCTCTCCTATATAAGGAGTGTAATATGGTCTTCATAAATAAGAATATTGAGATCAATCAATAATATCAATACATTAATTTCCTTCAATATCCTTGCTTCTCACAAATGCTGCATCTATGGAAATCTAGCTCTTCCATCCACCTTGATATCTTCATTCCACCTCTATTTGGTATTGTATACCCATTGATTATGAATAGTCAACCTTCTTCTCAATAAAACATGGCAGCCTCTTATTTGATGTCTATGGGTATAATGTACTAGAATTTGGTCAAAAGCTAAAAAGCTAAATATGGAAAACTGAGAAATCATTGAACTAAATTGACTTTCACTAGTCTCAAGTCTAGTTAAAATGTGGCATAAAGAGAAACCATTACCTGATATAAGACATTTGCGCACTCATCATAGATAGCAACCCAATCCCTTTTTGCACCATCTGACTTGGGGTCAAGCTTCTGAAGATATTCTGCTATCACCTGGGATAACCAAATCAACAAAGAATAATGCACATTAAAATTGCCAAACCCTGTATGAAACAATTATGATTAGAGAGGCATGATTATTGGATAATGGAAGGAGAAGAATCTCACAGAATCTCAGTTTCCATTCACGGCATAATCACACTTCATAAGTAGGATAGAAGACTAAGGGTTGGTTTGGGGTTGTCTTTTTATAAAAAGATGTGCAGAAAAGTAGAGAGGTGATGTGATGGAAAAAAGATAAAAAGATGAAAAGATGGATTATATAGGTTAACCCAAACCAAGCCTAAGGCTCTATTTATTTGTCAGGAATTCCACATAGAAAAGTAGTTCTCAAAAAAGTTAATTGAAGTAAACAAAATGAAAAGAAAAAAAAAATCATAGCAAAATCAATATTCCATCAACCATTTAGTTCAAGGTAAAGTTCGTAAAATTAACTTTCAACTTCCTATGATGCATAGTCATATATTTTATACAAGAAAGGATTTAAAATGTTTCCTCCAAGAGAGCAGTTAAGATGGCGTCCACATTCCACACTTTCCAGCGGCCGGTGAACACCATTCTATAAAAAGAAAATGGTTTTTGTTTCCTTTTCCTTGTCTTTTCAGTTAATTAAAAGCAGCCTAAACCTAACAAGAAAATGATATTGAAAGCCTGTGTGCATGCTATCTATTAAGCTTGCCTAGCAAATGTAAGAATACAAGGCATGATACTGCAGAGTTGGAGCTAAAAGAAGGCAAATGCATGATGACTTAAAATGTCACTCCTACAAAATAAGCATTGAGAGGAGTAGAAAAATAATTTCAATATGTCGGTAAACTAACCCTCAGGTTCTTTAGATCAATATCAAAAAGATCCTTGAGACCAGGCCTTTGTACTTTAACAACAACTTCCTGCCCCTTCAGTTTCGCACGGTGGACCTGACCTGCATAAAGAGAACAAAGTAATCTCCATTTCATTTCTTATTAGATAAAACAAGCACAACCAAGAACACTAAACTTCATTTGCTAATTGAACAAGTTCTAATACAGCGTCAACATGCAATTAAGATTACCAAGACTAGCCGCAGCAATTGGCTCATAATCAAACCGCTCAAATATATCATTTACAGGGGCTCCAAGCTCCTCTTCAACTATAGATATAGCGGTGTCTGATGGGAACGGAGGAACTTGATCCTGCATAGAAACAGGGGAGACAGTGAGAAAAACATGTATTTGATCCTGCATCATCAACTTGTATTCTTTTCTTTACTTGGCATGTGATAATATTTCACCTAGTAGGAAGGGAATAAAAGAAAAAAAAATTGTCTGCCCGTGTATAGAATGAAATGCAAAAAAGAAAGGGAAAAAAAGAAAAGAAAAAAGGTTAGTACATTTTAGGAAAAGAAAAGTAAATTCGTCCCTGACTGGTTAATAACATTTTATCCCTTCAATGACTAACCACCTTTTTTCCTGGAGTTCTTATATGTTCCAATCAAAGCTTCTCCATATGTATTTAATTTCTTAACTAGAGAGAGAGACAGACAGACAGAGACAGCCTCCACATCCATTCAAACACCTTTTAGCCTCAATTATCTTACATGATGTGGATAGATCTTAAATTCTCAATACATCATGATATGCATCAGCATAAAACAAATTAATGATGAGAGGGGAGTGCTCTAGTCTTGGTCTGCATTTAACTCAGGTTTAAGCAGAAAGAATCACAGAGACAAACAGTACTGCAGAGTTTAAAGGCTTTTGAAGATGTGCAGAACTTGAACACGGTAAAGAAAAAACTTCTCTATTTTGTTAAACCAAACCAAGCGTTAATCCCATCAAATGGGGCCGGCTGCATGAATCTTTTTTCTCCACTCAACTCTATCAAAGGCTATTTGGTTAGTCAAATTAAGAAGATTCATATCTCTATTGACTACACTAGCCCACGTCAATCTAAGTCTGCGTCATCCCCTAACACTTCCATCTACCGTCATTGTATCGCATCTCTTAACTACTGCCTCTATTAGTCTCCGTTGTATATGACCAAACCATCTTAATCTATTCTCTCTCAACTTATCTTCTATCAGTACTACTCCTTCCCATTCACAAATATACTCATTTCTAACTCTATCTTTTGTAATCTTGCCACACATCTACCTTAACATCCTCATTACAGCAACACTCATCTTATTTACATGTTTTGTAGTGCCCAACACTCCGTCCCATACAACATCGGTGGTCTAATAGCCGTTCCATAGAACTTTCCTTTTAATCTAGTGAGTACTCGTTTTGTACCCAAGACGCACTCCTCCACTTAAGCCACCTCGTCTTAATTCTATAGACTACATCTGCTCCAATCTCCCCAGCCGATCAATCCTAAATAATGAAAATGTTCACTCTTAGATAATTCATAATTCAATTGATAAAGAGAAGTAGCGGCTTAGAAATAGTAGATGGTGAAGCAGGAAAGAGAAGACAATAAATTATAAGAATGTCCATGCTTGGCAGCCGCTAAAAGGATAATTAAACTAGATAATGTAGATAACCCATTTCTTACATGGAAAATAGCACAGAAACATGACAAACATGTGAGAATGATTCTTCTGGCTATATTCATTCATGAGAAAAGAATATGGAAGGATACTAAATATTGAAGTAAGCAATGGTGTCTAAGATTCAACAATGATGTTTCCAATACAATAACTTCAACCTGAAGTTCTGACAACTGATCAACATATTCTTGAGCAAGAATGTCCACCCTTGTGGAGAACTGCTGGCCAATTTTAATGAATGTAGGACCTAATCTCAAAATATTTTCCTTTAACCACTTGGCAAGGGCTTTCCGCCGTTGAACTTTCTTCGCCTCGGTCACTCCACCTGCATATTAACATCCTACAAATTAGATGTTGACCAAAAATATAAACACCAACTTGTGCAATGTCTAAAGCAATTGAAGTCTTAGCAAGTGAGATACATACGGAACCATCACATCAAAAGATGAAAAGAATAAGTCAAGAGGTTTATAAAAATACCAGTTATTGCAGACCAAGGGTCCCAAGTTATATGCAGAACAATAAGACCACAGAAAAAAGTTCAGATGAATCAAATTAATCTAACTTCAAAGCTAATACTTAAATGTCTATAATCAAACTGAACGGTAAAATAAAACTCAACCACTTAAGAGAACATCAAAACCTCAGGTAGGTGAATTTTCTCCACCAGCTCCAGTGAACAGATAATTAATAAGCAAATTTTCTCCAGTAAATTATTAAGTGAATAACGAGTGCTCCAGTGAGCAGATAATTTTCTCCAATTTAAATCATCATATAAGTTATAACCAATTATAGATTCATGAGATCCATCATGAACAACAGTGACCTTTCCCTCAAAACAGTTGATTTAATCAGACACTTCCTTTAACTTGCATAGTTACATGGACAATATCAAGTGCAAAATTAGCAGGCTAACTACCATAAAGCGACGTTATTACATGACCAAAACCAATCCCATGTAAACTGTATAACCAATCCCATTCTCATAGAAGTAACTAACCTCGATAAGAAAATTTTTGATTGTTCAACCAAGCCTTAAAGATAAAAGTTAGAACAAATCCCCATATCTCCAAAGTCCTTTGTATTGTTGAATAGGTTTTGAACCTATTCCAACGGCCCCCAGGGGTAACAGACACCTGTAAAATCATGCATTGCCATTAAGATGATAGTTTGGCATACAAAGGTAATAAGAAATACAAGCATATATTTGTATATATGCACACCAACACACACTATTAGTCTCATGCAAGCACCAATCATTCACCTGCGTGCAAGCATGAATATGCGGTGTTGTGCGAAATCATTGTCCACTATTGACATGTGAGCAGCAAAAAAGAGTCATGGGTAGTTTGCTAATTCCAAATTTGTTAGACATGAGCTATTGTAAGAGTCGTGGATCCTTTTCTGAGTCAGGTTATTGGATCATTATCTATGAAGTCTAGAATATTTGTAGCAGTAGAAGCTTCTTAATTTTATAATAAAGTTTTGGTCCTTGCAAAACTAAGAGAAGGGGCATGCTCTCTAAATGAATGAAGAAGGCTTGGCTTTTGTGTCATGCTTAATTTGGTGCATACAAGGTGAAAGAAATAATTCTTTTGAAGAGTGGAGTCATCAATGTACAAAATGAAGAGCTTTTTTTATTTTATTTTATTTTAATTTTGCTACATTTTACATTGACAAGGAGAATGAATCACTTGTAGATATTTCTGGGAATTTTTAGATAATGCATATGGCATTTGATGGAATATAGGAGCATATCCTATGAAACTTGGACACCTCTTTGAAGGCCACATACCAATGTTCAACATGTGTCGGACACGGACAAAACACGCGTCGGACACGGACACAACACGCGTCGGACGCATTGGAGGAGTAAGACACGCTGGGGATATGTTATGTCCCCTTCTCTTTTTTGTTTTCTTTTTACAGTAATAGCGCACCCAAGGTTGATGAATTTGATGAAAATAAATATATGACAATACATAAAATAACAAAAAATATGACATAATAAATATATAAAATTATGTGTTTTGCATGTGTCCCTTGTGCGTCGTGTCCCACATTTTTTAAAATTTGTGTATCTGCATGTCCGTATTGTGTCACATGTCCGTGTCTATGCTTCTTAGGGAATAACATTATATAAATCTTATGTATATAGGTGAGTTCCCCTCTTCTTAGCACATTTATCAATAAATTCTCTTCCCAAATTTTCTCAATAAGAGAGAATATCTCGTATTTTGTCTTTTGTTCAATATATGGTAATTTGTACATGGTCATGGACGTATAGCTTATACGATTCAAGGCTTTTGAGTGTAAAGGGTTTGTCCACTTTTGTTATCATTTTTTTTCATTACACAAATTAGCAAAAGCATGCATTTATAAAACATGGGGCCTCGGATATACTCAACAAAAAGCAATGAAAACATTATTTTATGTACATGCTAACCAATATCACTTCAATAAAGTGAAGGGTTAATTTCACTTTTATCCCCTACACTATTGTCATTTTTTCAGTTTCATTCCTATCAATTTCTTTTATCTAGCCCTTATAGTTTCTAATTTAAATTCATATAGTTCAATTAAAGACAGCCCCTGTTGAAATCAATCATGATGGAAACCTAATTTAATTGAAAAAAGGTAATTTTATAATTTGGACAACATACAACCAAACACCCATCTTATCACTAACACTATATTAGACAACTTATACCTTACAATCAAACACCCATTTTCTTCTCCACCCCTCATTTCAAAATACTGAGTAAGAAAAATGAGTTTTGATTGTATGATTTAAGGTGTTCAAATTTTAAAACAACATTTTTGTCCATCACATTGATTTGGACAACCATTTCCAATTGAACCACATTAACTTAAATTAAAAACTCTGATTTATACACTGTAAAATAGTCTTTCTCTACTCTCTTAAATTTGTAAGCATAAGATTATAACCACATTTCCTAATTTATAGACTGTAAAGATTTCTAATAATGAGAAATTGCTCAATACTAGTATCAGTAACTTATTTCTTTCAAAGTATTTCCCGTAGCTAAAATCCATCATCATTTATTTAAAAAATTGGCTTGCATTTGAGGAACATACAAGCAAGTATTTGATTAACCTATTGTCTAATATTCTATATCCACATTGTGACCTAGTTTTCACAATCTTGTAGAGGATTCAAAGCATACAAGCTTGAGCTAGCCATAATCTAAATGGTTCCAAGGTGTATCACAACAGAAATGGAATAACTTCTCCATTTTTTTCTCTAATTACTCTACAAACCGACTGAATTTCAATAACCTATGACAATTCTACCACTAAAATCTCAAATAAATAAACAAATTCAAAAGGAAAAGTTCAAAGCATAAGCTTCAATACCTCAACTTGTCCACTCCGTTTAAACCATGCCTCCTCTTGTCCAATCTCCTCTATAGTTTTCTTCCTCCCAACCTTCTCAGACTCCGATTCCACAACTGCTTCAGCAATTCTCGTTGCAGCGCCATTTCCATTAACGTACTTCGCTAAGCTCCCATTACTCGCTCCATTCTCACTCTCAATCACACTTACACCTCCATTCGAGTACCCCTCGACAACTCCAGTGTAACCATAACCAGTACCATTAACATTACCATTGAATTCAACACCGTTCAATGAACTCGCCACCGCACTTTCTCCATCTTCAACCTCGACCACGACTTCATCTCTCTGAATAGCTCTGATTCGAGTTCGAAAAACCAGATTCGATCGATTGCGCTTAGACAGAGGAAGTCTAGAGAGAGAAACTTTGAGCCTGCGAGTGGAGTCTGAGCGGAGAAAGGCGAGTTCAGGTAAAGTGTAGGTAGAGAGGGAAGTGGCAGACATTTTCGAAGTGATCGGTACTCAAACCCTAGCAGTAAAAAGTCCGGTTTTCATGAGAGAGAGAGAGAGAGAGTTGCAGAGAAGAAGAGGATTAAGAGTGAAGAAGAGAGTTCAATTAATTAAATAAATATAATTGAAAATGAAAATGAAAATGAAAATGAGATTGAAAAATGAGAAATGAGAAAGAAAGGGGTGGTGAGTGGGAGGGCCACGTGGCAAGAGAGAGAGTTGCAGAGAAGAAGAGGATTAAGAGTGAAGAAGAGAGTTCAATTAATTAAATAAATATAATTGAAAATGAAAATGAAAATGAAAATGAGATTGAAAAATGAGAAATGAGAAAGAAAGGGGTGGTGAGTGGGAGGGCCACGTGGCAAGAAGTAAGATTGAGGAAGATTGAGGGTTGGGATGTTTGGGGGGTTCTGATTGGCTGAGAGAGTCTCGCTAGGTTGTCGTCAGCCACAAATAAGATTGTCGTTTTGTGGCTTACGTGTCAACCCACATTTATTTTTGTTAGAAATTTAAGTTTTTTTTTTCCCATTAATTAAAATTAAAAAAATTTAGGAACATATAAGCGGTGTTTGGAAATAAATTTTTTAGGTTTTTTTTTTTGTTTTTTTACTAAAAGATAAATTGATTACAAAATTAAAAAAAATCGGAACAAAATATCATATCAAATTCTATAATCATTTCACTTTTTTTCTCAGAAATATCACATTCAACCACAAAAAAATTCAACTATCTTCCCAAACATAAAAAAAAAAATTCTCCAATAATATCTTACAATTAAAAAAACCTACTGTACGGGAAAGAGATTCACCTTCACGTATAATCCTGTTGATCAAGCCTATATTCCTCTGCACGTCGTCGTTCTAACACCTGAAAACACAAAGTGAGCTGGCCGGCGGGTGTGTGCCGGAAACCTCTCCGATGCCTAAGTCAGTAAGCAAGAAATAGGCAAAAGCTCAATGTAGTCAGGGAGCAAAAGTTGCATTACCTCTTCATAGGTGATATTGGTGAGCTTTTATAGGTTTCGCTTGACACAATCCTGGTAGGACTCTTATTCCTCCATGCAGAGTCCTCCTAGGATTCATACTCCTGGAAGATAATGCTTATCCTCCAACACCCCCCTCACTGCTTAAACCAAGTGAGATGGTTCTTCCACGGCAGAACTACCACACGACCGGAGTAATACTGCCGTACTGAATAGGCAAGTCTGGACGAACTAACTCCTAGTTCAGCTCTCCCATTCCTTATTTTTACTCCGGTTTCACATGCCAAGGCCGGACTATCCATAGAAGAGTCCGACCGAACTACCATAAACGGTCTAGAAGATGTTACTCTTGTACTCCGGTTTAGAAGACGTAACCGGACTAACCAGAAACTGAGCTACACCGTGCTTATCTGTCAACCGGACTACCGCAGTACTCCTTAGACCGGAGTACACACTACAGTTCACGTTTGGGCTTACCTCAGTCCAACTCCAGCTCGGCCCAATTTATTAATATAAATTACCCTCTCAATTGCCCCTTAATTCCATTTGCAAAGCATAATTGGGATTACCGATCTACCAGCCGAGCTACAGTTTTAACCTCTCCAGCCGAGCTAAAAACACCTGTTAGCCTTTCCAGCCGAGCTAAAACCTTTTTCAGCCGAGCTATATTTCAAGCCGAGCGGTGCACGTCCGGTCAAAACGTCTTTTCAATTACAGCAACTGAACCGTTCAGTATTCCAGTGACACGTGGCACACTGGTATTGGCTATTCACAGCTGTTGCGCCGCCCTCGTACTCCGAAAAAATTAAACAGTTCCCGCCCTTTTGGCCCTTTTCACAAAACACTCCTTTCGTTTCAAATCACTTACATCACTATTCACTTTCTTCTCCTCTTCTTCGAACTCTTCAACCTCTGAGCTCTTGCTGTCTCTGAAGCTCGTGTTCTGCTTCCGTGTGCTTCAACCTTGTTCTTCCTCCACACTAGGTAAGCCTTCGAAATCTGCTTCTTTGTTATTAGCTTTCGTTTTAATCCATAGCAATCTATTTTGCGTGTTTTTGCAAAATACTTTTTGTTTTGTTTCTGCAAAACTTAGCCATAGGACACATGAATGCACGCAAGAACCTGTAGAACACTGATTTTGATCCAAAAAACACGTCCAACCGAGCTAGGATTTTGTTTTTGCACATCTGAACACTTAGGTAAACTGGAACCGAACTACCATTTATACATAACAGTAGCTTTAATAAGTCACCATCGGATTCATACTAGCCGAGATAAAAACTCACCGAACTAGGAATTCTGGCCCTCGACCGAGCTATGCCTTGGGGGGGCTAAGCCAACTTTCTCAGTTCCTAAACCGAACTGAGAAAGTTGCCCCTCAATGCCCAGCCGGAGTACGAACCCATAGGTAGAACCGAAATAACCCGACGTCCTGACGAACTGAGATAAGAGGCACTTCGCTGAAACCGAGATAGATCCTTGTAGCACCCTGTGTAGCCGAAATAGGACTTGTCTTTTCTCCTTCTGTTTTTTGTAGCACGGTCAGTGATCTGTGCTTAACACCTTGTTTTTCCACTTTGCAGACTTAGGTTGCCCAGACACGTCTGCGCGCTAAACCGAGCTTCTGAGAACATCCTTTCGGCCGAAATAATTAATTTTGATAAGTTATACCATAGATGGGGAAGTACAAATTTTTGGTAGAAACCCCAGGCGGCTTAGCCGAATTCAGAAAGGATTACCGTATTCCAGCCGATGTAAACCTTATTTTAGCCGAACAAGACGTTGACCCATGGGGCAACGAAGGTTTTGTCCCCTTTACCCTCCAATCAATAATAGAGACCGGACTTAGATTCCCAATCCAACCCTTAATTTGTGAATTTTTAAGACAAACCAGACTATGTCCCACCCAGCTGTCCACCAATACATACCGAATAATAATGGGTATAGTCGCACTGAACCACCAAACCGGTCTGAACCTCGGTTTAGCCGAAATACTCCATCAATACTCCATAGGATCCAAGAACGACGGCTGGTGTTATTATTTGAGAGTACGCCGTGGCCGAGAAAAAATAATTAAGGATACACCGGACAAAGACCTGAATGACGATGATTTCTTCTGGGTATCTGGGAACTTTGAAGACCTTCAAGCCCAGATTCCTGGCTGGAGAATAAACTGGAAACAAGGAGAGCCCGGTATACATACCTCGGTTGCATTCCATTTTCATCATTCGTTTTTCCTCCTTTTTTTTTTTTATTTCGGCGTTGTACTTTGGACCGAACTAACACTTGTTTTCTCTTTGCAGATAAAGCCCATCTCCTCTCAAACTACAACTACCCCAACCTTGGTGTCCTGCGCGCCGCACTACGAGTTCGGGAAAGAAGTTGGGCTAAACTTCTCAAATTCGAACCAACTTACCGATACTCCGGTCGCCGAAAAGCAAAGGTGACTGACTTCCTGCTTGAAGAAGCACCGGAACCGGACCCAAACTTGCCGCAAATAAACTTGGTACCATTAACCGCCGAACAAGAAATGGCAAAGAAGAACAGGCTGAAGGCCCTTCTAACCGAGACCACACCAGCCGAGGTACCACTAACCGGTCGAACAACTGAGACCATGGTAGCTCTTCCGTCGCAACAACCATCCTCATCTCGCCAACGCAAGCGTGCCCGGACTAGCCAAACCGAGCAACAACTTGTTGATGAGGACGAGATCGTTCAACCACCAATCCAGTCTCCCAGCCCCCAGCCCAGAATCCAACCGGAGCAGTCCAACCGTGCTACCTCTTCCAAGTGGGTTCCAGAGCTGTCCTTCAACAACCGAGATATCCAGGAGACTGACTCGGTTGTTGCGGAGAAGGACCACTTGATGGCTTTCAACTTAGCCAAAAGTGTGTGCCTCCCCAAGGACATGGAGCACCACTACAAACAGCTTAACACCGAGCTGAAGTCAATCCGGTCTTCTACGAAGTCTATGATCCTGGTAAACATCTTTCTTCTTTCTATGTGAATTTTTCCAAACTTTGAGTCCGGCTAACATCACTTCTCCTTTGCAGGCCATCCAGAAAAATCATGTTACTCACAGGAAGGTCATGGAACTTAGGCGAAGTATCAGGGAAGCCATGGCGGAGGCCGAAGTAAAGAGGGCCGAGCTGGAGGAGGCCAAAGAGCAACTGGCCGAACTCCAGGCAGAAAATGATCGGCTGACCGAAGTTGCAAATTCGGTTGAAGCCGAAAAGAAGAAGGTTGTTGCCGAAGCGAAGGACAAGTACCTGCGCCTTTTGGCCAGGATTGAAAAGCAGAAAGGCGCCGAAATAAGCCAGCTGAAGGAGGACGTCAAGGAAGCCAAGAAACAAGGCTTTAAAGACGCCGAGGATGCATACACCCTCTAGTGCAACGCCGCCAAGGACTTATTCTTTAAGTGCGGTTGGAGGAGTGCTGTGGAGAAGCTCGGCTGCGGGGCTGAGACCGAGGTTTATAATGCTCCGGCTTGTGTTATTCCGGCCTCGCTCTCGCAGTACACTGCCGATCTGCAGAGGCAATTTCTCGAAGGCCAAGGCTCTGATGAAGATGATGATGAGGAGTCTGATGCAGATGAGCAAACTCTTACCCCGGCTGTCAACGAACAATCAAACAATCTGGCAGTTCGGTTGGAGCCGGTCATTGAGGACTTAACTGACGAGCTGCTGGTTAACAACACACAGCCAACAGAAACCGAAGTTCAAGCCGAGACCGAGCTCCCAGATCAAACCGTTCTCCCAATTGACACCGGGCTCCCAACAAGTGATGATGCGGAATTCGATGCCGAGCTTGATGATCTTCTCCGCTGATTTTTCATTTCTCTTCTTTTGTTCTGAACTTTTGTAACCGGGCTGTGGCTCCCAAATTTGTACTTGGTTTGCGTTTGCACTTTTAATGAAAATTTCTTGAACTTTTATTCCGGTTTTGTGTGTGCATGCTCATACTTGCAATGAATTTTTCATTAACTGTGATCTCGGTCTAACTATCTAACTTGCTAGCCAACCACTCTTTAGCCGATATAACTCACTTCGGCTCAAGAGTACACAGTTTGTTTAATCCTGCCAGCGACTCTTTAGCCGATATATCATATTTCGGCTGAAGAGTACAGAGTGTTGGTTTAATCCAGCCAACCACTCTTCAGCCTATACCCATACTTCGGCTGAAGAGTACAGAGTGTTGGTTTAATCCAACCAACCACTCTTCAGCCTATACCCATACTTCGGCTGAAGAGTACAGAGTGTTGGTTTAATCTAGCCAACCACTCTTCAGCCATACATTTACTTCGGCTGAAGAGTACAGAGTGTTGGTTTAATCCAGCCAACCACTCTTCAGCCATACACTTACTTCGGCTGAAGAGTACAGAGTGTTGGTTTAATCCAGCCAACCACTCTTCAGCCTATACCCATACTTCGGCTGAAGAGTACAGAGTGTTGGTTTAATCCAGCCAACCACTCTTCAGCCATACACTTACTTCGGCTGAAGAGTACAGAGTGTGGGTTTAATCCAGCCAACCACTCTTCAGCCATACACTTACTTCGGCTGAAGAGTACAGAGTGTTGGTTTAATCCAGCCAACCACTCTTCAGCCTATACCCATACTTCGGCTGAAGAGTACAAAGTGTTGGTTTAATCCAGCCAACCTCTAAGTTGGTTTTTTCAGCCAACTGAGAATAAGGTGTTTGGTTATTCCGACCAAACGTCCTGCAGCCTGGATCCTTATCCTGGGCTTAGGAGGGGTCAAAGTTGGTTATTTCGGCCAACTATGTTTACAATGCTACTGACTTACTAAAATTACTCTCTACCGAAAACAAATATACTGAAAAAGAATCGACTTGTTTTATTGAGAAAGTACAAAATTACACTTTCTTAAAAGAAAAAGGCTAAAAATAAAACAATTTAAGATTGGCAGTGTTCCACGGCCTAGGAATTGCTTTGCCGTCCTTATCTTCCAAGTGGTATGCCCATTTGCCTGCTAAACCGACCACTTTGTAAGGTCCTTCCCAATTCAGCCCCAACTTGCCATCTCCTGGAACCAGGGTGTTTCCCATCACTTTGCGAAGTACCCAATCGCCGATCTTGAACTGTCTTGGATGCACCGTTTTGTTGTACTTTCTAGACAACTCTTGTTGGTAGGAGGCGATGTGAACCAATGCTCTGTCTCTTCTTTCTTCCGCGAGATCAAGTTCTAATGCTATCGCTTCGGCGTTTAAGTCTGGATCAAAGTTTTCACTCCGAATTGTGGGGAGACCAACTTCTAATGGGATGACTGCTTCCATGCCGTAAGCTAAGGAGAATGGTGTTTCTCCTGTTGATCGCCGAGGCGTGGTGCGGTAAGCCCATAAAACATGATGGAGTTCTTCTGCCCACTTGCCTTTAGCTTTCTCTAGTCTTTTCTTTAGTCCATCCAAGACTACCTTGTTTGAAGCTTCTGCTTGACCACTCGCTTGGGGATACGCCGGTGTAGAATTGTAGAATTCTATCTTGTACTCCTCACAAAAGCCTCTAAAAATTTTACCGTCGAACTGCGTGCCGTTGTCTAAGATCAGTGCTTTTGGTATGCCGAAGCGAGTGATGATGTTCTGCCAGACAAATTTCTTCACATCTTTTTCCTTGATTGACGCCAAGGCTTCTACTTCCACCCATTTTGTGAAGTAGTCTGTTGCCGCAAGAAAGAACTTCCTGTTGCCTGGTGCTGTTGGGAGCGGTCCCACTATGTCTAAGCCCCACATTGCGAAAGGCCATGGACTAGTGAGAGGTAGAAGTTCTCTGGCCGGTTGGTGTATTTGATGCGCAAACTTCTGACACTTTTCGCATTTTTTGACATACTTCTCTGAATCCGCTTGCATGTACGGCCACCAGTATCCTTGTGAAATAGCTCGGTATGCCAATGATCGTCCTCCTTGATGGCTGCCGCATACACCCTCATGTATTTCGAACAGGAATGCTTCCACTTTGCTGGGGTGCACACACTTTAAGTAAGGTCCTGTGAACAACTTCTTGTATAATGCCAAGGAAGGAGAGAGCCAAAATCGCTGCGACTTTGCTCTGGTTCTGTTGGCTTCTTTCTTGTCTTCTGGTAAGATGCCGTCTTTCAGGAACAAGATGATAGGATCCATCCAAGAAGGACCTAGATCGGCGCAGCATACTTCTTCTGCTTCTGGGTCTTCGATACTTGGTCTAGGCAGGTAGTCGATCAATAGAGGATGTGGGATGGAGGTATCTGCCATTGAAGCGAAACCCGCTAGTTCGTCTGCTCTACTGTTCTCCTCCCTGCCGATCTGTTCTAACCTCACCACCTCAAACTTTTTGATTTCGGTTCTGATCAGCTCTTGGTACTTAGCCATTCTGTCATCCTTTGCTTCATAGTCGCCAGATATTTGGTTTACCACTAGCTGTGAGTCCCTGTAAACCATTAGCTCGGTGGCCTTCATGTGGAATGCCGATTTGAGACCTGCAAGAAGCGCTTCATACTCCGCTTCGTTGTTTGACGCTGGGAAGCCAAGGTTGATTGCCTGCTCCACCACTAGGCCGTCTGGAGAGATGAGGACTATGCCAAGTCCTGCTCCATGTCGGTTGGATGCTCCATCCACAAAGAGCTTCCACATCTCCCCAACGAACAACTTCCAACAAGTGGAGGGATCGGATGATGCCT
The DNA here is from genome assembly GCA_036172215.1 of Camellia granthamiana. Lineage (NCBI taxonomy): Eukaryota > Viridiplantae > Streptophyta > Magnoliopsida > Ericales > Theaceae > Camellia > Camellia granthamiana. Next base: position 64,193,048 of record CM069903.1, on the reverse strand, counting down.
TGGGATCTTCCACGTTGCTGATTTCTTCTTCTAAGTCCAGGCCTGCTGCCTGCCCCTTGTCATCTTGTTGCACCAAGTTTTGCTTTGTTGGCGAGTCTGGACTTGGTATAGCATGGTTTACTTCTTCCTTGTTTGTATTACTCCGGTCTGCCTTAGGATTTGGCTGAGTAACCAATACCAGGGGTTGCGTTATTCCGGCGTCAACTTCCGTCCCTAGTTCGGTTGAGTCAGTCAGGTCGACTGGGCAGATATGATGACTCCCAGGAGTGAACTCTACGACAAAATCCGCCAATGCTTGAGCTTTTATTGCGGTTCTAGGTTGGAACTTGATGTCGTATTGTCCCAACTCTACTGCCCACTTCAGAATTCGCCCGGAGAAGTTCGCTCTTTCAAACAAAGCCTTTAGTGGGAAGGCCGTGAGGACAACAATGGTGTGAGCGTGAAAGTAGTGCGATAGCTTCCTTGCGGCCATCATCAAGGCCAATGCTAGTTTCTCCAGTGGCAAATACCTTGTTTCGGCGCCCAGCAGTGTCTTGCTAACATAGTAGATGGGCAGATGTTGGACTCCTTCTGCACGGACCAACACCGCGCTGATTGCGTGCTGTGAGACTGCCAGGTACAGGAAGAGTTCTTCTCCAGGAATTGGTGTTACAAGTAGTGGCGGAGAAGACATGTATTCCTTCAAGCTTTCCAGAGCCCGGTCACATTCTTTGTCCCACTCAAACTTGGCCTTGAGGGCATGAAAAAATGGTCGTAGCCTGTCTGACGATCGGCTAATGAACCGATTGAGCGCGGCTGCCATGCCGGTGAGACGCTGTACTTCTTTTACGGAGTTTGGTCTCTCCAGATCCTGAATTGCCTTGATCTGAGAAGGATCTGCTTCTATACCTCGGTTGGTCACCAAGAAGCCTAAGAATTTGCCTGATCCTACTCCGAATGCACACTTCGACGCGTTGAGGCGTAACTTATGCTTCTTCAGAATCTCAAACATCTCACTTAGGTCCCTGAGGTGGTCATTTTCATCCTTGCTCTTGACCACCATGTCGTCGATGTAAGCTTCCATTGTTCTGCCTAACAACGGCTCAAACATCTTGGTGACCATTCTCTGGAATGTCGCCCCAGCGTTCTTTAGGCCAAAGGGCATGACCTTGTAGCAGTAGAGTCCTCTTGGTGTGGTGAAAGATGTGACCTCCTGGTCCGGTTCATGCATTGCGATCTGGTGGTAGCCCCTGTATGCATCCAGGAAGCTTAGACGGTTGTGCCCCGCCGTCAGGTCTACCAGTTGGTCAATCCGTGGTAGAGGAAAGCTATCTTTAGGGCATGCTTTGTTGACAATTTTATAGTCGACGCAGACGCGCCACTTGCCATTCTTCTTCGGCACTACGACCGTGTTGGAGATCCATCTGGGGTAGTGCACCTCTCTGATTGCCCCTGCTTCCAACAAGTTTCCCACTTCTTCCGCCACTATCTCGGCGTGGTGGAGTGCCGATCTACGGGTGCGCTGAATGATTGGCCTGGCAGATGGGTGGACATTGAGTTGGTGGCAGATGAAGTTAGGAGCAATGCCTGGCATGTCGTATGGAGTCCAGGCAAACACTTCGATGTTAGAGGTCAAAAATTCCAAGACCTCTAACCTCTCAGCGCTGGACAACGACGAACCGAGCAGAAAGAACTTATCCGGGTTCTTTTCCTCTATTCTGACTTCCACCAAGTCTTCCACCGCTTTCTGGCTTGCTGCTTTGCCGACGTCTGCGAATAGTTCATTACTCTCCGGTTCTTCCACCGAATGTACATACCCCTTCGCAGCGCGGCTTCCGTTCACTGTGACGAAACATTGCTTGGACATGATTTGGTCTCCATAGACTTCCTCTATTACTCCGGTATCGTTGGGAACCGCATCACTTGGTGGTAGGATGACGCCACCGAGCGCATGGCATGCAGCCAGGTTCTGCCCAAGATGATGTTATAGGTGGATGGGACCTTTAACACCCAGAACTCTACTTGCTTCGCTACACTCCCTGCTCTGACTGGAAGGATGATCTTGCCAACTGGTCATTCTGGCATCGAGTTAAATCCAATCAAGGGTGACACTGCAGGTGCTAAGTCTTTATCTTGCAGCTTCAATTGTTTGAACGTCTCATAGTACATGATTTCGCACGAACTACCCTGGTCAATCAGAATCCGCTTGACGTCAAAATCCTTGACTCGGAGAGTGACGACCAGGGCATCATTGTGGGGGCAATATATTCTGTCCAAATCTTTATCCGAAAAAGACATAACATTTGTGGCCTCTGTCCTCCCCTTCTTGACGACAGGTTGGGCACTTAGTACCTCCCTTAAGTGCTCAGCCTTTTTGATCGAACCTCTGAGCTCACATACACGCTCAGGTTCGAAAACTCCATGTATAACATTGATGATACCTTGAGGTGGAGCATCGATCAGCATTCCATTGGGGTTATTACGGTCCTGGGGGGCCGTCTGTGCCCCTCCTTCAATGTATTTGTCTAAGTGGCCTGCCGCTACCAACTCCTCCAAGTGCTGCCTCAATGGGGTGCAGTTCTCAGTTCGGTGCCCCTTTTCTTTGTGGAAGGTGCACCGTGATCTGTCGTCATAGTCCTTCTGTGCCTCGCCTAGCTTGGCTGGCCACTTGACGAAAGGCTCGTCTCGAATCTCGCTAAGTATTCGGTAGATCGGCTTTTTGAAGACCGTGGTGATGGCAGTGCGGACTCTCAACCATCTTTCGTCCCGGTCTTCTCCGTTGTCCCGTCTACCACGCCCGTTTTTGTTCGGCCGATTTACCGCATTGATCTTTGCTAAAGCCTTCTTTTCTGGCGCTGCGGTCGTGCCAGACTTTGATTTGGCACGGGCGCTATCCTCTTCCACCTTGATGTGCTGATGCACTCTTTCCATCAGGGCTTCCATGGTAAGAGGTGGCGTCATGGTTATAGAATCCCTCAGTCTGTTTCCAACTGGGAGTCCTCTTTTATACTGCGCAATGGCGAGATTGGTTGGGCAGTCCCCAATCTGGTTGAATGTCTCCCAGTAGCGACTGTTGTATGATCTCAGGGTCTCCCTTCTCGCCCATATCGATGGAGAGTATTGGTCGATCTCCACTGGGGTTTTAGTGTTTGTTCTGAATCTTGTGACAAATGCTTCTGCCAATTGCGCCCAAGAGGCTATGCTGCCCTCTGGGAGTTTCTCAAACCAAGTCAAGCCTAGGTCACCAAGGCTTGAGGGGAATAGGATGCACATTAAGACCTCGTTCCGCCGGTATACAGCCATGACCTGGCGGAAGTGGCTTAAGTGTAAGTAGGGATCTGTCTTTCCCTCGTATGTAGTGAACTTCGGCTGTAGAAAGCCTGAGGGTAAAGGCGCGTTCTCTATTGCTGGGACGAATGGTGAGGTCTGCAGCCTCGCCAATGCCTTATCTGCTGGTTCGTAGGCCGGGCGCGGTAGTGGCATTCCAACCTCGACGCTTCCATGCGTCCGAGGAGCCAACTGCTGTAGGGCAGAAACTCTATGTGGATCACGTGCCCTGGCGTCCTCCTTGCATCGTGCCTTTTCATCTAGCACGGTTCGTAGGTCGGACGATCTGGGCATCTCGGTCTGTCTGGACCTGGTTTGGTGCGTATGCGAGGGCCAGTAAGTGCTCCCTTCTGTGTAAGACCTTTCAGATCTCGTCCTCTCAGACCTGGAGTGACGAGTCCTGGAAGACCTAACTTGCGTGTCGCCTATCCTGAGGCTTCTGTTTTCTACTTGGGAGTGTGTAGAATTCCTACTACGACCCTCTGAGTGGCGAGGGGGCGTCTTGTTGTTGTGCCCCTCTCCTGTCGCCACTTCTTTTCCTTTCATCTGGCGTTTTAGAGCTTCCATGTCTGCCGCCATCCGCCGTATCAACTCGTCTTGTTCCCTGACGCGATCCTTCAAAGTTTGAGGATCAACCCTGCGCCTTTGCCTTTCTGGGCTTTGCGAACGAGAGGGATGGGGGCTGTTATTCCTCCTTCGTCCCCTTGCATCCCTCCTGGAATTTTGCCTTTGTGGTTCCAGGTTCGCCATGGGAGGGACCAAAGGTAGGCCTTCGCGCCTTACGGCTCCGTCTGGAGTTTGTCCGTCAATGGCGGACTGAGGCAGTTCTTCGTTGTTCGCCATCGAATTTTGAGAGAAAAAGCTTGATCAAGAGGTTGTTCTTGTCTGTTCTTCCCACAGACGGCGCCAATTGTACGGGAAAGAGATTCACCTTCACGTATAATCCTGTTGATCAAGCCTATGTTCCTCTGCACGTCGTCGTTCTAACACCTGAAAACACAAAGTGAGCTGGCCGGCGGGTGTGTGCCGGAAACCTCTCCGATGCCTAAGTCAGTAAGCAAGAAATAGGAAAAAGCTCAATGTAGTCAGGGAGCAAAAGTTGCATTACCTCTTCATAGGTGATATTGGTGAGCTTTTATAGGTTTTGCTTGGCACAATCCTGGTAGGACTCTTATTCCTCCATGCAGAGTCCTCCTAGGATTCATACTCCTGGAAGATAATACTTATCCTCCAACACCCCCCTCACTGCTTAAACCAAGTGAGATGGTTCTTCCACGGCAGAACTACCACATGACCGGAGTAATACTGCCGTACTGAATAGGCAAGTCTGGACGAACTAACTCCTAGTTCGGCTCTCCCATTCCTTACTTCTACTCCGGTTTCACATGCCAAGGCCGGACTATCCATAGAAGAGTCCGACCGAACTACCATAAACGGTCTAGAAGATGTTACTCTTGTACTCCAGTTTAGAAGACGTAACCGGACTAACCAGAAACCGAGCTACACCGTGCTTATCTGTCAACCGGACTACCGCAGTACTCCTTAGACCGGAGTACACACTACAGTTCACGTTTGGGCTTACCTCAGTCCAACTCCAGCTCGGCCCAATTTATTAATATAAATTACCCTCTCACCTACAAAAAAACTCACTTCCTAAACATCCACATAAATTCATCGCATACTATAACATAGAAATGCAAGATTTTTTAAAAATAAGTTTCATGAAAAAATTATGTAAGGGCATCTCTAGCGGTGTATTATTATTTTTATCAAATTTGAGTAAAAACTCTCTTTGATATCGCCTACTCCAATAGAGAAATTGGCTTTTCATCAAACCACCAGTCAACCACCCAATATAAAATTTTCACAATGGGAAAAGGAATAATATTAGTGACCAAAATAATAATCTTCTCTTCAATCAGGAGCTTTCACGGGACAATAACCAGGTGAGATGCCTTGATAATAAGGAGTGGCCGAAGAAGTTAAAGTTTTTGCAACTAACAATCCTATCTATGGCTTGCATATCAAGGACAGCAGCACCCATACCCAGAAGATTGACTAATATTCCATTTTTCAAACTTTTAACAACATTAGACCGAGGAGGAGCCTGAAAACACTAGATTATCTTGCATCTGAAGTGTCTGATACAATGACATACTTCATATTTACGGACAAAAATTATATTATATTTATGGGTAATGAAAAATAAGCATCGCAACCAAATATTAATTTTTGCCTAAAATTGGAGTGTGATAAAACAAGATTGGAGAAGGGAAGGAAATAAAGCATGTATTCATTGTTTATTATCCCAGAGAAACAAAAAACAAAATAATTAAATAAAACTAAACTCAGGCTAAAAAGCACATAAAAAACGAAAAGAAAATTAACTTGGCATTCTTGCAAATAAATATCAGTAAAAAAACTATTTCATGAAACCTTTGGCCCCAAATATATTTGTCATATAATCTAGAAATCCTGTGGAAATGAAAATTCCATGCTCGTTTTGAGTCCTAAATATGTATAATGGAATCAAAGTGTTCCAGTTTCTTCCATTTTTTAAATACCATATGCATAATATTATTATTTCAGAGAGGACTTTGTTAACAACTTATGAGTTGCTGCCCCTTTTTGTTTCCAATGCCCGTCGTTGATTCGGTAACAGCTTATTAATTCCTAAAACCATTTTGATTCGGTAACAGCTGCTGCCCTTCTTTGTTTCCAATGCCCTGTCGTCGTTGGCTTGGTTTTCAAATTTTGTTACTTTTTCTTTTTTCAAAGAAATAAAAAAAATTAGTTTGTTGAATAAAATGGAAAGAAAGAGAGGGAAAAAAAAAAACACACATCATTTTCATATGGTTTTCTCTTTTTTTGGAGTGAAATGTAATTACTATTGTGCATGCTCTTTGAATTTGTACATCTATTATTGTTGTTTTTTGAATTTTAGCACTTTGATTTTCTAATTATGTATTTATTTATTTGTATTTGGTTCTAGATAATGGATTATCCTTCTCCCATTGTCAATGAAAATGCCCAAGGTAGTGATGTTCAAGCTAATACCCCCAGCCCCTATAATTGTTGCTATAAAGAAGCTTCAAATTCCACTCAAGGAAAAGGGTAACTGCTGCTATGACTCCAATTGAGGAGTCGACCGGGGGGTCGATCAAGTATAAAATTTTCACAAATTTTTGTCTTAAGGTGGTCATCCGGAGAGAGCATTCGGAGGGACATCCGGTGGTAAAAATACAACGGTAATGAACAATGATTTGATGAAAGGCACAAAGCATCCTTAGTTTGGTGAAATATTTTTGATATTCTCAATTTGATATAGGTTTGATGAAACCATTAGAGCAGCAAAAAAGGAACTTTTTCACCAAATCTAAATTTGGTGATGAATTGGTGCAGCATTGGAGATGGCTTAATGTATTTAGCTTTTGTGTTTGTAGACAAAAAAAACATATATAAATTACATCTATTGTGACAATTCTTTTATAATTGAAGTTTTAATGAAAGATATTTTTAATTTAGATTCTTTTGTTTTATAATTTTATTTTTTTGGATTGATTTACCCCTTTAATGGAAAAATCAATAATGTTATCAAATTTATTAATAAAATTTGCTATTTTATATTTATTATTTTTCTCTCTCGCATGACCAACATTACCACTATCGTCTAAATCATTGCCATATCAAAATCTCAAATGGAAGATAAGCAATCTTAGATTTGTTTTCACTAACCTCAAATCTATTACCACCATCTTCGATCTACAACGGTCAACTAATTATGCTCGGGTAAATTACACTTATTTTCCTTCAAATTTTTTATAATTATAAAAACATCTTTTGAGATTTTGAAAATTATATTAATTTTTCTTATTTTAATTGACAATATACAAACACCTCCTTTCTGTTAACCTTTTAATAAACACGGTTAATTTTTACAATGAAATGCCCAAACTGCTCTCTATTTGCTCTTTTTGTTATATCTTTTCCTTTACCAACCATTAATTACTCTCTCCCCTAATTTGCAACTACCCTAGCCACTATTTCCTCCTTGTAGCTCAATTTCTAAAGTGAAATTAATGTGTTAATTTTTTTTTATGTATTTTTATAATAATGTTACGCCTTTTTATTGAAATGTTACTCAATAATTTGGAATATGATAAATCTATTATGATTAAGTAACATTTTCATAAAGAAAATAAAGCTACTATAAAAGTACATAACTGTATCACAATTATTATAACAAATAATATCTAATAATAAATTATCATTACACTATCAGAAAATTAATTCATATTTGTTACAATTTTTTTTAAAAAACATATTTATCAAAAAAATACAAAATAAAGTGAGTGCCTCTATTTGCCCACACTACATTTCATCTCAAGACACACCACTACTCAAGGCACACATTTAATAATTTGATAAATAAAACACTTGCTCAATACACACCACAATCTTCCATCTTTACCCTTACTCACACACCTCACCCACAATCTTCCATCTTTACCCTCACTCACTCACTCACTCACTCACTCACTCCACCCACCAACGATCTTCTATCTCCCTTTCCTTTCTCTGTTTCATTGTCAGTCTAAACTAGTGGTGAAGACCCGTTCTCCTCCAATATCTGTTTCATCAAAGACGTCGCCGATGGTGCTCGTTGTTGTCATCACAGTTGGAAACAACTCCACATTAGAGATACAGTAGGTGAGAATTCTCATTTGATTTAGATTTTAGGGTTTTATGTACGTTTTTTCCATTGCCATGAGCATTGTATTTGAAATTTCATTTTCTCAACCGTTCGACACTGTACCTTCGAACATTAACCATTTGTCCGAATTGTTTCTATCAAACAATGTATATGTGTTCGATATTTTAGTGTCGACATAACTAAACTATTCAGAGGTAGACTATCGAACATAATCATATTCGAAGGTAGACTGTCGAACTAAATGATTGCAGACATGGTAATGGCACCAAGTAGCAGTGACATTCATTTGCAACCGAAGCGGCAATCACGGCCCTAAACCAGTGGTCCAACAGTGAGCCATCATGAGACGGTTCTCCCTAAAGAATGGACATATTGAAATTTATATATCAAGGGTGTATTTGGCTGTTCTGCTTCTCAAGTCCTATAGAATTAGAATCTTCAACTGCATAAATGAAGTAAAGAAGAAAAGAAAAAAACAAAAAAAGATAATAAATGGAGAACAGAATTCTTAGTGTGTATTGTATTCATTATTGCCTTTTATGGTAATTTTACAAAAGGTGTGTATCATAACATTTTGTCCTTTGTGGTCATTTTACCCAAGGTTAATATTGTAATAAAAAATAAAACAATTAATGGTGTGTACAGCGATTCCGGTTTTGACCCGACCTTTGTTGTATTTCGGACTTGGGTTTCGAGCTTTAATATTGTTATTCATGTCTCTTTCCCTCATTTTCCCTTTGAGTTTGAGTATTGGAGTGTCTTGGGCATGTTTGGAACAGGTTGATTGCTAGTTGGTCCAATTATTATTGTCCAAAAATTTGCTTCTCCACTCGAGCGAGCTTTGGCAGGCCTACAGAGATACTAGGAGAGTAGTGTTCTTCACTCGAGCGAGGTTTCTTGCACTCGAACAACGATGTATGTCTGTAAAACTTCTGTGAGTATGTATTCTGCGCTCGAACAATGCTTCTTGCGCTTGAGCGATGCCACTTATTGTGTTTGGTCGCTCAAGCGACAACTCTTGCGCTGGAGCGAGCCTCGCGTGCATTAGTTCATAACAGCACTTTTTTCATCACTTCGTGATATCTTTTCACTCAAAAACCCTAGACCAGCTCCTTCTCTCTCTAAAATCCGATTTCTCTCTACAAATCCACTAGGATCTAAGGATCTCTCTACTCTACTCCCTTCGACAAAAAGGTGGAGCATCTCAAGGGCTACCATTACATCCGAATAGGGTTTGATTTCGACGTTTTTGAAGTTTCTCCACTCCTCCTTTGGGCTTCTATACTTGAGGTAGGGATTTTCTACACTTTTATATGGGTTTTAACTTAGTTATTTGGTTATTGTGTAGCAATGGTGGGATTTGGGTATATTATGGACAAACCTAGGGTTTTGGTATGAAATAAAAAAGGGTTTTCATGTGTATGTTGTGAAAATGGTTATGGGGTTAAATATAAAGTTGTATGGTGGCAAAATGATTGATTTCAGGGCACTTGGAGTGATATTTGGGAAAAATGGTAGTTTGTCCTAGAATGGTCCCAATAGTTATTTTCGTATAAATAAATGAAATTGGTATTGTAAATGTAAAAATTGGATAGATGTTGATTTAAATGGTGGGGTTGGATATGTATTACCTCACACATTTGGGAATTTGAATAAATTACCTATCTTGAGATTGAATATTTGTTTAGAAATATCTGTATTGGGCTATCGGTGGAGGATGGTTATGATTATTGTAAAAATTGCATGAGGATTAGGTAAACTGAAACTAATCTTTTGTTGATTGTCATTGAATATGATTATGTTTTAAATACATTGTATATGTATGATTGTTTAGGGGGAGAAAAGGGATGTACTCTATTGTTTGGGAGGAGATAGGGGATGAATTCCACTGAAATTAAGTTGGCATATGTATCCAGGGTGAAAGTCCCGAAACTGGGCGTATACATGGGTGCCGATCCTGTAGACAAAATTTCCGTAAAATGGCAGATTGAAGTGTGTTGTGTGGTAATTGTGTTGATTAGATAGCCACTGAGTTGTAGTCTCAGTTGAATTGTTGAAAGATAATTAAATTGGCTCATGAATTGAAATGAATTAAAGGAAAATGGATTAAAATATGAACTTGGTATTTTATGGTTGTATACAAATGTAAATGTTTTGTTACAGACATTGCATATGCACATTGTACTTATATCTTTGTTAAATCTCATATACTGTGTTAGATTAGGGAAAACCATTTTCAGGTATTGGTGGCATGCCTCCGCCAAGGCAATAGCTAGGAGGAACTTTTGGGAGCAAGAGTTTCTTTCTTTTATTGTATTCTTTTTGTATAGCTAAGGGCTTTAATTGTATTGAGCTAGACTCATTTTTGTTGTAACCAAGCAATAACTTGGAAAGATGTAAGCCTATAGGGCATATGATTGCTCATTTAGCCTTCTATTCTCTTATTATTATAACACATGCTGTAGATTCAAGATGAACCGTGTCTGAATGTTCATCGCATGTGTTATCTTTTGTATATGAATTTTGATGAATGAAAGCATATTATTTCTATTATTTCTCTGCTTGTGGATTGTAATTATTGTAATTATTTTTGGGGCATTACAGTGTGCCTTGAGATGAAAGATGGTGTGTAAATAGAGGCATCCAAATAAAATGGGTGATGTTTTATGGTGCTGGTTATCACAAATGTCATAACTAAAAAAATAATTAGTCATAATCAAACACAACATAAGGTATAATCAAAGACATTTTTTATCATAACCAAAATAATCATCACAATAGGCAACCGACATCACAATGAGTCATAACCAAATCATCACTAAACCAAAATAGGTTATAACCAAAAATTACAAGTGTCATAACTTGGACATATGGTACACACCCCAAAATGGTTTGTATATTATGGAATTTCCCTAATAAAATGCATACAATATACATATTTTTCATATTTTTTTATTGTCTTCGTGTATATATACATATATATTTTTGACAAAATTCTAATAATCTACAAAAGATGAGCATACAACTTCTTTCACCCAAAATCACCAAACCCACCATAAAAATTTGATCTTTTCAATTCCTATATTTTGATTTTTCATTCATTTAATTGAAGTTCATCATTCCAAATTTTTTATTTCTTTTTTCATTCAAACATTCATGCTCTATCAAGAATACTAAAAAAAAAAAATGAGTTTGATTTCAAAATCACTATTCAACCTACCATGAAATTAAATCGTGTTAATTCTTCATTTTTTGTATCAGTTGGTTTGGAGACATAAATTGATTGATACAATTACCACCACCACCACACCATTTTTTGTATTACAATACAATTATCACCACCACCACCACCACACCAATTTTATTATATATATATATATATTTGGATAAATATTATAATTTTTTGTAATAAATGTTATCTAATTTTTTGATATTGTAATGATAATTTATTATTAGATATTGTTTGTTATAACAATTGTGATACAATTATGTACTTTTGTGGTAATATTATTATTTTTTTTTATCAAAATATTACTCAATCATAATAGATTATATCATATTCCAAATTATTAAGTAATATTTTGATTAAAAAAAAAAGTATAACATTATCATAAAAATACATAATTGTATCATCAATTTTTTTAAAACACAATAATTTCACTTTCAAAATTGAGTTACAGACAAGAAGCAGTGGCTAGGATAACTATAAAGTGGGAGGGGAAATAGGTAATGATTAGTGGAAAAAAAAAAAAAAAAAAAGATATAAGAAAAGAGCAAATAAAGGGTAGTTTTGACATTTCATTATAAAAGTTAACAATGTTTAGGAAAAAGTCAACAAAAAAAAAAAGTAATTGTATATCGTTAGCTAAAGTAAGGAAAGTTAGTATAATTTTTAAAATCTCAAGATAGGTCCTTGTAATTATCAAAAATTTCAAAGAACATAAGTGCACTTACCCATTATGCTTTGATATGCTATGAATTTGCAATTGACACCCCATGAGTCATGTAAATATCATATTTACGAGATGAATGACGCCACGACATCATCAATGCCATCTATGGTTGGTATCAGGATCCTCTAGAATGGGATCCCTGAAGTGATCTCCTAAAGTAGAAGATCCAATGGCTCAAAATAAAACTAACCAAAACGATGTCGTTTTGGTTAGTAATTTCAAATAAATAAATAAATAATACTTTAATTCAAAACATCTGCAGATCTGATATGAGGCATTACACAGAGAGAGAGAGAGAGAGAAAAAAAAAAAAAGGCTGAGAGGAGAAGCTCTTTCCACCCACTCCCGACGTGCCGCTGCCACGCCGCTACCCATCTGTAACATGCCCGGGGAGTACCCGCGCGCATTAAACAGTTCGGACTCCCGAAATTTCTTTGATCTAGTCTCACGAGTGCAATGTGAAACGTAGATGAGAATCCAGATTTGGCAATTTTTAGAAAAACCATTTTATTGCGAAACCTTTTGCCAGAAAGGGACTGCGTCATCAGATCTCAGAGTCGCCACCTAATATTTATTTTGGAAAAATTAGGAAACCCATGACTCGTGCCAAGGCCACTGTTCGTCGTAACCAATGATGCTTGGCTCGGAACCTTAGGTATGAAGGGGGAAGGTCATTAATCGAGCACCCCCCGCTCACCCGATCAAAAGATCGGCCTCTACTAAACCATGATATGACTTTTATTTTCTTTACATGTTCATGTTCTGATTATTTAATAAATCCTAAAATTTACTATGTGAAACATACAAGTATAGACTATGTCACCCATTTTGGAATAACTTGATTTCATGTAGTTTTGAAAGAGTTTTGAAAATGTACAACCCAAATAAATTGAGTTTACAAACATGAAAATCAACATCATTCCAAATTGAGCGACACAACCTCCACCCACTGGCATTCATACAGTTATATCACATAAGCAGGTAGCCACATGGTAAGATGCTTAAACATAGTAAGAAAAACACACACAAACGGGATGCTAAAGCATAAAAACTTACATGTTTGGCGACCCACGAACAAGCTACAAAACAAAGTTAGTAAAATATGCATAATCTTATATACAAAGTCCTAATGCAATTCACTCATGAGATGCAACTAAAGATTCGGCTTCTAAGATATGACATGTGAATCATCTCAAGAACATGAGGTAGCGCACATAATCACATAGGAATTGATTAAATTCACAAATGCAAACTTCGCCGAATCAAGATGCATGAAACATGGATGCAAAGCATGAATATGATGAAAAATAAATATGATGTTTATGTACAAATAAGGAAAGCAAGTAAAAGAATGGGATAGAAAGAAGCGGGGATGGGGAATTATTACAACGCTTGAATTATTACATATCTAAATAAAGGAAGAAGAAGAGAACAAATAGTACAGCAAACTATAAAAAATCCTCACAAACTCTCAAAATACAAAAAATAAAATAAAGAAACTTCATGTGCGCCGGAAAATATTCTGCTTGACGTAGGAAGACCGCTCCATTCTGTCCGGGGAACTTATTTTGCAGGAACACTATTCATCCCGAGATACTATTCACTGCCGGAAGTTACTATTCACCATGACAATTACTATTCACCTTTCTTGATCGTTATTCATCTTACCGGGCATTTTTCATCCGCAGTTACTATTCATCGCCGGAGGTACTATTCATTGACGGGGTTACTATTCACCGCCGGAAGTTACTGTTCACCGCCGGAGGTTACTATTCACCGCCGATCACTATTCATCCGGTGGGGTCACATCTTTTAACAAATTAGGTGGTTCGACCAACCATTTAAAGTGGTAAAATTACAACAATTTAACTAGTAAACTACAACATTTTATGTAAATTACAACAGTTTATATACAACAGTAAATTACAGCAGATAAAGTGGTAAAATTAGCTGGTTTAACCGACCATTTAAAGTGGTAAAATTACAACAATTTATAAATAGTATGCTACAACATTTTATGAAATTACAACAGAATTACAACAGTTTATATACAACAGTAAATTACAGCAGATAAAGTAATAAAATTAGGTGGTTCGACCGACCATTTAAAGCGATAAAAAAAAAAAAGTTATGAAAAACAATAAATGAAGTACTTAAACAAATTATATCACATTTTTGATTCACAAACTTTCTTTTAATTACCCTCAAGTTTGTGGAATGTGTTCTCAATTCTCAGTCCAAAAGTTGGAATTACAACTTCTCTTTCTGATTCTTTTTTTTTTTCTCAAAATTCTCGCGCTACTTTTTTTCTTTCTCTGATTTTTTCTCCAAATTTCTCAGACTTTTCTGACCTATCCTCCTCCTGCCCAAAAACTTCTTCATTCTGCTGTTAGCTTTCCCTTTTTATAGAAAACATTTGTAAGAAAAGGACAAAAGAAGAAACGGTGGAATTTCAAAAGATGCACAGTGATTTTACTGTGCATTGCACAGTAAAATTACTATGCATTTTACAATATAATAATATATAAAATGGATTATTAGCATAAATATATGTACAAATACCCAAAAATATATATAAAAACACACAAATATGTAAAATTAAAATACATGGACTAATAAAATATATTTTAGTAGGCTAAATATGCAACATAATTTGACCAAAGCGGGTCTAAAGGCACAGAAAACAAAAAGACACACGATGGGAGTGTAATGAATTTTTTTCAAAGGAGAAATAGTACCCTTATATAATATAATAATCTATAAAATATTTAATATATATATATACAAAAGTATGGTGCATGAGTGGAACCATGGTACCGAATACATTTAATAGAATATTATATAATAATATAACATAATATATATATAATACATAATAAAGGAAAAGAAAATGAAGAATGAGTCTAAAATAATTTGGCAAAAACAGGTGTAAGACTGGGATTAAAGTTTACATTCCATCTTTTCACTGAGAATTTTGTGAGATAACATATTCTTATTTTCATCATCGGGTAATCAAAAGAAAGCGCCCAAGTCTTAGGGCCGGTCAAAATGGGGTGTCTACAGTTGCCCCTCTTTGACAGAGCTCAAAGTCATTTCTTGACGTGAGTGAATGTCAAAGTCCGAAGATGACCCTTTTGACAAGGCCATAAGACTTGGGCAAACAAACAAGATGCAATGCAAGTGGTTGAACCCGAGGGTTGCCTACGTATCCCTTTGCAAGGAATCAAACCTGCGTAGTTCAGGGGCAGCATGTAATATGACATATGCAGTTTGAAAGTTGGACTTACACGCTTCGCGAAGCCAGTTGTTTGAAAATTCATGATTATGCAATGCAATGCAATGCCATAGAGTGATGATAAAGATATGAAGATGACAACATGAGAGGCAAGCTTCGTGCAAATGATATGAAACATAACAGGGGGTGCATTGCATATACATGTGCCACAAGATCACATACAAATGTGCCATAACATAATTTTAACCAAGTGGAACAACAACCTAACGCATCTCACGTGAAAAGAGGAAGGATGGTGTAAACATCAGGCGCACCTGATGTTTTTAACCGAGTAAAACAACAACCTAACGCGTTTCACGCGAAAGGGAAAAGGATGGTGTAAACATTAGGCGCACCTGATGTTTTTAACCGAGTGAATCAATGACCTAACGCATCTCACGCGAGAGGAGAAGGGGTGGTGTAAACAGACAGACGCACCTGCTGTTTTTAACCGAGTGAATCAATGACCTAACGCGTCTCACGCGAGAGGAGAAGGGGTGGTGTAAACAGACAGACGCACCTGCTGTTTTTAACCAAGTGAATCAACAACCTACCGCGCCTCACGCGAAAAGATGAGGGGTGGTGTAAATAGACAGGCGCACCTGCTGTTTTTAACCGATTTGGATGGTGTGAACAGACAGGCACACCTGCTGTTGTTAACCGATTTGGGTTTTGATAATTGGACTTACACGCTACGCGAAGCCGATTTGATGATTGGACTTACACGCTACGCGAAGCCGGTTTGATGATTGGACTTACACGCTACGCGAAGCCGGTTTGATGATTGGACTTACACGCTATGCGAAGCCAGTTTGAAAATTGGACTTACACGCTATGCGAAGCCGGTTTGATGATTGGACTTATACGCTACGTGAAGCCGGTTTGATGATTGGACTTACACGCTACGCGAAGCCGGTTTGATGATTGGACTTACACGTTACGCAAAGCCGGTTTGATGATTGGACTTACACGCTACGCGAAGCTGGTTTGATAAGTGGACTTAAACGCTACGCGAAGCCGGTTTGATGATTGGACTTACACGCTACGCGAAGCCGGTTTGATAAGTGGACTTACACGCTACGCGAAGCCGGTTTGACGATTGGACTTACACGCTACGCGAAGCTGGTTTGACGATTGGACTTACACGCTACGCGAAGCCGGTTTGACGATTGGACTTATACGCTACGCGAAGCCGGTTTGATGATTGGATTTACACGCTTCGCGAAGCCGGTTTGATGATTGGACTTACACGCTACGCGAAGCCGGTTTGATGATTGGACTTACACGCTACGCGAAGCCGGTTTGAAGATTGGACTTATACGCTACGCGAAGCCGGTTTGATGATTGGACTTACACGCTACGCGAAGCCGGTTTGATGATTGGACTTACACGCTACGCGAAGCCGATTATTTTTGAAAAAATTATGATCATGCAAGAGAGGGAAGACCTCAACCAAGAGAAATCAACATCCTAACACGTCTCACGCAAAAGGAGGAAAGATGGTATAAACAACAGGCGCACCTGATGTTTTTAACCGAGTGAATCAATAACCTAACGCGTCTCACGCGAAAGGAGGAAAGATGGTGTAAACAACAGGCGCACCTAATGTTTTTAACCGAGTGAAATCAACAACCTAACGCATCTCACACGAAAGGAGGAAAGATGGTGTAAACATCAGGCGCACCTAATGTTTCTTAACCGAGTAAATCAACAACCTAACGCGTTTCACGCGAAAGGAGGAATAGTGAACGAACCCAAATGCGTTTCATGCAAGAGGATAAAATGTGGTATAACCTATAGAGGTACCTAACCGTATCTTATACAGAAAGGAGAAAGGTTTTAACCAGGTAAACATCAAATCCTAACACGTTTCACGTGAAAGGAACAACGGTAAATTCGAAGTCCAAATGCATCTCACATGAGTGGAAGAATGGTAGAATGATTTCTTGTTAACAAGAGGTAATCTCTACATGCAGAAGCCACGGATGCCGCTTTTCTTTTTGATTATATTCACAACTTTCCCTATTCTCCAACGGGGTGACAGACTAGATTGGTTCAGTATCCAGAATTGAGGTGTATACACGCTACCTCAACCTATGGGGCTGCCATACAGATTTCAAGCTGGGGATACACCCTTAGGTATTTAAACCAGACTTTAGTCTCGAAAATTCTAAACCTTTGCGTTCTAGGCCTCGGCCATTCGAGCTCTAGTTTCCACCGTCTCAGTTGATCTCCTAGGAACTCATTACAAACATAGTCAGGTGACTATACCAGACTGCCTGAAGTCGTTCGGGCACGACAAACACCAAAGGAATTGCACCTTTAGAGGATTAAAGGTCTCCTAGACCGTGGGAGTGCACAAGACAGTGTGATGCGCAAGATAGCACAGTTGAATTGAAATGCACAAGATAGTGCGATGCGCAAAATAGCGCGATTGAATTGAAATTGTGCGGTAGATGCTCGAAGTGAGATTATTGTGCGATAGATCCACAGCATAAAAAGAGGAATTGTAAGTTCGAACCAAATACCGTATACATATACCATATATATAATACAAATACGTATACAAGCACACACATGCAAGCTAAATCATATACGGAGACCCATACATATATATAAATACACACGGATATTTACATACAGTATACACATATACATATACAGATATACATATATACATATACAGACAAAATACATACAGATATGATACATATACAAACAAAATATACAGACATATACGGATATATACATAGACATATACGGATCTGTACAAAGACATATATGGTATATGACAGAGATGTACCGTATATGGACACAGACATATACATATAGACATACGATGTATGCATAGCTATATACGAACATATATGGTATATATACAGGTGGGGAATATTCCGCTTGCGACTGTCAGTAGGAAGATGCCGTTACTGAGAAGTCATATTCCGTTTGCTGACGTCAGCACACGTATGCAAAACACACAAAAGAAAGGAAAAACACAAAATACATGGATACGCGGGTTCGACCCTCTGATCTCAAGTTTGGCCTCTGAGTCCTCAACCACTGAACCACGCCACTCTTGCAACAAGATATGCAAACAAATATATATACATATACGAGACATATATACACAAAATCAAAACAAACCAAAGAAACACTCGATGTGGGGTTCGAACCCCTTACCTCAGGCTCGGCCTCTCACTCTTCAACCACTGGGCCAAACCACTGAACCCAAGCCATACCTGTGACCCAAATGTTCAAACAAATATATATAATACATAGATATACAACACATATACATATATATATATACAACTCTCCCGCCTCTCCTATTTTTGTCTCACTCTCTCTTCCTTCATCTTCTTCGAGCATCGTGTCTGTCGCGCGATTTCAACAATCGCGGCGCCTGACCGACAGGCTATCCAATCCTGCCCCGATTGTCAATGATCATCTCGAGCCTTCCTTCTTCTTTGGCTTCATCCTCTTCTTAAGTTGAGGCCTGCGAAAGAGAGAGGCAGAGCAAAAGCCTGCAAACTTTCTCTGCCATCACTCTGCAACCTCTTTCTTTTGCATTACTCTTCTCTGCCATGGCCTCTTCACAAGGTTCTCTCACTCTTTTTCCAGACCTAAACGAGTCTACGATAGAGATGACCAATTCCGACTCCTCTGGACCTCAACCACGAGCTCCTCCTCCTTCTCCTGTTTTTAACTTTCCAGCGATGTCAGTTGAACAAATCATGGCGGCACAGTCTGACATCGAAGCAAACTCGTATACGCTGAGGTCATGTGTGGAGACCGTGACTGCGGTCTCCAACTTGTCCCGTCGGCTGCAGAACAGAACATGTGAGGTGCATCGATTGAATGCACAACTTTCTTTACTTCAACATATGTACAAAGATTCTCGAGGGGAAGTCAGCGGATTGAAGAAACAAATCAAGGAGTTGAAACGACAGGTGACCGTCGCAACTCATCATGGGACTACCTTTGACGGCCAGCGAGGGATAATCTCCTTCGGAAGCTCTGCCAAGGCTGAGGCAGAGTCTTCAAAAGCTTCGAAAAAGTAAAGATGAAGCGAGGCAGTTGATGGTAAAGTCAGTAACGAAGATGTGTGCAAATGAAGCCAGTTGTAATCTTCGCCATCGCCGGGCTGCTGCCGAAAAACTGAGAAAATGCTACTCTCTCTTTTTGTTTTTTGTTGTTGTTGTTGTTGTTTTTTTTTTTTTTTTTTTTTGTTTTTTTTTTTTTTTGGAGTTTCTGTAATCGGGGATGTCCTCCCCCGACTTCAATAAAATCAGTTTCTTTTTTGCTCATCACTGCATGACTGGCATATCACTTTGAGCTTGAAAACAATTTGTTTGATTGAATTTGAGAATGATTGAATTTTTGAAGTCTGAATTAGACATTGACTCTTTATTGACCTGAATCAACAAATGACCTAACGAACTGAAAAAAAAGAAGCAAATTAATCCAAACACACTTATATACACTGACTAGTATAAATACATCGACTGGTATAAATATACTGACTGGTATGAAAGGAACACACTTATATATACTGACTGGTATGAATACACTGACTGGTATGAATACACACTTATATACACTGAATAGTTGACTCGATCGGGGGAGAAGATAGAATCACTGACTCGACTATGCCCCTAGTTCATTGCCTTGACCCTTTTTTTGTCTCTTGATTTTTTGTAAACATGTTTTGATCAACATGAGAGTTAGATTAGCATACTTATTCCATTTTCTGTTTCAAATCATGTAAGCTAAACTGTGAGCACTGAAAATTTTCCCTTTTCAAATCCAAAGAATGGTCTAAGTTTTGCAAAAATGGAACAATTTTCGAGAAAAATTAGTCAGCTTCATTCAAATTAATCAAAACCTATTTTTGCAAATGGCCACTACTCAACTAACATGGAATCAACCATTGGGGTGCATAGTCCCAAACCAGATAATCAAAGGTGATATCTGAACCAAGCCAACCGAACCAAGCCAATCCGAACCGAATAAAGTCGAGCAAAACTGGACCGGACCGAACCGAACCGCCAAACTGAATGGAACCGAACTGAACCAAGTTAAATCGAACTAATTGAACTGAGCAGAACGAAGATACACCAATCAAACACGGATAGGACAACCAAGTCGACTAAAGATACACCAATCAAAACATGGACGAGATGAATGAGTTGAAAAATTATTAGGGCCGAACTTCGAGATGAAGCTACCTACATATCCCAAAGATAGGAATCAGGCCATCGTAGTTCGGGCTAAGGTTCACTCGGGTATTGACACTCTCCTTTTGTGCTCTAACTTTTGCCAAAGCCACCCTTTCAGATTTTCAACCTTGCGAGCTTTTCATTTTCCTTTTTTTTTTTATTATTTTCATCATTGTTTTTTTTATTTTATTTTTTTCATTTTCATTTTTTTATCATTTTTTTTTATTTTTTGTTTTTCTGCTCTAACTTTTGCTTGGGTCGTCCTTCCGAGTTTTCCGCCCAGCGAGCCTCTCAAGGGTTTCAATTTAGCTTGTCCATGTTGATTGGGTGTGAGATCTCTGAGCCATCAAAATCTATAATAATGACTGCTACACTTGACTAGGAGATATGATGATGTAAGGACTAGGCTACTTGGGTCTGAATTTGCCCCTAGTGTTGCCCTTAGTGTAGTGGATAGGAACTCGACTGTCCTTTAATAACAAAATTCATTCTCTCAAATTCTGGGTTTGGCCTTTCTGGGCGGTCTTCATTGGGAAACGATTTAGTTTTAACTCTTTGATCACATCCAACCTTTTGCCCCTAGTTCAAGGGCTGCTTCAAATCTAAATCACATCCAACCTTCTTGCCCCTAGTTCAAGGGTTGCTTCCAATCTGAATCTGAGGCCCTACATAGTTTTGGCTAAGGTTCACTCGGGTATTGACACTCTCCTTTTACGCTCTAACTTTTGCCAAAGCCGCCCTTTCGGGTTTTCAACCTTGCGAGCTTTTCATTTTTCTTTTTTTTTTTCTTTCTTTTTTTTTTTTTTTTTTTTTTTTTTTTTGTGCTCTAACTTTTGCCTGGGTCGCCCTTCCGGGTTTTCAACCCAGCGAGCCTCTCAAGGGTGGTACCTTATTGCCCCTAGTTCAAGGGCTGTTTCAAATCGAAATCACATTCTTTGCCCTGAGTTCAAGGTCTGTTTCCAATCTGGATCACATCATTGCCCCTAGTTCAAGGGCTATTTCCAATCTAAATCATATTTGACCTTATTGCCCCTAGTTGAAGGGCTGCCTCCATTTGAATCACATCATGGCCCCTAGTTCAAGGGCTATTTCCAATTCGGCTATGCAAGCCTTACACTTTGAATGATCATTGAATACTTCGAATCAAGGTTTGAAAGCTAAGGAGCTAAGGAGGTCGGACCACGAGTCAAGAGGGATCCTATGCTGTATAACTAGTTCTAGGCATGTCTTCGTAGGACCACGTAAAAACAGTTTTTGAAATCTTTTCACAAAGTGACTAATCACTCGTACTTTTACGAAGATAAGATAGAACCAATTTGGACCAAGCCAGGATCCTTCTCAGTACCCACATTAACAAAAATGATTTTATTCATCAAAGGCTTAGCACACCTCTCTTCCTCTCAGTTGATCAAAATTTGCAAATCCCGAGGAAATTCCTCCTCTTCGTTTTTATCAGAGTTTTGGAAAAAGTTTTGAAAAACTTTGGTCAATGCGATGAATTAAGGCACAGAGAAGTAGGCAGACTCTATGGCATTTTGTTTTTTTGTTTTTCTGTTTATTGAAAAGAGACTATGACTCAGCAATGACAACAGACTTTTGACAACAGACTCAAAAGAAAATGACAAAGAAGACCTAGACAAGACAGAAATGTCTAGGTTAGCACTATCGAAAACAACAGACTCTGACTCATTAGGCTGACTCGAGCCTGACTCTAACTCTACAAACTTGGTAGAATCAAACTTAGACTCAACACTCAATTCAGAACTCAGAATAAAACCATTCTCAAATTGCCAGTCAAAGTGTGGGCCATCAACAACATTCAAAATGAAGTCCGTGCAATCAATAGGTGGTCACTCCCCAATCACAGAGATGGTCGACTTTGTGGGATATCGGCATTTTTTTTTATTTTTGATTTTTTTTTGATTTTATGTTTTTGTTATTTTTTTTTTTTGTTTTTGAAGTAATGGTGCTAAACTGAACAACCTGAACCACTCATTCGAATTTGAGAATCCCTGTATAGATCCAATACATTGCACATAAAGCAGGAAAGAGAACAAGCACCCCTAAAGAGGGTGGGGTTATCCTGTCCTAACTTGAAATGATCTAGGGTTTCACTATTCAAACAAGCGGTATCATACATCCTAGAAATGGGAAAGCATCCTGTCCTAATTTTGGAAGGTATTATAGCACACTATATGTACAGGTTTAGCTGTACTCTAGGGATTGAAGTCAAGGTGACGTTACCAAAGAGTCCTTTGGGTCATAACCAATAAAGATTCCAGGAAATCAAAAGAGTCAAATAGCCTCTCTTCGAAGTTTGAGAACCTTAGATAGCAAAGCTAGATAGCAGGGCTACATAGCAAAGCTACCCTTTTGACAAATCTCAAAAGGTTACAACACAAGGCCTCTAAAGTATCATAAAGATAGGTATAGTGTCACAAAAAGTGTGCCTGTGCTCCCACCAGTATCTGGGCAACACAGGGACTTTAAGTGCACCAATGCATGCAATGCCATAAACATATAATTGAAAATAAAAGTCATATCATGGAGTTCGAGTCAAGGTTTCATAAAGTCCCCAGCAGAGTCGCCAGAAACTGTAACATGCCCGGGGGGTACCCGCGCGCGTTAAACAGTTCGGACTCCCGAAATTTCTTTGA
The DNA here is from genome assembly GCA_036172215.1 of Camellia granthamiana. Taxonomy (NCBI): domain Eukaryota; kingdom Viridiplantae; phylum Streptophyta; class Magnoliopsida; order Ericales; family Theaceae; genus Camellia; species Camellia granthamiana. Next base: position 64,169,925 of record CM069903.1, on the reverse strand, counting down.
TCTAGTCTCACGAGTGCAATGTGAAACGTAGATGAGAATCCAGATTTGGCAATTTTTAGAAAAACCATTTTATTGCGAAACCTTTTGCCAGAAAGGGACTGCGTCATCAGATCTCAGAGTCGCCACCTAATATTTATTTTGGGAAAATTAGGAAACCCATGACTCGTGCCAAGGCCACTGTTCGTCGTAACCAATGATGCTTGGCTCGGAACCTTAGGTATGAAGGGGGAAGGTCATTAATCGAGCACCCCCCGCTCACCCGATCAAAAGATCGGCCTCTACTAAACCATGATATGACTTTTATTTTCTTTACATGTTCATGTTCTGATTATTTAATAAATCCTAAAATTTACTATGTGAAACATACAAGTATAGACTATGTCACCCATTTTGGAATAACTTGATTTCATGTAGTTTTGAAAGAGTTTTGAAAATGTACAACCCAAATAAATTGAGTTTACAAACATGAAAATCAACATCATTCCAAATTGAGCGACACAACCTCCACCCACTGGCATTCATACAGTTATATCACGTAAGCAGGTAGCCACATGGTAAGATGCTTAAACATAGTAAGAAAAACACACACAAACGGGATGCCAAAGCATAAAAACTTACATGTTTGGCGACCCACGAACAAGCTACAAAACAAAGTTAGTAAAATATGCATAATCTTATATACAAAGTCCTAATGCAATTCACTCATGAGATGCAACTAAAGATTCGGCTTCTAAGATATGACATGTGAATCATCTCAAGAACATGAGGTAGCGCACATAATCACATAGGAATTGATTAAATTCACAAATGCAAACTTCGCCGAATCAAGATGCATGAAACATGGATGCAAAGCATGAATATGATGAAAAATAAATATGATGTTTATGTACAAATAAGGAAAGCAAGTAAAAGAATGGGATAGAAAGAAGCGGGGATGGGGAATTATTACAACGCTTGAATTATTACATATCTAAATAAAGGAAGAAGAAGAGAACAAATAGTACAGCAAACTATAAAAAATCCTCACAAACTCTCAAAATACAAAAAATAAAATAAAGAAACTTCATGTGTGCCGGAAAATATTCTGCTTGACGTAGGAAGACCGCTCCATTCTGTCTGGGGAAACTTATTTTGCAGGAACACTATTCATCCCGAGATACTATTCACTGCCGGAAGTTACTATTCACCATGACAATTACTATTCACCTTTCTTGATCGTTATTCATCTTACCGGGCATTTTTCATCCGCAGTTACTATTCATCGCCGGAGGTACTATTCATTGACGGGGTTACTATTCACCGCCGGAAGTTACTGTTCACCGCCGGAGGTTACTATTCACCGCCGATCACTATTCATCCGGTGGGGTCACATCTTTTAACAAATTAGGTGGTTCGACCAACCATTTAAAGTGGTAAAATTACAACAATTTAACTAGTAAACTACAACATTTTATGTAAATTACAACAGTTTATATACAACAGTAAATTACAGCAGATAAAGTGGTAAAATTAGCTGGTTTAACCGACCATTTAAAGTGGTAAAATTACAACAATTTATAAATAGTATGCTACAACATTTTATGAAATTACAACAGAATTACAACAGTTTATATACAACAGTAAATTACAGCAGATAAAGTAATAAAATTAGGTGGTTCGACCGACCATTTAAAGCGATAAAAAAAAAAAAGTTATGAAAAACAATAAATGAAGTACTTAAACAAATTATATCACATTTTTGATTCACAAACTTTCTTTTAATTACCCTCAAGTTTGTGGAATGTGTTCTCAATTCTCAGTCCAAAAGTTGGAATTACAACTTCTCTTTCTGATTCTTTTTTTTTTTCTCAAAATTCTCGCGCTACTTTTTTTCTTTCTCTGATTTTTTCTCCAAATTTCTCAGACTTTTCTGACCTATCCTCCTCCTGCCCAAAAACTTCTTCATTCTGCTGTTAGCTTTCCCTTTTTATAGAAAACATTTGTAAGAAAAGGACAAAAGAAGAAACGGTGGAATTTCAAAAGATGCACAGTGATTTTACTGTGCATTGCACAGTAAAATTACTATGCATTTTACAATATAATAATATATAAAATGGATTATTAGCATAAATATATGTACAAATACCCAAAAATATATATAAAAACACACAAATATGTAAAATTAAAATACATGGACTAATAAAATATATTTTAGTAGGCTAAATATGCAACATAATTTGACCAAAGCGGGTCTAAAGGCACAGAAAACAAAAAGACACACGATGGGAGTGTAATGAATTTTTTTCAAAGGAGAAATAGTACCCTTATATAATATAATAATCTATAAAATATTTAATATATATATCCAAAAGTATGGTGCATGAGTGGAACCATGGTACCGAATACATTTAATAGAATATTATATAATAATATAACATAATATATATATATATATAATACATAATAAAGGAAAAGAAAATGAAGAATGAGTCTAAAATAATTTGGCAAAAACAGGTGTAAGACTGGGATTAAAGTTTACATTCCATCTTTTCACTGAGAATTTTGTGAGATAACATATTCTTATTTTCATCATCGGGTAATCAAAAGAAAGCGCCCAAGTCTTAGGGCCGGTCAAAATGGGGTGTCTACACCATCATACTCCAATAGATTGATAAGGAAAAAACCACAGGTTCGTTCAACCTCCAAACTTAAAATATTAGGGCTATGAATCCAAAAATTAGGGAAAATCTGAACTTGGCTACTTTTCTCGATGTTGACTTTGATTAAAGTTTCTTTAATTTTTTGCTTCGTGTTTTCAAGAAAATTTGGTTTAATAGAGAAATGTGGATTGATGTAGAGTCCATAAAAGTAAGTAGATATTTGTTTATTTATCTCTGTAAGTGAGCACTAGGGATTGTTTGTGAGGAAGCTTTGGTGTGGGAACAGTTTCAATTAAGGAAAGACCCACATCTTGTTTAATTTTGAATCCATTCATCCTTAAGTGAAAAACATTTTGAAAGAGATCCATTTGCTAGAGCTGTAAGGTCATATTCTTAAATTAACCAAGGGAAATGTTACTGAATGGTGAAATAAGTTCATACAGAAATCAATTAAGAATTATATTTTACTAGAGCAATGAGGTCATATATGTTCTTATTGACTAACATAGAAGGTGGAGTTTATAGGCAAATTTTTGATAGTTCAAAAGAAACATTTTTTTCTTTTTTGATGGGGGCATATGAATTATTGTGTAAGTTGATGCTTTTACTCCCCCAACCATCGTATATATAGTTCCATTTTTTATTTCACTTCCAAATTACGCTTTCTACTATGAATGAGATATATTCTTCATGGTAAATGCATATACTAAATAAAGTTTTAATTGTATGTTGAGATGTATAAATGGTATGGTGCTTTATTAAAACTAAGACAAGATTTTCCATATTATCATAATTGCTTCAAAAGATAGTCCTGCTTTTTCGGGACTTTGTTATCAATGAAGATAGATATGTTATTGTCTGGAATCCTTGTTTTATTTTTTTGGTGGGACTGGGATGGGTCTAGGATTTTCTAAGGTGTTTGTACTTATTTACCTTTATAGGTAGGATAACTTAAAGTTCTATTCCAAATATTGGATGATAATGAGTTGGGGTGAGCTTTGATCTAATGTTATATTCCAAATATTAGATTATAGATGGCAGCATTCAAACTTATGTTGATCTTGATGATTGATGCCTAAAATGGGATTCACTCATATTACCCTTTTCATGTGATTTAGCATTTGAGTCCTGCTCATTGTTTTATGAAACTACTAGGTTTAGATGTTGTTGTTCCATTGTTCTATTGTTGTTCCATTGTTGTTATTTCAGGTAAAAAAAATGTCAACATCAAATGCATCTATGAGTGATACTAGTGAAATTCAGTATAGAAATCGAAAATGTCGTTGCGAGACGAGAGCAGCATTCAAGATTTCGGAGTCAAAGGAAAATCCAGGGATGGTATACTTTGCTTGCCCTTTCAACAACACCAATGGATGCGGCTTCTTTAAGTGATAGATGCCTTTACATAAGCAGCGTCAATGGTTAAAGATGATAAGGGAGGATAGTGACGAAAATTGTAATATCAACCCTTTGGTCAACGAACTGATTGTATCCAATGATAAGCTGAAAGAGATCGTTACAAAGTTTAGGAAAGAAAGTAAACAAATGGTTATAGAGATTAGACAACTTCAGGAAAAGTTGCATTACGCCATTGTAATAGTATTAATTAGATTTGGACTTCTTCTTTTGTTGTTTAAATATTAAGTGTAAATTAAATTCGGATTTGGATTTTGTTTTTTGTGAACTAAATATTATGTGTAAATTAAGTTGGTTATTGACTTGAACTAAATATTTTGATATTTGGGTTAGATTGTATTAATAGACCTTTTGAAGTGCTTAATTGATATATATATATAAAAAGGTACTTTGAAAGAATGGTTGCTTTGTTTGTTTGTTTGGGTTCTTCGATGCATTTTAGGCTTATATATATCTCCAATGAAGTGCTCAATTTTTGTTTGGTTTTGGAAGTGACCAGGGTGTTTGGTGTTCTTTTGAAGTGCTCAATTTTTGTATCATTCATACGCTAATTTTTTTCACTTTTAGCATTAAAGTGTCATAATTGCTTGCTGGAAAAGGACGTGGATTTAAGTGGATATATGTTACCTGCGGCTCAAGCTAAGCCAACCAAGAATAGCGCACACGGTGCTTTCACCTTGAGCCTAGGAATTTAGGGATGAGGCATCGAAATTGTAACGCCCCGAAATAATTCAACATAACCAAACCACATTTGTGAACCTTCATTCAATAATGACAATAATTCCTCCATCTTTAAATGATTACATAGCAAGATATTACAAAGGTTTCACATGCAATTTATACATTCAGTAGTAAGAAAACTAATGAATCTACAACATGTGAAGCACGTAATCTCAAAAGCAAGTAAATGCCCTTAAGGGCTTACATCTTCCAAGGCAATAGCCGGTTAAACAAAAATGGTTTCTTGGACCCATACACGTTTAGCCCTTGGCTTTACAAAATTTACATCAAAATAAAAGAGCTATTCACTCTTCACAAAAATATCCACGCCCTCAGTTCGGCGGAATCACCGCATCTTTACCTACACCAAATCCTATAGGGGTGAGCATAAAGCCCAGTAGAGAATTCCTTAACAAAGTATATACATTTATATAAGATATCCAGATTTTTAAAATGCAAATGCAATTTCCGTGCAATGCTATTTCAAAAATAATCATATGCCATGCTTCCCTTGAAATTCACCATGTTTTTCATTAACATTATGCAATCTCATCAATTTCCGAACTTCAAATTTTAAATCATAAAGGGGTGGTAAATATGACACTGGTAATCCCTAGGTTGGTGTCTGTAAGTAGGCTCAACAAGCGCTACCAAACTGTCATTTTTACCGGTATTAACCGGAAGGCTCGACATCTATCCGCGCGGTTTTCTGGTCTTTCACCATGGACACTCAGGCCAAATTATCAAATTTAACTACAACCCCTAACCGGACTTACCACATATTTACTCCATAACACATTTGCATAGTTTTCATTCACAATAATCTTTTCTCAATGTAACGTTCTCAACTCAATTTTAAGGTGTATTAATGCCAATTGAAAGAATATATGATGCAAATGATGTTCAAAAATTCCATAACCTTCTTCCGTTTTTAAGTATTCCATCAACACCATGATGACAACCACATAACCCAATTTCCTCCTATTTAATAGGAATCAACAAAACATTACTAGTTCAATTAAATGTAACAACAAACAACTACTTCCACATGTTATACCCATCCACAATAACTTAGCCATTCCAAGGTCTTATACATTATCCTTGTGCATTAAGGATTTCAATGTTCATAGTTCAAGAAATACAACAAATAAATTAACTTATCCCCATGCATGTATAAGCATTTGTTAACAAATTCAAATAAAATTCCCAACTTCTCATACTTCAAGGGGTCATCACATTTTTAAACAAAACAATATAGAATACTCACATTTTCAAAGAAAGCCCCAAATTTCTATGTTTACTCAAAATCCCTAACATTCTCTATCACATTTATAGAACTCATTATACACCTCAATCTCCACCCATGTTTGTCCAAAACTTCAAGAAAAGTCTTAATAAGAACACAAGATAGAGTTATTTTCACAAAATCATCAATCTCTTGAACCCTCAAACCCATTTTCGAAATTACAAGAGGAGCTCACAAAATCAACTCCAAAATTTACATAAACATACGTATAACTCACAAGAAGGCCCTACCTCAAAGCTTAATGAAGAAATGGAGATGATGAGAGGGGAAAACCCTATAAACCAAGGTTGTCAAAGCTCAATCTCTACCACACAATGTTGTTCTTGCTTGCTCACTGTAGACGTCCTGGGGGAAAGTCCCCCGTTTTGTTCATCTTGGGCTTACTACAATTCGGACTCAAATTGTCACGGTTCTGAATCTAGTCTCGCAAAGTGCAATACAAGACTGATAAATCACCAAAGAGTCCAAATCCGGCAAATCATTTTGAAAATAGATTTTTAGAAAGAAGTGCCAAACATGGACTGCTTTACTAGATACAGAGTCGCCACTTAAATATTTTATTTTGGGGGAATTTAGGAAACCTTGACTTGTGCCTACGGCCACGTGTCCGTCATCACCAAAGTTGCCTCAGTTCGGGAACTTGGGTACGATTGGGGAAGGTCAACTATGAGCACCCCCGCTCGCCCGATCAAAGATCGGCCACTACTAAACATGATATCTTGTTTTTTGAAAATACATGTGTTCTTATTTCGGTTAATTAGCTAAAATTATTATGTGATGCGCACAGCAAAACAAGTATAGACTAGATCACCCAATTTGGAACAAAGCGTTACATATCCGTTTGTTCGGAAAAATGGTTTGAGTTTTGCTACTCGCAAATAGGCTAAAATACGGATTTCAATGAATTGTCCCAATTCAAGCAATCCAACCTTCACCCACACGCATTCAGGCAGTTATATCACATACGCAAATAGCCTCATGGTAAGCATGCTGTCATGGCAACACTCACACACATGTAAGGATGCTAAAGCGTAAATACTTACCTAGTACTCCAAGCCAAAACAGAAATTAGTTAGTAATTAAATGCATGATCCTAGTTCATGTTAAGATGGCTAATGCAACACATGCAAAATGCAACTAGAAATAGGCTCGGCTATTCTAAGATGTCATGTGAAATACAACTTGATACATGTATTCAAATTGGAATTGAAATACAATGCAGTTAGCATGATGCGCCGAGCCCAGTGTATGCAATATGAATGAATGTGTGCAAACATGCTATCATAAGTATGCTAATTGAAATATGCCCTAAAACTAACCATTGTAAGCGGTTAAATAAAAAGGAGAAAGACGTGGGGTTGGAAGACATGCATCACACACACGCACGATTATTACACAATTTGCCCTCTCTCGGAAGGACCGAAAGAATAATACAAATTAACTAACTAACAAGCTAATTAATGATTACACAACACTTAACTAATTAAATGAATTAATTAAGCTAAGAAAGCAGTAAAGAGGCCTCGGGAAGAGGGATGAATGCATGCATTTTCGATTTCGCTCGGAAATTCATCGTCATACTCATGCTGCCTTTGTTTACACTGCTCTGCACTTTTGAAAACTGCACAAGTCTCCAGGATGTTTCTAAACCACCTTCTGAGCACTGTGGAAGGTCACCGGCCAAAAGGCAAGGCCACCAACCATGGGAAATTGGTCATCGACCATGTGTGAGGCTCTTGGCCAAAAATGCATAGCCGGCCGGCACTGAAGATGGCCGACCGGCCGTCTCTTCCTGCAGAATCCTGTTTTGCTGCAGCAGAAGGCAAACAGAGCATGGCAATGCATTTTCAAAGCAATGTTTGCACAACCACCCTCCTTATCATGTTTAAGACTCAAAGGAGTATGATTTTCGACCCTCGAACCATCAATCACGCATTTCAATGCATGATGGCCAAAGAAGCCAAGTGTGCAACTCAATATGGAATGAAATGCACAAAACACATAAAGGGCCCCAACCTCTATCATGATTGATCAAGAGGCAAGAGATGCACACACAATGCAATGCAACCTAGGCAAGCAAACAAGCATGCAAATAACTCAAGTGTGCAACAAATCTAATGCAACATGAGCATGTTAACATGCAATATGCAATAGGCATACAACCTAAACATATGGACATGTATAGCATGCAACAACATGCAAAATGAAACAAGCATGCAACAACATGGTGAGATGGACTTACACTAACATGGGTAGCTCTCAAGCATGCCAAAATCAGTGGCCAAATGAGATGAGAACAAGGCCCAAGATTCATGCAAACATGCACAATGCAAGGGCTCCAAGCCTAAGGCACAAAATGCAACTCTCCAAGAGCAATGCAAGGATGAAACATGGCATACAATGGCATACATTCCAGCTCTGAAATGGCATACTAAATGATTCCAAAATGACTCCGAAGCATGCAAACACTCATGCTATGCATGCTAGAAGGCTCAAATACCGAAACTAGTGAAGCACACTTCACTAGAGGTATACAAAGCAATGCTCAAATGGAAAAACCAGCCCCAAACAGATCCTAGGCAGGTCCAAGACAGTAGCAAAATGGCCTAAAATGATGGCTCGGAATGCACCAAAATGAAGCTCATGAAATAGCTCATAAATGAGGTATAAAAGCACAACTCTCAAACACATTGAAGGCATGATAAACATGAGAATATGGCACACATATAAGCTCTGAAATATCATATTCAATTATGCCAAAACACTAAAATGCCTCAAGCAATGCATGCAAGGGACCCCAAAACTCAAAGGTAAGCAAGGCTATTACACTACAACCATGCATGGCAAGCACCAATCGACCAAGAGGCCTAAAAACATAACTAAGGCAGCCCAAAATATAAACAAAACATGTTTGAAGCATGGCCAAAATGTGCTAGAATGCAGGACCAAAACAACATGCATTCTAAGTTAGTAAGCATGAGTTACACTACAAGCATATGAAGCATGTAAGGGACTACCAAACCAGCCAAAAACAGAAGCATGGCATGCCAAATGATGGCCAAAAACCCACTGAAACATGACCCATACATGCAAGAATGAGGTGCTACTTTGATAAGCTATGAATGGGATTACTCTACACATGCAAGAGGCAAGTCCAAGGTGACCAAACCAGCCCTAGACAGAGTCTAGGCAGGTCCTAAAAGTCACCAAAAATGGCCTGAAACAAGGCTTGGAAGCATGCAAATATGGGCTCCTTTGTAAGGCCAAAAATGCAAGTAAACAAGACAATAAGGAGAGGGGATGGCCCTCTCTTTCTTAGGACCTCAAAATATCATTCCCACCATTGAAATCCCTCTGGATTTCAGTGGTGAGAAGGCCAATACAAGGTGGTCCCGAAGTTCACAAAAAAGGCACAAAAATGAGGCCAAACAAGGCCTAAGAGGGGGGAAACAACCCCAAACACAAAAGTGACCTTAAACAAAGTTCAAAAGCATGCAAAAAAAGAACTTTTATCAGTTATACACTAAGCTCAAAACAGCATGCAAGATAGGCTAAAAGCTTGTGCAAAAATGGGGAATAAAAGAGGGAAAATGAGTTACCCTTGTAGTTCAGCAAAAACCAGCAGATTTCTGGACCAAAACCCAACCTTTGAGCCCTCTCAAGACCCTCCAAGAACCTTAGATGAGTGGTGGAGGTGTGTGCTTAGGAGTTGTGGTGTAAAGGGGTCAAGAACCAAGCACTTTGGAGCTCAAAATAGTGAGATATAGAGAGATATATATCTTGGAGCCTTAGACAAAAATTTGGAACCCCTCTAAAGGAGATGGAGGCCCTCTCTTATGGAGAAGCAAAAGGGTTCAAGCTTCTTGGAGAAGCTAAAGAGGTTCAAGCTTCCTCAAGAAGCTAAAAAAAGGTTCAAGTTTCCTCAAGAAGCTAAAAAAATGTTCAGCTTCTTGGAGAAGCTAAAAAGGTTCAAGCTTCCTCAAGAAGCTAAAAAAAGGTTCAAAAGGTTCAAGCTTCCTTAAAAAGCTAAAACAATGGTACAAATCCTCCGTACATGTGTATAGAGGATACAGTATGTGCCACCTGGCACTAAATATCTGCATAAAGTAGATGAACAGGGTTCGGCCAGCATAAAAGGCCGATCGACCAACACAAAGGGCCGGCCGACTAAAAACACTTTTGACCGGCCAACATTTTTGACCGGTAGCAATAAAACAGGGCCGGTGGGGTGTGGGGATAGCCAACAAGCCATTTCCCGCCGTCAGGTGCAAAGATCACAAGTCCTTGGTCCAACCAAGCACAAAACAAATAAGTCGAGAGATCTTGAGGCAAGGCGCGCGACCGAGACCTCCGAGAACTCAAGACGAACACAAACATGGATGATCATCGAGTGTTCAAACGATGACGTCCAAGTCTTGAGGACGGTCAAAAATGGGGTGTCTACAGTTGCCCCTCTTTGACAGAGCTCGAAAGTCATAACAATGACGGGAGTGAATGTCAAAGCCCGGAGACGACCCATTTTTGACAAGGCTGAAGACTTAGACAAAAGCATGCAAGATAACAAAGATATGTGCTCGAAAGCGGGGGCAAAATGCAAGAACAATGCACAAGGCCGAGCATAACTTATGATCATGCAAAGAAAGCTGTAACGAAGCATAACATGCAACAGTTTTAAGCAAGAACCAACTACATTACAATGCAGAAAGGAAGTTAGAGAATTATTCAATTCTCACTACGTCGCACACAGAGAATATACAATACCTGTCCGGTTCGTCTGGTAGCGCCAGCTTCAAATGAACCGTACATACAATATCGTGCCTGCAAAGGAAAGAAACTTAACAGGTACAATATTGTTAGCAATATGCATGACAATGCAAGTGAAAAGCTGCGTGACAACGCGAGTGGAAGGGTGTAAGACGATGCAACCTAAGGGGGATGTATAACAATGCGGGATGGATGCAAAACAATGCAACCTGAGACAAATTCCAAACACGCTGAAAATGTGTAAGGAAAGGGAGAACCTCTCAGCGTAGCACACGCGAGAGAGGAAAGGGGATGGTACAAACATTGGAACGTATTCCAAATGCTCTTTAACCAAATAAGGAGAAGAACAGGGACATATCCCGGTGTTCAGAATGGCATAAGCATTGGAACGTATTCCGAATGCTCTGATCCAAAGAGGGAGAAACATGGGGACGTATCTCGGTGTTTCGGAAAGGTATAAGCATTGGAACGTATTCTAAATGCTCTTAACCAAAGGGGGAGAAACATGGGGACGTATCCCGATGTTTCGGAATAGTGTGAGCATTGGAACGTATTCCGAACGCTTTTAACCGAAGAGGGAGAAACATAGGGACGTATCCCGGTGTTTCGGAATGCTGTGAGCATTGGAACGTATTCCAAACGCTTTTAACCAAAGAGGGAGAAACATAGGGACATATCCCGGTGTTTCGGAATGGTGTGAGCATTGGACCGTATTCCAAACGCTTTTAACCAAAGAGGGAGAAACATAGAGACGTATCCCGATGTTTCGAAAAGGTAGAAGAAACATAGGGACGTATCCCGGTGTTTCAGAACAAGGAAAAGAAACGTAGGGACGTATCCCAGTGTTTCAGAAAGGAGAAGAAACATAGGGACATATCCCGGTGTTTCAGAAAGGAGAAGAAACATAGGGACGTATCCCAGTGTTTCAGAAAGAATGAGAAACATAGGGACGTATCCCGGTGTTTCGTAAAAGGAGAAAAAACATAGGGACGTATCCCGGTGTTTCGGAAAAAGAAGGAGAAACATAGGGACGTATCTTGGTGTTTCGGAAAAAGAAGGAGAAACATAGGGACGTATCCCGGTGTTTCGGAAAAGGAGAAGAAACATAGGGACGTATCCCAATGTTTCGGAAAAGGAGAAAAAACATAGGGACATATCCCGGTGTTTTGGAATGGCTCAAGCATTGGAACATATTCCAAATGCTCTTAACCGAAAAGGGAGAATCATAGGGACATATCCCGGTGTTTCAAAAAGAAGGAGAAGAAACATAGGGACGTATCCCGGTGTTTCGAAAAAAGAAGGAGAAACATAGGGACGTATCCCGGTGTTTCGGAAAAGGAAGGAGAAACATAGGGACGTATCCCGGTGTTTCGGAAAAGGAGAAGAAACATAGGGACGTCTCCCAGTGTTTCGGAAAAGGAGAAGAAACATAGGGACGTATCCTAGTATTTTGGAAAAGGAGAAGAAACATAGGGACATATCCCGGTGTTTCGGAATGGCTCAAGCATTGGAACGTATTCCAAATGCTCTTAACCGAAAAGAGAGAAACATAAGGACGTATCCCAGTGTTTGGAAATGGAGAAGAAACATAGGGACGTATCCCGGTGTTTCGGAAAAGGAGAAGAAACATAGGGACGTATCTCGGTGTTTCGGAAAAAGAAGGAGAAACATAGGGACGTATCCCGGTGTTTCAGAAAAGGGGAAGAAACGTAAGGACGTATCCCGGTGTTTCAGAAAAGGAGAAGAAACGTAGGGACGTATCTCGGTGTTTCGGAGAAGGAGCGTGTAAAACAATGCAAGTGGAATGTGCGTGACAACGCAAGTGAAAAGGTGTGCATAACAATGCAGGTATAGTGCATGACAGCGCAAGATAGATGTGCAAAACAATGCAAGTAACGGTGCATGACAATGTAGGTGGAACGTGCATAACAATGCAAGGGAAAAGTGCATAACAATGCAAGTGAAAAGGTGCATAACAATGCAACTGGAACGTGCATAACAATGCAGGTGGAGTATGCATAACAATGCAAATGAAAGGGCGCATAGTAATGCAGGCAGAGTGTGCATAACAATGCAAAGAGAACGGTGCATAACAATGCATTTTCAGTGCAACATCAACAGCTTGTTTGAAGTAAACTACTGAATAAGGAAATACACACCTTAACGAGGCCAATTCAAACACAACCTTCGATTTACCTCTCAGAGGACTCAGCAACACGCTCAGCTCAAAAGGGTATACCCTGTTCATATTGGCGAGAGGTAACATCTGCATATGAAACCCTCAGGTGCTACCTGAACTGCCATTCTAACTTGAAGCAAGCTTACACTTGGGGTCGAGATACACACATACTCCAGAGAAATGGCGAGGCCTGAGAAGGTGCATCCGGAATACAATCTCGGAATTTGCTGAAGGTGAAACACACTTAGATGCTCTAATTTTTGCTTCTTTTCTTTTGCTTCGCAGCCTGGAACCTAAATAGCTTCAGATAGGTCCTGATTTTACTGTTCTCACATGACCTGGGTTAAACCTTGTAGTTTTACGAAAGAGCGAATCTTGTTTTGTACAAATGTGGAGAATGACACAGCACTCTGAGCACAAAACAAATCATTTTTGAAATTGTAATGAGAAAAGGGTTCTCAATCGGGTATTGAGCCTAGACCTGACCACAGTCAAAACGACTCAACAAAGACAAACAAAAGGTAAACAACCTAAACACATCGAGTAACGCTTGAAACAATTCAAAACAAGAATCGAGACAAACAAAACAACAAACACGACACTCAGGCGCGTTACAAAGGCAATAAATCTCTCAGTGTACGAGGAGCCAGTTTTCTCCGGGTATTGTTTCCCACCCTTTCTCACTTGTGATTCTCACATCACTCGGCCCTCAAGCTCTGTTTTTTTGAAAAAGCCATCTTTCTCACTTTTTCTCTCAGCGCGCATCTCTCTATTCTTCAATCTCTCATTTTTTCATCCCTCCCCTAGGTGGTTGATGGATAAGCAGGAAGTTGTGGGCTCTTGCCCCTGGTATTCTACCATATTCTTGTTCTTGTTTACAACAGTGAGTTTCTTCCACAGAGGGGCTGCGCTACAACTGGGTGTGTAGCAAATCTGCAGCTGGCATCGGTTGACGATGCTCTGCTGGGGAGTTTGGGCGTGATCAGATCTGTCTAGATGAGGGAATGGAATATCTTGATCCATTCCAATTCATGCTTCGCACTAAGCTTGATACCTCGTTGCTTGGAGGATGTGAGAGCTTTCTGCCCTTTTGCGGTCAGCTTCAGTGGTGCCCTTGTCTGGCAAGTAGAGTGCCCTTCTTGGCAAGTATGGTGCCCATTCTGGCAAATGCATTGTCAACGAGGAAAAGACAGAACACCTAACTCAACTGTGCCCCTAGTTCATCATTTTGACCATTTTTTTGTTTTGTTTTCTACTAAAACAATTTTGACCAAAATGAGAGTTAGATTAACACGCTTGTTCGATTTTCTGATTTGAAATCATGCAAGTTAGGTTATGAGCACTGAAATTTTTCCTTTTTTGGGTCCAAGATGTGGTCTAATTTTGAAAAAAATTGGATAATTTTCGAGAGAATTAGTCAACCTCAGTAAAAATTCTCAAAAATTGTTTTGGCAAACAGCCATTGCTCAACGAGTACAGAACTTACTTTTGAGATGCACAACCTCAGATCCATAACAATGGAAAATTGCCCCTTGTTGAAATGGCACTACACGGCAACGGAAAGTTGCCCCTTGTCTTGGCACCGCAGCGTACTGTATGGCAACGGAAAGTTGCCCCTTGTTTGAATAGCGCCGCAGCACGTGGCAACCAATCCTTATAACTAAATTCTCGGATACAGAGAAGACAAAGATGACCAGAACCATATCATGAACACAGTCGAATTTGAAGTGTTTTACGGCTGGACTTCGGAACGAAGTTGCCTACGTATCCCAAACATGGGAATCAAGCCTTACGTAGTTCAGGGTTAAGGTACACTCGGGTATTAACCTTTCCTTTTGCGCTCTAACTTTTGCCAAGGCCGCCCTTTCTGGGTTTTCAACCTTGCGAGCTTTGTTCTTCTCTTCTTTTCAATTCTTTTCTTTTTCATCTTTTATTTGCATTTTCTTCATTTTTTTCTTCTTTTCTTTTTTTTTTCATTCTTTGCATTTTTCTTTTTTTTCTTTTTCTTCTTTTTCTCGCTCTAACTTTTGCCTGAGTTGCCCTTCCGGGTTTTTGGCCCAGCGAGCCTCTTAAGGGTAAAAGTGTAGTTTTGTCCATGTCAAATGGTTTTGAGATCCTGAAGTCATCTGAATCCAGGAGAATGGCTGCTGTTCGCTGACGACACAGGAGTCCATCCAATGGAGGGTGAATTTGCCCCTAGTGTTATGGATAGGAACTCAGTTGTCCTTCAGCAATGTCTTCTTCTTTCCTCCCTTCTAGGGTTTGGTATTCTTGCCGATCTTCATTGATTTGTGGAATGATCCATCTTTGGCTCTTCAAGCACAATCTGGCATCTTTTGCCCCTAGTTCGAGGGGTGCTTCTAATCTAGCTTTGCAAGCTTCTTTTGATCATATCCGATCTTCTTTGATCTGGCTTTCTTGCCTCTTGTTCGAGGGCTGCTTCAAATCTGGCCACACAGGCCTCACGTTGTGGTTGACCGTTGAACGTTCTGAATCTAAGTTCAAGGTCTGAAAGCCAGGGGTCGAGTCTCGAGGCTGAGAGCGATCCTAGGCTGCACAATCTCAAGAGCGATTCCACACAGGTCTTCGCAGGATCACGCAAAACATTTTTTTTTGAAATTTTTTTAAGAAACCGACTAATCGCTCACACTGAAGACAATGCAGAACCAATCTGGATCAAGTCAAGATCCTTCTCAGTACCCACGTTAACAAACATGATCTCAATCATAAAGGGCTTAGCATGCCTCTCTTTCTCTTAATTGGTCAAATTTTGCAAATCCCGAGGAATTCCTTCCTTTTTGTTTTCACCACAGCGTTCAAAAGGTTTTGAAAAACTTAGGTCAATGCAATGATTTCAAGGCACAGAAAAGATAAAGTTTTTAGTCAAATACCGCCACCTCATTCAGAACTTCTGGCACAATTGGCACACGGCAGAAGCAAACACAAGAGTGCAAAAAATCACTGCTATTCCATTCAAAACTGTTGGCACAACTGGCTCCAAGGCAGAAACAGACTCAAAAAGAAAGCAAAGAGACAAACACAAAACAAAATAGCGACATCCGAGGTAACACCCCCGGAATCACCCGACTCCAACACAACAGGACAGACTCGATACAACAAGACAGACTCAACATGATTGACTCGATACAACGAGACAGAGTCAACAGGACTGACTCGATACAACAGGACAGACTCAATACCCAAGTCAAAAAGTAGAATAAACAGCATTCGCAAATGTTCAAAATAGTGCGTGCCATCCATCACATCTAGAGTAAACTGAGCACCGACAACAAGTGGTTCATCCCCCGATCACATAACAACACAAGTCCAGAGTACCCGGGGGATATCAGACCCTTCTGAAGCTATGGTTCCAAGACTACTTAGCAAAAGAGAAAACAGACAGCATCTCAGGCTGATTTCACCAGAACCACCATGAGTGAAGTTGAATGACTGTGCTCCCTACAGAATTCTGCCCAAAATTCTGCCCTGTAAACTGATACCCTCAGGTAAAACTGATTCTCAAACACTGATACTGATGCCTGCAGGCCTGATGCCCAGACTTGTAAACTGTTACATGCATTCCTGTAGAGGCACACTCTAAAAGCACATAACAAGCAAATGAGAGCCAAAACACCCCTATGGTGGGGTAGGGTTTTCCTGTCCTAGTTTCGCCAAGAACTAGGGTTTCACTACACACGCAGCGGTTTCAAACAACCTACAATCGGGTAAGCAACCTGTCCTAGTTTGGAATGGTCACTACGGATTCCAAATATGCACTAGGTCGAATGGTCAAAAAGGGTGCCCCGATAAAAACTGGGGTTCGTGTTCCCATCGTGGCAGAGCCCATAACCGGTCAGCCTTATGGCACGCTTCTCGAAGCGAGCCTCTGGGAAACTGTTCAGGAATAGCATATGGCAAACACAGTGTCCTAGGCGCACCAATGCACATGCAATGCAAAGAGACACATAAGTGTAGTCAAAACAAGATATCATGAGTTCGAGTCAAGTTCTCTAAGTCCCTAGCAGAGTCGCCAGAAACTGTAGACATCCCGAACGTCCCGGGGGAAAATCCCCCGTTTTGTTCATCTTGGGCTTACTACAGTTCGGACTCAAATTGTCACGGTTCTGAATCTAGTCACGCCAAGTGCAATGCAAGACTGATAAAATCACCAAAGAGTCCAAATCCGGCAAATCGTTTTGAAAATAGATTTTTAGAAAGAAGTGCCAAACATGGACTGTTTTGCCAGATACAGAGTCGCTACCTAAATATTTTATTTTGGGGGAATTTAGGAAACCCTGACTCGTGCCTAAGGCCACGTGTCCGTCATCACCAAAGTTGCCTCAGCTCGGGAACTTGGGTACGATTAGGGAAGGTCAGCTATGAGCACCCCCGCTCGCCCGATCAAAGATCGGCCACTACTAAACATGATATCTTGTTTTTTGAAAACACATGTGTTCTTATTCCGGTTAATTAGCTAGAAGTACTATGTGATGCACACAGCAAAACAAGTATAGACTAGATCGCCCAATTTGGAACAAAGCGTTACATATCCGTTTGTTCGGAAAAATGGTTTGAGTTTTGCTACTCGCAAGTAGGCTAAAATACGGATTTCATTGAATTATCCCAATTCAAGCAATCCAACCTTCACCCACAGGCATTCAGGCAGTTATATCACATACGCAAATAGCCTCATGGTAAGCATGCTGTCATGGCAACACTCACACACATGCAAGGATGCTAAAGCGTAAATGCTTACCTAGTAGTCCAAGCCAAAACAGAAACTAGTTAGTAATCAAATGCATGATCCTAGTTCATGTTAAGATGGCTAATGCAACACATGCAAAATGCAACTAGAAATAGGCTCGGCTATTCTAAGATGTCATGTGAAATACAACTTGATACATGTATTCAAATTGGAATTGAAATACAATGCAGTTAGCATGATGCACCGAGCCCAATGCATGCAATACGAATGAATGTGTGCAAACATGCTATCATAAGTATGCTAATTGAAACATGCCCTAAAACTAACCATTGTAAGCGGTTAAATAAAAGGGAGAAAGACGTGGAGTTGGAAGACATGCATCACACACACGCACGATTATTACACAATTTGCCCTCTCTCGGAGGGACCGAAAGAATAATACAAATTAACTAACTAACAAGCTAATTAATTATTACACAACACTTAACTAATTAAATGAATTAATTAAGCTAAGAAAGCAGTAAAGAGGCCTCGGGAAGAGGGATGAATGCATGCATGTTCGGTTTCGCTCGGAAATCCATCGCCATACTCATGCTGCCTCTGTTTACACTGCTCTGCACTTCTGAAAACTGCACAAGTCTCCAGGATGTTTCTGAACCACCTTCTGAGCACTGTGGAAGGTCACCGGCCAAAAGGCAAGGCCACCGGCCATGGGAAACTGGTCATCGACCATGTGTGAGGCTCTCGGCCAAAAATGCATAGCCGGCCGGCACTGAATATGGCTGACCGGCCATCTCTTCCTGCAGAATCCTGTTTTGCTGCAGCAGAAGGCAAACAGAGCATGGCAATGCATTTTCAAAGCAATGTTTGCACAACCACCCTCCTTATCATGTTTAAGACTCAAAGGAGTATGGTTTTCGACCCTCGGACCATCAATCACGTATCTCAATGCATGATGGCCAAAGAAGCCAAGTGTGCAACTCAATATGGAATGAAATGCACAAAACACATAAAGGGCCCCAACCTCTATCATGATTGATCAAGAGGCAAGAGATGCACACATAATGCAATGCAACCTAGGCAAGCAAGCATGCAAATAACTCAAGTGTGCAACAAATCTAATGCAACATGAGCATGTTAACATGCAATATGTAATAGGCATACAACCTAAACATGTGGACATGTATAGCATGCAACAACATGCAAAATGAAACAAGCATGCAATAACATGGTGAGATGGACTTACACTAACATGGGTAGCTCTCAAGCATGCCAAAATCAGTGGCCAAATGAGATGAGAACAAGGCCCAAGATTCAAGCAAACATACACAATGCAAGGGCTCCAAGCCTAAGGCACAAAATGCAACTCTCCAAGAGCAATGCAAGGATGAAACATGGCATACAATGGCATACATTCCAGCTCTGAAATGGCATACTAAATGATTCCAAAATGACTCCGAAGCATGCAAACACTCATGCTATGCATGCTAGAAGGCTCAAATACCGAAACTAGTGAAGCACACTTCACTAGAGGTATACAAAGCAATGCTCAAATGGAAAAACCAGCCCCAAACAGATCCTAGGCAGGTCCAAGACAGTAGCAAAGTGGCCTAAAATGATGGCTCGGAATGCACCAAAATGAAGCTCATGCAATGGCTCATAAATGAGGTATAAAAGCACAACTCTCAAACACATTAAAGGCATGATAAACATGAGAATATGGCACACATATAAGCTCTGAAATATCATATTCAATGATGCCAAAATACTAAAATGCCTCAAGCAATGCATGCAAGGGACCCCAAAACTCAAAGGTAAGCAAGGCTATTACACTACAACCATGCATGGAAAGCACCAATTGACCAAGAAGCCTAAAAACATAACTAAGGCAGCCCAAAATATGAACAAAACATGTTTGAAGCATGGCCAAAATGTGCTAGAATGCAGGGCCAAAACAACATGCATTCTAAGTTAGTAAGCATGAGTTACACTACAAGCATATGAAGCATGTGAGGGACTACCAAACCAGCCAAAAACAGAAGCATGGCATGCCAAATGATGGCCAAAAACCCACTGAAAAATGACCCATACATGCAAGAATAAGGTGCTACTTTGATAAGCTATAAATGGGATTACTCTACACATGCAAGAGGCAAGTCCAAGGTGACCAAACCAGCCCTAGACAGAGTCTAGGCAGGTCCTAAAAGTCACCAAAAATGGCCTGAAACAAGGCTTGGAAGCATGCAAATGTGGGCTCCTTTGTAAGGCCAAAAATGCAAGTAAACAAGACAATAAGGAGAGGGGATGGCCCTCTCTTTCTTAGGACCTCAAAACATCATCCCCACCATTGAAATCCCTCTGGATTGCAGTGGTGAGAAGGCCAATACAAGGTGGTCCCGAAGTTCACAAAAAAGGCACAAAAATGAGGCCAAACAAGGCCTAAGAGGGGGGAAACAATCCCAAACACAAAAGTGACCTTAAACAAAGTTCAAAAGCATGCAAAAAAAGAACTTTTATCAGTTATACACTAAGCTCAAAACAGCATGCAAGATAGGCTAAAAGCTTGTGCAAAAATGGGGAATAAAAGAGGGAAAAGGAGTTACCCTTGTAGCTCAGCAAAAGCCAGCAGATTTCTGGACCAAAACCCAACCTTTGAGCCCTCTCAAGACCCTCCAAGAACCTTAGATGAGTGGTGGAGGTGTGTGCTTAGGAGTTGTAGTGTAAAGGGGTCAAAAACCAAGCACTTTGGAGCTTAAAATAGTGAGATATAGAGAGATATATATATCTTGGAGCCTTAGACAAAAATTTGGAACCCCTCTAAAGGAGAGGGAGGCCCTCTCTTATAGAGAAACAAGAGGGTTCAAGCTTCTTGGAGAAGCTAAAAAGGTTCAAACTTCCTCAAGAAGCTAAAAAAAGGTTCAAGCTTTCTCAAGAAACTAAAAAAAGGTTCAAGCTTCTTGGAGAAGCTAAAAAGGTTCAAGCTTCTTGGAGAAGCTAAAAAGGTTCAAGCTTTCTCAAGAAGCTAGAAAAAGGTTCAAGTTTCCTTAAGAAGCTAAAAAAAGGTCCAAGCTTTTTGGAGAAGCTAAAAAGGTTCAAGCTTCCTCAAGAAGCTAAAAAAAGGTTCAAAAGGTTCAAGCTTCCTCAAGAAGCTAAAATAAGGGTGCAAATCCTCCATACACGTGTATGGAGGATACAGTATGTGCCACCTGGCACTAAATATCTGCATAAAGCAGATGAACAGGGTTCGGCCAGTATAAAAGGCTGATCGACCAACACAAAGGGCCGGCCGACTAAAAACATTGACGACCGGCCAACACTTTTGACCAGTAGCAATAAAACAGGGCCGGTGGCAACATGCCAAGGCCAGTGGGGTGTGGGGATAGCCAACAAGCCATTTCCCACCCTCAGGTGCAAAGATCACAAGTCCTTGGTCCAACCAAGCACAAAACAAATAAGTCGAGAGATCTTCAGGCAAGGCGCGCGACCGAGACCTCCGAGAACTCAAGACGAACACGAACATGGATGATCATCGAGTGTTCAAACGATGACGTCCAAGTCTTGAGGACGGTCAAAAATGGGGTGTCTACACTCACCAAAATAGAGAGGGATGATAATGATGATCTTGACTCAAGATTTGCAAGGATCAAAGTATTTTGGTGTTTGAGGAGGTTTTCTAGAGAGAATGAGGAGAAAAATAGGTTTTAGAGTGAGAGAGAAGTGTCAAAAATGAGATATACATTCAGACCAAAAGAGAAAAAAAAATAGGGTTTTGGACGCCCAGAGTGCCGCACGTGCAGCACCCAACCCCACATGTGCGGAGCGCCCCTTCCCGTACGTGCGGCCTTCATCCCTACACGTGCGGGGCTTATCCCGTACCTCATTCCGCACGTGTCTTTTAGGCAGTGTGCAATCCCCCCAACTCGTCCATTCCTATACGTGCGGTCTTATCCCCCGCACGTGCAATCTCCATCTCGCACGTACAGCCTCCATCTCGCACATACGGCCCAAGGCCCCGCACGTATGACCCTGGCCCAACAGCCCAGAAATTTTTCACTTCGCTTTCGGGCACTCCGGACCTGACCCCGCACCTCCCGGAACCAGTGAAGTTCAACACCGACAAACAAAACAAGAACGAAAGCTTTAATTGGAAATAACTTCCGAATGTTTCAAACCCAACGGGAACAAAAGAGGACGAAACCAAAGAGAAAGAAAAAGGAAAAAGAGAAAATGACCCGGCCGTCACAGAAACAAAGACTTGTTGAGTTGTATATTGGATACTCCTCATCACTGACAGATTTTTAGCATTTCACAACATCTCATACCAAATAAAGGTGGTAAGTTGATCATTGCAATGTGTACTAAGGACTTACATTCGTAGCTTTAAATATAATTTATATCATACACAGAAGTGTTTACAAATTATAGTGTAGAGATATGGTCAAAAAAGCCATCTTTAATATAAGCACCAGTTCTCAAATACTTTTTACTTTTAACAAATCCATTGTACAAACAGAACATTAATTCAGCACAAATTTCAACAAAATTTAGCACCATTTCAGAACAAATTTCAGCACCATTTGAACCAAATTTCAGCACCATTTCAGCACAAATTTCAGCACCATTTGAACCAAAATTCAGCACCATTTCAACACAAATTTCAGTATAAGAGTTAGCACAAATTTCAGCAACAAAATCTGCCAAATCCAGCACAAAATTCAACAACATTTGCACCAAAATTTAGCACCATTTCAGCACAAATTTTAGCACACATTCAGCACAAATTTCAAAAAAAAATCTACCAAATTTCATCAACATTCAGCACAAATTTAAGCAACAAAATCTGCATTATGCACCATTTCAGCACAACATTCAGCACCATTTCAGCAACATGTTTGAGCACCATTTCAGCCAAAAATTCTGCACCATTTTAGTTGTAGTGTCATTTCAAAACAAGAGAAATACAACTCAAAGTACCCCAATGATAAAAGAACACAACAATATTTTTCTACATTCACATGAAAAGTTTTCAATATTACATACACGAACACCATATCCAACAAAAAAAAAAATCAACGCTAAGATATTGACGTGTGATCCACATGCCCATGCCCATGGCCACGCCCACAATCATGCCCATGCCCATGTAGTACCTAAAAAAAAAATACTCTTATATCAAAGAAACCATAAAATTAAATGGAACTTTAAATGAATGAATGACAAAATAAAAAAGGAAAGGTGAAAAATAAATTACTTGACTACATGCAGGACTATTCGAGGCTTACGAGTCATAACTACTTGCATTGTTAAGCAATGCTTGATAGCTTTCATGGACAGAATACATCGATGGCATTGAAAAAGACATATTGTGACGAAGAAAACTTGGCTGCAACAATAATAAACACATATCAATTTAAAATGATACTAGTCACTTACAAATAAACATAATAAAACTTCTTATTAAACTAACTTACTTCATAGGCAGGATGCATAAATTGAGACGACGAAGCATTAACTTAAGGAACACACGTCAAGAATAGAGGAAGTTGAGGAGCACCTATTGAAAATAAAGGAGTCGATTGAGGAATACTCGGCGAAAACAAGGGAGGTGGTTCAGGAGCACTCGCCGAAAATAAGGGAGGAGGTTAAAGAGCAACAGACATGGGAGTTTGAGAAGCATTATGTGAACTAGGTTGAGGAGCAACAGAGATGGGAGTTTAAGAAGCATTTTGTGAACTTGTTTTATTTTTCTTTGCCAACGCAAGCTCCAAACCACCTTTTGTCCGCCTAGTGCACTCGCTTCGCTTGAGTCCTTTTGCTTAAACTACATTTGTATCCGCTACACTATCCACTTCAAAGCTTTTGAGGCACGTGTTGGAAGGGCTTTCTTGTTCAATAGTATCTAAAAAGGCATATTGAACTTTGCGTTTAACATGCTTTCAATGTTTGCAATTAAGTCATCCGTTTTCTCTACCGTCAAGTTATATGTTTCCTTACTTTCGGAAGCTCTACATACTACTGCTCTGAAAATTGCCATCAATGATCTAAAGCGTGAAGTTTGATGCAATCTTATATCAACCTTAATATCATGCCCACACCTATCTTTCACATTTTCAGCTCTTGCTTTTTTAGTCCATCTCTTGAGAATATATTGGGAAGGAATCTCTTTGAATTTGAAGGTGTCTCTAAGGATCTTCAAACAATAACTACACAAAATGCCTTTCATTTCAAATTTTCTACAATTACAAGTGAGTGAACCATCACACTCTACTCTCACTTTCCTTACCTTTACAACATCACTATCAAGAACCGTATAAACGGTACTCTCACCATCATGTTCAATTTCTTCAATGTTTACTTCAAGGGACTTGACATACTCATCTTGAAATTCTTCATAAATTTTATTTGTGTAAACATCTGCAGCTTGCTCCTTAATCTTCATTTTAATATTCACCCTTGGCAACTTTTAGCATAGAGCATATTCAGCTTGTAACTCTTTGTACCTCTTCTCACAAAGAACTCGATCAAAATGCATGAAAAATTGCATTAAGTTATGATCAGACTGAATGAAATCCTTCAAAAATGCATTAAAGGATTCACTAAGTTGGGTGCTACTCATGCCCGCACCCCATGCATTTCTAACATATGGCCAACCCTATTTTTCCTTGGCCCTAAACGTTAATTTCAACCAATGATTATCTCTCACTTCATACTTGTCAAGCATTTCTTCCCGTTTTAACGTAAAATCATCCTCATCCTCAATATCGTACATAAATTTGGATAAAACACTCTTCATCCCCTTATCCTTCACCTTCTTATCCTTGAAGATAGAATTTGCATGCCTTAATGCATTTTGCATCAAATGCCAAGTGCAAATGCGGTGTTTTGTGTTAGGCATGACAATAGGTATGGCCTTAGCCATTGCAGCATCCTGATCCGTAAAAATTATTTTCAGAGCCTTACTTGACATTGCCTCCAAGAATCTTCTAAAAAGCCATATAAAAGAATCGGCAGTCTTATTATACATCAAAGCTGCGCTAAATATAACAGTTTCCCTATGATGATTAAATCCAACAAAAGACGCCAATGGTCTATTGTAACGACCCCATCACGTATAATGATTAGTACTTGATTAATTACGAGGATTTGAAATTTAATGGCCAAGTATTATAATTTAATTTGGGATTTACGAGGATTGTGGGATCTGACTCATATATGATTCTATTAAAGAGTTATTTTGGAATTAGAAATTAAGGGTCCAAATGGCTTAAGGAAGTAAAGTTAAGAAGTTGAATCAATCTAATTTTAATTACGGGCCCATTTGGGAGTTTAATTAAATATTCGATTTAGTTTAGTGAAATTGAGATTCGATTAATTAGGTCCTAATTGGAGTTGATTAAGTCATGAGGATTGAGGATTGTGGTTATTATAAATTAAATTTAATTATGATGTGCCCAATTTAGATATGTAATTTATTGATGGAAATTTGAGTCTGATCAAAAATTAAAGGCTTAGATGATTAGGGAGATCAAAATTGATAATGATAATAAATTTAATTTAATATTTGGAGCCTTTTGGGAGTTTGACTAAAAATCCGATTCAAACTGATAAACTTAAATATAATTAATTAGGCCCTAACAGAAGTCAAATTAGATTGATTAAATTATGAGAGATTTATGATTAGTTATGGTTAATTTAATTATATGTTAATCAAGACTTATTAAGAATAAGTATTATTTAATTAAATCTATCTTAACCATAAATTGAATTATGGAAGAATCTAAAATTATGGGTGTATAGGAGGTGAGGGTGTGCTGAGAAACCCAAGTGGGTGTACTGAGAAATCTGGTGGTGTATGTGTATGCATGTTAAGTGTTGTGTAAGGGGGCCTTAAACATTGTGCACGTGTACATGTGGTGTATAGGTGTGTGTATTATTTCTTTTGTGCTGGAGTATCTTGGGGTGAGTTGAAGTCAAACCCAGAGAGAGAGTGTTGCTGGAACAAGAAACAAAGGAAGAGAAGAAAAAAAAATAGGAAGAGGAGCTCTAGTTTTTGAGAAAGAAGAAGAACTAGCAAACTTAAGGTATAGAATTTATGTTTAAATTATATAGAATCTTTACATTATGCTTGAAATTAAAGGTGAAATTGGACTCAAGATCATGTAATTAATAGGAATTAGCAAGAAGATGAAGAAAATTAGAATTATGTTTATAGATTATGGAAAATAAATTAGAAATTAATTATTTTGGGTTTGATGTTGTGATTTAATATTTGGGTTTGATTTTCTTCATCCTTCACATATTTTTAGTTTATCCTCACATGCATTGTGAATTTTCAAGATTTTAGAATTTAATTCATATTTTAAGGGTTATGAGCTTGAGATTAAGTTGTGATATAAATTAAGAAGTCAAATTATAAATTGATTGAGGATGGATTTGAGAGAATTAAAATAGGAAGTTGAGGATTAATTATATAAATTCATAGAAATTTGGTCTTGCATGTTTAATCAAGTTAGGTTGAAAATATGAGTTATGGTTCTTTAAATTTGTTATGTTTGAGTTTAATTTTGAGAATCATTCATAAATTGGGTTCTATAAATTACATGCAACAATAAATATTTGAAGATTGGATCCATGCAATGGAGTATATAATTGACTTTGGAGAAAAAGTTATAAAAATCATGAGTTCATGAAATTTGAGAGTTGATTTTGGAATTAAAGGAAGTTTTGATTTTATTATGAAAACTAGGAATTTGTTTAATCCATGCATGTGATTTAATTTAAAACGTTTGTTCAATTTAAGCACATTTTAGAACATCTATAATTATAAATTAAGTTTTTGGTTAGAAATTGAGTTAAGTTGAATTTCTAAGAAATTGATTTGTGTAATTCATAGTTAAGTTGATTTTGTTATTAATAATAAAATTGGACCTATTTGTATTGCATACATCATGGATTTTGAAGGATTTGGATTAATTCAATCTCGTATTTTGAAGAGAAAAATGAAATGTTTTATGAACATCAAGTTTATGGAAAATTAGAATTAATCCTAATGCTAGATAAAGTTTTGATTTTATAATTAGATTTTTAATCCACGCATGTAATGTAATTTAAGATTTTATTTGAATCAAACATATTTGATTTCAAATTAAGTTGAGTTTAAGATTATGGAAATTAGTTGGAAAATTTATAAGAAGTTTCATGACTCCAATTTCATGATTTCAAGGAAAATAGAAAGAACTTGACGCCAATTTTATGTAATTAAAGAGAAAATGAGAAATTGAAGCTATGATCAAATGTATGAAAACTAACTTAGAAATTAATTACTTTGAGTTGAGTTTATTTGTCCTAACATGAAATTGAGTTCCGATTGTACGTACATTATGAATTTTTTTACAAGAGTTTTGAAAGTTTAATTCGTGTTTTAAAATTTGTGGGCTTGAAATTGGGTTTGATATAGAAAAGATGAGTTAAACCTAAATTTGGTCAACTGGAGCATGATTTTGAATAAATAATTTCTAATTGAGAGTGTTTACTAAATTATACAATGGTTCTCCATTTTTGTGTACCAAAGTACATGTTTTGAGGCTTTGAATATTAAATATGAACTTCAATTACAATGTTGGAAATTTCAGAATTTGTGTTGTCCGCTCGAGCGAGGAAAGTCTCGCTCGAGCGTGAAAATCGAGCTCCCAGTAGTTTTTCAAATTTTGCAGTCCGCTCGAGCGACCAAAGTGGCGCTCGAGCGGAGACCCATTTTCAGCATATTTTGAAAAATTGCATTTAGTTCACATTTTTATTCTCATCTCTTTCCAAGGCATTCTAGACATGATTTATGACTCAATAAAGATTAATAAGCTATCAATCAACATAGATTAGTTAGTCGAAGAATGAATCATTGATCTAGTGGTACTTATTTAAGAAGCCAAGTAAAAGATCAATCTATTTGGAAAAGAAAGGCTAGTAATGGAAGAATATGTGAAATAAGAACCTGGTTTATTTGAATGAGAAAGAATAAGCATAGTAGAACTTCGGATTGTTTAGACGGAAAAAGACTAGGAAAGTCAAGTTTGATCAAGGGAGTAATATTGTATTTCAATGTATATATGTTATGTGCTTGTGTAGGTCACGCGCCATTGTCTGCCTGATTTATCTGATATGTCTAGTTCGTCTGATTTGCTTCTGCGGCTATCTGTGAGTAATAACTTAGTAAAGCTATGTTTAACTTTACCTATTTTCTGTTTAATGAATCAAAATCTGTTTTCTGAAATGATATGTTCTGTACAATGAATGATTGTCCAATTTCTGATATTTATTCGTGATATCCTTAGCATCATGTGATATCTGTTAGTTGTTACCCGGTATCGGAGGTTCCTTTATGGAACTTAATCTGTCAGCACTCTGTTACCCGTACCGGAGGCCCCGTCATGGGGGCTCAGCTTCTGTTCTGTTACTCGGATCCGGAGGTTCCTTTATGGAACTGGTTATTCGTAACCTCACGTGTATATGTTATGTTCTGTTCTGTTAATGCTAATGGATGTATCACGTATGCTTGCGCATGACTTATGATTTTTGTCTGTTGATGATCTGGGCAAATTATGAATTTGATATGAAACTGAATTATGATTTCTGAATCTGTACGAACTCATTCATTAAAACCCTTTACTCTATTATTATTCACTGGGCTCTAACTCACTGTATTATTTATGTATGTAGGTGATCAGGCGCGTGACCAGGCTTAGAGGCATCTGCCTAGAATCTGTTTCTGTCAGCCAACCTATGTGCCTCCCGTGGAGGTTCCGGATATGTCAAGTGATTATCACTATGTGATTTAAAGTTTAAGTTTTGTTTTCGTGTTTGGTTGAACAAGTCTTGTGTATTTTGTAAATGGGGCTTGTCCTTTTTTGTCTAATCTGTATATATATGATGACTTAGAGATAATGTGTATATATGTATATAAAAAGTTTAAAATTTTTCTGTCTCATATAAGTCTGCACAACTCAATGGACGTTGTATATTTGCTATTTGCTTTCGTTAGCCCCTAATATTATGTTAATCTGTCTCAGAGGCCTTCGGTAATCCCAGGATTACTGGCCGGTTACGATGCTAAACCTATAGGGGCGGGTTTGAGTTGTGACATCTATGTGCACTATTTAACTTGTAAGTAGTGTCGAAAGTCACAACATCAACAAATTGCCCATAATCCATGATCATCTGAGCATCGGCCCAAAATATGTTTGTAATCTACTCCTCACTATCTAATTGGACCGAGTAAAAAAAAGATGGATTCTCCAATGTTTTCTCACGAAAATATTGCAAAATGCTACCTGCCTCCCCATATGCTAA
Source organism: Camellia granthamiana (assembly GCA_036172215.1). Classification (NCBI taxonomy): domain Eukaryota; kingdom Viridiplantae; phylum Streptophyta; class Magnoliopsida; order Ericales; family Theaceae; genus Camellia; species Camellia granthamiana. The sequence continues at coordinate 64,140,853 of CM069903.1, read as the reverse complement.
ACTCTTTTGCCTCTTCGTTCTCAAATAATTTTTTTGGTCCACTTTTGTGAACCCAAGCGACTCCCTTCCACTAGTTTCATTACCCATGAGCTCAAATGTAGCATTAAGCCGAATTCCAAAATTTTCAACTAAATCTATTTCGGTTGCCTACGATGCAGATATCTTCCTTTGGGATGGTAACATATCCGTACATTATGTTGGTACAAAAATATGATTATGTTGTTCAACAAAATCACCAACAAAAAATTTATGAATATTCCTATCCCACTTAATGATAAGTCGGGCTTGACAACCAATCCTCACTTCCTGCTGTAGACCGCCCGAACTTCCTCCGCACGCCCCCCTTGTGGAGAGGGCGCGGATTTGGGTTCATAGCTACTACAATTCGAACCCCTGTCACGGTTCTGAATCTAATCTCACAAAGTGCGATGTAAGACTAATAAATCACCAAAGAGTCCAAATCTGGAAAATCATTTTGGAATATCAATTTTAATCAAAAAGCGCCAAACATGGACTGCTTTGCCAGATTTTAGAGTCGTCACCTAAATATTTTGTTTTGGGAAATTTAGGAAACCCTGACTCGTGCCAAAGGCCACGTGTCTGTCATCACCAAAGTTGCCTTGGCTCGGGAACTTAGGTACGAGAGGGGAAGGTCCTGAAATGAGCACCCCCGCTCGTTTAATCAAAGATCCGCCTCTACTAATCATGATATGTTGTTTTTGAAAACACATGTGTTCTTATTCTGATTTATTAATCTAGAATTACTATGTGATGCGCACAACATACAAGTATAGACTAAATCAGTTAATTTGGAACAAAACATCTCATGTTTGTTTTTCAAAAATGGTTTGAAGTTGCTACCCTCAAGTAAGCTAAAGTGCAGATTTGCCACCCTCAAGTGGGCTTAAAACAACATGATTTGCCACAAACAAGTGGGCTTAAAACACACATTTTGATGAATTGTTCCAATTCAAGTAATCGAGTCTTCATCCACAGGTACTCAAACAGTTAAACACTTAAGCAGATAGCCTTATGGCAAGCATGCTATCATGGCAATCACTTATACGCATGCAAGGATGCTAAAGCATAAACACTCACAGTGTACTCCAAGCCAAAAACAAAAGCTAGTTAGTAATCAATGCATGATCCTAACTATGTCAACAATGCCTAATGCAACACATGCAAAATGCAACTAAGTAGGCTCGGCTACCTAAGATGGCACATGAATGCAACACTCGATAACATGCTTTGAAACACGTATTCAAGTAAGTATTGAAATTCAGTGTAGTTTGAATGATGCGCCAAGCTCGGTGCATGCAATACAAATGAATGATGCAAACATGCACGCATAAGGTATGCTAATTGAAATATGCCCTAAACTAACCATCAAAAGCTGATAAGTAAAAGGGAGAAAGAAATGGGGTTGGAAGACATGCACACACACACGCACACTTTTTACAACATTTGCCCTCTCGACGGAGGGTCCGAATAAAATGAAAGCTAACTAGCAACGCTAATTAAGCTACCTATTACAAACCAACTAATTAACTAACTATTCTAGTTAATTAATTATTACAAACCAAATTGAATAACTAGCTAATCTAAGCTAATTAGAATATTACAAAGCACTAAGCTAAATTAATTACAGCACAGCTAACTAACTACAATTAGCTAACAAAAGCGATAAATGGCCTCGTGGGCGAGGGAGATATGCATGCTCGGTTGCGTCCTCCCGGAAATCCACCACCTTGCCTCAAGACGCCTCTGTTTGCACTCTTTTGAATCTTCGAAAATTACACCGATTTCCATATTGTTTCTTTCTGATCTCAAGAACACCTTGAGGGCTAAAATTCCTCCTGTTACTGCAACAGAGCACAGACAGAGGTAAGACAGTGTATTTGCAAGGAAATGTATGCACTTCCACACTCCTTATCATATCTCAAGCTCAAAGGAGTACGGCACTTGACTCTCTAGCTAACAACCAAGCATTTTCAATGCATGGTGGCCAAAGGATCAAGCTTGCGCAAAACTCAATGAATGCACACATAAGACTCGAAAGACCTCCACCCTATCATGCACAATCAAGGGGGACGGCGACAAAGAAATGAGGCGCGTTTCATCACTTCAAGTATGAAACGCCCCTCGTTTCTCGTGTTTGGATCAACATCCAATCCAAACACAATGCAATGCAACACACATGCAAACCACATGCTAGAACACTTGAGCATTAAACGCTAGTGAAGGATACAACACTAGGACCATGCATCACAATGCTCAATGGACTAAACCAACACCAAACAGACCTTATGCATGCCAAAACAATGGCCAAAATGATCTGAAATGATAGCATGAAAGGCAAGATAAAGATGCTCATGCATTGGCTCATCAACAAGGCATAAGGGCACAACTCTTAAACACGATTAAAGAGTAATAAATATGAGAGTATGATAGAAGTTTATACTCTGAAATCACATGAGAAATGATGCCATGCCATGCAAACATCACAAGTATAGCATGGTAGGAGGCCTAAAGCACAAGGCTAATAAAGGGCACTACACAAGAGGCATGCAATACATAGCACAAATGTCCAAACCAGCTCTGGACAGAGCTCAATTAGGCCAAAACAAAGACCAAAACATGCTGAAATGGTAGCCCAAAAACCTAGACAAGCATACATACGTATTGGCTCATAAACGAGACATAAGGCACAACTTCTCAAAAGCATTGAAAGAGTGATAAATGCAAGAATATGGCAGAGGTATATGGTCTAAAATAACATGCCAAATGATGCCATGCCATGCACAAAGCTCAAATATGACATGCTAGAGGTCCCAAAGCTTAAGGCTAACAAGGCCAATTACACTAGAGCTATACAAAGCAAGGCATGCATGACCAAAACCACTCAAATTAGACCTAAAGCATGTTAAATCAAAGCCAAAAATGTGCTGGAGTAGAGCATACACATGCTAGATCAATAGGTCAAAACACCAAACAAGCTAGGCTAGTGAACAAGTTTGCACTACAAGTGCATAAACCATGCAAGAGGTGACTTTGTCGACCAAAATCAGAGCTAAGGCATGCCAAAATATGAGTAAAAGCCTGCTGGAGTGGAGCAAAAAACATGCTAAAAGGGTGGTCCAAAGCATAGAGCATGTTAGGCTAACTAAGAGGACTACACTACAAGTACATGAAGCATGTAAGAAGCAACCAAACCAACCCAAAATAGAGTTATATCATGGTAAATAATGGCTAAAAACATGCTTGAACTAAGCAAATTCAAGGCACAAAGACATGCTACTTTGCAAGGCTACAAGTAGGATTACACTACAAGTACTAGAAGCATGCAAGAGGTGACCAAGACAGCTAAAAATAGAGTCATGGCAGGTCTAAAAAGTCACAAAAAAGTGCTGAAACAAAGCCTCAAGAAGATAGAAATACATGCTCTTTTGATGGACCACCAATACAAGCAAACAAGAGAAGAGGAGGGGGGGACAACCCCCTTCTATTTTGGACCTCAAAACCACATTTCTACCACTGAAAATTCACTAGATTTCAGTGGTTAAAAGGCCAAACAAAGATGGTTTCAAAAGCTTAGAGAGTTGGCTCAAAAGACTTTACAAGCCAAAGAGCAAAAGGAAAGACAACCTCCTAACACAAAAGGGGCTTAAACTACCCTTTTTAGGACTGAAAAATAGAGTTTTGTTCAATTTAACACCACCCCAAAAACAGCCCCAAAGTAGTGTGAAAAGATGGCCAAGCAAGCATGCAAAATAAGCTAAAAGGGAGAGAGTTCTTACCCTTGATGCATAGCTGCAAAACAAGCACAAATCTGAGCTCAAATCACCTTTTGGAGCTCAAACAAAGTTCCAAAGAATCTCAGCTCAATGGTGGTCAAGTTTGGTTAAGGGTGCTTAGGCAAAGGAGAGGTATGTCTAAGCTTTCATGCACAAAAGGGCAAGAGGAAGTAAACTTCTAGAGAGAGGGGCAGAGATTTAGCTCTGAAAATTTTCTAAAGAGAGAGGAGTTTTTAGAGAGAGAGGCTCCCAAAATTGTTTCAATGTTCTTCTCTTGAATATATGAGATATAGCTTCATATATAGCAAAAATAGAGTATTTGGTCGAAAATATCTAAGCTAGGATAGGTGGCACAACCTGGAAACAGCTGGAGGACAAAATATCTTCAAAAATTCTGAGTTTGGGTCACTCTTGGCTGGCCGGCCATCTTTAGGGCCGACCTGCTACTTTGTTGGCCGATCGGCCACTTCCAGTGGCCTACTGCAAATTCTGCTCTGCAGGTCCGACTTCAAATGGGCATAACTCCTTCATCTAGACTCCTTTGCAGGTCATTCTTGTGTCTAAAATGAAGCCCCGGAAGTAAGATTTCCAATGGTGGGAGTCTCACCTCAAAATTTCAAGTGTGATAAGAGATATCCCTCTTTTAGTGAAGACTGCTCATTTCCGACTCAATCGGATTGATGCCTAACTTCAACCAACCATATCTCCCCCATCCGAACTCGGCTTAGGAGATTCTTGGGTGTAAAATGAAGCCTCGGAAGTCTTCTTTCTAACGGTGGTGGCCTCATAGCTGAAATCCAAGTGTGCAAATGGATAAGCCTGGTTTAGCGAGGACTGCTCATCTCTCTCTTAAGGATTCATGCCCAACTTCTTCCTCAACTAGGTTTCTTCCCTCCACTCCTCTTTTCTTCAACACAAAACCCATAAACAAGGTGTTTTGAAATATTTTTCAAAGATTTCATCTCTCTTTCATTCATTTCCACCTTGCCCTTGCTCGGTTTACCGAAAAGCGCAACATTTAACAAAATGCGAGCGCCGGAACATCGTAGGAACTTTTTCAAAAGTGTTTTGAAAGAGAGGATTTGAAGATCTAAAAACTATTCAAAATAGTTTTGGTCCAAAAAAGGGTGTGAGGTTGGGATTTGACTCTCCTCTTGCCGAAGAAATCGAACCTCTGCACTGCACAACTTTCATCACCAAGTAAGCAATTAGTGACGCCCAAATCTTAAGGGCGGTCAAAAATGGGGTGTCTACACCTGCCTAGGATTTTTTGTTAATGGATCTCGCTTGTCGACAACCTGAAACCCCTCCTTATTACAAACAAATAGCCTTGAAGTGATTTGCCCCTCCTTACTCTTGTTTACATAACCCCTTCTGATACTAAAGCTCAGTCTTCCTCCATAAGCATTATAGAAATTTTATGCTTCTTGTTTTGTATCAAATGTCATGTGAACTCTAGGCTTTCAATCACAATCACCTCCATCATTCTTAACATTGTTAGGTTCCATATCAATGTGCCAAGTCACTTAAAAAATAAAAAAGTGTTCAATATTAGCATAAAAACTGTAAATTATGTTTGCAAAATAATACAAACTGAATAAAAACACTACAAGAATTGACTCATATTAGATTATATAAAGAAAAGGAAACAAATCCCTTCAATAGTAAATTTTGTCTTCAATGATCCAGATTTAACACAAATCCCTTAATTTTTTTATAATCAACATGTGAACATACAAAATCAAAATTAAACAACAAAAACAAACAAAATAAAAAAATAAAAAATAAATCTACAATTCTATAGCTCAATCATCAGTACCAGAGTCCATATATTTTAAACGTGACATTGTAGATCAAGTAGTTCTCAATTTTAAATTCTTGGAGTTTAAATGCCTGGACTGCAAATCTATGGGGTTAATAATCATCTGTTTGTACAAAAAAAATAATCATCTGTTAAAGCCTATTTAACAGGGCACTATTATATACATCTTCTATTTGAATAAATAATGAGTTGCATATGAAGAAGAAACTTGATGAGACATGAAAGAAGAAGTGCTCATAGAAAAACTACGATATTTTACAACCAAAGGTGAGCTACACTTCCATAATCACATTTTTTCAGCACCCTGGGTAACAGTCATGCAAATGAAATCCCTTTAGTATCTTGAACTTTATGTTCTCTTAAATTTAATTTCATATGGTTGTGATGGGTTCAAGGTGTTAATCCATTGCTGTTGATCTGATGATACATAAAATATTTGTTGGAATATTAGAACTGTAGGTTATGAGCAAATTATTTAAAAGTAGGATTGCTTGGTAAAGTTATTGTTGAGAGGTCTCAAGTCTCAAATATTCTTCTACTTGTTGCCCTGTTTTACCTTTGGAAAATCTTTGTAATGAGTTAATTGGCTTTCAATTGTCATTGTTTTCATGTGTGTATGCTGGAATTGATGTTTTTAATTTCTTTGTGATGAGTTAAACTCAAATTGATGTTTTTAATTTTTTTTCGATAAAAGAGGCAGCGAGAGAGAACTTCATTCAAATTTTGTACACAAATCAACAATATAGAAAAGTAAAAATGGATGAATGAAATGTTGTTTACCTTAACAACGACTGGACGGCGACACTCCCGCCTCTCTTGTTTCTCTCTCTCTTCTTCTCTCTCTTTTGCTGTCATGACCCAAACCTGCCCCCATGAGTTTAGCGTCATGATCAGCCAGTAATCCTTGGATTACTTAAGGCCTCTGAATAGGATAACATAAGATAGGGGCTGCGGAAACAAATATACAAAATTAACATAGTCCATAGAGTTGTGCAGATATACATGGGACAGAAATTTTCAAAATAAACTTATATATATATATAGATGTGACGCCAAAAATACATTGGTCATACGTCACCCAATTACACAGGTAGGGTCAAAGGGTACCTAGCCCAAGTACAGATATACAAAACAAGCTCAACTAAAGCCTTGACATAATCCTCTCAAAAGGAACCTCCTCAGGAGGCACGGTAGTTGGCTGACAAAACAGAAACATAGGTCGTCAACTCTGGGCCTGGTCACGTGCTTGCTCACTTACATACATAATTGTAGACACCCCATTTTTGACCGACCTTAAGACTCAGACGTCACCGATTGAGCACTCGGTGATGTTGCATACTGTGCTCGTTCAGAAGTCTCAGAGTCGCGGCCGCGTGCCCTGCCTCCGGACTTCCGAACCCTCTTCTGTGCCTTGTCTCGGTTTGCGAACCAGACTCGGTTTTCTCTGTTTTCTTTCTTGAGGGAAGGGAGTAGTCCCGTAGACTATCTCCCGGTGGCCGTGAGCTACGTTTAGTGGCCGTAGGCCATTTTGCCCATTTCGGAGCCCGGTTCCCGGTTTTCGGAGCTGTTAGGCCGTGTGCCTCGGCTCGGGACCGCCCAACCATCTCCGAGTTCTCTGGTTTTTGGCGGAGACCTCTGTTTCAATGTTCCGAGGAACACTGGGGCCCCTGATGCCCACTTCGCAGCCGAACACCACTTCCGGTGCCCGGCGACCCATTTTCGGGACCCCGAACTGCGTGATTTGGGCCCCGAGCATTCATTTTGCATCAGCCTTCTCCGGTTTTTGGCGGAGACCTCTGTTTTAATGTTCCGAGGAACACTGGGGCCCCTGATGCCCACTTCGTGGTCGTGTGCCACTTCCGGTACCTGTAGCCGGTTTTCGGGACCCCAAACTGCGCGGTTTTGGTCCCGAGCATTCATTTCGCATCCGTTTTCTCCGGTTTTTGGCAGGAACCTCTGTTTTGTCATTACGAGGGACACTGGAGTCGCAGATGCCCACTTCGCTGCTGAACACCACTTCCGGCACCTGCAGCCCATTTTCGGGATCCCGATTTGCTCGGTTTTGGCCCCGAACATTCATTTCTCATTAGTTTTTGTTCGAACTTGGCAGGTACATCTGTTTCAACATCAGGAAGATCACTGGGGGGTGAGAAGCCAGCAATTATCCCAGATAACCAGTTTCGCTCCTCCGGAGCCCGTTTTGCTCACTTCCGGGCCAATGTTGAACACCCTAGGGGTATTTTCTTTCAACCAAAGCTACATATCTGTGATGAGGGCATCTAGGAGGACCCTAAGGGTTGGTGGTCGGCCAGAAATTCATGGTTTCATTTTTGGGCCTCTCCTTCAAGCTCTATGTTGTGGCTCCTGCTTCAGTGTTGCCAATTTCCGACCTTGGAACCTTGTTCTACACATCTTGGAGGACACTTTGGCATAGTGGTCGGCCAGAAATTGTTGACTTCATTTTTGGACCTCTCCTTCAAGCTCTATGTTGTGGCTCCTGCTTCAGAATTGCCAGATTTCAACCATGGGGCCTTGTTCTACACACCTTGGAGGACACTTTGGTATGGTGGTCGGCCAGAGATTTTACTGTTCATTTTTTGGGGGTGGCCGGCCGGCCATGGTGAGTGGCTGGCCGACCAGGTGGGGTGGCCGGCCGGCCACCTCCCACAAATTTACCTGGCCGGCCAGCTTCCTGCTTTCCAGCCTGTCCCAGCTGTCCGGATATCTTTCAGCATATCCCGGGGCATCCGGGGGATATTTCGGGAGGGAAAGATTGGGTGCTTTCCCTCCCCTTTTACACCCCATTTCTTGTCTATTTAAAGGGCCCTCCCTCTCCTTCTTCAAGGTTGGAAAAAATTGTCTCAAGTGATCATCTTCAAATTCCTCCATTTTCATAGCTCAAAACCTCAAAAAGCTTCTAAGTCCCTAGGTCTTCTCTTCATCAACACCTAGCCTCACCATCCCTACTACCACTCCAGCAGCTAGGAAGTGAATTTCAGAGGTTGAGAAGCTACAAATCAAAGCCAAGAATCAAAGAAAGACAAGTCTTCAAGGGTAAGTCTTCAAAACCAACTTTTAGGGCTTTTTCTTGGTTCATTTTTATACTCTAATTGGTTGAGAATTGGGGCTCCGAACCCTACTTCTTTTGTGCTTGTTTCGAGCCCCTCTACAACTTTGTAGAAGGGATCAACTTCATTTGATACTTCTATGATATACTTGTTTCAATACCTAGCTTTTATGCCATTATCTTGCATGCTAGTTTAGGCCTATTTCCTTTTGTTTTTAGGGGTCCGACCCCTACTGGTTTTGTGCTCATTTTGAGCCCCTCTACAACATTGTAGAAGGGCTCAACCTCATTTGGCCATTGTATATACCACCTCCTTCAAATTTCATCAAGTGTGCCATTTTTGCATGCAATTTTTGACCTATTTCTATTTGTTTTTGGGACTTCGACCCCTACTGACTTTGGTCTTATTTTGACCCCCTTTACACATTTCATGAAGAAAATTTTGTCATTTGGTGCTTGTTTTGCATGACTCTTGTTATACCCCCTTTTGAGCTTCATTTTTGCATGAAATAGTTAGCATGATTTTATTCTGATTTTGAGGATGTCATCTTCTGAAATTGTGCTTATTTTTAGCTCATCTTCAATGTTGTAGAAGAAAGTTTGTCCATTTGGGGTTTGCATATGTCACTTGTCTCAATACTCCTCTTTTGGCCACTAACTTTGCATGCTATTGTTGATCTATCTATGCTTGCATCTTGGCCAAGTTTGTTACTAAAAAAATGCCATTTTTGGGACTGTCTTGCTACTGTTCTTGCTTCCATGATCATTCTTTGCATGTATAGCATGGCTATAGGCCATTCCGGGGCTTAATTTCGCATTTTCGGGATGAATGCATGCTTCGGGTTTCATTTCGAATTGTTTCGGGGCTGTTTTCCCCTTTACTTAAGTGCTGAAATTCCATTGCCATGCTTGCATATCATTTCCCATGCCATTTGCATCATTTTTGCATTGCCTCGGTTTGCGTGCCAATGGGCACGCACTTCGAGGCACCTTATTTTTATCATTCCGGCGGCCTATGTGAGTGTGGTTGAGGCCCTCTCATGTTGGCGTAAGCCCAACTTGCATTTTCATGCTTGTATGCCATTGCCTCGGTTTGTGTGCCCGTGTGCACGCATTTCGAGGCACTTTGTTTTTTATCCGACGGCCTCCTATGTGAGTGAGCTGAGGCTCTCCCATGTAGGTGTGAGCCCATCGTTGCATTCCGTATGCCATTTCATCCCATATCATCGCCTCGGTTTGCGTGCCTGTGGGCGCGCATTTCGAGGCACTTCGGTTTTATCCGATTTTGCATCGCATATCATCGCCTCGGTTTGCGTGCCTGTGGGCGCGCATTTCGAGGCACTTCAGTTTTATCCGATTTTGCATCGCATATCATCGCCTCGGTTTGCGTGCCTGTGGGCGCGCATTTCGAGTCACTTCGATTTTATCCGATTTTGCATCGCATATCATCGCCTCGGTTTGCGTGCCTGTGGGCGCGCATTTCGAGGCACTTCGGTTTTATCCGATTTTCTCATTTTATCATTGCCTCGGTTTGCGTGCCCGTGTGCACGCATTTCGAGGCACTCTGTTTTATCCGCTGGGCATTGCGTATGCCTCCGCCTCGGTTTGCGTGCCCGTGTGCACGCATTTCGAGGCACTCTGTTTTATCCGGTTTGCATTGCGTATGCCTCTACCTCAGTTTGCGTGCCCGCGTGCACGCATTTCGAGGCACTCTGTTTTATCCGATTTGCATTTCATCATTGTCTCGGTTTGCGTGCCAGTGGGCACGCATTTCGAGGCACCTCATTCTTATCATTCCGGCATCCTATGTGAGTGTGGCTGAGGCCCCTTTCATGTTGGTATAAGCCCATCATTACATTTCGCATATCATTCCGGCATCCTATGTGAGTGTGGCTGAGGCCCCTTTCATGTTGGTATAAGCCCATCATTACATTTCGCATGTCATTCCGGCATCCTATGTGAGTGTGGCTGAGGCCCCTCTCATATTGGTGTAAGCCCATCATTGCATTTCGTGCCTTTATGTCATCGCCTCGGTTTGCGTGCCAGTGGGCACGCATTTCGAGGCATCTCATTTTCATAACATTGCGCATGCTAGGATTGAATGTTAGTTGCACTTTATGCATATCATGCATATTGCACGGGAAACGAGGTACGTTTCGTATTCCGAGTGACGGAACGGATCTCAATTCCCAAGTCGCCGACACTCCGGATTACCCATGATGGAGTTAGGTTTTGTTGTAGCATTCATCTGCATTCATCCCATATTGAGTTGTGCATTTCGGTTCCTCGGCCATCATGCATCGAGATGCGTGATTGGTGGCACGAGGATCGAGGCATGCATATATTTGTGAAATACATTGCTATGCCCTTTTCCTGCTCTCTGTTGCAGCAAAATCAACAATCAACAACTTTTCGGAGGCTGGCACGCATCTCGAGAAAATTACAAACAGAGGCGAATTGAGGCATCTCAGTGGATTTCCGCGCCAGGCAGCCCAGCATACATCATCCATCAGAAGCAAGGCAGTCCCTGGCTTGCATGCCAGTTTTACTTCTTTTGTAATTAATTTGTTAATTAATTAGAATTTTGTAATATTCGGACTGTATATATTTCGGACTGTACTATTCTTTCATTTGGGACTGTATTATTATTTATTCGGACCCTCTGCGCGAGGGCATAAATGTAATAAGGGTGCGTGAGTGTGGTGTATGTCTTCCAACCCCCATTTCTTTCTCCCTTTTATTTACCCGCTTTGGATGGTTAGATATAGGGCATGTTTAAATTAGCATACAGTATGACAGCATGTTTGCATCATTCATCTGTTTTGCACGCACCGGGCTCGGCGCATCATACAAACTGCATTGTATTTCAATTACAAGATGAATACATGTTAGTTGTAGCATTCCATATGCCATATTTAGAACAGCCGAGCCTGCTATAGTTGCATTTTGCATGTGTTGCATTAGGCATTTCAGTATACTTAGGATCATGCATGATTTCTAACGTAGTTTCTGTTTTGGCTTGGAGTACTCTGTAAGTTTTATGCTTTAGCATCCTTGCATGCGTATGAGTGTTGCCATGATAGCATGCTTACCATGAGGCTATTTGCTTATGTGATATAACTGCCTTGAATGCCTGTGGGTGGAGGTTGAGTTATTTGAAGTGGAACAAATCATTGATTGTTTGTTTTAAGCCCACTAGATTGTGGCAACACCATGTTTTCCTAAGCCCACCAGAGGGTGGCAAAACCTGCATCTTAAGCCTACCTGCGGGTAGCAAACCATCTTTCAAACAAACAAACATGAAATGTTTTGTTCCAATTCAGACGGCCCAGTCTATACTTGTTTGCTGCGAGCATCACATAGTAAACTAGGCTAATAACCGGAATAAGAACACACAATGTTTTCAAAAACAGATATCATGGTTAGTAGAGGCCGGTCTTTGACCGGGCGAGAGGGGGTGCTCACGATGTGACCTTCCCCAATCGTACCCAAGTTCCCGAGCCAACTTTGGTGATGACGGACACGTAGCCTTTCGGCACCGAGTCAGGGTTTCCTAAATTTCCCATTTTAAAATATTTAGGTGGCGACTCTGTTATCTGGCAAAGCAGTCCATGTTTGGCACTTCTTTTCTAAAAATCTGTTTTTCTCAAAACGATTTGCCGGATTTGGACTCTTTGGTTCGAGATTTAGAACCGCAACAAAAATCGAGTCCGAACTGTAGCGAGGTCCCCCGCGGGCGTTGTTACAATAATATAAATAGTGAACTGGAGTCCAGTGAATAATAACAGAGTAAAGAGGTTTAATGAATGTTGTCCATAACAGTTATAGAAAACAGAATTCAATAGTTGTTAGAAATGAATTCGTAATTATGTTCGGAAATCATAGTACATATTAGATACAGTTTCAGAGTCGTATTCATAATTAGAACTTGTAGTTAATCATACGTGGCATATTTATCAGCACTAGCAGAAACAGTTGACCCATAAAGGGACGACCATAAAGGCATACAGTTGACTCTCGTGCACGGAGATGGTACAGTTGGCTCATGAGACATTCAATTGGCCCATAAAAGAGATGTATACATAAGGATCCAAAACAGTTGGCTCATGAGACGTACAGTTGACCCATAATTGGGACGTAACAAAACAGATAACAGATTTCATTTGAAACTAAGAATGCCACGAATATATTTCAAAAACATTGGAGAATCATTCATTCATGCAGAAAATAATATAAATAGAAACAGATCATCTTATATCATTCAGAATTGAACATAGCTTTACAAAGTTATTACTCACAAATAATAGAGGCTCCAAGGTAAACAGATAGAATAAGCAAATCAGATGTCTTGCGGCACGTGACCTACATAACATAATAGATACATACATTGAAACACACACTCAAAGTGTACATAACTTATTTAATTGTTCTTAGTGTATTTTTAGCCTTTATCCTCATTATGGTGTCTCAAACTTGGCCTAGGAATGCCTAGAATGGAATGAGAATGCAAAAATGTACTTGAAAAATCTTTCAAAACTTGCTGAAAACATGGTCCACGCTTGAGCGGGCATGCAAAACGTGAGGGTTTGCTCAAGCGTAACTTTGTCTGCTCGAGTGGTCTGTAAATTTTGAAAAAGTACTGGTTGCTTGATTTTCATGCTCGACGGACGCTTGATCCTCGCTCGAGCGTGAGACTCAGACCCTCGTTCGAGCGTGACTTTTGTCGCTCGAGCGATCTACAAAAATACTTGAACTTCTGGCAGCTTGCATTTCACACTCAAGCGGATTTATGGTCGCTCGAGCGGAAGTGCACGCACTCAGAGTAGTCGCTCGAGCATGGACTCCTACGCTCAAGTGTGGAAGCAGAATTCTGGAATTTCCAGATTTGCTTCCAAAGCTCAAAACTCAAACTTTAAGCATCAAAACTTGATTTTTTTCTGGACCAAAACTTGAGAAACACTTAGAAATTCATAATACACTATGAATTAAGAATCTTTTCAAGAAATCATGGTCAAATAACTTGCCAATTGTGTAAAAATTCAACTTAACATTTATGAATGATCCATGAACATGACGTGCATGAATTTCTTTGAACTTAAGCTCCTCAAAACATGATCAAATGCTACAAAACAACATGAAACTTGATCATTTCCCAAAATAAAGGTAAATTCAAGACATGCATGAGGGAATTCTTGGAAATTAAACTTAAAATATGAGAAAATATGCATGCATGCATGGTACGGCTCAATACTCTTCATTTCTAACTTAGTTCTTGCATCAATCAACATAATTCTCTTGTGTTCATGCATTATAGTCTAGATTTCAAGGCTTAAAGATAAAATTCTTACTTAGAGACTTGAGTTCACAAGTGTTGAAGTTGAAACTCTCAAATCCGCTTCACTCTCAACAATTTCTTGCAAGTTCTCCCTTCCCCCTTGTTGAACTCACTCTCACTTTTGGTCTCTCTCAATTTCCTTACGTTTGTAGCTCAAAAAGAATGCAATGAGAGTGTATGGGTATATATAAGAGTCCACTAGTGCCTTAGTTAGGCTTGGATTTAAGGAATTCATTAATTAGTCTTAATTGAGTACTAATTACTCTAATTTAATCGTTCCGAAACGAATTTCAATTAAACCCACCATAAAATTCTAAAAATTCCAATTAACACATAAATCAAGTCAATTTCTGAATCGGATGCCGATAAGGCCTTCAATTCGCAAACCGAAATGAAAACATGAACAGATCTTTCAATGTTAAACGGATATATAACACACATAAGGCAACATATGATGCAACATTTCACTTCAATTATTTATTAGGCGTAATTAAGCATGAATTAACGTTAATCATGGATCAGGGTTGTTACACTGGCACTCCCGCCTTCTGCTACTGCTTCCACTATACCTGGAGGGAATTTTAGGAATTTTGAATTAAAGCATTATTTTTATTATTATTATTATTATTATTATTATTATTTTGAAATTACTAACCAAAACGACGTTAGTTTTATTTTGAGCCGTTGGATCTTCCACTTTAGAAGATCACTTTAGGGATCTCACTCTAGAGGATCCTAATACCCGTGGTTAGCTCCGCCATTGTTCATCAAAGTTGTTAAGTTCACATACGTTTCAATCATTTAGATCTAGTGTCCTACTCTATTATCTCTCTCTACCCTCTCTTATACCTCTATGTTATCTATCTTCAAGTCATTACTGTTATTATTGTTGTTGTTGTTATTATTATTATTATTATTATTATTATTATGTAGTTATTCTTTTAAAAAAAATATTAATAGGGATTAATTTTTTTTTAATTGAGTTGACATGCATGAAAGAAAAAAAAAAAAATACTCACTCTGTTTGGTTTTTATTTTCAGAATTTACTTTTCAGAAAATTTTACTTTTAAGTTTTTCGTATTTTTTTTTGTTTTCATTGAATTTTTTTAATATTTTAAGTAATTTTTAAAAAAAATTTAGACACACCTAATATAAATACACTTAAAAAGTATTATATTTATGATTTTTTTTATAAAAAAAAAAATCACTAAATACCCAAAATATTTAAAAAAAAAAACTAAAATTCAGTACATTTTTCATATTTTGTGTATTTATTAATTTTTAAAAATATGTTTTCACAAATATTTTACTATTTAGATACATCTAAGTAAGGTGCATTTAAAAAACTAAAAAAATACTTAGAATTTTAAAAATGTTCACTAAAAATAAAAAAATACGAAAAAATAAAAAAAAAACTTAATTTTGAGAAAATTAAATTCAGAAAATTCAAACCAAACACACTGAGTGCCTTTTTCAAGACAAGTTTTTCACTAACCTATTTGTAGTGTGTGATCAAGATGAATTTTATTTACACATTTGAATTTTTAAGTGTTGTTTTTAAATAAAATTTATTTATATGAATATTAATGTTTAAAATTTGCCTATTTGATGTCAAATAGTTTACTCGAATTCATTGCTGAATTTTTTATTAATAAAATTTGTTTTTTTATTTTTTATTTTTAAAGTCAACTTTAAAGTCAAAATGTTTGAATTTTGAAAATCAAACTTTGAAAAAAATAATAAGTTGAATAGCTCATTAAAGAATTTGGCCATATTTTCAAATTTTGGGTGGAATTCAACAACAAAATATTATAAAAATCTCATTAAATTTGACTCTTACGAACAGGATTTTTTTCCTGAGAAGATGTATTTTTATGAGCTTATAACTTGAATTAAATACTTCAAGCACTCAACTCTGGGCGGGCCTGAACAGTAGTCTAGTTGGGCCTTGCGTCAGCCGTAGTCAATTCCAACTTTCAGTTCTAGTTGGGCCTTGTAAAAAATAGTCTGATATTTTTCCCAAGACGAGTACAAGGATTCTATTTGCATTCAAAAAATTATTAAGTACGTATAATTTCTCAATATATTATATTAAATTATTTAAAATTATAATTTACTCTCAATACACCCTATATTTTTTCTCAAATTAATTTTGGAGATTTTTTTTTAAGATCCCTGGTATTAAGATTTTATAACATAAATGACACTCGATATTTTTATAATGTCTAAGGTCCCTCAATATCGATCTAGAGAAAATTCGATCCAGAGAATTTCTCTAGACAAATCACAGGGAAAATTCTAAATTTCTCTAGACACATCACAAAGAAAATTTTACATATCACTCACATGAAATTTTTCTGGACACATCATAGAGAAATTTTACACATCTCCAACACCAAATTTCTCTGGACACATCACAGAGAAAATTTTACACATCACCAACACCAAATTTCTCTGGGTTTAAAATAGAGAAAATTGAAACTTCTTTGAGTTCAAACTAGAGAAATTTTTTTCCTCTTCTTTTTCTTATTTCAACTTCTGTTTATTAACAATACTGTTGTTGTTGACCATTACTCCATATCCAGTTTATGCAACCATTTATGTATGAACTAATATTTCTACAAAACCTTTGACAATGACATTAGAATTAAACATTCAAAAAATACATGGATCAACCAACATTCCAATCCATAGTGAGCATTTTGTATTGTATAATTTTCTTGGCTAGATCTGGATAAACTTTGCCGCCTTGATCTCGTACATCTCTAAACATTGAAAGAAATTAATTAAACCCTTCAGATGAAGCCCCGCCCAAGATCCACAGTAGCAAGTTACTAAATGAATTCATGGTCCCAGCTTTGTTCACAAATTTTTTTGGCTTTGTTCAGATTTGTAGATGCACATCTTCGACTAGACAGATGTTGTGTTTCTTGGTGGGATTGTCTTTCACTTTTGTGCATAACGATCGCTGCTTCTGCTTCGTGTATTGAAACCAGAGAAATTCTTTAGTTTGAATTGAATTTTCTCTGGGTTGGTCTAGAGAAATTCTCTAGTTTGGACTGAATTTTCTCTTGTTTGAATTGAGTTTTCTGTAGGTTGGTCCAGAGAAATTCTCTAGTTTGAACTGAATTTTCTCTGGTTTGGTCCAGAGAAATTCTCTTGTTTGAACTAAATTTTCTCTGGATTGGTCTAGAGAAATTCTCTAGTTTGGATTGAATTTTCTCTGGTTTGGTCCAGAGAAATTCTCTAGTTTGGACTGAATTTTTTCTGGTTTGGTCCAGAGAAATTCTCTAGTTTGAATTGAAATTTCTCTGGATTGATTTGAGGGACCTTAGACATTCTCTCATTGGCATTTCATCAAACACCTTTTTTGCTAAATCCATGTCCCTAGCTCTCGAATACGTCTTTTTATGTGGATTTCGTCATTAAATGTTGTATGAAGATTTTAAGATTTAGTTTATTGAGATCAACAATAAAGACAATGAAGAAGAAACAAGAAAAAAAGTAAGAGAAGCAATGATGAATAAAGCACTATCAGGAACAACAATGAGGACTAGTGCTCTGCTTCATATAAATCTTGTTGTATAAAGCGCTATCAGGAATCTTCATATAAATCGACGATCTCCATTGGCAAAACTTTATAAATCTTCTTAGTGCAAATTCCTCCGTCGTAGTCAATACCAATGAAGCCTTGAACAATGTTGCAGACAAAGATGAGAGTTGTTTGGTGCAAGAAGATAGATGAGAGAGAATGAAAGAGTGGGTGTTATATATGGGTATGGGTAAGAGACCTTAGACTACAAAAAATTTTTATTATAAACCTCTCCCATTACTAAAAGTTTGAGAGGGATGTCAGACCAATTTTTTCATTAATTTTCAAAGTACACCTAGATAGTAAACAAATCAAAAATTTTAAATTAAACCACTTTGAGGCTAGTCTGAGGTTAAGCAATTGATAAAGAGTATATCAATTGACCTCAACGGCCGTCCAGTGGTTTCTAAGTCTATCTCATTCATTGCAGAGTCAGCTATAGAAGTTGAAACTACAACATGCCTAGAGGTTTTGGAATGGTGCTAGTTAAGGTTTTGGTTTCCTGCGTTTAGTCAGGTATGGCAGAGGATTGGCACTATCAAAATGTTTTGCAGGACACATGTAATATTTGTTAGGTTATGGACTATGTTAAGAGATAAGAGATCTAGTTTAGTTGTGAGGTCAAAAATTAATTTTTACAATAATTATATAAATATATCTACAGCTTTGCATTCATAAGAAAAAATATAAAAAAAATAAGAGTTTACCCAAATTGGAAACAATGACGTTAAGGATAACGGTGAATTTTGGTAGGATAGACTAGAGTTTTTGAGTGAGGAAAAAGATGGAGAGAAAATAATTAAAACTTGATTAAGAAGATGAAGAAAGTAGAATATGAATAATGATTTGGACGTACCATGAAAAAAAAAAATTTTATTTTAAGATTTAATGCGTATTGTACTTATTAATAAATTTAAATTACGGTATAATAAAACTAAAATTTTACAATTTTAATTAACTGTACTAGAAGCACCCGATGAGTACGAAGAACTTTCTTTCGCCTCATTTGGTTGGTTAGTTTAAAAAAGTTAAAAAATTAAAAATTAAAAATTAAAAATTAAAAAATTATTAAAAAAAAAAAGAAGAAGAAGTTAATCATGTACAGTAGCCATTCATGTTTTTCTATAAAATTATCAAAAAAATCATTATATAAAAAAATTAAAAAATCACTAAAAAAAATCAAATTTTAAAAGGAGTGTTTGTACTCCTTTGGCAATACTTTTTAAATTGGTTTTTAAGACTTTTTATGTGCAGTTTTTTAACATCAATTTTTTAAAATTTATGGGCTTTTTTTTTATTCTGAAAGCACATATTAAAAAAAAATGTTATTTAAACATTGAAAAAAATCACCCAAAAAAAATATATATATATATATATGTATATGTTGACAAACCAAGCCTAACAAACCTTATTAGTATTAAAGGGAAGTTAATTTGGTAAGAAAATTTTGGAAATTGCAAGCAATGCTTTGACCAAATAAAAAAAATAAAATCCATAAAACTATATGCATTTATTATGGTTATGCAAAATACCGCTTAATCCGTTAAAATTGCTCCATCCATGCCGATCCGCCCGCCAACCACGAGTTAGTTTAATTCGCGGTTAAAAATTTACAATTCACCTTCAACACTGTATAGCTCCACTATAGTTAATATGTATAATTTTTTATTTATTATTTTTTTATTATTATCTCTAATGAAATACAAAGTAAAATTCAATGTGAGAGGTATTTAAGATGTGAAATTTATTACAAATTAGTGTTATATATATATATATATATATGAAAAATATTATGTAAATTAGTATTATATATTATGTAAATACTTGATAATTGTTTAAGATTATTCTTCAATCAACTAGCAAATTAAAACTGCTGAAACTATAATTTAATTATTTATCAATTCACCATTCATAATTTTATTTATAATTTTATTCTCAAACTACACTGACCCACATTATGCACACCTTAATATTTATCATTCATTGTGTAGAATATATATGTAAGTTCTTGAATTTTCAAAACATCTCCTACCGAGCACTTAGCTAAGCTGGTAAGAACAAACTACCAAGGCGTGGGCCTCTTGTTAGTATAGAATAAAAGGGTGCCCCTTTTTTTTGTACTCTAGCCCTATTGAGAGTATTTATACTTCTATACTATATATTAAGTAAAAGGAGGTTTTTAATCCCAAACTTTGTGGGAGCTCCAATCTCTCAATCTAAATTTCTTGATTTAAAAAAAAAAAAATCTTAGTATTTATTAACTTCTCCCAACTCTCAACTCTTACCCTCATAATAACACTTTAATGCATTAAAAACAAGCATAAAAAAAATTCTTTGAAATCCAACTCATATGAATTTCTTGAAAAGTCTCAACACATATGATTATTATCACTCATAATAACACTTTAATGCATTAAGAACAAGCATAAAAAAAAATTCTTGACAAGTCCAACACATATGATTATTATCAAAATATTAAACTTTAATATAATATAAAAAAGGAAAAAAATAAGACATTTAAAAAAAAAAAAATTAAAAATCACAATTCACATATATAGATAATTGTAAATACAATCCGTGCATAGTACGGGTAATATGTTAGTTAACCTTATGAAAATGTGTATCACAAATTCAAATCTACTCTCAAGTAGAGCCAAGTGAGGTGCTATTATCACCATGAATTTATGATGGTTTAATTTTCTAACTTATTTATTCATTTATCTATTCCTTTTTCATAGCAAGATCTAAGTTAATTTGGCAAATAAAAAAAACCATTGTAAATGACATAGTATGGTAAATAAAAAAAAAGCATTGTAAATGACATAGTATGAACACATGTAAAAGTGCTTGGATTTTCATATCTAACATTAATGAACAATATGATGAACCTCGTGAAAATGTGTCCCACAAATTGATACTCCCTACAATCTTAAATGGGCTTTCCATATTTCATTTGAAGTATGGCCCATTAGAATAAGCACTTTCAAGAATTAAGGGGATTATGCTACAAAAATAAGAAATAAATGGTGGAATAATCTCTTTTTTTTATTTAAATGCTCATCTTGTCAATTATTTTATAAAATAACCGATAGTAATTATCAAATTTAACTAATTTTCTTAAAATATAAAATTAAAATTGTATTATTTATTCATCCATTACTAGTAATATATGTTACACGATCTTCTTAGGTAGAACTCATCCCAAAAACTAGCTATTAAGGTGAGGCTACCCTCACGCTTATATGCTTAATATTACTTTAGTACTTAGGCAATGTGGGACTTTACTTCACACCCTTCCTCACGCCCAGCGTGCTCACTCGACAGTGGGACTTCACTTCACACCCTCCCTCGCGCCCAGCGTGCTCATTCGGCAGCACCTGCGGCGTGTAGGCCAGGGACACGCACCCTACCCATCCTTGAGTACTCTGGCTCTGATACCATGTTACACGATTTTAGGTAGAACTCACCGCAAAAGCTAGCTATTGAGGTGAGGGTACCATCACGCTTATATACTTAATATTACTTTAGTACTCAAGCAATGTGGGACTTCGCTTCACAATATATACTAATATATGCCAGCGAAAGCTAATGTCATCCATTAGATTTTTTTTCTACATTGATCTCTATCCTTTTTTAGGCTTTGTTGTCAAGTAGTTAAAATAAAAATAAAAAAAAGTCAATAAGAAAGTCAAAAAACATATTTTAGCTAAAAAGTCATTTTTTTATTCATCTTCCCCAATACTAAATTACATATATTTATACATACATCACATGTGCATCCATAGTTAATAGAAAATGTGTTTTATTGTTTCATATTTTTCCCTTTTTCTTGCCAATCAAATGAAAAGTGTGCAGCAAATTACGAAGAATTTTACAGTAGATGATGGGATTGGCAATTTTATTCCTTTTTCTTTCTACCATCACTTTACATTAACAAAAACAAGCTTTAGATGCATATTAATAGGTCAAAAGCAAGCTTTCAAATTAAAGAGCATATATATTGGTCAAAATGATTTGGACTAGCATCATATCTAAACGCACGCTTAAGTAAGACATTTCAAAAGTTAAAAAGGCCCATGGTGACCTTTCTTTCCACCAAGTGGTCTCACTCACCAATCTACTTGAGTAATTAGGGTGAATGTATGACCAAGGTACGTTTGTTATGTATAATAGTTTTCATTCGAGTGTCCAAATATTGCAATTATTTTGAAAAAAAAAATTATATAGTAGTTCAAGATTATCCTATTAATTTTTTGTTTTTGACTATCACTATAATATATAAGAGTTTTAGAGACCAAATATTTTGGTCTCTACAAGTGAAAATTTTGTTGCAAAAGATATTTATGGACTAATTTTTATCTTTATGAGAATAGTCGCTAAAAGGTCGCCGTAAAAAATCAAAAATAAAACTTTTAACGACAAAATTTTGAAAATGTTACTAATAAATAGACTTTTAGGGACAAAATAATTTGGTTTCAAAATAGTTTATTTTTTGAGACAAAAAATTTGGTCCAAAAGGATAATAATTCATCACTAATGTTCAATTTTTGTTGCTAAAAAATAATGACGACGCTTTTTGCAATAAAATTATTTGGTCTCTAGAAAATAATTTTTTCCCTAAATTTTTTTTTCTAAAACCTTAATTTTTTGTGGTGCTACTCAAACAGTCTTACAAAAAAATGTGACCCAATGTCCAACTACTTTATGATCCATCTTCTTGAAAATATGAAAGAGTAGAACGAAAAAGAAAAATTTGTTAGTGATTCGAGAGCATCATCTCAGCTTTGGTTGTAAATATTCATAATTAATCACATAATAAAAAGTAAAATACGAGATTTTTATCTTGTCAAAATTTATTTACAAAATATGAAAACCTAAAGCTTAAGTACTTGAGATTTCACCTTATCGAAATCTATCTTTTTTAAAAAATAAAAATAAATAAAATGTGAGACTTATGTAGTTCGGTTAAGATCAAATTTGATGGGGTGGTTTGAAACTTCATAAAAATAAAAATGGTAGAATATCAATTCTCGCTTTATCTAAAATGATTGATCATAAATATTTTGAACAACTCGTAGTAACAAAAGAAATGAAGTGTAAATTTGAATATTTTCAATTCAATTACAATATCTTTTGTCCCCCATACTCCATACATACTTATGATTTACAAGTGATTACAATACATTTATGGTATGCACTAAAGGATTAGGGTCAAAGGTCACTACTTGGACCAATTTCTCCTCATATAAACAAATAAAAGGAATGTGTAGCACCAAAAATATCTCAACTGTCCCAAGACTATGCAATAATGATTCCCACTTTGAGCAACTATAAATTTTAGATGAAAGGAGATTCTCATTTGAGAATTGATTATTTTAGTTAGTTTTTTTTTTATTTTTTTTAAAAAAAAGGTATATAAAAAAAAATAAAGAAAGTGATATAACTATTTATAATGATATGATAAATATATTAAAAGTAAAAATTTCTCGCCATAAATAGAGATTTAAATACAACATTGACATGATATATATATCATCAATTTATGTGATTCATTCACTTTGGGACGATTGGTAAAAAGTCAACTTTTTAGCTTTTTAGTTTTTTTGGCCAAAAAATTCAATTTTTTTACCCAAAACAACCCAGTTTTTTTGTCAAAAAAGTCACCAAAAAAGCCAAAAAGTTAAAAAATTAACTTTTTACCAACTTCCAAAAACACCACTATAATCATTATGACACACAAATTTATATAAGTCTCATTAATATTTTATATTGGGTTCGTTTAGGATGTGGGTTGGCTTTTTGACTTTTTAGTTTTTTTTAGCCTGTGATTAAAAAGTCTCGTTTGGGATGAGTTTTTTTGGCTTTTTTGACTTTTGTGAGATAAAAAAATATGATGATTATGTGTTGAATGTGATATTGTGTCTTATTGAATTAAAAAGTCTATTTTATTTTTTTGTGGCTAAAATAGCCAAAAAGTCCCGGGCTTTTTCTTTCCAAATGAACCCATTATGTGGTTTATTTATGGAGTTTTTAGTTTAAGATATGTAATATTATGATTTTATAAAATGAAAGACATGTAACATTTTTATAGTAATTAGGGTCTCTCAGCATTTTCATACAAAAAAAATTTCTTTTTTCACAATAGAAATTTCAGCTCTTCATAGACGATCTGAAATTCCTCTAATAATATTATTGAAGAATCTTTACTAATTAGAAAAACAAAAATATTTGGTGTTTTTAAAATAAGAGCTTTAAAGGAGCTCTAATTTTTTTTTTTGAGGACAAAAGGAGCTCTAATTATGTGACACTAGCTCATGTGTAATTATTATTACTTTCTATTGGTACTTTTGAATTATGTGGCATCTGCCAACTCAACTTATTAGAGTTCTATTTAAAACTCTCGAATTAGAGTTATGTATCATTGTTTTTAGAAAAAACATATTGAACATATCTTACTACTCAAAATCAGAGAGAGATGTTCCATTAATTTTTGTTTTATTTATAATCATTATGACAAATAAATCTATATAAATTTCTTTAATATTTTATATTACATAATAAATATAGTATAATATAAAAATATTATTATTTCAAATATCATAAAATAGACACTTCCAACGTGATTAGAAAATAGTATCACATTCACACTATTAATGTGGAGTAAAGCAAATTTTATTTATTTATTTTAAAGATGCTAATAATAAGGCCTGGGTGGGATAAGGACGTGGCCCAATTGCTCCCCTTGTGTTCTACCTCTCATCATTCCATGTTTAGTTAGTCAAAGCGAGGGAGTTATGAGCGTCTGATTTGCCTCCAATCTCAAATCGGATCGGAGGGTGTTGTTGTATCTATGAGAGTTTATTATGAGTCTCGTTTTGATAATTTAAGTTATTTATTGTATAAAACTCATCAAGCAGTATATGTTTGTAAAAAATTACATTGATTAGATATGGATAACTGTTTCATTGGATCAGTTTTTTGTCAACCATTTATTTTTTACCATCCATTTTTTTAATACAAAGCTGATTTGATCACGTAACTATCAATATTCGATCAAAGTGATTTTTTACAGGCATATAATACTCAACGAGTTCTACACATTGACAGTTCAAATTATTAAAACTAGACTCTTGATGAGCCCCCACAGATCCAATAACACTCTCTAGTCTAATTTGAGACTGAAGAGAAGCCCGTGCAGGTTATAAATCTCATTGGAATATTAATATCATGACAATATTAATATTCACTTTACTTGATTTTAAAATTTAAATTTTCTATATTTATGTGCTTTAAGTAAATTTTTGAAAAATTCATTAAATATAAAAATTTTCTATTAAATTACTATTATAAAGAATTCGACCTGTAAATATATTACATGAACTTGTAAAGCTCCATTATTAAACTAGAGGTAATGTATAAAATTTTTAAAATTATTTAATTAAAAATAAACAATATATATTAAAATATTTTATTTATTTATATTTTTAAATATATTTATAATTATGATCTTAATCAATAACCCCTGATCTGATTATTTTTTTAATTTTCTTAATAATATGAGTTTTAAAACATTATTGTTAGGTAGGGGTGAGCATGGTCCGGATTGGTCCGGATTAGAATAAAACCAGGACCAATCCGTCATCTACAGTTCCTGAAAAATTGGAACCAATCCAATCCGTTTAAATCGTAGAACCAATCCGAACCAATCCGTCTAAATACGGATTGGATCGGTTTAGGACCACGGATTCACATATTAAATAACAAAAAAATATATATAACATTTTAACCATACACAGCAGCATTACAACAGCCAAACACAGCAACATTTCTAGCAAGCTAAACACAACAACATAGCCATACACAGCAACATAACCCACAAATCTGACAAACATATTGTTGGGCTTTAAGAAGTTTATAAATTTCAACAACTCTAATGCCTAATAATTAACTAAAATTCATTTTCCTATTTATATCCTCAACCCTACAAATAATTCTGAAACAAAACATAGTTTTTCAATATTTTGAACATATAATTCTCCAAATATGTATGTCATTATCAACATAACTTCCATAGATTTTTTACAGAGAAGGGGAAGCACTAAATCATAAATATTATCAGCCACTGGATAACATAAATAATTTTGCATAACAGAAGGGGAAGCACTGAAACCTAAATCGAGCTATTATGTATATCAGATGAACAATCATTTGCATAATGTATATCATAATGAGTTAACCTCAATTGTGTCGAGCCATTATGTATATCATAATGAGTTTACCTCAATTGTTTGGACCAAATATATATAAATAAATAAATAAATAAAAAATGGATCCAACTATGCCTAATACAACCACTGACCTTGGTGGTTGTGTGATTACGAAGAACAAACAACAAATTATATAATACAATGAGGCATTCAAAGCACAAAATCAAAGGAAAGAGAGAGAGAGAGAGAGAGAGAGAGAGCTCACCGAGATGGATGATCTGAGATGGAGAAGAACTTCGTCTGAGATGGATCTGAGATGGAGAAGAAGAAAAACAAGGTCAGACTGAGTTCACCGAGAGCGAGAGAGAGAGAGAGAGAGCTCACCGAGATGGATGATCTGAGATGGAGAAGAACTTCATCTACGATGGATCTGAGATGGAGAAGAAGAAAAACAGGGTCAGACTGAGTTCACCGAGAGCGAGAGAGAGCGAGAGAGAGAGAGAGAGCTCACAGCGATGGATGATCTGAGATGGAGAAGAGCTTCATCTACGATGGATCTGAGATGGAGAAGAAGAAAAACAGGGTCAGACTGAGTTCACCGAGAGCGAGAGAGAGAGAGAGAGAGAGCGCTCACCGAGATGGATGATCTGAGATGGAGAAGAACTTCGTCTGAAATGGATCTGAGATGGAGAAGAAGAAAAACAGAGTGACTGAGTTCACCGAGAGAGAGAGAGAGAGCTCACCAAGATGGAGGAGAAGAACTTTGTCTGAGAGAGAGCAGCGCTGAGACATGAGAGTGTGAGAGAGAGGCAGTGCGGGGCGGCTAGGGTTAGGTTTAGTAGTTTATATGACACGAGCAATTATCTTATGTGGGAGGGTACATAGTATAAATGTAGACTAAATCTATACGGTCCGGATCGGTTTCAATCCGGAACCGTGGGGTTCAATCCGGAACCGATCCGTGACCTACGGATTTGTAAATTTTCAATCCGGAACCGAACCACGGATTCAAAAAATCAATCCAAACCTATCGGATTGGACTGGACCGGATCGGATTACGGATTATACGGATTCCTTGCTCAGCCCTATTGTTAGGGTTATTTACACGGAGATCCCTAAATTATCAAGAAATATCACTTTAATTATTTAAATTATAAAAACATATAAATAGAACCCTAAAACTATTAAGAAGTATTATTGTACCTCTAAACTATAAAAGCGTACAAATATATTTCTTAAACTATTGACGTATTTTTATTTTGGGCTGGGCCTTGCCTTTAGTCCATATGGTGGACTGGAGGGTCCAGTTCGGCCCATTGGGCCCACTTTTGGGCTCCTTTTTGATAATTCGAACCGTTCACATTTAGGATTTGTTAAGTACATTATCTCTATAAAAAATTATGTCGATCGGATAACGAATACTACGTATTCGAATCACTTTTTTTTATGAATGTTAATTTTTTGACCGTTCATTTTTTTCAAACAAAAGTGGTCTGAATGCATAGATCCGTTATCTGATTGACGTAATTTTTTTACAAAAATAATATATTCAATAAACCTTAAAATGTGAATGGTTCTAATTATCGAGAAGCGACTCAAAAGTGGGCTTAATGGGTCGAACTGGACCGGACTGTCCTAGATTTAGACTGGAGACAATCCGAACCCTTTATTTTAACCCATTTCGTTAAAAATTCAATTAGTATATTTTTATAATTTAAAAAGTCATTTATATGTTTTTTCAATTTAAAAAAAAAAAATATATATATATATTTTAATAATTTATGGGGTCTTTTTACATACTTTTCTAATTTAAGAATAAAATGGGGTAAATAATCTTTATTGCTGGCCATAAGTAGGAAGGCGATCGGATCCTTGTCCCCACCGTGATGCCCTTTGACCAAAACGGTGCAAGTGCGAGATCCTGTTGCTGTTTATTGTTTGAGTTGAGTGTGTTTTTGACTGATCCCGGGCAACGGTCAGCCCCCACTGGGCAGCTGAAGTTCTGCACGCACTCAGTAGACGGGCGAGAGGGAGAGAGGGTTATGCATAAACCAACCAATCCATGTATCCTATAGAGAGAGAAAGCAAAGCATAAAAAAGTTGCATAGCAGATACGACAACAACAACTGATTAGGAAAAATCTGAGCAGAAAAGTTCACAAAAAGGCTAACGACTCTACTTCCAATCTTCTTCTGCTCGTGATATCACGAGATCGCAAGCAATCCTCGCTGAAAATGGTGGAGATTTTGGCCACATTAGGTAGCAATCTAGGGTTTTTGGCAGGTTGAGGGTTTGTTTTGAGGTGATTGATGCAATAGATGAGAGGTAGAGAGGAAAAAAGCAGTGATGAAGCGAGAGATCGCTGTTTGTTCTCTCCTGTGGCTGGTCATGGTGTTCCATCCTTTGACGATGATCTCTGCTAATATGGAAGGTTTGTACTCAACAACCACCTTCTTCACATCCATTTTTTTTTTTTTTTGTAGTCTCTGGTTGTTGCTATTTCTGTGCTGTTGATTTGGTGACTTGTGAAAATTTTAATTATTATCGGATAGCATCAAGTGTATTGTTCATGGGGTCATGTATGAGTCACTTGATTATTGACTCTCTCTCTTCTTTTTTTCCCGTTTTCTTTTGGGAGTATTGTTTTGGTCAAATTTCTATGGTGGACTGAGTGAAAAGGACCTTGGATTTTATATGAAAACGATAAAATATTATTCCAGGGTTGGAAATTTGTTAAAGTTAGATAACAATGGCTTTTGGCTGTATTGTTAATTAAGGCATTCAGTCTTTTTCTTCTTCTTTTGAACCTTAAATAATTATTGAGAGAAAATTACCCAGACGAACATCTGCTTCGCGTGTGGGCTAGCTAATCTTGACTTGACTTGACTTGTTTGGGGGAAATCGGATGTCCCTATCTTAATCCGCTTGTTAAATTGTTTCAAATTTCACAGGTGAGTGAGCTACCAAGCTCCCTTACGCTGTGATTGGTTGGGGAATCTGGAAAGGAATTTGGAAAGAGAAATAGAGAAGATAGGTGAAATGTGAATGAAATATAATTTCATTCTACCTAGTTTCACACACTTTTGTTCTTTCCCTTTCCAAATTCCTCTCCAAATCTTCCAACCAAACACAGGCTGAGGTTGTGTTTGGATCATGGATTTGGAAAGGGAAAGGAAAAGGTGAAATGCCTCTCAAAATCCATGACCCAAACATAACCATATTGTAGGTTGGTGCAGTGGATAGGTGGAGTCGTTTGTCTAGATGACATATCAATATTCCGAATCTTGCTTTGTAAGGAAATGGCCGGATTATTGGAGCATCCCACATTCCTTGTCTACAATATATATAGGGACTACATTCATTTGAAATAGACATGCGGCATTGCAATACAATGAACTGATTTTGTAGGCAAATTGTAGAAGTAAATGAATGTGCTCCTCTTGTTGGATACCCAGTTGAGCATAACTGCATGTCCAACTTGGGATGTGTATGAGAGATGATTAATACCCCTGTATCAATGTCATGTTGTGTTTGACAAAGTTATTTCACATATTTTGATATTTTTGCATATCTTAGTGTAGTTGGTGAACAATATGCTCTCTTTTCAGAGTTTAATCAGAGTGTTCCAAAGATTTGGAAAATTGATGTATCATAGTTTCTTGAAAAATATGAGAGCTCCACCTTATATTCCATCAGCTTAATTAATGTGTGTTCCCATTTTACGTTTTTACTCAAGTTGCTTTATATGGCCATCTATCAGGCACATACAATCTGGGACAAATCGTGTTTATGTCAACTCTTGGACATAGCATTTGTCCTACACCCATAGAAACATGTTGGATGTAACCGTGGTCAAAACAACTGGTGATATAGAAGTTTGCATAAATTAATAAAAGTTACATCTTTGTCCCATGCAAGATTCATAGGCATATCAAAGTCTGTAATTAAATATTCCTAGTCCTTGCAGTGTTTTTGTCCTAATTTTTTGTTATTTGTAATTTGAGCTGTTATATTTGACCTGTTTTCCATATCTGTCCACGAGCTACTTATATGATAAATAAATTTGCAGGTCTTCCCAGTTTGTCTTCTTGACCTAATGCTTTATGATTTGCTAAGAAAGATTCTTGTATTGATGTTATTGATGTCCCTTCCAGCAGTTGATACTTCTCTCTTGGCTATGTGAACAGGTGATGCTTTGCATAATCTACGAAGTAATTTAGAAGATCCTAACAATGTTCTGCAGAGTTGGGACCCTACGCTTGTGAACCCTTGCACATGGTTTCATGTTACATGTAACAATGAAAATAGTGTGATAAGAGTGTAAGTTATCTTCTTTGATGATATCAATCCACATGCAAACATTTTGAACTTCCATGAAGTACATAACTTTCTCCCAATTATTGAGGCCTTCTATGATGGTTGTTTGTCTCTTCTTTAGTGATCTTGGAAATGCAGCATTATCTGGTCAATTGGTCCCTCAGCTTGGCCAGCTTAAAAATTTACAGTACCTGTAAGTCTTGTGTAACTTTTTTTTTTATTTTTTGGGTGGATTTTGCATTTCATTCTCAAAAGCTCCATTCTCTCCATCTTTTGATTATATTGGCATTCATTTTTCATTCTTCCATGTGTAAAAATATTTCCTTTATTCTAATAATTTTCCTGATAAGAATATGTTTCAGTGATGTGAAAACACTCCGTTGAGGATATAAATAATAAAGTGGCCCATCTCAAATAGCTTAAGCTTTTAGTTTTAGAAGAGTTGGTGGTCAACAATTTAACAAATAAATTGACACATTAAATTGTGTTTGAATTTTTGTATTATGATGACTTCTTACGTGTGCTTGGCTTATGTGCAATCATTCCACTTGTTACCTGAACAACATATAGAGAGTTGAGCAAAATTTAGTGATTAAAAAAAAAAAAAAAAAAAAAAAAAAGGAAAAGAACTGATCCCACAAAATTGAAAGATAGATTTCTCCCTTCTCTGGCTTCTCCAGGTGTTAGTGGAGTCTATACCTCTACCTATCAAACTTTTGTGAGTCTACCAACTTTTGTGTGCATCTGTTTTTCTTATTATGTTATTTCATTTCCTTCATTACGGACCTTACGGTAGTACTATACCTGCCCTCTTACTCTGGCATGTCTTTATTACAATTTACATGTTTATATTATGGAGTTTTGACTTGCTGTCACATCACTCAACTAACTGGACAACAGGAGTGGTTGAGCTCTTGTTCTTATTAAGAGGACATATTTTTATGTAGTTGCTTGATGGTATTTTTGAATATGTTCCAAAACCCTAAACTGATATACTGTTACCAACTATTTAGATATGTGTGATGCAGTGTAACATATGTGAAATCAAACAAATGTCAGTGGGCTATCTTGGGAAGGTGGTTATAATCAGTTTTTTGGTAAAAAGCTACTTATAAGCTAGCAGCTTTTTTGTGAGAGAGGAAGTGGGTTATAATCTGGGAAGTGGATTATAACCCACTTCCCAAAAGGGGCCAGTATTTATCCTGGCATCTGCTAGTGTGATGTGTGTTTTCACGCTGCTGGTGTTTAAAGAAATATTTATTCTTATATTGCCATACCAATATAAATTAAGTGACTCAAGATGTGAGACATAAATACACGGGGATAGGTACATGGTTAAGTTTCGTCTGCTTAGTTCCATGATTGCTAAATATGTGTGGAATTTCTGGCACCCGTGTGCTCAACTGGTTGAAATCATTTGGGGTTGTTATATTTGATGAGGCTCAACTGTTTCATCGTGTATGGGCATTAAAAAATGTTTATAGAAAACCACAGAATTGCTGCTTTATTATGAACCTCCCCTTATATCTACTCATTTGATGATAATACTTCTTGTTCCCACAGAATTGCTGCTTTATTATCAACCTCCCCTTATATCTACTCATTTGATGATAATACTTCTTGTTCCCATACTATGCTTCCTACATCAAATTTGGGCTCATTGCCTATGGAGTGTGTGTCCTGTGTTTGCCCAACATGAAAGATGAAAGCTTTTGTTGTTGACATTGGATGTATAACGCATTGCATGTTAATATGGTAGTCATCTTGTGGTTTTGGAGTTAAAGCTAAACAAACTAATAAGTGGGCATGGTTGTTTGGTTTGATTGAATGGTGAGGTATGCTCCTGATACGTGCCCCAAGATTCTAGTCATGAGTTGTGTGCTCACCATTTGAAGCTTAGGTCCAACTACATTCCTCAAGCCCTTTACCTTTACGCTGTGCTTAGTTGGGAGATTTGTGAAGAGATTTGGAAAGAGAAAGGGGAAAGGTAGGTGAAATATAAATAAAATATACTTATATTTTTTATAGTTTCACACATCTTTTCCCTTTCCCTTTTCAAATCTCTCTCCAAATCTCCCAACCAACCTAAAACAAATTAACTAATACAGAGATGTTAAGCTAGATGGAAGAAATGTGCCTGCTTTTGGGTTCTTAAAATTGATATGTACAGCTGAATGTAACTGGTTGTTCATTGCCATTGATTTTTTAGTTTATTTTATTATCTTGTTTTTGTCATTATAACCTGTATTTTGAATCTTTTCTTCGCATGAAATGTTAAATTAAATTTACATATTACAGGGAGCTTTATAGTAACAACATGAGTGGACCAATTCCTAGTGATCTTGGGAATTTGACAAACTTGGTTAGCTTGGATCTGTACTTGAATGGTTTCACTGGTCCCATACCTGACACATTGGGCAAGCTGACGAAGTTGCGATTCTTGTATGCATACACATCCTTCACCTGTCTTCTTTGATTCCTCTCTAATAATTTCTATCTGATTTGTTGTTTCTTTTTTATATTTCTTAAGTCTATTTATATGCACACATTACCTTCATCATTCTTCGCTGATTACTCTATTTGAGTTCATTTTGGGTCATAATATTCTATTTATCTTTTCTCAAGTCATTAATCAGTAGTTTTTTAATTTTTAATTTTTAATTTTGTTAATAAGAAAACAAGTAGTTATTATGTGGATATATTGTATTACGTATGTATATATAGGTTTGTGACATCATCAAACATGTCTTAGATTCATTCACAATTGTCATGCAGTAAGGTCAATAAAGTAGCTCTTGTAACTCTGAATGGGATGTGGGAGTTTTTAATTTAGTTTTGTCTCCCTCAGATGAATTTCTGGAAAGTCTATTACAAAGATTGACTCTTTAGGAGATTGTAAATGAGAACGGATCATCCATCATTACATCAGGTTACATAGTGGAGAAGTTGTACTCTCATCTAGTTCATTTTATCGTTATCTGATCCTATTTACCAATCATCTCCCCCCTGTTTGCACAGTGCCTAGAATAACGAGGAGAAAAGAAAGAGAAAATCCCCAATCAACTGTTGTTTAATTATGCAGAGCATTACCGTGTTGCATGTAATCACACAAACCTTTTTTTGTGTGGCCTGGAATCAGGTTATTTACGAAGCATAAACAAGTTTTAAATCCAATACTCCTCAAATTTGTGAGTAGTTAGAGAAATGCATGGATCGGAAACTCAATATGGAGTTTGATACATGAATTCTGTTTTCTAGAAAGCAACAGTGCAACACCTTGCTTTTGTATGTCCTAGTTGCATGTTTTCTCTTTGGTATGATGGATCATATCAAGGCAAATGAAGTTGTGTGCTTCTGCTATTTATGCCACATACTATCATTCTAATCATATTTGAACTTAACATTGTCTTCTCTTGTTATGTCTGTGTAAGGATAGCCGGCTTAACAACAACAGCCTCTCTGGTTCCATTCCTATGTCCTTGATTAATATCACAGCACTACAAGTCCTGTAAGTGCCTTGATTAGATTGATCTCTTTTCTGGCTGAAATTTTGGTTTTTCTCTTTCATCTTTTATTGTTTCCCCCCATCAGAAAATCTAGATGTAGTGATCATGTGACATTATTTTCTCACATTGTGGACTGCAGTGATTTATCAAACAATCGCTTATCTGGACCTGTTCCAGACAATGGCTCGTTTTCACTATTCACTCCCATCAGGTTTCTTGTTAGAGAATGTTGTTCTGTAGTGTCCTTGAATGATTGATGTAAAATGCTATGCTAATTTTTTGTGTACCTTCTGCAGTTTTGCTAATAACTTAAATCTATGTGGACCGGTTACTGGGAAACCCTGCCCTGGATCTCCACCATTTGCCCCTCCACCTCCATTTGTTCCGCCATCAACAATCTCTTCTCCAAGTAATGTCTGTTATTGTGGCTGATACTGCTATTTATTGTTTGGCTCGATGAATTTTACTTTGGTTTTTCTTCCCATTTGGTCATCATGGACAAAGAAAACTTTTCTATGCTACTATTATTTTCTGGAAGCAGTCTATTAACTGCACAGATCCATAATTAAGAATTTAGTTTGCCAATGTTACCCCAAAAGTTGTGGAGTTAATGCCTACTAGCTTTATTTGAAGTACCTAATAGTTAATAGGATTTAAAGTATGAGGTCCAATGTTTGGTCTAGGAAGAGCTATAAATTGGGTTATTGTTTCTCCTGGACCAATATTTTGCATTGTGCTTATCGAGGGGGAAAAGAAAAAAACATTTTGTCAGATTGTTAAATATTCTCAAACCAGTATTGCATAGTTTCTTATTGGAATTTTAATGTCCAAGTTTTGGTGTTTCTTGATCTGTGAAAGACGGTTGAGCGATAATATTTGCTTAATCATTGCCATTTCAGGTGGAAATAGTGCTACTGGAGCAATTGCTGGAGGTGTTGCTGCTGGTGCTGCCTTACTTTTTGCTGCACCAGCAATTGGGTTTGCATGGTGGCGCCGAAGGAAACCACATGAACATTTCTTTGATGTACCTGGTTTGTGCTCTTAACTGAAAAATATATTAAATTGTCCATTTGGATGTGTAATGTGTTCACTCTATACATCTTTCATCAGCCGAAGAGGATCCAGAAGTCCACTTGGGACAGCTCAAAAGGTTTTCGTTACGAGAATTGCAAGTTGCAACAGATACTTTTAGCAACAAAAATATTCTTGGAAGGGGGGGATTTGGTAAGGTGTACAAGGGCCGCCTTGCTGATGGTTCATTAGTGGCAGTAAAAAGACTTAAAGAAGAACGGACACCGGGAGGGGAGTTGCAGTTTCAAACAGAAGTGGAAATGATTAGCATGGCTGTGCATCGGAATCTTTTGCGACTACGTGGTTTTTGCATGACACCAACAGAGCGACTACTTGTTTATCCATACATGGCTAATGGAAGTGTTGCATCATGTTTAAGAGGTACTACTGTTGCCTTTCACCATGCGATTGGACTAAGTTCGATACAAGCATTTACGAAGTAATACACACAAAAATTCCTATCTACAAATATATATGACCTATGTTTAAGAGTTACTACTGTTGCCTTTCACCATGCCATTGGACTTAGTTCGATACAAGCATTTATGAAGTAATACACAAAAAATTTCCTATCTAGGAATATATATGACCTATGTGCAGAATTTGGTAAGTTGATGCTTTGTAGTAAACGATTTCCTTGCTATCTAAATAAGGAAAATGAAGTTGCTCTCCAGAAAACTGTATTCTACTTGTACGAGAGGCGCATTTTTTACATATTATGCATTATTTAACAATAATAGACCAATGAAGATAATCAATTCTGTTTTGCGACAAATCTCATCCTTTGTATCAGTAATACACTTTCCTTTTCATCAAAAGGAGCTAGTAAATAAATACTTGATGATGTGTTATTTTTGTTTTATCATGTATCAATCTAGCAATTATATATCATGTTGATAATCAAAATTGTTATGCTACAAGCCTCATCATAAGTTCGTTCCATGTCTGTATATACATTGGACTTGTTTATTTTTACCAAATGGAGCCTTTATGATATCTACTCCTGTACGGTGTCATTTTACTCTTATTGGTTCAGCCTTTTCATTTTGAGGCAAGCATATTGACCTACAAAAGTGAACCCTGCTAGCTGTGCAATTGGTGATGTGGACTGATGACATATTTTGGTGAAATTTATTGCAGAACGTCCACCATCAGAACAGCCACTTGATTGGCCAACAAGGAAGAGAATCGCACTAGGATCTGCTAGAGGGCTTTCTTATTTACATGACCACTGTGACCCAAAGATCATTCATCGTGATGTGAAAGCTGCTAATATTTTGCTGGATGAGGAGTTTGAGGCTGTTGTTGGTGACTTTGGATTAGCTAAACTTATGGATTATAAGGATACCCATGTCACGACTGCAGTACGTGGCACCATTGGGCATATAGCTCCAGAATATCTCTCTACGGGGAAGTCATCAGAGAAGACTGATGTCTTTGGTTATGGGATTATGCTTTTAGAGCTAATCACGGGGCAGAGGGCATTTGATCTTGCTCGGCTTGCAAATGATGACGATGTTATGCTGTTAGATTGGGTATGCTTCGTTATTTTCCTTGCATTTTTTCATGTACATATGGTTTGTCTTAGGTTTTTATTTTTACTGTTCCAATTTTTGTGAATTAAAGCTAAAATATCTGTCTTTATGTGAGTCTCTGTCTTCCTCAGACATGAAGATATTTTGTTTTGTTTTGTTTTGGTATAGGAGAACAAATCACCAATCTATCTTTTGAATTTGATTATTATAATTAAATGGTCTCAAACTCCTTGTCATGTTACGTGTCCGTGTCATGTCGTTTTACTTAGCCTCGGGGATTAAGAGGGAACAATGTTTGGATCTGAAAAAAATAAAGTGTATATCATGTCTTGTAGCATGCATTCCAAATCATAAATCACTAGGGCCATTTTTATCCTGGACCCTGGTCATACATGGGCCATTGAAGAGCACATTTTTGAAATTTTTTCTCAGGTCAAAGGCCTCTTAAAAGAGAAGAAGTTGGAGTTGCTGGTCGATCCAGATTTGC
The DNA here is from genome assembly GCA_036172215.1 of Camellia granthamiana. Taxonomy (NCBI): domain Eukaryota; kingdom Viridiplantae; phylum Streptophyta; class Magnoliopsida; order Ericales; family Theaceae; genus Camellia; species Camellia granthamiana. The sequence goes on along the minus strand of CM069903.1, from coordinate 64,104,119 downwards.
AGAACAATTACGTTGATGCAGAAGTTGAGCAACTGATCCAAGTAGCATTGCTCTGCACACAAGGGTCTCCAATGGACCGGCCTAAGATGTCCGAGGTTGTGAGAATGCTTGAAGGTGACGGCTTGGCAGAAAGATGGGAGGAGTGGCAGAAGGTGGAGGTAGATCGCCATGAGATTGAAATGGGCCCACCTCGAAATTCTGAATGGATTCTTGACTCCACCGAAAATCTCCATGCTTTTGAATTGTCCGGGCCAAGATGACCTAAAGGAGATAAGTAAACAATGAAATTATTTTACTTTTTTTCCCCCCCTCTTGTTTTGCATTTCTTATTTCTCCTGTAAGCTCGTTGTGTATTCAATAGCATTCATCAGAATTTGTGCATATGAATCTTTCTGGGGCCCATTGAACACATTTCGTAAAGATTATATAATGTTCAAACTCAAAGTTCGTGCAGTCAGCTGTTTTCAACCTTTCCAGGTGTTGCATGAATCAAGAGACTCAGAACTTATCAATCTCACGTTTATGCACCCTTCTGGAATAATTGGCTCTGAATTTTGACATTCATTTGTACTAACAAAGCATTTTGAAACATAATTTTTCCACCTCACAAGTCATCTTTCTAGGACACTTTTTTTTAAGATGCACTTTGATGCTTCAGACTTATTACTTTTCCATGAAAAATATCGGATAATTTTTTGATGCACTTTGATGTTTGGTTAATTGGAATGAAGTAGAATGGAATGAAATGATCATACTTTTAACTTTCTTATGAAAGATAGAAATTTTTTTGATGAATGATAAGTGTTACAATGCGTTATTATTATTATTTTTTTAATGAACATTCATTTTAATGAAACAATCACTACTTTGGTGTTACGACGTATGGGGTAATTATTTAGTGTTTGCTTCATGGTGCAAACACCACTAACTTAGAACGTTGTCATGGTAAAGTAGTCACGGGATGGGTGGACATGAAGCTGACCTGATTCATCCAGTCAGTTGAATAGGAGACAAGATGAATCTTATTTATTCCTTTTTGCGCAACCTCGGTAGGGTTTAGTAATGGCAATGGGCAAGTTACGTAGAGTGCAAGTAGTAGCTGAAGCATGTGTCGCAACACATAAACCTGACCAGATACATTGTTAATTAGGTAAGCTTTACCTATACATTCTTTTAATTTATTTTTATATATATTGTTACATCAAAAGTAATCCTCACTGGTGTTCAAATTCATTATTATTATTATTATTATTATGAACAAATATTCAAATTGATTTGGACTAATTGCCCAAATTTTACACTTGCTGTGACATTTCAAATCATTTTCTCTACCATTGGCCCTATACGTTGAGTGTATTTATCTAGTATCTCAACCTTCATTGATGGTTCAATTTCTCTAACTGTGTTTATGAATATTAAATCCAAAAAACAGAAAATGTATTCAAGTTTACAAAAATTTATTAAGTACCTTTTCGTTGTTGCAATACCTATAAACTTGTTCTTTAAATACGTATGTTTAATATTATTTTAACTAAAAGGAGGAATTAGATTACCTTCATTGTCAAAAAGGGAGGTAAAAAAAAAAAAAAAAAGGTGGTATGTTTAAAGGGTCATCACACTTCTACTAATTTATACTAGTCACTTGTTTTTTTTTGCAGTATTCACTATTTTGGAATTTATTTTTGAACCGTGACATTTTTGAGATGCCATTAATAATCAACGAATGACAAGTATTTTTTCTTAAGTATGTCTTATTTTAATGGAAACTTGATGAATTGATCCATCTACATGTTTTGCATGACATAAAACAAGTAGTAAATTCGCTTTTACCTTTTGTTTTTTCGTGGCTCAATAGATAATTTGATAAGCTAAGGATTTTTTCTTTTTTTTTTTTTGTTTCCTGTGCTTCAAAGTACAATTTTTTTTTTTAGAGATTTGTTCAAAATACAGTTAATCAACATATCACCTGAGTATGATAAATTAGATCTTAGCTACCGTGAAAGAAGGTTCAAGAATCATTTAGGCAAGTTAAAAAAGATGTCACATACTTGAATTGAGTTTTCCAAGGTCTGAGCAAAAAAGTATAAAAATTGAAAATTGATTTGATTTAGATCAAATTAAACAGCTTGGTTTGATTTTCTTAATACACGGTTTTATCCTAATTCTTAAAATAGGCAGACTATGCTTCACAATTTAATCTGTAATTTTATAGTTATGGTTCTAATTTAGAACTGAATTGCACTGTTTATACATATATATATATATATATAATTTGTTTTTTTATTGTACGACACTCGATTATCTTATTAGTATTCCATATATATTCATAAGTGTTTTTTTATTATCTTCTCTTTGTAGTGTTGCCATTGTATAATGACAAAATTAATTTTAAACAATCATTTACATAATTTTTATTTGTAAAATAATGACATATTATTTGATGTTTAAGTATGTTGTAATCATATTGTGAACGATGACATTATTTTCATGGTTCGGTCCAATTTGATTTCAAAATTTTTAGGATAAATTACACAAACACCCCCCAAGGTTTTAATTTAATTTAAATTCTCCCCTCACGTTTGAAAAATTACTTTCCCTTCCCTGAGGTTTGTAATCTCATTACAAATTGTTTCATAAATTGCTAATGTCATGCCCTTAAATTTTTTAAATGACTATTTTGTTATTTTTCCTACTATTTCTTTTTCCTATCATCATGACTACATTCTATAACTTTCTATCATTAAATTTTACCTAAACATATTCTTATTCAATGATGATATACAAACATAAATTTTATATTAAATTTTCAAACATAATGATATACCTTAATAGTGACATTTTACTTTAAAATAAAACATACCATAAACATGATTTATATTTACAACAACATCACTATAACAACATTTTTATGATATTTTTGTATAAATTTTTATATATGAATAGAATTTTTCATTTTTATTTCCACCCTCATTTTTCTTTCTTGTATATTTACCCACATTTATTATACTATTACCAAACACCGCCATTTACATTTATTACAGTATTACTGAATTTATATATATATATATATATTTGTATTTGGTGAACTTTAAAGAAAACAATCACAAAATATTATACTTCTTAAGTATATCTAGATTAGGTGTATCTAAAAAATAAAAAAATAAAAAATACTTAAAATATTAAAAAAATTCAGTAAAAATATAAAAATATAAAAATATAAAAAATAAAAAAACTCAATTTTTTGTGTGAGTTAAACCAAAGAATATGGTTGTTATTTCCCTTAAAATGACATGAACAAAATATCAGTATTATTTTATTATTTTATATGTATAAAGGTTAATAAATAAATATGTTATTTTAATCTGACGGGGGGTAAGTGTAATTTTCTAAACGTGAGGGGGAGATCTGTATTAAACAGAAACCTCAGAAGTGTCAGTGTAATTTATTCAAATTTTTATAATTCAATTTGATTTCAAATTTCATGAAATTGTAGACAATAATTTGATCTTAATTTACTTTAAAACCGAATCATGCTTACCCTATCAAAAAACCATCTTCAAACCCTAAATTGCTTCTCTTTTTTTTTTTTTTTTTTCTCTCAATGACTACACTATTAATTATACCGCACAAATAATTTAATCTTAATTTACCTTAAAATCGAATAATCCACACCCCTATCAAACACCATCTTCAACCCCAAAATTGCTTTTTTCTCAATGACTACACTATTAATTATACTGCACAAGGGCCTCCTACTAGGGTCTAGATGTGATAATATTTTAAAATTGTTGTTTTATACATTATTTTTTAAGATCAAATTATGTGATTCCAAAATAAATAAATAAGAATAAAGTTGGAGCCCTAAATATAGATTAATTATGTGAGGTCTAAGTGGTCACCTAAAGCTAAGCAAGGTTAAAAGTCCTTTTCTATTCAGTTCATGTTTAAAAAAAAAAAAAAAGAATCAGCCGGCAAACATATAAACTATATAATATGACTGACAGATAAGTAGTTTACCTAAAAAATTAGTCCTAGTTGATATAATTTATAAGAAATATATATAAACTTCAACACCCAGTTTATAAAAAAATTAAAATAGTAAAAGTAATTTATGTGATAGTGATGAAAACATAATATTATTTGACTTTTAGAGATATCTATTTATTAATATGGAGGCACAACAAAACACTATAAAACATAGGCGTATGCACATTTTTGACCATGTTTAGTTCAACTATCCTTGTGTCTCATCTTATCATGACAAAACAATATTCTAAATAAATTATTAATTATATAGAATAAAGTAACAAAAATAAAAAAAACTAGTTTGTGTAAGCATGCTTATACCATATAAAAAATAGATTGTAAACATTAAGCAAAACTATAGGCATTGGTATCAAGCACTACAATGAAACTATTAACTTGATACCAAAATATATATTTTCCATAGATGCTCAACGATTCTACAGATTTGCCCCCTCTAAGTTTTAAAAAGCTATAAGTGATTGCATGACCCACACATTTATATTTGTGAAACATGGGGTTTGAAATATAAAATTTAACAATTCAGACAAAATATAATATACAAAAAATTGTTTTATCACAATTAATGTCGATAGACCGACTTACAATTTCTTTCTTTTGTAACTCATCATAAATTTATGAAAATATATTTATTTATAGATGTTTTTCATGTTGTTTTTCACTTATATGTTTGTCTTCCTATATTAGAATCTTGGGTGAATATGAAAAAAGAAATAATAAAAAAAAAGCACATATTTGGTTAACAAAAAAATAAAAATGGAATATTATTTGGTCCATTGAATTTTATCAATAAATTTTTATCTTCATGAATCAAATTATATAAATATATATATTATTAGGAGAGGTTTGAAATAAGAGGGTTTGTTTTTTAGTTGAGTTGAGCTTCTCTTTTTGTTAGTGATTCACCAGGAGAAGTATTAGTGACTTTTTTTTGATCAGCAAAGAAAAATTTCATTTAACGGCATGAAATTAAAGGTACAGGAAGATGACATGCATCGAGAGAGATTCGGAAGTATAAAAATACCCCTACTACTGCTACTCGCATCCATACAACCAACCCCTAAGCCTCTCGATTTATTAGTGACTTGTTGGTACCACCTAGAGCCATCTTAGTAATTTTAATTGTTCATTTTATAAAACTAATTGAGCAAATCTTTCATATAAAAAATCAAATTGATAAAAAAATTGGTAGCCCCAATAGTGCATCTCTAGTTAAATCACTAAGTCATTTCCTATTGTTATATATGCGAAGAAAAAAGATTGAGAGCACAATTTAAGTTCCATAATTTCACTATGGCAATTTTTTATTTGTCACCAATTTAATTATGTAAGGCACAACTCCTTTACCACGTTATAGATGAATTATGAGATTTAAATTATAAAACATTTTTCATATACAAAACTGCCATCTAACAATAGATATGCTAACCAGACTAATGAAGTGAATTAAAAGACAAAATAAAACAGAAAAAAAAAAAAAAAACTGTATTGGTATAAAGTTCATATCTTTCTCATAAATCTTCCTATATTGAAAATGGAAAAAAGCGAAGTCCAACCCTACCATTGTCAAATTACTAGGGCTTTCCTTTGAATTTATGCTTGTCTTAGATGATCGGTCTCTTTTGTTTGGATGCTTTCTTTTACCAACACTCAGACATTTTTTTTTTTTATCTTTTCCAAACAGCATATTTTATGTATATTTTCATGCCTCCTCAAAAAAGATCATCCAAGAATAACTGTTAAATGAATTTGATTCTAAGTTTGACCTAGAAGCTTTCACCTACATGTCAAACCCTAGTTCATACTTTTGATTATGATAATATAATTCTCCTATGAATGAGTTTAAAAAAAAAAAACCATAAAAAATACATAGTTCGTATATTAAATATCTAGATCTAGTTTCTATTTTATTAAGAGGACAGCAAGTTCTTGAGTTATTAAAATATATGCAGTTTTGCAGCATAGGTGGAGAGAGAGGAAGTTGCTAAAGAAGAAGCCATTTGTCACAATTCTGTTTAAAGGGTATAGCTAGGGTTTTACCCTTATGGTTAGCTTTTGAAAGTAGCATTATATTACAACGTAAAATTGATTGACTCTTTTGGCATGCGATTCACTTGAAGCTAGAAAATTAGTAGACTAATGCTATGTTTTTTTTTTTTTTTTAAAATATCAAATTTGTTTTATAATCTGATGTAATATGTTATGTGTTATTCATGTACCGATACAATGTACGAGAGCAATGATCCATTGCAAATAATGAAGTGATATAACACATAATTTTTATTTTTTTAAACTAGAAAAAGGAAGCTCCGTGGGGTATCATAACTTCCGTAGGCTCTGACTCCGAGATAATCGATTGACAGTCAAATTTAACCCCACCTAAAATGAAGGGACTCCTATTGGGATAACAATGAGCTCCCCACCCACTCCATAACAAGAATAGTAAAACTTTGCGAAATGAGTACAACGCATGTCCAAAAACTGTGCACCCCCAAGTGTTGAACCCAGACACCTTGCATGGAGGTGGGGTGAAGAACCACTGGACCACCACCCCAGTGGTGATTGTTGAGCGATATAACACATCATTGATAAACAAATTTGATACACTCTGTGGGAATAAAATTCTTTCCAATCCACAAAGTGGGACTCACCATGGATCTCACTTTGATGATTCAAATTGTTTATTTTTAAAATCATAATATATAGATCATCTTTGCAAAAAATAAATGACAAATATTATTTGAAAACTGAACTATCTATTTTTTTTAGACAAATACAATAAACTAATGTAGCTACGGTTGTTGGAACGATTTAAATTTTTTATAGATGATCCACACGTTATGATCTAAAAAATAAACAGTATAGATTAACGGAGTGGGACCCATATTGAGCTCCACAAGCCCAAACAAGATAATCTAGTTCCCTCTTCATATCCCATTTTATTAGTCCATCTTTTCATTTTAAGATGTTCCAAAAAGAGTGCAACAATACTATATACACCAGAAACAAATTCATTCCAAATAGGTGTCCCACAATACAAGAATAGAATTTACACCACACATCAATTTTCCAGTTAAAATTCTTGGTAAGTAGCTTTTTTGAAAAGATTGTACACTTCTGAAAAATCAAAGTATAAAGTGTGTTAATTTCCAAAACTATCTCTTGTAAATAGTTATAAATATATTGAAATAATGCTTATGAATTTGCACTCTAATACATTTATTTTGTGTCTCCTTACAAAGTTGGAATTTCTAAACTTGAAAAAAAAAAAAAAATGACTAACAATTTTACATCTAAACATATTGAACAAGAGTTTGGGTGTGCTTGGGTGCAAAAGTATTAGAGTTTTTAATAAAATTAATTGACCAAACCCATGTTAATATTTTTACACTTCTTAACTTTTCTAGTTGTTGGTTATTTGGTGATTCGGAGCTTATTGTGTAATCATTAAACATTTGAGTTAGAAAAAAAAAATATAAATACAAAAACGACAGACATAAATACTAGTATTGAAAGAAATTGCAAGACCATTTAGTTATGCTTTGATGATCTTTGCACACATTCTCTTTATTGATGTCTGTTTGTTGTCTTGTATTTTGATTTTCATTAATATTTTCCTTTTATCGATAAAAAAAAAAAAAAAACATGAGAGCAAAGTAATTGTGTGTAATAGCATCAATAAAATTTATTTTGTCGATAAAAAACAATTAAAAAAAACATAACATGAGAGCTAAGACCACACTTCTTTTTTTGTGAAACCATCAAAGAAAGAAAAGGATAATGACGAACCTAACATTTTAATATATCAAAACCATTCAAAGAACTTTTGTTTTTGAGGAATTTGGTTTTAGTATTTTTTTTCGTTATTAGTTAATTTTTTATATTTTAGTCAAATATATTTTAAATTTTTTTAAATACATTTAATTTAGATACATTTAAAAATTAAAATATTTGTGAAGAATTTTTTTTTAAAAAAAAGTTCACTAAAGGTAAAAATAATAATAAATTCAACATATTTTTGAGTTTTTTTACTAAATCTTTTTCAAATTTCTTGACAAATATTTTATTTTTTAGGTGTGTCTAGACTAGGTGCATTTAAAAGTAAATTTTTTTTACTAAAATATAAAAAAAAATCCAAAAAAAAAAAAAACACAAAAAAGACTCAACCAAACACATGTATTTTAGAAATGAAGTGTATGGTATAGATTTAAAGGAAAATATTTGGTAGCTCAAAATTTTATAGCTCAAATGACTCAAATTTGTCAAAACGACGTCGTTTTAAGTGATTTGAGCCATTTAAAGCATAAAATTTTGAGTTACCTAGCATTGTTGAGATTTAAATTTAAGTACAGTTTGAGTCAAATCAAAATAAATTTAGTCAAAAGATTTTATTTTGGAAATATTTTTAGTATCAACTATGCTACACCTCCTAATACAACACCATCATTTTTACCCATAATAAAGTGGAAAAAAGAGAGAATAGAGAGAAATAAAGAGAGAAAGGATGAGGATTATGGATCCACCCTTTCATGTAATCCATTTCATGTCATTAGGAATGAATTGAGGGTACTCAATTAATACTCCAAAACATTTTTCTTTTAGTATTTATTGATCATGATCTTTGGGCATTTGAGGAAGTGAGATGAGATAGAATCTCGAGGAACACAACAAACACAAAAGAGAGCTACAAAGTGAAGAATATGTGCTTGCTTGGGTGTGCCTTCTGTTTGCTTTTTCAAGCCGTACGAAGATATATACCTTGTCCACTGGTATGGATTTAAAGTTAAAATATTGACCAAAATCTTTGAACCCATCTCAACAAATTTTTTTTTTTTTTATAATAAATGATATATTTTTATACACTAGCAATTTATAAATATGTCCAAAAAATTATTCATAATTTTAAATTAATGGTGTATATTCAAACTTTTTAGTATGTGATCACACAATAAATGAATCTTGACCATTGATTACAAATTTAGAGTAAAGTTTGGGATTTTTTTTTTTTTTTTTTTTGAACCATAGAATTGTTGTTCTTCTATTTCATTACTCACGATCATCTCACTCAAACAATTTTTTTTAATAATAAATTAATACACATGATCAAGATTGGTGAAATATGAAATATAAATAAAAATAATACAAGAATGAAATCAAGGTTCACTTCAAAATAAGACTATATCTACGATCATTGTGGTTTTGATATGATATGAAAAAGAATTATAGTAATATAAAGAAATGCAACACTTTCACTATAAATACATAATAATATTAAGGTAAAAGGGCAAAACTGTAAAATATCGAAAATAATCTAACTTCAATATTACTTATCAAATATAGATACCCCAAAATAGGTCCAAATGCCCACACAACAAATTATTATATTACTATATTACTTCAATATTATTATGCGTGGCAACTATCCCAAACCCAGGTCATATATATATATATCATGGTTAATATTTGAATGTAGTTGACAATGACAAATCAAAATTGGAAATTAACCATAATAATTGTATACAACATATAAGTGTTTTAGATACTAATTTTTGAACTCTAAAAATTAAAATTTTATTGTAAAAAACATGTAGAGACCAATTTCTATCTTTGTGAGGATAATCGCTAAAAGGTCACAGCGAAAAGTCAAAAATAAGGCTTTTAATGACAAAATTTTAAAAATGTTACTAATAAATACACTTTTAGGGACAAAATAATTTGGTCTAAAAATGGTTTATTTTTTTTTAGACAAAAAATTTGGTCCGAAAAAGATAATAATTCATCACTAATATCCAATTTTTGTTGCTAAAAATATAATAATGGCACTTTTCGCAATAAAAATATTTGGTCCCTAAAATATAATTTTGGTCTCTAAAACCTTACTTTTTTGCGGTGGTAGTATGTTTTATTTTTTGGAATCATTCTTCTGTTACACTTTTTTTTCTTTTCTTTTTTGAAATTTGAATGACTCAACATTATCAATTGAGAATTTTGTAGTAAATCATGAGATGGGTGAGACCCCAACTCTAAATTTAACTGCAAGAGAGCAAAGGCATCAAATTGTCCTAACATCCCCAGAGAAGGCCAGAAAAGCAAAAGTTTCTTCTTTTTTTTTTTTTCCTTTTTTTTTTTTCCCTCACTAAACTCAACTCTGAAATCTTAAATTATTTCTAACACAATCATAATTTAGGGCTCTGATGGACAATATCGACAGCAATCAAATTCAGCACAATTCACTAACTACCACGTGTTCATTATTAAATGACAATACCTATACCAAGTGATAACTTGACCTCAACATTGTATTGAATTTTTCTTGAAATAAAATATGCAATCGTCTAATTAACATAATGAACAAGGGTATAGTCCAAATCTCTTGAAGAAAAGTATATTTGGATGAGATTACAAACCAAACCTTGTCAACAATAGTAAAAATGAGCAGAAGATTATCATGAAAACAGAGAAGATATATTTACTATTTAGTGAGAAAAGACCTAGATAAAAAGGTATAAAAATTGTGTAATATTTGTTGTTTACATTTTGTCATGTCCAATGCAGTTAAAAATCCCTTTAAATACATATATATAGAGAGAGCAACTTGGACATGTCAAATAAGGACCAAAAAACCTCAGTTGGCTAATTACCAATTAAAAACTCTGAAGCAAGTACACCACTATGACAATCTTCACAATTCGGTATGCAAAACATAATTATCATACCATTATTCATAAAACGAACTGTTAATAAAAAAATACCACCCAAATCTCAAATTACACGTGTCACCTGATGATTTCAGTTGCACATAAATTCAATGAATAACATGTCACCATATCATTACCCTTCATTGATTTTTCTTAGACCCCAAACAGCACTACTCCTCCCCCCCCCCCCCCCCCCCCAGATTCCACACTCCTCCCACACCGCCCTTTTGCTAATGGTTCTCATTGGCAATTTTTTTTTTCCTTTCCTTTCCTGTCCACATCAAACCGCCTAGCCACTCTTTTTCTATTCTTTCTTTTTTCCTCTTCACTTAGCTTAAAACCCCTGACTCCTTAACTCATCAAATATCTCTCTCTTTTCATTTTCCCTTCACTTTCTCTCACCCTTTTCCTTCACTTGCTCTTCTATTCCCCATGACAGGAAAAAGAAGCCAAACAAGCCCCATTGGGAGCCCATCATCCGGGAACATCTCCGACAGCTCCTCCAAAGAACAAGACCGGTTCCTCCCCATTGCTAACGTGAGCCGGATCATGAAAAAGTCCCTCCCCACCAATGCCAAGATATCGAAAGAAGCCAAAGAAACCGTCCAAGAATGTGTCTCCGAGTTCATAAGCTTCATAACTGGTGAAGCCTCCGATAAGTGTCAAAGAGAGAAGAGAAAGACCATCAATGGGGATGATCTTTTGTGGGCTATGACAACACTAGGGTTTGAGAATTATGTTGGGACTCTAAAGGTCTATCTCAACAAGTATAGGGAGACCGAGGGAGAGAAGAATTCTATGGCTAGACAAGAAGACCAGCCTTACCCTAGTTATATTAATGCTAATCCTAGTGGGGTAAATGAGATTAGCAAGGTGATTACCAATTCTATGTCAAGTAGAGTTGATCTTCTTGAGAGTTTTAACCATGAGGAGTACTATGGGGTTGGAGTTGGGGCTCAAGTGAGTGGAAAGAGCCATGGAGACCGCGGAAGAGTCATCGTCAGTGGCTATGGAGAGAATTTGGTGAGTAATGGTGGTTTTAACATGGGAAAAATTCATGAACTTGGAGATGGAAATGCTAAGAGGGCTATGGCAACTCATCTTCATCATGGGGTTGAGTGGTAGACTTTATTTGATATATCTATATATGTGAGTTTTTATAATTGTTCATTTGAATTTTGTTAACTTAATTTCTATAAATATAGTGGTAGTTTGAGATATCTCTCTCTAAATATATATTTTAAGAATTTTTCAGTAAATGTAATATTGTTGGTCACTTTGCCATTTGTAATTGAGAAAAGTTAGGGATCATGAAAATTTTTTCATGAAAATGATCATGAAAGGGTTATGATTCTTGGATTACCTTGATTAGTATGTAGTACTTTATTCTAAGTGTAATCCAAGTGTCACAAAACTTTCATGATTATTTTCATGAAAAGTTTTTCATAATACCTAGCATTGATTTTTAATTACATCCAATAAATACAATCCTTGGAATGTTACTGTTCTGATTATGTTAATTAATCATATGATATTATTATCACTCCCCATACATACATGATGTAATTTGCTACCTTAACTTCTATATTAATATTGTCTTTGCAAAAGTTCTATGTTAAATACTTGAAATCCACAAAGCCCTTTTTCTCCATTAACAATATCCCTATAAATATTGGCACACTAGTGGTTCGCTAAAGAAGAGGACTTCAAGAACTCAAAATCACTAATGATTTGCTAGTAAGTTTCCATTAATCATTAGTGTGATAACCCCAAACAGTTGATTGAGTAATAAAGACTTGAGAATAAGATCTAAGATCTTAAGCTCGAATCATTTAAGAGAGCATTAGAGGTTTGTCCGATCTTCAAGATCTTTATTAAAGTATACGCAAATTGACTCCTTAATTGAAAGAAGAAGAAGAAGGAAAAAATAAAAAACCTTCATTGTGATCAAATCTATCCTATTGAAGAGATTCACGAGAGCTTCTACATGCACACTTAATATCTCTCTACATCTATTACATACAATAAATGTATTTAGAAGATCTAGAAGAACATTAATTATTCTTGCAAGGTTAGTCTTTTTTTTTTAAACATTTGATAAAATTATATTTATTATTAGGTTGGAAAAGAGTGTTCAGGTTCGATCTGGAGGAGAGCATCAAATATCTAACCACTGGGCTAGATTTTGTAAAGAACAAACAATTATTTTTTATTTTTTTGTCTACAAGAAGAAGAGAAATTCATTGATAAGAAGAAGAAAACATAGAAGTACAAACAGAATCAGACATCAGTGTAGGAATAGCAAAAACACAAAAGCCTACACATAAAAGGCACTAATAAAAAAAATAATAATAAAATTGAGAGATGGGTACTATATCTGTCTCCTAAAAGGTGCATATGGCAATATTTTTTTATAATAATATCATAAAATAGCATCATTTTTCTAATCACATGAAAAGTATAACTTTCATTTTACTGTGTATATCATAAATTTATCATTCATAACTTTATGAAAAATTAACATAACACATCACAAATATTCATAACTTTCATTATAGTTTTTTTTTTCTTCAATATTCTCCCTTTTAAGGGTGCACATTACAAATTTTTCCAACAATCATCTCCTTTCAGCGTATATCATCTATAAAAAAAATTAAATCAATCCAATAATGCTAACATTTTAATTATATCACATTTATTTTCGAAAATCATCTCCTTTCATTATAGCAACCTCTTTACATTTTTTTTTATAGATGATATACACGGAGAGTCTCACTAAATAAGCTGTTAGACTTATTTATTTTGATGATTTATTTAATTATGTTTTAATTTATTTGAAAGAGAAAAATAGAATTCAAAATTTATTTTGATAATTTATTTAATTATATTTTAATCAAAATTTATTTTGATGATTTATTTGAAAGAGAAAAATAGAATCAAAATTTATTTTGATGATTTATTTAATTATATTTTAATCAAAATTTATTTTGATGATTTATTTGAAAGAGAAAAATATAATCAAAATTTATTTTATCCCATTATTTCTCACCTAAACCTTTATCCTAAATATTGTTAGAATGTATTTAATATTTGATTAAATCAGGAGTTCAAACAGCCCAAAACAAAGGTTCAAACAGCCTAACACAGTACCAGGCCAAAAGGTTCAAAAGGTTCAAAACGTTCAAGTGGAAGATATTCAAATTAGTAATGATGGAAGTACAACGGCTATAAAGATTCAAAAGGCCAAAAGGTTCAAAAGGTTCAAGTGGAAGATATTCAAATTTGTAATGATGGCGTGGAAGATATTCAAATTGGTAATGATGGAAGTACAACGGCTATAAATTCAAATGACTACAACGGCTATAAATTCAAATGAATACAACGGTTATAATTTTCATTATATATACCAAAGCCTCTAATGTAAACAAATTACAAAAAAAACCAGAAAATATTATTTGATCTATAATTACTCACATCTATTCTCAGAAATTATACACTGAGCTTTATAGCTTTAAGCCCATCTTTCCTGTGTGAGATTTACAGAAAAATCAAAGCTTCATTTTATATATCTATCTTTGAGAGATATTTATTGTAAGCTTTCTTTGAAAACATTTTTTCATTTCATCTTGTAAAAGTGTTGCAAACACTGTATTCTTGAAATCTTGAGAGTGATTGTGAATCCTCTAAGATTTGTAAGGGTTTGGGCTTGTGAAGTCTGTGTAAAATCCGTGGAGGATTGCACCATTTGTAAAGAGGTTGCTAGCACCCCTATGAAGCTAGAAGATAGTGGAAAATCTCAAGTGAAGCTTGATGAGTGGATGTAGACCGAGTTGAAGTGAACCACTATAAATTTGTTTGCCTCTCTCTCTCTCTTATCTCTTTATTTTAAATTGCCATAACTATAATTCACAATTTTACTGTGCTAAAATCATTAACTGACACAGTTGTTAAAACACTTGTTTTAATTATTTTTATTTCATTAATTATATTTATCTATTGTGCTAGTCATAATTTTTATTAGGGTATTATTAATTTTAATTGAAAAAACCTAATTCACCCCCCTCTTAGGTTGTCTTTTGGGTAACAATTGGTATCAGAGCCTGGGGCGCTTGTTTAGATTTAACAATCTTGAATTTTTGATCCATAGCAACCATGTATTCTACTTACTCTGCTGTAGGACAAACTAGCAATAGGCTACCTTTCTTTGATGGTAGTAATTACATTCATTAGAAAGAAAAAATGACTCTGTATCTTCAAGCTACCAATTATGCTTTGTGGCTCATTATCACTAAAGGTCTTAAAATCCCTACCAAGGTAGTAGACCATATCAGTGTGACTAAACTTGAGGATGAATTTGATGAGCGTGATTATAAACTCCTTCAAGCTAATGCTAAAGCCAAGCTTATTCTTGTGTATGGACTAGATGCAAATGAGTACAATAGAATTTCTGGGTGTATTACTGCTAAAGAGATTTGGGATAAACTTGAAGTCACCTATGAAGGAACTAGCCAAATAAAAGAGTCTCGGATTGACATGCTTATTCATGATTATGAACTCTTTACTATGGAATCATTTGAATCTATTTTTGAGATATTTTATAAATTTACCAATATTATTAATGCTCTAAATCTCTTGGTAAATCTTATACTAATGATGAGCTTGTAAGAAAAATACTTAGGTATTTGCCAAATGAATAGGAAGCTAAGGTTACAACTATCCAAGAAGTAAAAGACCTAACAAAATTAGGCATTGAAGAACTCGTAGGCTCACTCATGACACATGAACTTTCAATGATGGATGACAGCAAAAAGGAAGCCATTTGGGAAGAAAATGATGGAGTAGCCAGCCTATGTCTCATGGCTCTGGGAGAAGAAGAATCCACTCAAGATGAGGTAATTTTTAATTATGTAGAACTTGAAAGTGCTTTCAATGAATTACATGACATATTTAGAAATGTTTGTATTGAGAATTCTAAATTAAAAAAATTAGTTACTTCTCTTTCAAATAATGTGGATGTTTTAAAAATGGAAAATGCTACTTTGAAAAATGACTTTACGTCTATTGCCAATGAGAAAAACATTTTGAAAAACAATGTTGAGGATTTAAACAAAACTCTTGAAAATTTTGTAAAAGAAAAAGAAAAAAAAAATCTCAACAAACTTCTTGGAAATAAAAGATGTGTTTTTGACAAAGTAGGCATTGGTTTTGATCCTCCTAAACCTTTTATGAGATTAAATGTTCTTGAGACCAATCCCTATGGACCCAAGAAAGTATGGGTACCAAGAAAGAAATCAAGATATTTTGTAGATGGAATCTCAAAGAATACCAAGGATTTCGAGAGGAAATGCACAACAAGAGTGTTCAATCTAAAGAGCAAAATCAATTTCAACAAGAAGAAGAATGATGAAATGAAAATCACCAAGATGAACAATAGAGGTAATGTATAGGTGAAGATTCCAAAGAGGTAAATGAAGGTATAACTCTTAACACACCTTTAAGCTTAAAGTTCTATATTCTTTAAAGTGTGATTTGTGTACAATAGGTTGTGTCTAATCATTGTTTCCATGTACCCTAAGTGTACTAAGTTTGCTAAGTTATGTTCTGCTAGTTTCTTTCAAATCTTCATTGAACTCAAAAATGAGACTTATATTATTTTGATGAATGCCTATTAGAATATGAATGATTCATGTATTCATTAACAGTGTATATCATGTCATCCATTGTTATGAAAAAGAGATAAGAAATGATAAATATTTTTTGTGAGCATACTTTTCACATCTTATATATGACTTCATACTAATATATTAATTTCTTTTTGAGTCATATCTTTGTAGAATCAATTTTGATGTCATAGCATGTTTTTGAGATGTATACTATCTATATTTTGAATTCTACATTTGTGATCTCAAGGATATGCTCAATATGAAAATTTCATACTTATATACTTTACATTTGAATATTTGAATGAGTTGTGAAATTCCTTGATTATGATCCATCAACAATATCTAAATAAAAAGAAGTATCATACGTTTGTAGAGACATTACATCTATCCTATTGAATATCTTTTGAATATGGATTATATTGGTATATATCTCATGAAATGCTTGTGATTGATAAATTGTTGAATTAATTGTTTATAACATTCATGTTGTGTTTCACATTAAGTAAATGTGGATTGAATTGATGAAAATGCCTCTTGATAATGTTATGTGATTAAATGAGATTGTTGCATCATTTTTTAATAAAACAAAGAGCATAATACTATTTTCTTATGCATATTATGCTATGTGCTACAACTTAAAAATTCTGAAAAATAGCATTCCAAACTCTTGTTTGATCATTGAATTATTTTTTACTTTTTGAGTTTGTGATAAGAAGTAATTTGTATTGTATTTTTATTGAGTAATAGTGTTTGTTCTATGAATGCTATATTTACACAAATCACATTAGAAAAGGATAGCACAAATTTAGGGGGAGAAATCATTTTGCTAACATACTTGTTAAACCCTTTTGAGATGAACTCCTCATGAAAAAAAATTGAAGATTGAAAAACTTCCATCTCTTGAACCTAACGTATGCCTCATATACTCTCTTAAGCTTTTGAGGTAAAAATTCTATCTTATTTCCTTTGAACTAATACTGTTATTACTTTGATATGAAAAAGATTGATTATGCTTCATATGATTTGCAATGTATACTCTTTGATGATGCTCTTGCCTAAAAATCATGTCTATGCTTAAAATGTGTGCTATGTATTGAAATTCATGATTTTTTTGGCATATGCATTGCTATACATTGAACATGCTTCATTTTTTGAATTTACATTAGCTCCATGAGATTATATTGTGTTTAAACTATTATGAGCAATATTTGGTATTCTACATAATACTTGAGCTATAATTGTTAAATCTTCTAGATTGCATATTAGTATCCTTGGTAGATTGCATGTTGGTATCATTTTGGCATCTTTATTGGTAACATTTGGCATCCTATTTGATATTATTGAGGAGAACATTTCAGTTTTGAGCTTTTATTGTTCATATCTCCTATTGATTTTGCCAAATGAAATAAGGGGAAGAATTTAAACTTGATTAGTTTTAAACTGTATAATTTTTTTTTGGGTTCTGCATCTTGAGGTTAAATTAACTTTGCATACATTGATTTTTTTTTAAAACCCTCATGGTATTTTATTTGCATTACCATTCCATCAACACCAACGTCTAAGGGTGTAATTTTGGCCCGGCCCGGCCCGGCCCATTCGGGCTTGGGCCGGGCTGGGCCCATGTTGGGCCTTGCAAGCTCCAGCCAAAAAATCAGGCCGGGACGGGCCAGCCCACGGGCTACAAAACTAGGCCCAGGCCCTAGACCAGGCCCAAGGGTATTCGGGCTTTGAGCGGGCCAATGGGCCGGGCCTCGGGCCTGAGCCCATGGGCTTAGGCCTGGGCTCGGGCTTTGGATGGGCGCAAACAAATTTTTTTAATTTTTCCCACCAAAATTTTATTATTTTCCATTAAAAAAAAATGGGTATCGGGTGGGGTCGGGCCTCGAGCCAGGCTTTTGGGTGGGCCTTAAGCGGGCCAATGGGCCAGGCCGGGCTTCAAAACGATGGCCCAGGCCCTAGCCTAAGGCATCAGACTGGGCTTGGGCTCGAGCCTTAACGGGTCGGGCCCACCTCGGGCCGCGGGCGGGCTTCAGGCCGCCTGCGGGCCACGGGTCAGAATTACATCCCTATCAACGTCCCATTAAGTTTAATTTCTGCTAGTATTATTTTATTTTATTTTACTTTATTTTTATTTTTTTAATTTTGCTATTAGACTTCATTTCTTTTATTTTTATTTTTTCATTATTATTTTTTGTTTGGGCTTAATTTTTTTTTTTTCTGCTTTTTAATTTCATTTTTCAGTATTTAAACGTAAACACAACAACAAATCAAAATACAAATATTTACATAAAAAAAAATCAACAAAAAAAAAAAACACCCTTCATTTTTTTTACGGCCACACGCCGATCAAAATAAACATAAAAAAAAAATCCTTCATTTTTTTTTTCCAGCCATACGCCGATCTTACTTACTCGCCTCTTCCATTGTTTTCTTCTTCTTTTTATCACCTTGGGCGACCCTTGATGCCCCTTCCCCTGTGCTTTCGTCGAAAGCGACGACTCCCCGCTGACTATCAAAGGCCAAGAACGACGTTGCTCCAAATCGGGCCATGGAGGTGGTCTTTCGTTTAAGCTCTTTATTTTCGGCCTTCAGTGCAGCTATTTCTGCTCGCGCATCCTTGTACATGCGCTAGAGCAGAGAGAGTTGGGCGTTGACCTGATGGAGCTCACTCGTCCTATTTTGCAATCGGTGAGCCAATTTTGTGACTGCAGTCATCGTCTCCATACAGGACGTCAGTGTGAAATGATTGGCTTCAATGTCTAATTGAGCTGCCATTATTTGCTCAATCGACATCATAGGAAGGTTAGGAAGAGTAGGAGCCGGGACACTTGGCCCAGCAGAGCTTATGGGATCGTTCAGGTCCGGAAACAGAGTGAGGGGACGGGATGAAGAAGCCATGGTTTAGAGGTGAGAAGTGTAAAAGAAATGAGTTGCAGAGAAATAGAAGAGAACAGACTCAGGTTTGGCCTCCTCCGTTCAGTTTTTTTTTTGGTCTCTCGATGAGGAAGAAGAACAGAAGAGAATGGTAAAGAAGAGATAAAAGAGAGCGATGTGAAGAAGAAGAAGAAGAAGCAGACGAGTGTGATTAAGAAAAAGGCTGAAGAGAAAAGGCTGAAGAGAAGAAGACAAGGAGGGAGAGATAGCCGAGGCGAGCGGCAATCAAGGAGAGCTACTTTTGTCGGCTAATGAAGCAAAAGCCAGGCCGCGTGGCAACCGCGTTTTGCGAAAAAAAGAGAGAGACCCTTGACGCGTTGTATGTGTTGCCTATATGTATATACATTGTATAGCTATGTAATATATATATATATATATATATTTGTTGATTGACTGTTGATTGACCCGTCTCACTTTTGTCAGTCGGCTGACGCAAAAGTGAGGACGCGTGTCCGACGCGATTTTCGACGGAAAAGAGAGAGGCGCGTGGATCGTATATATATGTATATATATGTTTTGAATTGTATATATGCCATTTATCACTATCATTTTCCTCCTCCTCCTCCAAATTCTGACCCATGATTTCCTTTTGATAATGTTATGATGTTATGTATTATGGTATTATTTTCAAATTATGGTATTATTTTCAAACTAATCTGATGTTATCTTAGTCTTATATCATGTTATTGATTAAAACTTATTTATTACACATGTGCTAACTTATGTATTTAGAAATAAATTTAGGGAGCATGGCTTGAGGGGGAGCCTTTGTTACTCCCAAATCAAATCAAAACATCATTGTGTGTCATCATCAAAAAGAGAGAGATTGTTAGACTTATTTATTTTGATGATTTATTTAATTATGTTTTAATTTATTTGAAAGAGAAAAATAAAATTCAAAATTTATTTTGATGATTTATTTGAAAGAGAAAAATAGAATCAAAATTTATTTTGATGATTTATTTAAAAGAGAAAAATATAATCAAAATTTATTTTATCCTATTATTTCTCACTTAAATCTTTATTCTAAATGTTGTTAGAATGTATTTAATATTTAATTAAATCAGGAGTTCAAACAGCCCAAAACAAAGGTTCAAACAACCTAGTACAGCAGCAGGCCAAAAGATTCAAAAGGTTCAAGTGAAAGATATTCAAATTAGTAATGATGGAAGTACAACGGCTATAAAGGTTCAAAAGGCCAAAAGGTTCAAAAGGTTTAAAAGGTTCAAGTAGAAGGTATTCAAATTTGTAATGATGGAGTGGAAGATATTCAAATTGGTAATGATGGAAGTACAACGGCTATAAACGGCTATAAATTCAAATGACTACAACGCTATAAATGGCTATAAATTCAAATGAATGCATCGGCTATAAATGACTATAATTTTCATTATATATACCAAAGCCTCTAATGTAAACAAATTACAAAAAAAACCTGAAAATATTATTTGATCTATAATCACTCACATCTATTCTCAGAAATTATACACTGAGCCTTATAACTTTAAGCCCATCTTTCCTGTGTGAGATTTACAGAAAAATCAAAACTTCATTTTATATATCTATTTTTGAGAGATATTTATTGTAAACTTTCTTTGAAAACATTTTTTCATTTCATCTTGTAAAAGTGTTGCAAACACTATGTTCTTGAAATCTTGAGAGTGATTGTGAATCATCTAAGATTTGCAAAGGTTTGGGCTTGTGAAGTCTGTGTAAAATCCGTGGAAGATTGCTCCATTTGTAAAGAGGTTACTAGAACCCCTCTGAAGCTAGAAGATAATGGAAAATCACAAGTGAAGCTTGAGGAGTGGACGTAGACCGAGTTGAAACTGAACCACTATAAATTTGTTTGCCTCTCTCTCTCTCTTATCTCTTTATTTTAAATTGCCATAACTATATTTCACATTTTTACTGTGCTAAAATCATTATCTGACATAGTTGTTAAAACGCTTGTTTTAATTATTTTTATTTCATTAATTATATTTATCTATTGTGCTAGTCATAATTTTTATTAGGGTATTATTAATTTTAATTGTAAAAACCTAATTCACCCCCTCTTAAGTTGTCTTTTGGGTAACATAAACGGTTCAAATTATTAAAACGAAACTCATAATGAACTCACATGCCCTTCAAATTCTCTAAAATTTATATTATGAGTTGTTTGGGATGAACTATTTAAATGCATTTTTTGACTTTTTGGCTAAAAAAGTAGAGGAAAAAAAGATGTATGTTTGGGATAATTTTTGACTTTTTACGAAAAAATGTGTATTAAAATATTATATCAACTAGCAAAATGACCTTGCTACCCTTCTAACCACTGTGCTGCACTGTGTTGCAATTTTTTTTTTTTATTTATTATTATACCAAAAAGTGCACTATTGGAGGGAGAAAAAAAAAGGGCATTTATGTCTTTTATTCTCTATCTATTCAAACCTTTTTTTCTACCCAAACATGTAAATAGTGTTAACTTTTTTATCTTTTCAATAACTTTTTTGACTTTTTAATTTTTTTAAAAGATGCCAGACATGCACTTATAAATTTAAAAGAAACCTACTCATTTGAAATAATTAATTATTGAAATAGACTCCATGAAGAGGCCACGGGCCCAACAATACTTTCTTATTGGGATTACTCAAATGATTATGCACCATATTGAATTTGCAATTCATGAAATTGTTTTGAATTCTAGGAAGTCATAGTAAAGTGTGACAACAAAAAAAATTTCAATAATAATTACTTTTAGTACTTAGCAGGACCACCTTCCAATGCTAGTAAAGCATTTTTGACATATTTATTTAAACGGACAGAAGAAGGAATGATTATAATATTAGATTATTAGTTTTGACATATATTGTCTCCGGACTATTTGGTTGAATTGGATTTATATCTTATGTTTGTTTAGTCATGAGATTAGATGTCTTGATCGGACTATTCTATTGACTCCTATGTTTGTTTGAGATATTATAGGGAATGATAAATGCTCAAAAGACTATTTTGCCCTTTTGAATTATTTACTAAATAATAGGAATATATAATTTGAATTATAAATTTTATTTAATTTTTTTACTAGAACTTTTAAAAATTTAAATAAATAGAATATTAATAAAAATTACATAAATTTATTTTAATTTGTAATTGAGATTTTTAAATTTTATTTTACTTTACTAAGTATAATTAATACCATGTGATTATTAAAATAAATAATTTAATAAATAAAATCTATTAGGTATACATAATTTAATAAATAAATCTATTAAGTATAAATAATTTAATAAATAAATTTTATTTTTAAAAAGATATTAAATAGTAGAGGGTCAAAAATGTAATTTTACTACCTAATTCTATGGAATGAGTTATCCTATGGATTATGTCCCAACCCCCAACAGGATTGAACAATCCCATAGATTTGGGATTCATAGTCCGATACAAAAAATTTAAATCAAACAAAGGACTATTAGTCCAGATAGATTATTAGACCTATTACATGCTTGAATCCTTCCAAACAAACACCACCTTAGGGTGTGTTTGATTGGACGGAATAGATAAGGAGAGATTAGAATCCATCGGACTTAAATGTTAGGACTGTGAATCCCCCGGACTACTTGGTTGGATTGGCTGTGTATCCCATGTTTGTTTTCTTATGGGATTAGATATCTGGAAATGACTATTTTTAGTGAATCTAATGTTTGGTTGGACAGACTGGATAAGGATAAATATTTAAAAGACTATTTTACCCTTGTAATTTATAATTTATATTTTTTATTTAATATATAATTTTAAATTAACAACACTAAAAAAATAATTTATAAATATTCAAAAGACTATTTTAACCTTTTCCCAATTGTTTACTAAATAATAACATGAGGGTAAAATGGATATTTCACACATTAGTCCTATGAGATACTGATCCTATGGACATAATCCCACCCCATCCCCCCTCTAGGATTGTTTAGTCCCTCATATGAGAAATATGGAATCCGGCCGAACTCCATGTTCGACAAACTAAAATTGCACCAAACGATGGACATCTCCCTATATTGGATAAGCAATCCGAACAACAAATAATCCCCCCTAATCTCCTGAATCAAACATACGGACTGGATATAAGGGGATTAGAATCCATCGGACTTGAATTCACCCGGACTATTTGGTTGGATTGGATGTGTATCCCGTGTTTATTTTCTCCTGAGATTAGATATTTAGAAATGACTATTTTTAATGAATCTAATGTTTGGTTTGACAGACTAGATAAGGATAAATGAACAAAAGACTATTCTACCATTTTTCAATTGTTTACTAAGCAACAACAATATTAAACATGTCTTTAATATTTTAATTATTTTTTGCTAGATTAAATAAAAATTTATTTTATTTTATTTTTTACACAATTAAATAAATTTACTATTTAAAAACTAAATAAATAAAATATCAATAAAAATATATGTTATTTTTTTAATTAAAATTTTAAATAAATTTATTTTAAAAAATAATAATAATGAAATAATGAAATTAAATAAAACATCTATTAAAATTTAAATAATGAAATTAAATAAAATATAAACAAAATTTTAAAATAAAACATCAATAAAATATCTATAAAAAATTAAATAAATAAAACATCAATAAAAAGTTTAAAAAATTATTTTATTTTTAAATTGAGTCATTTAAATTTTATTAAATTTTACTAAATATAATAGATAATGAAATAGTAGAGGGTCAAAATGATCATTTCACCACCTAATTGCTACAGTAAATTATCCCATGAAAATTGTCCTACAATCCCCTCACCCGGCGGATAGTGTAATCCCATATATGGGGGATAAGAAGTCTGGCCGGACTCTATTTCCAACAGACTAAAAGAAAAACAAACTATTTTAAGTTATGAGTCATGAAAGTTTTAAGGAGGTTTCCATTTCACTAAAAAAAATTTACAATTATTTTCCATTGAAAATTAAGATGGAGAACCCTTTAGCATAGCATTTTTAATATATATATATATATTTAAAACAGAAATCTTCAAATATGAGTTTCTAGCCTCAACCATTTTAAGTAGTTTTTGGTTAAGAACCCAAGTCCACAAGAAGAAAAAGTTACATATACCTAACAAATTTTAAAAAAATTAACGCATTTTATTACGTTATTGTGAGTGAATTTATAGAAGGGCACTCGATTCATAAATTCAAACTTAAATTTCTTAGATCTAATAGTCCGCGCTTTAAAATAGATTGTTCATAAAGATATACTTAGACGAAATGACCAAAATACTTGTATATATATTTGTAGCCAAGGTTAGAAGATCAAACCTGTTGGTATTTTTTCATAATAATATAAGAAAAATATATAAAATAAATTAAATAGAAATGACAAAATATTTTTTATTAAAAGGATGAAATACAAAATAAACGACTCAACTAGAAATACAGAATAAAAGACTCAACTAAAAATACAGAAATGAATTAAATTACATTATTAATAGAACAAATTGTTAACATGGATAACTAAATTTTAGAACTCATCTTTGTAAACTAAATATTAAAAAATTTAAGAATAAATGATAAGAAAAGAAGCAAACCGAAGCCGGCACTAGACAATTTCCTTAAAACAAATTCACCGCCTCCCGATGGATGCTAAAGGTACGCCGGCATCTTTCTCCCAAGATACAACGGTCGAAACCAACTAATATAGAAGCACCTTTTGAATAGTTTGGGCACACTTGACAATGGATGCAATCTCTCTAACAAGAACCAAAGAAGAGGTTAACAAAAGAAGATAGGAAAATTTTTCTTTAGTGTAAAAAACCATCTCCAACTTTTTATCTCAAAACACTATCTCATTTTCCATCACAAAACCTCTCTAAAACAACCTACTAAGTTGTAGGAGAAAGGTCTTTATTTATACTAGTAGGGGAGAGCCTTAGCCATAAAGGCTAACATCAATGGGGTCATCAAATGTCATCAATTCTAACTACTAAGGCTAGAGTTACAAAGGTTCAAAACTCTAAAATCATTATATAAAGCATAAGTGTATATAATGCATAAGTTTTGAAAATTAAACTAGATGAGTTACAAAATGGATACGGGTGTTGGGTCACAACCTAATTCAAGCCCAATCTCAAACACATGCACAAACTAAACCCAGCACAGCTCAGCTCAAAGCTCAAGACTAGGTCCAAATCCAAGTTTAAGACCAAACCCAGCACATGCACAAGTACAAGTCTAGGCCCAGTCCAAATCAAGACTAAGTCCAAATCTAAACCCAAGTTTATTGATGTCCACTTTATGAAACAATTCTCATTCATAACTCAATAGTTTTGGCTCATTATTTTTGTATTGTAATCTTCTCACTTGAGAGAATACAAAACCACTTAAACCTACCTCAACCGGCGGTTGGGTCTCACTTTAATTTTGAATTGAAGTTGTTGAAAACCCATTATTTTCCAAACAAAGCCCTCCTCTCTCTCTCTCTCTCTCTCTCTCTCTCTCTCTCCCGATCGATTCCTCGTCGATGTCCAGTTCGTCGATAACGATGACGCAATGCCAATGACACAAATCTGAGAGCGAAGTGAAGATATACACACACACACATACACACACACACACATATATATATATATATATGCATATATGATCTATTTTGATTTGCTTCTTATGGAACTCATTCTTCAAATAGATGCTCTGAAACTTGAGTTAGAGAAGTTCTATAGAAGTGATCCATTGATATTCTAAGATTTATCTCGCATTGTGAGTCCCAACCACATTGCTTGCTTAACAAAGCTCTCGGACGACAATAAGGTTTCTAGTAATATAGTTCATGGAGGTCAAAGGGACGAAATCAACCTGTGATTTACTCTCTTATCTCCAGATCTAGGGTTTCCAACTCCTCTCATTCTGCCGCCGCAACCACTACTTCGCCGACCTCCTCGTTGCCTATGTAGCGACCCTAATTTTCTTAAATCATTATTTATTATTATTATTACTTTATTTTATTTTTGACTTTATTAATTGCGTGGATACATAATAATTTACTATGCTATTTAATTAATTTAACGTGATATTTAATTATATATAATTAATCCGAATATTTAAATATATATATATATATAAGGTGCTATATATATATATATATATTGATCTTATATAGCATATTTATATATGTTGTATTTATATAATAAAATATAATATAATAGTTATTAGGTTATCAGCATAAGAGGCAAAGAAACGAAAGAAAACAAAACAAAAACAGAAAGAGCAGAGAGATAGAGAGAGAGATTAATCAAAGAAAATCAGAGAGTGTAGCCGAGAGATAGAGGTGAGGGGAGAAGGAAAGGGTTAGGGTTTTATTTTGGTGGTTTCATTAATTCTCCAAGTATTTCCTTAATCTTCAAAAAATAATTGTGAGTGCAAAACCCACTTTCCTTTGACTTTTGTTTATTTCTTTGTTTTATTTATTTATTTGATGTAGGTTTGATATTGTACTTGTATATAGATGATGGATTGATTTCAACTATTTTAGTTAGTTGTGTATGCAAGGTTTAGGGTTTTTATATATATTTATTTTATGGTTGTAATCACACTCATGGATATATGAAATTAAAATAAACTTGGAACCCATAGATAAATTCTTAATACTCCACCATGACTCCATGAATTGTTATTTTATTTGAGTGTTGGTGAGAAAAAGTGTATAAAAAAAAGTGAGGATTATGAGATTTATTTGAATGTCTTAGGTTTTGCATTGTTATGTTTGTTCTCATGAAGAGATGAGAGGTTGTGTATATATATTGTTGCCTCGTTCCCAAGAATAGACGAGTGTTTTGATTTACGTACGTACGTATATGCTAACCATCCAAGGAGTGTGGGACAATATCTCCGTGCAAGTTTGGCTTCAGAGCAGTGTTAGGTATACGGGAGGCACATGGGAGATATGTGTAGGCCAGAAGTGAAGGGCCGAAGTGGTGGAGTTAAGGTACAAAGAATTAAATATGAACTTTTTGGTATAGTTTGAATTGTATTGATTTGTACATCTTGAAAAATAGTAAACGATCTCGTTAAATTACGAAATTTGGGCAGAGGCGTGTATATGCAATTCTAGACAACTTATGTATTTTAACTTTTTACCAAAAAGATCGATTAGAACTTGTAATCGGATGATCTTGATTATAGTAGTTTTAATTCATTTTAACAATATAGATTTTAGATGCTATTTTAACTCACGTAAACTAAAGTAAAACATTATTCTAAACACATTTCGTGTGTTTGAATTTTTCTGAAAAAAATCATCTTAGGGTAGTTTCTTTTCGTTTTTAGTTTCAGATTTTTCAGTCAAATTCCGTCTAGGTTCTTCTATTAAGTTTTTCTCTCAATCTGTTCATTTCTTCTAAATTCGTTCACACTACCTTTTAGGAAATTTGATTATGTACAACTTTTATTTTTTGAGTTTTGGTCAATTCGAATGGTTTAAGTATAAAATGGTGCATTTGTTTTGTACTTCTTCAATAGTTTATTTATGATTAAATTATACTAACTTTATTTTTTGCAGAATGGTGGGTCTTACTAACTTTTTATGCAGGGCTGACCCAACATATTTATTTTTATTTTCATTATTTTTTTTATATACTCAATTTATATTTAGTTGTGTACGGGTAAGAAACTAAATGTCACTGTATCTCTGGAAACTACTCCTTCGTCTCGGTGGAGGTGGAATTACTTGTCTTGTCGCGTAACAAAAATTAAATGTACTTTTATTTGTGTCTAGTGAACACATGAGTGTCAAATATTTGTACTCATACCAATATACTTGTATACTGACCCGTTTTGTCTCTTGGCATCTCGGGTGCGTTCTATTTGAGTGCAACCAAGCTTTCTTTGTAGGATTAGTTAAGACTACAATGGTGACGAGAAACAACTATGGTTGTAGGACATGTCTTTAAGCTTTCTTTTGTTTTCTGGAGTTTAGGGTTGATATTAGTTTTTTTTTTTTTTTATGACCTTAGTATTTTGATAATTTGGCATTGTGAGTTATTTTCTAACCTTACATTATTTAAGTTGTTTTGACTATTTGTTGCTATTTTAATGTTGGAGGAATTGGATAGTCATGAATTTATGATGGATGTTTTGGTTGGCGTTTGTTAATTTTTTTTTTTATCTCTTGTATTTTTTTTTAGCATTGGAATTTACTTAAACCTTATGGAGACGAGAACATTTAGATTTTTGTTTTACCTCTAGAATTTGGATGATAAAATATTGATTGGGGTTTAGTCTTAATTTAATATTTAATTATCTAAATTTTGGGGCGTGATAACCCACCTCGCCTCATTTTGCCTCTGGCTTCACCCACGTCCATCTGATTTGCAGGCAATCCACCACCTCCATCTGATCTGTAGACATATATATATATATATTTGTAGTTGTTGTGGATTGTTGTTGTTGTTGATCTTTTTGTTGATGATGATGATGAAACAGTAATTTTTTGATTTTGTTTTTGTGTTGAGCAGATAAGGATAAGAGAGAGATACAATGGAAGATTACTTAGCTTGTACAAATAAAAATTATGTATATATCAAAATTTGTACAGCTAAAATTTGGATAGAAAATTTATATAATAAAAATATTGAATTGATAAAAAAATTGGATAGATAAAAAATTTACACAAAAAAATTGAACATATAGACAAAAAATTTGAATAGATAATGAAAAGTCAAATAGATATAAAATAATAATAATAAAAAAAGAGTCAAGGGGTAAAATTGAAAATAAAATATCCTCTAGCACTTCTCACTAAACTATTTCAAAAAATGTGGACTTTTCGCCCAAAAAAAAAAGGTGAATTACACTAACAGTCACTATAATTTGAGGCTTATGTCACTTTGGTCCCAGACTTTTCAATTGTGACACATTTGACCCTAGATTTTGAATCTTGTTCCAAATAAGGACAATTGAAGATATTATTACTCAATTTCAAGAGCCAAGTCATCAATTTAATAAAATATAAACTAATTTAACAAAAATAAATGTCAAAAAAATATTTTAAAATTTTTAAAAATTATTTATACCCACCAAAGATAAAATTATGTAAAATTGATAATCTTTTACATATTTATTAAGGCTATTTTAGTGTTATTTTTTATTTTATTTTTTGAAACATATTATTAAGGCTATTTTAGCGTTGTCTTTTTTTTTTTTTTTGAAATGATTATCGTTTTTTTCTATTGTTTGTTGTTTGTTGTATCTCTATTTTGTCTTTTTATAACTATTTTAGCTAAAAAAACTCATTTTAGCTTATGTCAAACGAAGGCTATATAATAGCACATAAGACGCTAACTCAAATAATATTTAACTATGATATTCTCAAACTGTCATTTCTGTTCGTACTCTTAAAAAAATATTCACTTTGTTTGATTTCAGTTTTCATAATTCATTTTTTTTTAAAATTTATTTGCGGTATTTTTTTTCTTTTCAATTAATTTTTTAATATTTTAATCAATTTTTTCAATTTTTAGATATACCTAACATAATACACTTAAAAGGTATAATATTTATGATTTTTTTAAAAAAAAATTCACTAAATACCAAAAATGCAAAAAAATAAAAAAATAAATAAAATTAGTACATTTTTCATATTTTGTGTATTTATTAAGTTTTTTAAAATATTTTTTCACAAATATTTTACTATTTAGATACAAGGTATATCTATAAAAAAAAAAAATTTGCTTAAAATTTTAAAAATATTTACCAAAAATAAAAAAACACAAAAAAAAAAAAAAATTAATTTTCAATTCAAAAAATTGAAACCAAATATACTGATTTATTTTCATATCCTTAAAAAAATTAATAAATATCTCAATGGCTGATAAATTATTTTGTACTCTTTGAATTTAGTAGGTCTTACAATAGACAAGACTCCTAAAACATGAACATACAAGTGAAATAAAGAGTGATATAAATCTACTAAAAATATTATATTTTTTATTCTTTATGTTTTTACGATTATTAGTACATTTTTTTTTCTTTTCCTGTATTTTCTTTTTTCAAATTCAACAAGTTTACAAATACAAAATCAATCACATAATAGATAGAGTAATCCAAGTAAAATTCTATTATTTATGATGACTTCCACGATGTGATATTCATAGAGATAATAAACGAACTAAATAATTTGAATTCGACTCATGTTCAGCTCTTTTAAAGTTCATTTAAATTCAATTTATTAAGTAAACAAGTCAATCTTAAACACATTTTAAAACTTGTAAAAAATTTTAAATCAAGTTTGAATAGTCAATTATTTGTTCAGTTTGGTTCGATTCGATAAATTTAAAATTATATGAAAATATCAATTTACTTGAATTTGTCTCGACAAAAACTCGTTTAAAATTAACTCAAAAATTTAATGAACCAAACTTACCAAATTGATAAAATTTTCAAACCAAATCGTATTGAAACCCTTTTCTCCCACGAAATTGTTTTCCATGAAGTCATTTGGCAGCTCTATCTTTCAGGCCTCTGCAACTCCATCATTCACATCTTTACAACTCTCTTCATCATCAAGGTATGTATGTATCATTCTCAATCTATCTTTTCTCCTCCTTCATGGTTGGCAAAACCCTTTCTCTCCCATCACTTCCTTTTCAACCGACCTACTTGTGAAACCCTATGTTGAACCTTCATTTCCTCCTCTCTACAACTCTCTCACTCTGTACCACCAAACCATATATCTTCCGACATCTCCTCTCTATCACACCCTCTTCCCAAACCCCTCTACAAAAACCCCTAAACAGGATTAATTTATGAAATTAGGAATACATGTGTGTGTATGTGTGTGTGTGTGTGTGTAGAATTATATTTTGAAGGGTCCAGTTTGTCTCATGTTGAGATCAAGACTGGACTCGTCCAATTCGGCCAATAAGCCCATTTTTGGGATCCGTTTTGATAATCCGAACCATGCAATATGTAGAACACATCGAGTACTATATCCTTGTAAAAGATCACGTTGATCAGATATCGATAGCTATTTGATCAGATCAGAATTCTGTCAACCGTTTATTTTTTAACTGTTCATTTTTTTAAATACAAATCTGATCTGATCAAATCGCTATCGATATCCGATTAATGTGATTGTTTACAAGAATATAATACTCGACAAGTTCTAGACATTGAACAGTTCAGATTATTGAAACAGGGCCCAAAAATGAGCCCATGAGCCGAACTGGACGGGTCCAGTCTTGATCTCAACATGAGACAAGCTAGACCCTATTTTGAAATAGTGGTTGCATGTGATAGATTTTGAAAGCAGCAGATTTTGATAAAAATTGTCTGACAATGATTCACTCTATTTTCCAAAGACCCAAAAATCTGTTCAATTTAGTAGGATATGGCTACGTCTGGCATGAAGGTTTGGGTTGGTTTGGGGCTATTTTAGTTACAAAAAGACAAAATAGGCTTTTTAGCCCAATAAAGTAAAATGTTATATCCAAACCATGATAATTTTATTTTTTCTCTCACAAAAGTCAAAAAAGCCAAAAAATTATCCCAAACGAGACTTTTTAGCCCCAGGCTAAAATAGCCAAAAGGCCAACCCACATCCCCAACAAAGGCTATGTATGATTGAATTTTTTGCAACGGACTGGATGCTTACTCTATTATCTATAATTGCTTTGTTCTATATAAATTTTTACCCAATTGCTTTTTTGTACTGTATTAAATTATCAACTAATGATTAAGAAAGGGAGTCACCATGTCCCAACCGTAATTGAATCATGACGCAGATAATACCACATGGTGATCCGAGAGTACTCGCTAACTTACCCAATGAAAAGTTAGCAACATATGTACAGAGAAAATAAGAATATTTTTCTAAAAGGCTATCTACTACTAAATCACTAATGGTTTCTCTTTTGTTGTCATGAAAATTATCGCTAAATTGTCTGATACAGCCCCATAAAAATATTAATACATTGTCTAATAGTAGTTATTATTTGTTGCAATGCTCCCAATAATGCCAAATGTTGATAATTAACCTAGGACAAATTAAGGGTCTAAAAATCATATCTCTTTGGTGTTAAAACAACTTTATACTATATTATGTTTTATATATGGTTTTTTTTTTTGGGCCAACTTTGAAGCCAAAATTGAGTGGGCCCCAAACGTCTTTTGGGATGAGTCCGAAGAGGTGACGTGTTCCTTGTCGCGTGGCAAGTCACACAGTGAAGACGGAACGTCAAAACCATTTATGAGTGAATGGGAAGTTTACGTCGTTTTCGGGTTTAACATTAATTTTTTTTAGACAGTTCATTTGAATTTTTTCAATAAAAATTATTGTGGGAATTTAATTTAAATATAAATTTATTTTTGGTTTCCTAAAGCGGTTTCCTAAAATTGATTAAACTATTCAAATAGTTTAATAAAAGTATTCCAATAGTTTAGAAACTGTTCCACCAACCAACAGATCCTTTTTCAAATTGTTTGAAAATTTGTTCAAAGCAACGGTCAGATCCAGTTTTCAAACAGTACCTGTTCAAATTCAAATCTGAATCTGTTGGACAGATTCACACCTGTTCGGACAGGACTTGTTGTGCCTATAAATACCATCATTCCAACAGTGTTATAGATCCGAAATCAGTCTGCAAATCCCATCTTTGCTGTCCAGAGTTTATTTTGTGCATTATTCTTCATTTTAGTTTTAGAATAAAATTCAGA
The DNA here is from genome assembly GCA_036172215.1 of Camellia granthamiana. Classification (NCBI taxonomy): domain Eukaryota; kingdom Viridiplantae; phylum Streptophyta; class Magnoliopsida; order Ericales; family Theaceae; genus Camellia; species Camellia granthamiana. The sequence goes on along the minus strand of CM069903.1, from coordinate 64,071,089 downwards.
AAGTAAGAACACAAGGTTCTAGTTCGCCATACAAATTTGTTTGGTGTGCTACAACAATTTTGTGAAGATCATTGTATCCTGGGAGATAGACGCCACTCAATCGTAAGCACCGTAACGGGGTGAATCTGTCTTAAGGACAAAGTGTCACACACTCGACTTGGTCTTTGAATTATTTATTCGGTTCTACAAAATAAATACTGTAAGCTTTATTTTATTTTGTTTGAATTGTTTCAATTTATTTTGTTTACACAGAAGATTGTTCCAACAATCTTAAGACAGATTTAAATTATTCTGTTTACAGAATTATTCGTTTGTTTCCTTTTCTCTTTCTTCTTTTAAAGAAAATTATTTTCTGTGGATTTACAAATTAATATTCTGGTTAGAAAAACAAATAGTGGTTATATGCTATTTGACCGATAGTAGCAATATACTGTCTCTTTTCTTTGACAACTAGTAGTAATATACTGGTGTCATTAACAATTCAAAATATATATTTGTGGAATTTTGTCAGAAATTAATTTTGGTTTTCTTAATTTATTTCTAAGTGTTCATTAATTTAAAAATTCTGTTTCAGTTTTTTTTAATTATTGAAGTGTTACAGAAATTTAATTTTCTGTGTGGAATTAATTTGGTTAAATAAAATTTTATTTTATTTCCAAATTAATTGAAAAATAAAAGTTACATTCTTGTTTCTTTTATTTTTACAGAATTTAATTCTGTGAACTGGTTTAATTTTCTGTGTAGTATAAATTCTAATTATAATTTTGTTTTATAAATTAGAATTGATGGCTACTGAAACTAATGCCCAAACAAGTACTACTGTGGTGGCTGCAATGACGCCAACCCCTTCTCCTGTTGTGACAGTACCGGTAAATCACGGTGAAAAGTCAGAGAAGTTCTCAGGAACTGATTTTAAAATATGGCAATAGAAAATGTTGTTCTATCTTACAACTCTGAACCTGGCTCGTTTCCTCTGTGAGGATGCTCCTATTTTGAAAGAGGATGAAATCGACAGCCAAGCGGTTGTTGCGGTTGATGCTTGGAAACATGCCGATTTCTTTTGCTAGAACTACATCTTGAACGGACTTGACAACACATTATACAACGTCTACAGTCCTTTCAAGACAGCAAAGGAACTTTGGGAGTCTTTGGAGAAAAAATACAAAACGGAAGATGCCGGCTCAAAGAAATTTGTGGTTGGCAGATTCTTAGATTTTGTAATGGTTGATTCAAAATCTGTGATCAGCCAAGTTCAAGATTTCCAACTCATTCTGCATGACATTCACGCAGGAGGCATATCTCTCAGTGAATCCTTCCAAGTTGCAACCTTAATTGAAAAATTACCACAAGGCTGGAAGGAATTCAAGAACTACCTCAAACACAAGCACAAAGAAATGTCTATGGAAGAATTAATTGTGCATTTGAGGATTGAGGAGGACAACCGCAATTCTGAAAAGCGGGCTGGTAAGCATCCTATGGAGTCTAAGGCAAATGTGGTGGAACATGCTTCAAAAACCAAGAAACGAAAGTCTTCTGGAGAAAGTTCATCACAAGGCTCTAAAGGGGAGGAAAATAAAAAGTACAAGTTTAATGGCAAATGTTACATCTGTGACAAAGAGGGACATTGGGCCAAAGATTGTCGTAGCAAAGGCAAAAGCAAAAGAAGAACAAGCAAGAAGCCTGCTCAAACCCATATGACCGAAGTGGACAAGATTTCCAATGGTGTAAATGACATCAATCTTTCTGCAGTTGTTTCCGAGGCAAATCTTGTCGGAAATCCTAAAGAATGGTGGGTGGACACTGGTGCTACTCGCCATATCTGTGCCGACAAAAAGATGTTCACATCTTATTCTACAGTGGACAATGGTGAACAACTTTTTATGGGCAACTCCTCAACTTCCAAAGTTGAAGGACAAGGGAAGATTGTTCTCAAGATGATATCTGGAAAGGAACTCACTCTCAACAATGTGCTGCATATACCGGACATTCGCAAGAATCTTGTTTCCGGATCTTTGTTGAGGAAGAATGGGTTTAGGCTAGTATTCGAGAGTGATAAATTTGTACTTACTAAGAATGGGATGTATGTAGGAAAATGTTACATGTCTGATGGCCTTTTCAAGTTAAATGTAATGACCGTTGTACCTTCAGTTATTAAAAATAATACATCTTCTTCTTACTTGCTTGAGTCTTCAAATTTATGGCATGGTAGACTAGGACATGTTAATTATGAATCTTTGCGTAGATTAATTAATATAGAATGTTTACCTAAAGTTGACATTGATTCAAATCATAAATGTGAAATTTGCGTTGAGGCAAAATTATCCAAAACTCCTTTTTATTCAATTGAAAGAAGTACGGAACCACTTGAATTAATTCATAGTGACATTTGTGATTTTAAATCAATTCAAACTAGAGGTGGAAAAAAGTATTTTATCACTTTTATGGATGACTTTACTAGATATAGTTATGTTTATTTAATTCGAACCAAGGATGAAGCTTTGGAAACTTTCATTCAATATAAGAATGAAGTTGAAAATCAACTTGGTAAGAAAATCAAAAAACTAAGAAGTGATAGAGGTGGTGAATATGAATCACCTTTTGATGAGTTTTGTAAAGAACATGGAATAATTCATCAAACCACCGCTCCTTACTCACCTCAGCAAAATGGAATTGCTGAAAGGAAAAATAGGACTTTAAAAGAAATGATGAATGCCATGTTGATCAGTTCTGGATTACCTCAGAACTTGTGGGGGGGAAGCAATACTTTCTACTAATTATATTTTAAATAAAATACCCCGAAAGAAAGTGAATCAAACACCTTATGAATTGTGGCATGGAAGAGTACCATCCTACAAATACTTAAAAGTGTGGGGGTGTTTGACTAAAATGGCTATTCCTAGTCCTAAAAAGACTAAGATAGGTCCTAAGACCATTGATTGTATTTTCATTGGTTATGTTAAGAATAGTAGTGCATATCGGTTTTTGATTCATAAATCAGAACATACCGAAATGCATGTAAATACTATTATTAAGTCTTGGAATGCATCATTCTTTGAACATGTATTTCTAAATAAGACTGGACAAGAGACTAGTAACAATAAAAGATCTCATGATGCCATTACTAGTCAGGATCAAGAACATGATCAAGAACAAGAGCAAGAGTTAGACCAAAATGAGGAAGAGGAACCTAGGCGTAGTAAACGTGCTAGAACCTCAAAATCTTTTGGTCCAGATTTTCTAACATTTTTGTTAGAAAATGAGCCTTTAACTTTTAAAGAGGCTATGTCCAGTCCTAAAGCTCCTTTATGGAAGGAAGCTATCAATAGTGAAGTTGAATCCATCTTGCAAAATCACACTTGGGAATTGGTAGATTTGCCACCAGGTTGTAGACCTCTTGGGTACAAGTGGATTTCAAAAGAAAATTGAAAGCGGATAGATCAATAGACAAATACAAGGCTAGACTTATGGTCAAAGGGTTTAGACAAAAAGAAGGTCTTGATTACTTTGACACATACTCACCGGTTACTAGAATAACATCCATTAGAATGCTGTTTGCCATTGCATCTTTATACAATTTAGAAATTCATCAAATGGATGTGAAAACCACTTTTTTAAATGGTGAGTTAAATGAAGAAATTTACATGGAACAACCAGAAGGTTTTTCTATTCCAGGAAAAGAAAAGAAAGTGTGTAAATTGGTTAAATCATTATATGGTTTAAAACAAGCGCCAAAGCAATGGCATGAGAAATTTGACAAGGCAATGATGTCAAATGGATTTAAAATTAATAAGTGTGACAAATGTGTTTATATTAAAAACACAGACAAAGGTTATGTCATTGTGTGTCTTTATGTAGATGATATGCTCATCATAGGTAGTAATAATGATATGATTAAAACTACCAAGAAAATGTTGAATAAACATTTTGACATGAAGGACATGGGCATTGCTGATGTAATTCTTGGTATGAAAATTATCAAAACATCAGAAGGTTATGCTTTGTCACAATCTCGTCACATTGAGAAAATACTTGACAAATTCAGTAAAGATGATGATCATCTTGCTAGAACACCTGTAGATGTAAATTTGTATCTTTTTAAGAATATACAGGAAAATATTTCTCAAGTAGAGTATGCCCAAATTATTGGAAGCTTAATGTACTTGATGAACTGCACTCGCCCAGATATAGCTTATGCTGTAAGTAAATTAAGTAGATATACGAGTAATCCGGGAGTAGAACACTGGAAAGCAATTATAAGGCTTCTAAGATATCTCTGATTCACTCGTAACATTGGGCTGAATTTTACTAGATATCCAGCAATACTAGAAGGATACTGTGATGCAAATTGGATATCGGATACTAGAGACTCAAAGTCCACTAATGGGCATGTCTTTACTCTTGGTGGGGCGGCTGTATCTTGGAAATCTTCCAAACAAACTTGTATTGCTAAGTCTACTATGGAAAAGAATTCATAGCTTTAAACAAAGCAGGGGAAGAAGCAGAATGGCTTCGCCACTTCCTTGAAGATATTCCAATGTAGCCAAAACCGGTGCCTGCTATATGCATACATTGCGATAGTCAATCAGCAATAGGTAGAGCACAGAGTCATATGTATAACAGTAAGTCTAGACACATTCGTCGTCGACATAATACCGTGAGACAACTACTCTCTAATGGAATTATTTCTATTGAATATGTGAAGTCTAAAGACAACATAGCGGATCCACTAACCAAAGGGTTAGCAAGAGAGTTAGTTGAGAATTCATCAAGGGGAATGGGACTTAAGCCTATTAAATAAGAGTTACCACAACGACAACCCAACCTAGTTGACTGGAGATCCCAAGATCTAGGTTCAAAGGGACAACCGAGTTATGAATGACTCAGAAGGATCACTGGGGAGTCTAACTCCTACCCATTTCTTTAATGAAATAGTGATGTCTGCAGCGTTTGAGGTTAAGTAAAATTTTAATGATTCTTATATCTAGGTAAACCTAGTGGAGTATGGCAGGATACTCTTCATAAGAATCACCTATGTGAGTGTGAACTGGGCCGGTTCTATGAGATTTATGAAGGGCTACAATTCTCTAGAGCACTCATGAAAGACCAGGTTGTTCAAGGCCAAAATGAACACAATAGTGAGAACTAAACTGTGCCTGGGAATATACTGTGTGAGCTCTATTGTCTTGGTTTACACAAACGGCTGAATAGTTCAAGACATCTTGTTCACTGGTTAGCTAGTAAATCCGATAGTGTCTCACAAAGGAAGGTTCAAAGCCAAAAGCTACCTATCCTTTGCAGAATATTTCCAATTTCTGTACTCTCTGTAATAGATCATGTTGTTGCATTTTCTCTCCATCAAATTCCATTCATGTAGGGGATTGTTGGAAAAATGGTGTTTTATATGGGTTTTTTTTTTTTTGGCCAACTTTGAGGTCAAAATTGAGTGGGCCCCAAACGTCTTTTGGGGTGTGTTCGAAGAGGTGACGTGTTCCTTGCCGCGTGGCAAGTCACACGGTGAAGACGGAACGTCAAAACCATTTATGAGTGAATGGGAAGTTGACGTCGTTTTCGGGTTTAACATTAATTTTTCTTAGACAAAGTTCATTTGAATTTTTTCAATAAAAATTATTGTGGGAATTTAATTTAAATATAAATTTATTTTTGGTTTCCTAAAGTGGTTTCCTAAAATTGATTAAACTATTCAAATAGTTTAATAAAAGTATTCCAATAGTTTAGAAACTGTTCCACCAACCAACAGATCCTTTTTCAAATTGTTTGAAAATTTGTTCAAAGCAACGATCAGATCTAGTTTTCAAACAATACCTGTTCAAATTCAAATTTGAATCTGTTGGACAGATTCACACTTGTTCGGACAGGACTTGTTGTGCCTATAAATACCATCATTCCAACAGTGTTATAGATCCGAAAATCAGTCTGCAAATCCCATCTTTGCTGTCCAGAGTTTACTTTGTGCATTATTCTTCATTTTAGTTTTAGAATAAAATTCAAAGAATAAAAACACAAGATTCTAGTTTACCGTACAAATTTGTTTGGTGTGCTACAACAATTTTGTGAAGATCATTGTATCCTGAGGGATAGACGCCATTCAACCGTAAGCATCGTAGCGGGGCGAATCTGTCTTAAGGACAGAGTGTCACACACTCGACTTGGTCTTTGAATTATTTATTCAGTTCTACAAAATAAATACTGTAAGCTTTATTTTATTTTGTTTGAATTGTTTCAATTTATTTTGTTTACACAGAAGATTGTTCCAACAGTATAATCTTTGTATATATGCATAATCTGAGTTCTTTAAAAATTATGTTGATTATGAACAAAGCTATTGCTAAGAAAAAGATTTTGATGAGTGTAGACACCACATTTTTGACCTCTTGCATGACTTTGATGCTTTATCCCGTGCACTCGATGATGAAGTCGTGTTGAGTGTGATTCGAAGTCTCAACGAAGGAAGGTAAGCTCGCGCTCCAAAACCAATCCCAAACCCTTCATATTCATACTGTCTTTGCCCCACAAATTCATTGCTGAACATCATGCCACCCTACATTGAGTTTAAACCAGTGGAACAAGGGAAAACTTTGGGCACCGGCCGTAGCCATTGGGAGCCGGCTGGCACTCAATAGCGAGAAACATTGTTCTGGGCGGGAATGGGCCAGCTGTCCATTTTTGAAGATATTTTTGATCTATTTTGCTTGAATTCTATAAAAACGAGATGATACCTCTGTTTTGAGGGCTGAAAAATTTCTAAAGAATTTATACACACAAGAGAGACCTCCTTCTTCCCATACAAGTCATATTTGAGCCAACCTATCTCTCTTGATCAATATCCATACACCATACATCACCTTAGATCATAACCTTAGAACCTTGGTTAAGCTTTGTGAATCATAATTCAATCTTGAGAGTGGGCTTGAACCAAGTTTGTGTTACAAACAAAAGCTTACTTCTTTGAGAGGTATAAGCTTGTCACCTTCTCTTTTACTTCTTGTTCTGTCTATTGCTATCTATTTCTTGTGATTTTATGGTGTCTTGAATCCATTTTAAGTGTTTAAGCTTAGGTTTGAATAGCTACCAAAGGGTAGAGAGAGTTAACACTCTTTCTTGCACCTTCACCTATAGCTCAAACCCTTGCTTTACAACCTTTTCTTTGCTTTCCAAATTGATTTTCAGAGTTTAAAAGAGGTCAAAAATCATGTTTTCAGGTTTCAAAGGTGGAGGGGTGTAGACACCCCATTTTTGACCGACCTTAAGACTCAGACGTCACCGATTGAGCGCTCGGTGGTGTTGCATTTTGTGCTCGTTCAGAAGTCTCAGAGTCACGGCCGTGAGCCCTGCCTCCGAACTTCCGAACCCTCTTCTGTACCTTGTCTCGGTTTGCGAACCAGACTCGGTTTTCTCTGTTTCTTTTCCTGAAGGGAGGGAGAGGTCCCGTAGACCATCTCTCAGTGGCCGTGGGCTACATTTCGTGGCCGTAGGCCATTTTGCCCATTTCGGAGCCCGGTTCCCGGTTTTCGGAGCCGTCAGGCCGTGCGCCTCGGTTCGGGACCGTCTAACCATCTCCGATTCCTCCGGTTTTTGGCATACATCTTATTTACTCCCTTTTGAGGGACACTGAGGTCTGAAAGACCCACTTCGTGGCCGAATGCCATTTTCGGTGCTTAACAGCCTATTTTTGGGACCCCGAACTGCGTGTTTTGGCCCCCGAGCATTCGTTTTGCATCGGTTTTCGTTTATTTTTGGCAGGTACCTCTGTTTTATCACCAGGAAGGTCACTGAAGGGTGGGAGGCCAGCAATTGTCTCAGCAACCAGTTATATTCCTCCGGCGCCCTCCGACGCCCGTTTTTCTCACTTCCGAGCCAATGTTGACCACCCTAGGGCCATTTTCTTCAACCCCAAACCACATATTTGTGTTGTACACACATGGGAGGACCCTAAAAGTCTATGGCCGGCCAGTAATTGTTGTTGAACCTTTTGAACCCCTCCTAAAAGTGGCTTGTTGTCTCTCTTGTTTTACAGTTGCCAAATTCCAACCACAGGGTTTTGTTGAGGCCACTTGGGAGGACACTTTTCCCTGGTGGCCGGCCAAAAATTCTTCTGGACCATTTTGCCCCTTGGCCGGCCAGCCATAGGGGGTGGCCGGCAGGCCACCTGCAACAAAAATGCCTAGCCGGCCAGCTTCCTTACAGGGAGTACATTACAGCTGTATTGCTTTTTCCCCCCAAAAATATCTCAATCCGGGGGAAAGTTTTGGAGGGAAACTTGATGCCATTTCCCTCCACTTTTTCCCTCCACTTTCTCCTCCATCTTTGTCCATATAGCTGGCCTCCCAACTCAAGAAAAAGGGTTGGAAAAATTGCTTACACTCATCTCCCTCCATCTCTCTCATTTTCCTTCAAAATTCCTAAGTTTCAACCCCATTTGTTCATCACTACCAAGCACCACCACCACCACTCCATTCCAGCAGCAAGGAGAGGATTTCCAGCAGCTAGGAAGCAACATTTCTCAAGCCAAAAGGAAGCTAAGGGGTAGTCTTCAAAGGTAAGTCCATTTCCCCTCCTTTTTGGCCTTATTTTGCAACAATTTCTTAGCCTATTTTCTTACTGTTTTGGGCTCCGACCCTAACTGAAACTAGGCCTATTTTGAGCTATTCTACATGTTTGTTGAAGGGCTCAACCCTGTTTGAGACCCCCATCTTACACTTGCTTCAATACCCTCTTGTATGCCATTATTTTGCATGGTATTTTTAGCATATGTTTAGTCTGTTTTGAGGCCTGATGTAAACTGAAAATAGGCCTATTTTGAGCCCTTCTACAACATTGTAGAAGGGCTCAACCTTGTTTGGGATCTCCATGCATGACTTACCATTGAACCCCTTTTGGGTCCCTATTTTTGCATGCTTTGTGAGCTTACCTTGCCTCTGTTTTTAGGCCATTATCAGAACTTAAAGTGGCCATATTTTGACCTTATTGGAATATTTTATTAAGGGTCTTTGGCTGTTTGGTGGATGCTTTGTATACTTCATGTTATAGCCTCTTGTTGGCCTACATCTTGCATTGCATTTTGAGCATGTTTTCATACTGATTTGGGGGATGTCATAAACTGTAAATATTCATATTTTTGGTCTCTATTCAGTGTTGTAGAAGGGTATTTTTCTGTTTGGGCTTTGCATCTATCACTTGCTTCATTGCTTCCCTTGCGGAGCCATTTTTGTATGCCATTTTTGCCCTACTTGTAATTGCTGTTTTGCCTTGATTTGAACTGAAAAAATGTGATTTTTGGGGCTGCCTTGCTTCTGCTTTTTCATGTCATGTTCAAATTATGCATGTATTGTATAGCTACAAGTCATTTCGGATGCCTAGTTTTGCATTTCGGGAGAGATTCCTTACATCGGGTTTCATTTCGCCGGGTCTCGGGGCTGTTTTGTCCCTCATTTTGCCACTGATTTTTGCATGTTTGCATGTCATATTCCATGTCTTTGCCATGTCTCATTAGAGTGGCATTTCGGTGCCTGAGGGTCGGTCCTCGGTTTGCGTGCACGCGTGCACGCATTTCGAGGTGTCTTGTTTTTATCTGATGGCCTCCTATGTGAGTGTGACTGAGGTTCACTTGTATTGGTGTAAGCCCATTATTGCATTGCGTATGCCATTTCATCCATAGCATTGTGTATGCCCGGTTGTGTATTACCTCGTATAGCGTGTATGCCATTCCATGACATTGTGTATGTTAGGATTGCATATTAGCTGCATTTCATGCATATCATGCATATTGCATCGTGTTCGGGATAGGAGTTAGCCCGGGCACGGGAAGCGAGGTACGTTCCGTACTCCGAGTGACGGAACGTGTCTCAATTCTCGAGTCACCGACACTCCGGATTATCCGTGATGGAGTTAGGTTTTGTTGTAGCATTCATATGCATTCATCCTATATTGAGTTGTGCAATTCGGCTCCTCGGCCATCATGCATCGATATGCGTGATTGGTGGCACGAGGATCGAGGCATGCATATATTTGTGAAATACATTACTATGCCCCTTTCCTGCTCTCTGTTGCAGCAAAATCAAGAATCAGCAAATTTTCGGGGACCTGGCACGCATTTCAAGAAAAGGTGTAAACAGAGGCTAATTGGGGCATCTCAGTGGATTTCCACACAAGGCAGCCCAAACATGCAGCATTCATCAGAATCAAGGCAGCCCCTGGCTTGCATGCCAGTTTACAGTTTTTCTTAGTTAATTTGTTAATTAATTAGGGATTTGTATATTTGGACTGTATTATTCGGACCGTATTATTTATTCATTTGGGACTGTATATTCTTTTGGACCCTCTGTGCGAGGGCAATATTGTAATAAGTGTGGGTGAGTGTGATGTATGTCTTCCAACCCCACGTCTTTCTTCCCTTTTATTTACCAGCTTATGATGGTTAGATTAGGGCATATTTCAATTAGCATACAGTATGATAGCATGTTTGCATTCATTCATCTGTTTTGCATGCACCAGGCTCGGCGCACCATACTAACTGCATTGTACTTCAATTCCAAGTTGAATACGTGTTAGTTGTAGCATTCCATATGCCATGTTTAGAATAGCCGAGCCTGCTATAATTTGCATCTTTGCATGTGTTGCATTAGGCAATTCTTATATCTAGGACCATGCACGGATTTCTAATGAGCTTCTGTTTTGGCTTGGAGTACTCGGTGAGTTTTATGCTTTAGCATCCTTGCATGTGTGTGAGTGTTGCCATGAATAGCATGCTTACCATGAGGCTAACTGCTTATGTGATATAACTGCCTTGAATGCCTGTGGGTGAAGGTTGGGTTATTTGAATTGGGATAATGCATTGATTGTTTGTTTTAAGCCCACTAGATAGTGGCGAAATCATGCTTTTCTAAGCCCACCCGAGGGTGGAAAAATCTGCATTTTAAGCCTACCTGCAGGTAGCAAACCATCTTTCAAAAACAAACATGAAATGTTTTGTTCCAATTCAGGCGACTCAGTCTATACTTGTATGGTGTGCTCATCACATAGTAACCTAGGCTAATAACCGGAATAAGAACACACAATGTTTTCAAGAACAGATATCATAGTTAGTAGAGGCCGGTCTTTGACCGGGCAAGCGGGGGTGCTCACGAAGTGACCTTCCCCAATCGTACCCAAGTTCCCGAGCCGAGGCAACTTTGGTGATGACGGACACGTGGCCTTTGGCACCGAGTCAGGGTTTCCTAAATTTGTCTTTTTAAAAAATATTTAGGTGGCGACTCTGTATCTGGCAAAGCAGTCCATGTTTGGCACTTCTTTCAAAAAAATCTGTTTTCAAAACGATTTGCCGGATTTGGACTCTTTGGTTCAAGATTAAGAACCGTGACATTTGAGTCCTTCGAACTGTAGTAGACCCAATATCGAACCAGAACGTGGGGGATTCGCACTCCTTCCCCGGGAAGCGTTTGGGGGACGTCTACAGTTTCTGGCGACTCCACTGGGGATTTAGAGAACTTGACTCGAACTCATAATATCTGGTTTTGACTACACTTGTGTGTTTCTTTGCATTGCATTTGCATTGGTGCGCCTAGGACACCGTGTTTGCCATATGCCATTCCCGAACGATTTGCTGGAGGCTTGTCTTGTCAAGGCATGTCCATAAGGCTGATCGGCTCTGGGCTCTGACAGCATGGGAACACAAACCCCGGTTTTACCGGGGCACCCTTTTTGACCATTCGACCTAGTGCATATTCGGATCCATAGTGACCATTCCAAACTAGGACAGGTTGCTTACCCGTTTATAGGTTGTTTGAAACCACTGCGTGCGTAGTGAAACCCTAGTTCCTGACAAAATAGGACAGGGAAACCCAACCCCAACATAGGGGTGTTTTGGCTCTCACTTACCTGCTATGTGCTTTATAGTGCGTCTCTATAGGAATGCATGTATCAGTGTTTGAATTTGGGCATCAGGCCTACGGGCATCAGTTTTTGAGATTGGGTATCACGCCTGCGGGCATCAGTCAGTATCTGAGAATCAGTTGTCTGCGGATACCGGATTCAGTTTTGGGGAACAGTGATACAGGAACAGTGATCAGTGATTGAGGACAGTGTATTTTTAGCTTATCAACCGTGTGTTGTATGCCCGATTGTGTGTTGTGTATTTAATTTAAGCTGTTATGCTGTCCGTTTATCTAGTTATTTATTTCCTTTTCGCTTTATTTATCTTTTTGCTAGGGCAGGTTTGTAGCATGATTGCTTCCGAACCAGTAGATATTCCCCAAGCACTTTGGACATGAGGTCGCCGACTCAATCGATCCGAGGATTTGGTTGACGGACATCCAGTGTTCCACTCCCTACCCCCGGTTGTTAGGAGAAAGCCAAGGAGGCGCAGTGTGTCAGAGCAGAGATTACCGGGGCAGCAGTCTACTTTAGCAGCAAACAGTCGGACTGAGGTTTCTGTTTCCGCTATAGAGATACACTTACCGGTTATTCAGATGGATCCGCAGAATACATTAGGGATGGAGGCGATGATGCGCCAAATGCATGAGAGCATGAAACAAATGCAAGAAGATGCTGCCCGCCAAGCGGAGTTCTCCAAGCAGCAGGCCGCTGTCATGGCCCAGCAGGCCGAGCTGATCACTAGACTGCAACAGCAGAATGCGGCATCTGCTTCACATCAAGCTCCTTCTCCACCCGGGGCTCCATTACCTGAGCAGGCACCCACTGGTCAGAATACCCTGCCAAATCCCCAGAATACCCTCCCGAACACCCAGAACACCCTACCCAATGTCCAGAATATCCAAGAGGACACAAGCCATCCAACGGGGCTGGCTCCGCCCCTGCTTCTGCCTCAACTGTCCAAGAATCTTACACCCAACCATCCGGACTCTCCCTTCGAGTTCGAGATAGACCATACAGCTCTGAAATTGAGCAAACTGGAGAAGCTTTTTAAGAAATCTCAGGGGGTGAAGGCCATCCCAGACATCGAAGATGGGTACACCGACATGGCCGTAACACTACCAGACAGATTCAAGATGCCACAAATTGACCGCTTCGATGGGTCCGGAGATCCCATGGTCCATCTTCGGCTATTCTCAGACATCCTGCGGCCAATGGGCCTAACCCGACCATAAAAGCTTTCCCTGTTTGGCCGAACTTTGTCGGGTGTGGCAGCCATTTGGTACGCGAAGTTAGAAGATGAGGTAAAGAGAAACTGGGATGAGATGGCTGAGGCCTTCGTTGCACAGTACTCGTACAATACACAGATCGAGATTATAACTCGTGATCTCAAAACGACGAGGCAAGAGGCCAAGGAGACTTTCTCAGACTTCGTAACTCGATGGAGGGCAAAGGCATCGATGATGACCTTGAGGCCTACAGACAAAGATCAAATTAGGATGATTATGCGCAATCTCCAACCAAAACTCATGCAGAAGATGATCGTACTCCCCTTTCCCACCTTCTCAAACTTACACGAGATGGGGGTACAGATCGAGGATGCGATGAAGCAAGGTCTAATTGACCAGGACCGGGAGCAACCCCGGAGGACATTTAACCGCAACAACAACGCAGGCCCGAGTGGCGCTGCAAATACCAGAACTTCGGAGGTCAGTATGGTCACCACCAATCCCCCTCCCCATCCAAGGCCCGCTGCAGCCACGCCTTTCTCCGGTGCATCCAGAAGTAATACTCAAACCCCAAAATACCAGCCCAGGGGCCAAAGAACCTTCACTCCACTATACATGCCTTTGTCCAAGGTTCTGGGGGTCTTGATCAGAAAGGGATATCTAAAACCCCTGGAGCCGAGGCCATTACCGAATCCACTCCCTCCCTCTCATGATCCGGCGAGGTACTGCGCATACCACCAACAGCACGGTCATGACACCGATCGTTGCTTTAGATTGCGTCATGAGATCCAGGATCTTATTGACAAACAGGTGATCGCGCCTCCCGAAAAACCCAACGTCATGACAAATCCCCTCTCACCACATAACCAAGCCCCTCCTCCCAACAGAATCAACTTCATCCAAACTGGGGTCGTGTCTTACGATCCTAGTGTCTATATCACCCCATCCCACCTACCTAAGCCGGAGGTGATCCTTCCTGACTGCACTGACTTGTGCATGTTGGACACCTTCACAACCCAATCTGAGCCAAAGGTGGTGACCACCGAAGATGGGACCGGGCAGATTTCGGAGAAAAGCGGGGTTGTTGAGTTTGGGACAGAACAGTCTGAGAATCTCGCTGTAGGAGCCTATGATCCAAGTGAATACATCCAGTCAGTGGGCCAGTCTGAACTGAGTATGGGGCTGCCAGAAAAAGCAGAAATATGTGTGATTCAGGGGGACAGATTTGAGTGGGGAACAGATGACCTAACAGCTGTAGGAGAGGACCTTGCCAACCTCCAGTTCTTCAACGACCAAGAATCAGGGGATACAGCAATCAACTGGTTCGAACATGAGGAGTCGGCAGAAGTTACCGGATGGTTAGATGATCAACCAGACGTTATGGAACATCAACCAGAACAGGGCCCGGCAGGGGCGAGTGTATCAATGGTGGCCGGAAGGGCCGAGAGTCAGAATACAATGCCGGAGAGCGCCGGCACTAAGAATTTCGCTCAGAATTTGGGGATTGTAAATACAGGGAACATTGACCAACCAGCTGTACTGACACAGTTGGAGCAACAAAGATTTGAGGATTCCGAGAGAATCAGAAAAGCCAAGGCCCATGTGGGGGTCGAGAGTGCTGTGTGCACAGAAACAACAAATGCAACAAATGCTGCGAGCATGAAGACTGAAGGTGCTGCGAGTACGATCATATCGGAGCCAGACAGGTGTCTGTCGGCTGCCGACGGGATGTGGTGGGAAGACGACGACTTATGTCTTGCCCACACAGACGAGGATTGGGGAAGTAATCAACCAGATGACACCTGGTACCTCAATGAGATCGCTCATATGACAAGAAGTGGGCGGTATTTCAAGCCTCCGCACTTAGACCAACCTGAGGCATCCGGGAAAGACAAGGAAGCTGAGAAACAGAGAGAGAAACAGATTGAAGAAGAAGCTGTGCTCAAGCAATTGAAGAAGATACAAGCAGACATCTCCATCTGGGTGCTGCTTATGGCGTCGCGAGTACACAGACAGGCTGTCCTATCTGCTATGGACAAGGCCAAACTCTCTATCGACACTACACCAGAACAGCTGGTTGGGCTGGTTTTTCCGGGAGGAGGTTCCCCGGCTTTAACTTTCTCAGACAAAGAACTGCCGCCTGAGGGCGTGAATCATAACAAACCTCTCTACATCTCCGTGGAATGTAGAGACAAGTGGATACCGGTGGTACTTGTTGATACCGGGTCTGCTATCAATGTTTGCCCAGCCAGAACAGCGTATGCAATCGGGTTGAAGCCCGCGGACTTCATCCCGACAACTCAGGTGATCAAAGCGTACGATAATACCAGCAGAGAAGTGATGGGGACTGTCAAGATCCAGACAAAGGTTGGACCTGGACAACACGAGATAGATTTCCATGTCTTGGAGGTTCCCGCAACTTTCAACCTACTTTTGGGGCGACCGTGGTTGCACCAGGTGAAGGCCGTCTCGTCCACTCTGCATCAGATGGTGAAATACCCCTATGGAAAGGGAGTAGCCATTGTGTTTGGGAATTCATCGATCCATCCCCCTCCGGAGGTGTCTACACCAGTCCTAGAAATCGAGCACGGCATGTAGGACGTGTTTATATCAGGATTTACTCTGGCCGAGGCCCGGGTTGTGCAAAACATTATGGCTGTGAATGAAGGTATGTACGTCAGTGCTCAATCCGTCTACCTCATGAACAAGTTACAACACATCCTCGGGATGGGATTAGGAAGGAGCGGCAGGAAAGGCGTCGCAACATTGGCCGAAGTGCCACACAACCCGCATACTTTTGGATTGGGTTATCTGCCCACCAAAGAGGACTGGGTGAGGAAAGGGAAAGAAATGGCCGGAAGAGCCAGAGCAAAGCAGGCTGGAAAGCCTTTTGAATTAATGCATAGGCCCATCCAGGGTACCCTGAACAGACGCTTCGTCCGGGAGGGAGAGGACTTTCTATTTTGCGGCTTCCCAGAGCCGTGGATAAACGCGGAGAAGAAGCGCGTGCCCGGTTTCGAGATCTTTTTCGACCTGCAGTTACCCGGGGAGGATGTTGCCGAAGAGCAGACGGACCCATCAGCTGAGGTTGAGCAGTGTAGGGCAGTGGATCCTGAGGGCACAGAATTTGAAACAGGGGTAGCGCTGGCATGTCTACTCTCTAATCCTCCGATCGACCATAAGTGCTTGGGGGATAACTCCGAGGTTTCCATGATTGGGGATGAAACGGCCGCGAGCCAACCAGCAGCTATCTTGGATGCATCTATCGCACCCTCTCTCACTTGGCAATACGAGGAGGGATTTTTGTCCAGCAGCACCGGGTCAGGTAGTGAGCCGGAATCTGATTCCACCGAGTCTTGTGAGTCGGAATCAGATTCCAGCTCGACTGAGTCTGAGTCTGGTACTCCTGGGGATGTTAACCCGGATGCCACAGTCCTGTCTAGGTCGTCTTTTTCCTTTTCATTTGAGTCTGTTGTAAATGAATTGGACGATTTGGATGTGCCTAATGAGAATCAAGCAACTGTGGTTTCTGAGTACTTTTCTGTGCCCTTAATTTATTGCATTAATTCAAACTTTCAAAACTTTGATGAAAACGACGAGGACGAAGTTCCTCCGGTTTTACAACGAATAATTGAGCAAGAGCAGGAGAGATTTGTTAAACCCCTACTGGACGAAATCACTACCGTGAACATTGGTACTGAGGAAGACCCGCGGCTGGTCCAGATCGGGTCCACGTTGTCTTCGGAGGAACGCGAGCGCTTAGTCGCTTTATTAAAAGATTTCAAAGATGTTTTTGCGTGGTCCTACGAAGACATGCCTGGAATCGATCCTAAGATTGTACAGCATCGGATCCCCCTTGACCCCGAGGCCCGACCTGTCAAACAAAAACTCAGGAGAATCCGCCCGGACTGGGCTCTCAAGATTAAGGAAGAGGTCACCAAGCAAATCGATGCAGGCTTCCTGCTGGTGTCTGAATATCCGACTTGGTTGGCCAACATCGTTCCGGTGCCGAAGAAAGATGGCAGGATTCGAGTATGCGTGGACTTCAGGGATTTGAACAGAGCTAGTCCAAAGGACGACTTTCCCTTACCGCATATCGATGAGTTGGTGGATTTCACAGCAGGACATGCATTGCTTTCATTTATGGATGGTTTCTCAGGTTACAACCAGATACTAATGGCACCAGAAGACAGGGAAAAGACTGCATTCACCACCCCGTGGGGGACATACTGCTATAGAGTCATGCCGTTTGGGTTGAAGAATGCTGGAGCTACTTATCAACGGGCCGCGACCACAATATTACATGATATGATCCACAAGAAGGTTGAGGTGTACGTGGACGATATGATTGTCAAGTCCAAAGAAAGAGAGGGCCACTACATCGCCTTGCATAAGTTTTTTCAAAGGATCAGGGAATTCCGGTTGCGGCTGAACCCTCAAAAGTGTACATTTGGTGTTACAGCGGGAAAAATGCTGGGGTTTCTAATTACACAAAGGGGCATCGAAGTCGACCCTTCCAAAATCAAGGCCATCCTAGAAATGCCCCCACCAAGGACTGAAAAGGAGGTGAGAGGCTTTCTGGGTAAAGTGCAATTCATAAGACGGTTTATCTCAAAATTAACCTCGACCTGTGAACCACTTTTTGGTCTCCTGAAGAAAGGCAAGAAATTCCAATGGGACGGCCAATGTCAAGCAGCGTTTGAACAAATCAAAGAATATCTACAGAACCCGCCCGTTTTATCACCACCAGAACCAGGGAAACCGTTGATTTTGTACCTTTCAGTGACTGAGACCACAATGGGCTGTATGCTCGCACAAGAGTCTGAAGACAGGGTGGAGAGAGCCATCTACTATCTGAGCAAGAAGATGCTAGAGTATGAGACTCGGTACACACCGCTGGAGAAGGCTTGCTTAGCTTTGGTATGGGCTACCAGGAAGCTGCGGCACTACTTGTTAGCTCACTCCGTAATGTTGGTTTCACGACTCGATCCCATCAAATATCTTTTCGAGAAACCAGCACTTACGGGTAGGCTAGCTCGTTGGTTGCTGTTGCTCTCCGAATTTGATTTGAAGTATGTCACACGCAAGTCAGTCAAAGGAAGAGCAGTAGCAGAGTTCCTTGCCGACCATCCGGTTGAGGGGGATGAAGCAGTTGAATACTTGTTCCCAAATGAAGCCATTTTGCATATTGACGACGAAGCTTGGACGATGTACTTTGACGGAGCGTCAAATC
This sequence comes from Camellia granthamiana, assembly GCA_036172215.1. Classification (NCBI taxonomy): domain Eukaryota; kingdom Viridiplantae; phylum Streptophyta; class Magnoliopsida; order Ericales; family Theaceae; genus Camellia; species Camellia granthamiana. The sequence continues at coordinate 64,052,738 of CM069903.1, read as the reverse complement.
AACATGGGTATTGGATAGGAGTGTTGCTGATAGCACCCGATAATTCCCGTATCCCTCTAGCCTTCAAACTCCGATTTAAAGTCTCGAACAATGAAGCAGAATATGAGGCGTGCATTGTTGGCCTAGAAGCAGCCCTAGAACTAGGGGCAAGACGATTGGACGTCATTGGGGACTCGAACCTTGTTGTGTCTCAAGCGAAAGGAGACTGGAAAGTAAAAGAGGAAAAGATGATGATGTATCACCAGACCTTAGATTTGCTGATTCCTCGGTTTGAGAAGTTAAGTTTTACTCATCTACTAAGAGAGAACAACAGGTTCGCAGTTTCTTTAGCAACTCTATCTTCTATGATAGACATCCCGTGTGGAGTCCAAATGCGTCCAGTCATCATTGACCAAAAATTTGCACCTGCCTATGAGTCGATTGCAGCCATAGATGAAGTTCAGGACGAACACCCCTGGTATTACGACATTTGGAATTTCTTGGAGAAAGAAGCATACCCGCCAGGGGCAAATGCCAAAGACAAAAGGGCAATTAGAAGATTGGTCGTTCAGTTCATCATCTGCGGGGGTAAACTGTACAGAAGAGGTCATCTGGGAATGCATAAACTGTGTGTTGATGCCGAAGAGTCGAAGCGCCTGATGGAAGCCATCCATGGAGGAGAATGTGGAGCACATATGAATGGGGTAATGCTGGCACGGAAGATCCTCAGACAGGGGTACTACTGGTCCACCATGGAGGAGGATTGTATCGGTTTCGTCCGGCGATGCCACAAATGTCAGATCCATGCAAATCGCATGAACATCCCGCCGACAAAGTTGTACAATATGACTTCACCATGGCCGTTTTCAGTCTGGGGAATTGATGTGATCGGGGCTGTTACGCCAAAGGGGTCGAATGGGCATGAGTTCATCCTGGTTGCGATAGATTATTTTACAAAGTGGGTTGAGGCCCAATCTTACGCGGTGTTGAAGGCTTCGCACGTTGCAAAGTTTATCAGAAACAACATCATCTGTCGCTACGGGGTCCCAAATGAGATAATTTCATATAACGGTTCCCACTTCAAGAAGGAAGTGATAGACTTGTTGGAGAAATACAATGTGGCTTTTCATAAGTCGTCTACCTACCGGCGGCAGACCAATGGAGCGGTCGAGGCCGCCAACAAGAATATCAAGCGCATACTGCAGAAGATGGTGGAAACCTACCGGGACTGGCCAGATAAGCTGCCGTTTGCTCTATGGGGTTACAGGACTTCAATCAGAACTTCTACTGGGGCGACTCCGTACTCATTGGTTTATGGGATGGAGGCCGTTCTACCTATTGAGATTGAGGTTCCGTCATTACGAGTATTGGCTGAATGTCAAATAGCCGAGGCAGATTGGCAGCAGAGCAGATTTGAAGAACTCATGCTCTTTGATGAGAGAAGACTGAAAGCACTGTACCACATTCAAGGCTATCAACGCAGAATTGCCTGGGCTTTCAACAAGAAGGTTAAGTCCAGGAATTTAAAGGAAGGAGATTTGGTACTCAAGGACAACCGAGCTCCCATCAATGATCCTAGGGGCAAGTTCAGACCTAATTGGACTGGTCCTTACATTATCAAGTCAATCTGGTCAGGTGGAGCTGTGGTTCTGATGGATCTAGATGGCTTAGAGTTTTCCCAACCGATCAATATGGACAAGTTGAAGAAATACTACCCCTGAGAGGCTCGCTAGGCCGAAAACCCGAAAGGGCGACCTAGGCAAAACTCAGAGCATAGAAAATTTGAAAATTATAAAAACTGAGCTCGCAAGGTTGAAAACCCGCAAAGGGCGGCCTTGGAAAAAGTTAGAGCTCAAAAGGAGAGTGAAAATACCCGAGCGAACCTAAGCCTGAACTACGTAAGGCTTGATTCCCATCTTTGGGATACGTAGGCAGCTTCATCCTGAAGTTCAGCCACAATCTTTTCCCCGATCAACTTTGTCCATTTGATCATCTCAGTCATCTCTATCCATCAGCATTTATCGTGATCTCCGGTACAGTGCTATTCAGACTAGGGGCAACTTTCCGTTACAATGAAGTGTTGCGGCACCATCCAGACTAGGGGCATCTTTCCGTTGCCACACAGTGCCGCGGTACTATTCAGACTAGGGGCAACTTTCCAGTTGCTAGGATCCGGGGCTGTGCATCTCAGTGACAGATCTCAGGCGTGTCCAGTTCTGATCCATATCGAAAATAGTTTTGAAAAGTTTTAATAGAAGTTGACTTTGCTCAAAATTAATCGTTTTACAACTAAGACCATTTTTGGACCAAAGCGGAGAATTTTCAGTACCACAACCTTCAATTTCATTGATTTCAAAACAGAGTTCTCTTGCTCTTGCATACAATTGAGGTTGCTTTTTATTACACTCATGAAGAAAACTTGAAAATACTAGTAAAGCAATAAATCCAGGGCATAGTCAAGTCAAGTGTCCCTGCGCCCCCTGCTAGAGCTAGTTGAAGCCTCTGATGCCAACCTAGGCCCAACCTGTGCTTCTTCGTTAAGCCAATCCCAGCACTCGTCAGACAAAGTGCAACTAAAAGTGGGAGCAGGAGCCAGGAGCTCTCTATTTCCCCATGCTGCAGCCTGCCGAACTAGCTGTGCGCCTCGAACCGGGAATGTAGCCGGATACTCTATCCCCTCTGGTGGGCAAGTCTGATCATGGCCAAACTGGTGTAGAATACGGAATGGGAGATAGAATACGCAGTGAGTCAAGCCGATCAATCGAATCCCGACCTGCCGAGACATGCTGTAGCTCAGTGCCGGGAGATTGAGCCAAGGGCAGCGCCACGCAATGCGATCTGCCAACAAATTGCACATCCATTCAAACCACCATCCCTCATCAAGGGCGTCGACTAGGCGTTGTCGAAAGAAATAGCCGCGGGCTGAGTAAGCAGGGCAAGAGTCCACAACTTGCAGTTTATCCATCAACCATACCTGGGGAGGGATGAAAAATGAGAGAATAAAGAATAGAGAGATGTACGGTGAGAGAAAAGTAAGAAAAGGGTTTTGTGAGAAGAAAAAACCGAGCCTGAGGGCCGAGTGATGTGAGCAAATACATATGTGAGATCGGGTGGGAAACATTACCTGCAGCAGTAGTGGACTCCCTGCAAACCTGGTTGTCTCCCGATGGTAGAAAGCATCCAAGCCCATCAGTGTCTCAGCCAATGTCATGGCGATGCAACTCTTTTCCTCTTTCAAGCCTTGGGCCACTTCAATCAGACGGACGCTGGATCCTCCAAAGTTCGAGGCAAACAGAAAATGAGATAACATGCATAAACAGAGGGCGTGTCGCCGGAAGCCTTGCCAATGATGGTCGCTGCGGTCACCAGCATCGGAGAACCGGTAAATCAGGCTTGGAATATCCAACATTCCGTTACAAATCAGGGATCGAGCATCGTGCGCGTTGAGTCCGCACATCCGCCCTAAGGTTTGGGCATAGCCAAAATTGAGTTGGGGCAAGATTCCCTCACCTCGCTCGGATTCTATCAAAACTTGAAAATCTTCAAAAGTGGGACATACCTCTTGCCCTCCAAAGCTGAAGACGTGCGTCACTGGGTTCCAAAATCTCACCGCGGCATGGAGGAAAGGAAGATGCAGTGAAGTCCGGCCCAGCGTGAATAGTGCATTCAAGCCGAAACCCCGGAAGTTCAACTTTTCCGAGCCATCTAAAGAAGAGATCCAAGATGTGAGATTTTCTACGAGAAATGCCTCCATTTTTGTGCAAAGCAGTGATGAAATGAATGAGTTCCAAAGTTGAAGCTTTATAGGGGGGGTGAAACACTATTCAAAGGACAAGTGTCAGAATTCTGTGGGTTGCAGGGAAAAGTGGCCGGCCGGCCACCTATTTTAGCAGGCCGGCCACCTTTGACTCAAAACATGGCCGGCCGGCCACCTTTCAGTCTCCAAAAAGCAAAATATGGCTAGCCATGCTCATTGGTCCTGTTTTGCCCTCCGGAAGGAAGTTTGAGGCACTTTCACGCATCGGGAATATTGGAGGCCTTCATTTTTCTCAGTTTCGGATGCGTCCCTGCACCCAGATCGTCCGAAGTACGCTGTGTTGTATTTTGCTTATCGAGTTGTCATTTTGTTTATCGAGTTGTAAGTTTTGTCGAGCTGTCGCATTTTGTGTTTTGAGTTGTTACTTTTTGTTTATGCAATTTTGTTAAGTCTTATTTATCGAGTTGTTAACATTGTTGTATTTTGCTTATCGAGTTGTAAACTTGCTAAGATTCTGTTATTTCTTAGTGAGTCGAGTTGTTTGATTTGCTGCGTCGGTTCATTACCTGACCCGGTAGATACACAAGGCACATTTCCATTCAATTTCATCTTTGTGCAAAATGATGCGATGCGATGCTGAGAACATAAAATACAACACCTTTTCAAAAGCTGTTTCATTCCGTCATGTTTTACAACAAAATAAAGGTACAAGTTTTACAGAAAATAAACTGCCTAATAATCTGCAAAGTGCTACAAACTACTAGCAAAAAGTAAAATAAAGCAGGAAACGGTATCAATGCCCTCGGGAGCGGGAATGAGGAGCCCCCCTCATCCTCTTCTGCGGGATAACCTCTGCACCATCATCACCATCGGGGTCGGAGCTGTCATCCTCAGGATCCCCCTCAGCCTCGCCTCCACTCCCGGAGCCAAGACCGGAGCCCCCCTCCTCAGCAGATGTCTCTGTCTCACGATCTGCGACCTCCTCCTCCTCCTCCTCATCAGGCTCTGCCTCTATAACATGTGCCCTACGTCTGCGAGACGACCCCGCTCCTCGAGCTCCTCGGAAAGGCCTAGATGGCCCTGCTCCCTGAGAAGGCCTGGATGGCCCAGCTCCTCGAAAGGGCCCAGATGGCCCAGCACCTCGACCTCTCTGAGAAGGCCCGGGTGGCCCGACCCGCGGCGGAGCATATACAGGAGGCATCTGAAAATGGAAAGTCCAATACATCAGTTCAAATATGAAAAGCAGATGCAAGTACAATATGAGAGTAGGGTGTGTGTCAGATGTGCTCTACACAAACAGCCTGTCAATGCAGTAGGATGTTCAAAAACCAGCGTGTCATCAAAAATATGATAAATACGGGAAAGATGAGCAGTACCTGTACACCCATAATGGCCAGTTGTGCCTCCCTCCGTAGGATCATGCCCTCGAATGTGGCCAGCATCCCAAGCATCTCATCCATGTACTCAACTGGAGGCTACAGATACAAATACAAAACCATCAATAAAGGGATGGATGTCCAAATATCCGATTGATAAATCAAAGCTATAAAACATACCGGTGGTGAATCAGGGTCTCTGACATATTTATGGTCAGGAAGAGGAGGCTCTAGCGAGACCTGGTAAGGAGTCCCAAATCGCCAACTCGTCAACTCGGTCGGCATATCTGGCCACCCAGGATGATGAAGAGTCGGAGGGATCGGGGGAATCGACCCGCCCCCACCTCGAGACGTACCAGCCCTGCTGGAGGAGGGGATATCCGTAGCACGAGCCCGACTCGAAGATGGTACATCAGCAGACCTCAGTGGCGGAGCACGCACTTCCGTCAAGGGAGGCATCAACTATGTGTGACGATAAGTGGCGTAGTCCCCCTCCGTAAGATGCAGCAAAGCATCGGTGCCCTGCATAGCGCTAACGACCTCCTGGGTAGAGAGTCTATCAGCAGCCCGCATAGTGGCTGGAGGTGCTGCAGGAGGGTCCTGAGAAGTGTATCCCCACACCTGACGCAGAAAGCGTTCCCCCAGGAACCATGCTCTGCCAACCGGTCCTTCAAGCAGGATCCTGTACTGGGAAGTGCCCGATCCTCCAGCATAATGAAATCGGAGACCATCGCCCAAGATCGCCCAGGGCTGCCACGTAATCTGCGGATAACCAGTGCATGAATCAATCAGAAATCGGGAATATACAAGGCAGATCAAAGATGAAAACGGAAAGGAACTGAGAGTTCTGAAATACCTCTGTCGTCCGAGCAGTGTCAAAATACTGTCGCAGGTAGAAGAGAGTCTCTCGAGGTCTCGGTCGGTGCTGGCCCTCGAATACCAAGGAATACGGGGTCATGAGGGGCCCTGCCACCACCATCTCTGGGGCCAACGTCGGAAAATATACATAGACCCATAACTGTGGAAAACAGTGCAGAATGTGAATACAAAATGCTGAGTGCAAAATACAGGCTGTAAAGTGCGCCGTGTGTGCAATGAACAAGTAATGAGGAGCAGAAATGTAAATCAAGAGGACAGAACGTACCTCCCAGGCTCTCCAATAGCCGCCGAGTAAGTCTCCCCGCCCGCGAGAGGCCGCGCTCATATAGCAATAGAGGGTAGCCAGGCCGGCGCCACCCCAGTCGTACCGACTGACCTGTGATAGGTCCACTAGGGCACTCAAAAGATACAACCCGACAGTGTTCCCCCTATCAGCAAATAGAGTGGTGCCAAAGAGGAACATAAGGAAACCGCGGGCGTACTGCTTAACCTCCTCAGGAGACTCGGGCTCCATCTCCGGCCTCCGAAAACGGGAAGAGAACCAGGTGTACCGGACTCTCCTAGAAGCTCTGTCCACAGGCAGGCGGGCCCCCAACAGATGTACCCAAGCGGCCTCCCACTCGCCCATATCCTCGTCGTAAGGAATGGGCCAACCTCCTATGTCTAGGCCGGTAAGTACAGCAAAATCTAACGGGGTCATGGTCAGATCCCCGGTGGCAGAAAAGTGGAAGGAATTGGTGGTGTCCCACCATCTCTCCACCAAAGCGGCTAACAGTGTCCTACTGGCAGGACAATGTGATAACCCTACGCAGAAGGCCCCGAACCCTGCTAAATCAACTAAGTCCCGGACAGCCTCCGGAAGCTTAGTGTACCACTCTCTTGCAGCAGTGGAGCCATATCCTCGCACGGTACGAGAGCCAACCTGCATTCAGAATGAATGCATGTGTAAGAATGAAACGAACAAGCCGTGTGCAAATCAAATGAACAAGCCGTGTGCAAATCAAATGAACAAGCTGTGTGCAAACGAAATGAATAAGCCGTGTGCAAATGCAAGTAAATGGACTGTGTGTTCAGAAATCAGTGTTTTGGGCTGCGTGTTCAAAATCTCGATCAGTGTGGGCTGTGTGTTCACCATCAACTTGGACTGTGTGTTCAGAAAATCAGAGTTTGGGACTGCGTGTTCTACTCTCGATCAGTGTGGGCTGTGTGTTCACCATCAACTTGGACTGCGTGTTCAGAAAATCAGAGTTTTGGGCTGCGTGTTCAAAATCTCAATCAGTGTGGGCTGTGTGTTCACCATCAACTTGGACTGTGTGTTCAAAATCTCGATCAGTGTGGGCTGTGTGTTCACCATCAACTTGGACTGTGTGTTCAGAAAATCAGTGTTTTGGGCTGCGTGTTCAAATCTCAATCAATGTGGGCTGTGTGTTCACCATTAACTTGGACTGTGTGTTCAGAAAATCAGTGTTTTGGGCTGCGTGTTCACCATCAACTTGGACTGTGTGTTCAGAAAATCAGAGTTTGGGACTGCGTGTTCTACTCTCAGTCAGTGTGGGCTGTGTGTTCACCATCAACTTGGACTGTGTGTTCAGAAAATCAGAGTTTGGGACTGCGTGTTCTACTCTCAGTCAGTGTGGGCTGTGTGTTCACCATCAACTTCGACTGTGTGTTCAGAAAGTCAGAGTTTGGGACTGCGTGTTCTACTCTCAGTCAGTGTGGGCTGTGTGTTCACCATCAACTTGGACTGTGTGTTCAGAAAATCAGAGTTTGGGACTGCGTGTTCTACTCTCAATCAGTGTGGGCTGTGTGTTCACCATCAACTTGGACTGTGTGTTCAGAAAATCAGAGTTTGGGACTTTGTGTTCTACTCTTAGTCAGTGTGTGCCGTGTGTTCACCTTCAAATTCGGGCTGTGTGTTCGACAAATCAGTGTTTGAGCCGTATGTTCAATTCTTAACTAGTGTGTACCGTGCGTTCACAATCAATCAATGAGCCTAGTGTTCAGAAGTTCAGGTGTTTAAGCCACATGTTCAGAACGCAAACAAAGTACTATGTCATAAGCTAAACTGTGTGTTCAAGCATGGCAAAGGTATGAACTGCACGAAAAATACAGAAAATGACGTAAAATACCTCTCGTGCCTCGTAAGAGAGGTGATGCTCTGGCTCTCGCAGAAGTAGATCTCCGGGTGCCCGATCATTGAAGTCAGTAAAATGACGAAAAATGGTCCGCGGAAGAATGTGTACCGACGGGGCGTATCTCTCGGGAATAAAGGGGTGGACCCTCGGGGGCAGCGTCATGATATCGAAATCATCCCCGGCACCTGGAGGACCTCCACCATGAGGGAAATTACCTGTCATTTCGAAAAATCTGCAAAAGGAGCAAAAAATGAGCAAAAATGAGCCAAAATTGGAAAAAGTCAACAAAAGTCAACTCTCGGGAAATTGGAAAAAGTCAACAAAAGTCAACTCCCGAGAAAATCTTCCAAATATTGAGACAAACTTACCTCAAGTGGTGAAAATGAGAAAAGAAGCCCCGAAATCAAAATGTAATCAGTCCAAAGTGCTTAAAATCGAATGTTTTTGCGAAAACAACTTGCGTGGGAGGCTGAAAAGCGCGTATAAAGTGCAGATCTGAAGGAGAAAATGGTTTGGGAGGCAAGAGGAGAAGTTTTTGCAGCTGTGGGTGTGAGCTCGAAGTGAATGGATGAGAGAATATAAAGAAAATGAGGCGAAAAGACCAAACTGCCCTCTGTTTTGGGCAGGTGGCCGGCCGGCCACCTTTTCTAGCTGGCCGGCCATTTGCTTTTTGGAAACTAGCCGGTGGCCTCCCCTTGGGCAACCAGCTGGCCGGCCATGTCCCCCACATGCTCACCTAGCTCTCTGCAAATTTTGAGGAAGATCGGAGTTCCCGAGACTTGAAAAAGTCTAAGAAAAGTGCACTTTCTGGCGCGAAATTGCTCCGCCGGAACTTCAGCTGCAATTTCTGACATGTGTCTCATCATTACTCATCAAAATCAGAGTGTATCCTTTTTAAGCATGTTGTAACCTCTCCGGGAGGTGAACCAGAGGCCGCAGTCGAGTCGCCTTCTCTGAAATGCGCATTTCCTTACTCGTTGTTTCGCAACAAACGGGCACTCCGATTTGTGCTCGTTTTGCATTGTTGTGCACATAACTTGCATTCTCATGAGCATTTTGCATCGTCATGCATGATTTCTTGGTATACCATACCTCTGTGCTTGAGCATGCGTTGTCACGCACGTTCCCTTCTCGCATTGCGATGCATTCACTCGCCGACACTGCGTGTATCAAACTTTCGGAATCACAGGAATCCCATCGAATATATGTTGTTAGCATATTGTTCTTGTTGAATTTCTCTTTTTTACAGGCACGATATTGTATGTATGGTTCATTTGAGGCTGGTGCGACCAGACCAATCGCGCAGGTATCGTATCTTCTCCGTGTGAGACGCGACGAGAATTGAATAATTCTCCGCATTCCCAACTGCATGAAATGTAGTTGTTGCTTTGCATTCTTGCTTAAAACTGTTGTATCTATTTGCGAATACTTGCTTCATTATAGCTTGCTGCACTTGCATGATCATTAAGTTACATCTGGCTCCGTGCATACCGCTTTGCATTTTGCCCCTTGCCTACGGGCACATATCTCTGTTCATCTTGTATGATTGTCTAAGTCTTCGGCCTTGTCAAAAATGGGTCGTCTCTGGGCTTTGACATTCACTCCCGTCATTTGTGACTTCCGAGTTCTGTCAAAGAGGGGCAACTGTAGACATCCCATTTTTGACCGACCTTAAGACTCAGACGTCACCGATTGAGCGCTCGGTGGTGTTGCATTTTGTGCTCGTTTAGAAGTCTCAGAGTCACGGCCGTGAGCCCTGCCTCCGGACTTCCGAACCCTCTTTTGTACCTTGTCTCGGTTTGCGAACCAGACTCGGTTTTCTCTGTTTCTTTTCCTGAAGGGAGGGAGAGGTCCCGTAGACCATCTCTCAGTGGCCGTGGGCTACATTTCGTGACCGTAGGCCATTTTGCCCATTTCGGAGCCCGGTTCCCGGTTTTCGGAGCCGTCAGGCCGTGCGCCTCGGTTCGGGACCGTCTAACCATCTCCGATTCCTCCGGTTTTTGGCATACATCTTATTTACTCCCTTTTGAGGGACACTGAGGTCTGAGAGACCCACTTCGTGGCCGAATGCCATTTTCGGTGCTTAACAGCCTATTTTCGGGACCCCGAACTGCGTGTTTTGGCCCCCGAGCATTCGTTTTGCATCGGTTTTCGTTCATTTTTGGCAGGTACCTCTGTTTTATCACCAGGAAGGTCACTGAAGGGTGGGAGGCCAGCAATTGTCTCAGCAACCAGTTATATTCCTCCGGCGCCCTCCGACGCCCGTTTTTCTCACTTCCGAGCCAATGTTGACCACCCTAGGGCCATTTTCTTCAACCCCAAACCACATATTTGTGTTGTACACACATGGGAGGACCCTAAAAGTCTATGGTCGGCCAATAATTGTTGTTGAACCTTTTGAACCCCTCCTAAAAGTGGCTTGTTGTCTCTCCTGTTTTACAGTTGCCAAATTCCAACCACAGGGTTTTGTTGAGGCCACTTGGGAGGACACTTTTCTCTGGTGGCCGGCCAAAAATTCTTCTGGACCATTTTGGGGTGGCCGGCCGGCCACCTGCAACAAAAATGCCTAGCCGGCCAGCTTCCTTACAGGGAGTACATTACAGCTGTATTGCTTTTTCCCCCCAAAAATATCTCAATCCGAGGAAAAGTTTTGGAGGGAAACTTGATGCCATTTCCCTCCACTTTCTCCCCCATCTTTGTCCATATAGCTGGCCTCCCAACTCAAGAAAAAGGGTTGGAAAAATTGCTTACACTCATCTCCCTCCATCTCTCTCATTTTCCTTCAAAATTCCTAAGTTTCAACCCCATTTGTTCATCACTACCAAGCACCACCACCACCACTCCATTCTAGCAGCAAGGAGAGGATTTCCAGCAGCTAGGAAGCAACATTTCTCAAGCCAAAAGGAAGCTAAGGGGTAGTCTTCAAAGGTAAGTCCATTTCCCCTCCTTTTTGGCCTTATTTTGCAACAATTTATTAGCCTATTTTCTTGCTGTTTTGGGCTCCGACCCTAACTGAAACTAGGCCTATTTTGAGCTATTCTACATGTTTGTTGAAGGTCTCAACCCTGTTTGAGACCCCCATCTTAGACTTGCTTCAATACCCTCTTGTATGCCATTATTTTGCATGGTATTTTTAGCATATGTGTAGTCTGTTTTGAGGCCTGATGTAAACTAAAAATAGGCCTATTTTGAGCCCCTATACAACATTGTAGAAGGGCTCAACCTTGTTTGGGACCTCCATGAATGACTTACCATTGAACCCCTTTTGGGTCCCTATTTTTGCATGCTTTGTGAGCTTACCTTGCCTCTGTTTTTAGGCCATGATCAGAACTGAAAGTGGCCATATTTTGACCTTCTTGGAATATTTTATAAAGGGTCTTTGGCTGTTTGGTGGATTCTTTGTATACTTCATGTTATAGCCTCTTGTTGGCCTACATCTTGCATTGCATTTTGAGCATGTTTTCATACTGATTTGGGGGATGTCATAAACTGTAAATGTTCATATTTTTGGTCCCTCTTAAGTTTTGTAGAAGGGTATTTTTCTGTTTGGGCTTTGCATCTATCACTTGCTTCATTGCTTCCCTTGCGGAGCCATTTTTGTATGCCATTTTTGCCCTACTTGTGATTGCTGTTTTGCCTTGATTTGAACTGAAAAAATGTGAGTTTTGGGGCTTCCTTGCTTCTTCTTTTTCATGTCATGTTCAAATTATGCATGTATTGTATAGCTACAAGTCATTTCGGATGCCTAGTTTTGCATTTCGAGAGAGATTCCTTGCATCGGGTTTCATTTCGCCGGGTCTCGGGGCTGTTTTGCCCCTCATTTTGCCACTGATTTTTGCATGTTTGCATGTCATATTCTATGTCTTTGCCATGTCTCATTAGAGTGGCATTTCGGTGCCTGAGGGTCGGTCCTCGGTTTGCGTGCACGCGTGCACGCATTTCGAGGTGTCTTGTTTTCATCTGATGGCCTCCTATGTGAGTGTGACTGAGGTTCACTTGTATTGGTGTAAGCCCATTATTGCATTGCGTATGCCATTTCATCCATAGCATTGTGTATGCCCGGTTGTGTATTACCTCGTATAGCGTGTATGTCATTCCATGACATTGTGTATGTTAGGATTGCATATTAGCTGCATTTCATGCATATCATGCATATTGCATCGTGTTCGGGATAGGAGTTAGCCCGGGCACGGGAAGCGAGGTACGTTCCGTACTCCGAGTGACGGAACGTGTCTCAATTCTCGAGTCACCGACACTCCGGATTATCCGTGATGGAGTTAGGTTTTGTTGTAGCATTCATATGCATTCATCCTATATTGAGTTGTGCAATTCGGCTCCTCGGCCATCATGCATCGATATGCGTGATTGGTGGCACGAGGATCGAGGCATGCATATATTTGTGAAATACATTGCTATGCCCTTTTCCTGCTCTCTGTTGCAGCAAAATCAAGAATCAGCAAATTTTCGGGACCTGGCACGCATTTCAAAAAAAGGTGTAAACAGAGGCTAATTGGGGCATTCCAGTGGATTTCCGCACAAGGCAGCCCAAACATGCAGCATTCATCAGAATCAAGGCAGCCCCTGGCTTGCATGCCAGTTTACAGTTTTTCTTAGTTAATTTGTTAATTAATTAGGGATTTGTATATTTGGACTGTGTTATTCGGACCGTATTATTTATTCATTTGGGACTGTATATTCTTTTGGACCCTCTGTGCGAGGGCAATATTGTAATAAGTGTGGGTGAGTGTGATGTATGTCTTCCAACCCCACGTCTTTCTTCCCTTTTATTTACCAGCTTATGATGGTTAGATTAGGGCATATTTCAATTAGCATACAATATGATAGCATGTTTGCATTCATTCATCTGTTTTGCATGCACCAGGCTCGACGCACCATACTAACTGCATTGTACTTCAATTCCAAGTTGAATACGTGTTAGTTGTAGCATTCCATATGCCATGTTTAGAATAGCCGAGCCTGCTATAGTTTGCATCTTTGCATGTGTTGCATTAGGCAATTCTGTATATCTAGGACCATGCACGGATTTCTAATGAGCTTCTGTTTTGGCTTGGAGTACTCGGTGAGTTTTATGCTTTAGCATCCTTGCATGTGTGTGAGTGTTGCCATGAATAGCATGCTTACCATGAGGCTAACTGCTTATGTGATATAACTGCCTTGAATGCCTGTGGGTGAAGGTTGGGTTATTTGAATTGGGATAATGCATTGATTGTTTGTTTTAAGCCCACTAGATAGTGGCGAAATCATGCTTTTCTAAGCCCACCCAAGGGTGGCAAAATCTGCATTTTAAGCCTACCTGCGGATAGCAAACCATCTTTCAAAAACAAACATGAAATGTTTTGTTCCAATTCAGGCGACTCAGTCTATACTTGTATGCTGTGCGCATCACATAGTAACCTAGGCTAATAACCGGAATAAGAATACACAATGTTTTCAAGAACAGATATCATGGTTAGTAGAGGCCGGTCTTTGACCGGGCGAGCGGGGGTGCTCACGAAGTGACCTTCCCCAATCGTACCCAAGTTCCCGAGCTGAGGCAACTTTGGTGATAACGGACACGTGGCCTTTGGCACCGAGTCAGGGTTTCCTAAATTCCCCTTTTTAAAAAATATTTAGGTGGCGACTCTGTATCTGGCAAAGTAGTCCATGTTTGGCACTTCTTTCAAAAAAATCTGTTTTCAAAACGATTTGCCGGATTTGGACTCTTTGGTTCAAGATTAAGAACCGTGACATTTGAGTCCTTCGAACTGTAGTAGACCCAATATCGAACCAGAACGGGGGGGATTCGCACTCCTTCCCCGGGATGCGTTCGGGGGACGTCTACAAGGGGTTAGCCACCCCTCCTTGTTCTTGCTTACTAGTCTTATTTTCTTTGCTTATTGTTTAGCTTTTTGGGCTCTTTTCATGAACTTTGAGCAATTGTTTTTCACCTATTATGGGTTGTTTTTAGGGCTGTCCTAGGTTATTTAATTAGTTTATGCTTTGATTAGTTTGCTTGTTGTCTCATAAGTTCGCATATATAGCTTGTTATATATTGTTCTTGGCCTTTCTTTGTTTAATTTCCATGTTAAGAGCCTCATTTTAATAATCAACTTACCATTCATTTCTTTCATTTGAGAGTTGTTTCAACCGGTTGATGGTTGTTCAAAACATGAGCTAGAGATCTATGCTTAATGGCTTAATCTCCACGGAGGTTCATCGTCAACGGCATGGTCTCTCTTTTATGTTGAGAATCACTTCTCGTTCGACTTGCTTCTGATTTAGTGGACGTAATCACCACCTTGGACAAATGGATTAAAGAATGGGAAAGACTAATGAATTTGGCTTAAAACAAATCAACCAACATAAAGAACATGAGTTATATTGCTTGGGTTCGGCTGAACATTATGCTGAATTCATTGAGTTAAGGGTTGATGTTTTGATGAGCCTTGAAGCGTCTCTACCTCCCTCTTTGAGCTCATTTCATGATAAAAGAGAGTGGGGGTCATTGTTCATTGCATTCCTTAATTTTTGTCCAAACTTATGTCCGAAATCATCAAGCAATCAACTTGCTCGTTAATGGTCTTGGTAATGACTTCGTTCTTCTCTTGAGAATTTTCATGTCAAAAAAGAGCAGAGAGGACAAACAGGGCCTAGAAAGACTCTGTCTACACTATTCTCACCTCAGAGCGCAAAACATTTTTTGACATAAAATTTACTGCTGACCGGTACTCTTTGGGTCCGGCCGGAGCTCATTTGGAGCCGGTCAGCTCCCAATGATTGGTAAACAAAATGTTTTGTAAAAAACAGAGAGCAGTGGCTGAAAATGAGGCAGAGCAATCTGGGCACACAGAGCTGTTTTTTGGCATTGTGCAAACAATCCTTGTATCTCATGGTTGCTTAGATTAATTTTTTTTATTTATTAATTATTAGCTTTTTCGTAATTATTATTGTTGTAATTAATTATTAGCTTTGTCGTAATTAATTATTGTTGTAGTTATTAGTATTGTTTACTTAGATTGCTAGTTTATTGCTCATTATCATAATGCCTTTGTTGTAATAAATTAGATAGTTTAGCTATTGATTTATTATTTGTTCCAACCTTGAAATAGGTAGGTAGTTTAGCTCAATTCATTCATTCAAATTTGTAATAATTAGTTTAAATTCGGACATTTGGACATTTATTCGCACCCTCCTGTGTGAGGGCAAGTATGTAATAAGCGTGTATGTCTTCTAATCCCCATTTCTTTCTCCCTTTTATTTACCCGCTTATGATGGTAGTATAGAGCATCATGTTTATTTAGCATTCCCATGTTTGCATACACTCGTTTCATGTACATTTGGATTCGACTCATCATACTAACCAATGTTAATTTCAAATTCATTGCTTGAAGATGTGATTTATCGCATGCCTTGAATTGAATCATATACCGTGCTCATAGCCGAGCCTATTAAAAAAATTACATAAATGTGTGCATTGCATTAGTCACATTGTATCGTTTAGGAACATGCATATTTTCTAATTATTTTGATTTGTTTGGCTTGCCTTTGAGTACTAGGTGAGCGTTTATTGCTTTAGCATCTTGCTTTGCGTGTGATCGTTGCCATGTAAAACATACTTTCCATGAGGCTAAATGCTTAAATGATATAGCTCTTTTAATGCCGGTGGATGAAGGCTAATTGCGAAAATTGGGACAAAATTGGTTAATGTGCATACAAACTCACATTTTTAAGTGACACGTATTAAAACAATTTTTCAAATAAAACATGAAATCAAAGTGTTCCAACTTTTGCAAATTAGTCTATACTTTTGTGTGTCACATAGTAAAAATAGCTAATAAACGAAACAAGAGCATATAATATAAATAAGAATCACGTCATGATTAGTAGAGGCCAATCTTTGATCGGGCGAGTGGGGTGCTCAATTCATGACCTTCTCCTCTCGTACCTAAGCTCCCGAGCTGAGACAGTTTGGTGATGACGGATAAGTGGCTATCACGACCCAAACCCGCCCCTATGGGTTTAGCACCGTAACCGGCCAGTAATCCGTGATTATCGAAGGCCTGCTTAATAGTAAAGACAGTAATGCAGAGTACAGGGGCTGGCGGAAGCCAAAACAGTAGTAAAAGATATCCAATGAGTTGTGACAGTCTGTATGCAAAAAGACTTTTCTGTAACATACTCACATTCATAAGCAAAACATATATACACCATATGTACAACATTCAAGTTAGGGACCAAATCCCTAATTAGCACAGTACAGTACAAGTCTTAAACAGTATTACAAAACAGAGACGGAAGGGTGAAACTGAGACACCCTAAAACAGCCTTAGCTCGGTCAGACTTGGAACCTCGAGGTGAGGCACAATGGTTGGCTTGACAAAAAGGGAGTTAACCCGACGCTCCTAGCTCCGATCCGGTGCCTGGACACCTATATATATATATATAAACAGTGAGCTAAAGCCCAGTGAATAACAAATGTGTAAAAAGGTCATTTCAGTAAATAAACAGTCATAACAGTCACTTAGAAACCGTAGCAGTCATATGTAGTGCATCCCATAGCAAAACAGTACAGTAGGTCTTAACAGACCGAACAGTCAGCTGATGGCCATCATAACAGTAAACAGTAGTAATTCCAAACATGGGAACCGACAGAGATCTCTATGACAGTAGCAGTAATAGTACAGTAACAGTAAATTATTACGGATGCCACGAATACAGTTTACAAATAGGACAAACATTCATTCATTAAACAATAACATTTCAGTAAGCAGAACAATTGATCATTCAGAAAATATTCATAATTGAACATATCTTTACAACATTGTTATTCACAGAGCACTGGGCTATAAGCAGCTAATGAGCGTCCTCGGATGCCAACCCTACACAGTTACAGAATGAACACACACTAAGTTACACACTTGGGAATCGACAACTTAGTCCCTATCTTGACTCGGTGTGGTTCTACATCAATATCCTCAATAAGATGCCTTAAACAAGACCTAGGAATGCCTATGATGAAATAAGGATGGAAAGATGCACTTTAAAATATTTTTCAAAATTTTCAGAAAACAGGGGTCTCACTCGAGCGTGGCTTTCTTCGCTCGAGCAAGCTTGTCAAAACAGTGGGGTCGCTCGAGCGTGGACTTCCTCGCTCGAGCGGTCTGTAAAAATGCAAAAAGTGCTGGATGTTGAAAATCTCCGCTCGATGCCCGCTCGACGCTCGCTCGAATGTGAGACACAATCCTCGCTCGAGCGTAGGTTCTCTCGCTCGAGCGTGCGTCTGCGTGCACCAAAAACCTGAGAGCTTGCAATCTACGCTCGAGCCAGCATCCCTTCGCTCAAGCGGAGCTCTGAACAAAAGATGGTCGCTCGAGCGTGGAAGCCTAAATCTGGAATTTCCAGATTTGCCTCCCAAGCTCAAACCAAGCATTCAACACCTCAAAACTCAACCTCTTGGGCCCATTTTCTGGAAAAACACTTTAAACCCATAATATAACATGTTTTGAAGATCAATTTGTAAAATCAAAGCCCAAGGGTGAGTCAATTGAACACCCTATTCAGATAAACTTCAAGAACAAAGCTCAAACACAACATGCATGATCTCCTTTAAAATCCAACACTTTAAATCAAGATTAAATTAGTAATTTGATGGAAAAACATGATGAATCCATGGACTTCAACAAAAATGTAAACATGCATGTAGGAATTTCCATGAAAACAACCTCAAGACTTCAATATAAGGACATGCATGCATGAATTAGCTCACAATTCAACTCTTACAAATTAATTCTTGACTTTAAACTCTAATTGACCATGAACCATGCAAGGTACAACTTAAATTCACAATCAAGAAGATGAATCTTTACCTTAAGTCTAGAATTCAAGGTATACAAGCTCAATTATGCAATCTCTCTTCAATTTCTTCTAGTTCACAAGCTAAATTTGATGAACTCGAGTTTTCTCCTCACTCTCTCTCTTTAACGGTTTTTGGGTCAAAAGATGAAGAAAGAAATGATGCATCAAGGTGTATGTATGATGAGCAACAAATGAGCCCGCTCAAGGGCAATATTGAAAATAAAACCAACTAATGTAATTTAGCTTTATTTAATCTAATTTAATCATACCAAATCACATTTCAATTCAATCCACCATAAAATCACATAAATTCTACTTAACACAAAATATCAATCAATTTCAGATTCGGCCGACGATAAGGCCTTCAATTCGCAATTCGAAATTAAAAACACGAACAGATCAATCTACGACAAACAGATAGAATGCAATTAAGATAACACACTTATGCAATAAATTCAGAATTTCAGTCTGATCAATTACTTATCATGTTCAGTCACAGTTTAGCAGTAATCAGAGGTGAGGGTTGTCACAATGGCCTTTCGCACAAGTCTCGGGTTTCCTAAATTTTCCAAAAACATTTAGGTTGCGACTCTGTAATCTAGCAAAACAGTCCATTTTTGACATCTGATTCAAATATCAATTTTTCAAAAAGAATTGTCGGATTTGGGCTCTTTTTGTGTTTTTACTATTTCACATTGCACTTGTGAAATCAGATTCAGAACCACGGGAGTCCGAACTGTAGGGCTAGTCGTATCCAAAAGGGGCACGAAAAGCAAGCTACAATGAGCTACTGTTGAATGAAAACTCTTGTTCACTAATAATCAACTTGAATGCGTTGATTAACATGATCACCATTTGATAACCATTGTAAGCATTTTGATGAATCCTACTATGATAACAACTTGGATAAAGAGTTTTGTATAAAGAATTATGTATAACACAATTTATTTTCTTTCTTTGATTCCAATACAAAGTTTTTAGTTTTGGACTATTATGCGTGTGGTAGTATAGGAATCAGACTAGAGTGTTCACCAAAAAAAAAAAAATTAACTAAAACTTGAGATAGTAAACAAAAAGATTTCCAAGCTAAGAAGGACTTCTGAATTAGTGTTTGCTTAGTTGAGAAAGTGGTTGTTATTTTAAAATGTGTCCAAATAGTTCTGAACTATACCTTTCTATTATAGTTTGCTAATTGGGTTGTCTCATCACTATGTATAGATACAAATCTGAGACAAGATCTTGAGAGAGATCCATTTATATAGACATAGTGATTTAAGAGATATACACGAATAGGAACAGATCTGAGATAGATTTACGCAAAAAAAAAAAACATTTCATCAGATATGAAGCAAACAAGGAAACAGTCACTGATTTTTGTGGATATTTCTGTGAACGACGCCGTTGTTGTATGGTTTTGCACCGTCCTCATCGCCATCACCATGTGAGTCAATCTTTGTTGTTTCGCCAACGCCATGAATGCACAAGAGTAGGGTTTGGGGTGAGGAACAACCAAGGTTTTGAATGAATGGAGACAAAAAGATAGAATGAGAGAGGGCTGAGATATGAGAGATGAGACAGACGAAGGGTTGTGAAATGAAAGGACTCTCTAGATTATTCCTGAAATAAAAGAAAAATAATAAAGAAGTTGATAATGGTAACATCGTCCACCAATATAACCATGCGAGGTGTGGCATCTTATTATTTTATTTATATATTTGGTCGGTCAGTCATTTTGATGGATGCGCATAAGTTGTAACTGGTACCGACCGCCAGTTTGAAATTTATAGGACACCAGAACCATCATCGACCATTTCTTATTTCGAAATTGACCACAGTCGATCAAGTTTGATCAAACCGGACCGGTGGGTCAATTTACAGGGTTCCATGAATAGCCCTAATAGTTATATGTACCTTACATTTACTCTCCTTAGTTGGTTATAACTCTTATTCCCCCATTATCTCTTGTTCAATTGCAAGCATCAATTTCTTCACATACAACTGCTTCATAGCTGCAACTCAAGTTTGGTTTTCTAATTGATTGTGATTTCTCCAGTCTTACTGATATTATCATTAATGTTCCTAATAATCATATCAATTCGCCACATTTTTGTTTGGTTTTCTTTAATGGAAATTCTAATGAATTGCTATTGAATCTGATATGTTTTATAAAACAAAGTCACATGCATGTTTGATATGTTTTATAAATTTTGATTTCAAAGGTAGAAACTTGCAAAGCTTTTAAATTCTATACAACTTGTTTCTCTTCCGTTTCTCTATCCTCAACTCT
The DNA here is from genome assembly GCA_036172215.1 of Camellia granthamiana. Lineage (NCBI taxonomy): Eukaryota > Viridiplantae > Streptophyta > Magnoliopsida > Ericales > Theaceae > Camellia > Camellia granthamiana. The sequence goes on along the minus strand of CM069903.1, from coordinate 64,032,470 downwards.
CCATTTCTTAAGGGGTTTCTTTTTTTAGTTGGGTTTTGTTTGGTTCACTGGAGTAAGATGGAATGAAATGAAATAATCAACTTGAATGCATTTATTAACATGATCACTAGTGATCATTTCCATTCCATTGTATTCCAATAAACCAAACAATACCATAATGTTTCAGCTTGCAATTCTAATAATTGGAAAAAGGTTTACCTTATTATCTATAGATGGATCATCAACAAAATGCGTATTAAACCAACTTGATGAATGATGGGACAGACTATGAATTTGAGGATGAACCTCTTGACCAAGGGAATCAATCTTTCCCAATCTTCTCTCAAATAGAAACTACTAAAAAATCACAACGAGATAGCAACTTCACTACAAAAGAAGATAGTATAATCATATTGGCTTGCCTTAATATTAGCTTAGATCCCGTGCATGAAAATGAACGAAAATCAAAGGGATATTGGTTAAGAGTGTGGGAGTACTTCCACTAGTTCAAAAAAAAAAAAATTTAATCTATTTTTTAGATTGGTGATGCGAAAAAATTGTACAAATTGTATTTCTATTTGAACATTGTTGGCACAAGTTAAGAGATCAACCAAAATGGTGAAAGGAATATAACATGAAAGAACAAAAACCAAAAAAGTGACGACTTCTGGCATTTGTTCTCCTTGTACACTAAATTCAATCAATTTAGGAGACAAGGATGCATTACATAATGACTATGTAGACTTGGAAAGACCACCTGATAGGAAGGCTAAAAAGGATCATCTGAATAAAAGGAAGAGCAAATATAGTAGAAATGACGGAGAAGGATCGCCTATTCTGATATTATTAGAAGAGTTAAAGGAAGATAAAAAGAAAATGAATGACAAGAAAATAGAAATGGATGAAAGATTCTATCTTCAAGAGCAAGAAAAGATTGATAATGAAAAAGAGAAGATGTGAATGGAACAATTGAATAAGGAAGAGCAAATAATGTTATTGGATATGAGTGCGATGTCTCCATGGCAAGCAGAATATATTCATCACCACCGAATAGAAATTCTCCAAAAAATGATTTAGTTCTTATGCTTTTGGCTTATTTCATTGTTGGGTTGATTCTCCAAGCATAACTATATTTTTTATTTACTTTATGTTAAAACTATGATGGAATTAATTTTTGAATGCTTGAACTAGGAGCAATTTAAGCGATTGGATTGTCTCCAATTGAACCATCCAGTTTGGCCCATTTATGGCTCATTTCGAGTCTGTCTCGATGATCCGAATCGTTCAATGTGTAAAACTCGTTGAGCATTTTATCTCTACAAAAAATCATGTTGATCACATATTGATAGTCACTTAATTAGTTCACATTTCTGTTAACAATTTTTTTAAAATTATATTACCGTTGACAGAAATGTGAACTGATCAAGTAACTATTGATATCTGATCAACGTAATTGTTTGCAGGGATGAAGTACTCGACAAGTTCTACACATTAACGGTTTGGATTATTGATTTGGACTCCGTAGTGAGCTCACGGAACAACATGGTCCAATCTGATTAGGACTGGAGACAAACTAAGCATAATATAATTACTAGGCTGAATGCTTTCTGAGTGCTCCATTAATGTAAAAGCTTCCCATTTGTTGGGCTAGAGTGCTGCTTATAGGGTAGATTTGCCAGTTACAGGACTTATTTGGTCCACATTATGGTTCATTTTGTTCTATTTTATTCTGGCTTCAGTTATCAGAAGTATGGAAATTTAGAAAACTTGCTGCAGAAGAGAGTTAATTTGCAGTTAAAATTTCGTAATGGAACAAAGATTTTATTTGAAATTTATTTATTTACTGAAAATGTGTAGTCGTATATTATAATTATTAGGAAAATTCTACCATACACATTCCTACCATATGCGCCCTTAAGTTTTGCTATTTTTTTCTTTAGTTGTAATCAATTTTTTTCTTTAGTTATGACCTTATTTTAATTATGACTCATGAGATATTAGGTTATACTTTATGTGTTATTTGGTTATAACTTTTTTTTTTTTTAGTTATGATTCAAAAAGTATGAAATTATACCATTTTTTTCTTTAATTATAAGGTGTATATGGTACACCTCATTTGAGGATGTATAACATAGTATTTCCCTTATTATTAAACCAATTGCTTTTATTTGAGAGCTCATTTTATAATTCACATGCACAATCTTTTAAAAACATAATTTAAGGACACAAACTTATGTACGTATTAGTTTTTTTTTTTATTTTAATAATTGAGTGTTCGGATCAATTTACACGCACTTCAACTAATCTCGGAGAATCAATTCCATCGCTTACTTGCAGGGTGCCCCATTTAAAGTAAGGGCACATGTCGTGTATAGATATGACCTCAAAACACTTATTATACTAGTGGACATTAATTTTTATACACAATCTTTAATAATACATTTTTAAATATATTAAAAAATATTAAATATATTTTTGAAACATGTTAAAAAATATTATCACAAATGCCACATTGACAACCATGCCAACACTTAGTGCAAATGTGGTATTCTATGAAAAATGTAGTAATATATAACATTTATTATTTTGGAAATTGAATAGTTAAATTGGTTTTTTTTTTTAAGGTCCATAATATTACAATTTTAAGAAATAAAGGACACCACAAACTTTCATACTACCTTAGGTCCCTCAAAAACACACGCCTCTTCCCTCCAAAATTCTTGGACCAAAATATCCTTATGTTTTACATTAGTCTAACATCTTTCACTTTTTGAAATTTTTCAAAACTTAAAAATTCAATAGCTTTTGATTTAGATGTCCATTCTTAACAAAAAAATTATATTTTTTGAATGCTCTTGTTGAGATCTATCAAAAATGATCCATGATAAATATGAAATTCATAAAAAATAAAAGTAAAAATTGACAAAATTTCACTGAGTTAGAAATCAACATGAAAGTAAATTTCTCTGACTATATTTGTAGAGAAATTTCAGAGAAAGTTAAATATGTTAGAGAAAATCAACATGTAAGTAAATTCCTCTAACTACATTTGCAGAGAATTTTTTTTAAAAAAAAATCAATATGCAAGTCAATTTCTTTGACTACATTTGCAGAAAAATTTTGGAGAAAATCAAATGTGTTGTAAAAAATCAACATACAAGTAAATTTCTAGGACTACATTTGCTGAGAAATTTCAAAGAAAATCAACATGATAAAGAAATTTTAGATATAGATACAATGAAATTTCATATTGTAAGTGTGTGGTGGCCAAAAAGATCAACACGACTGAGAAGTTTCAGATAATAGTCCAATGAAATTTCAAAAAAAATTCTCTTCGTGAATAAATTTCTCTAATATGGGTCCAGTGAAATTTTACACAAATTTCTCTATAAAGAAAAATTCAGATTAATTTTACCTGGTATAAATCCATAGAAATTTTAGCAGGTCCTCCAAATTCTCTGGTATAGGTCTAATGAAATTTCTCTAGTATAGGTCCAAAGAAATTTTAGACAAATTTTACACAAATTTCTCTATGAAGAAAAATTCAAATTAATTTTACCCGGCATAGGTTCAAAGAAATTTCTGGTATAGGTCTAGTAAGATCTCTCTAGTATATAGGTCCAAAGAAATTTTACACAAATTTCTCTATGAAGAAAAATTTAGATTAATTTTACCTGGTATAAGTCCAGAGAAATTTCTGGTATAGGTCTAGTGAAATCTCTCTAATATAGGTTCAAAAAAATTTCAGCAAGTCCTCCAAATTCCTCTAAATCCGTGAGTTTATTTTTGTCCATGATCACTTACCCCTTATTCTTCTGTAAATAGATTGATGACCCATCTTCATGGTAGTGGACGAGGTAAACGGGGTGGATATGGCCGCAAAGACAATAAAGGGAGGTTCGGAACTCACTGTCGAATACATGGACAAGGCCAGCAGTAATGAAGCGGTCATCGGAGTGAAAGGAAATAGAAGTGGCGGTGGCGGTGGTAGTGGTAGTGGCAGTGTCGGAGAATAAGGAGATTGTGGATTTGGATTCTAGGATTTGGGAAGAGAAGATTATAAAGTGGTGGAGAGATCTAAATTTGTAGAGAGAGAGAGAGAAGAGAGAAGATAAATGAAAAGACGATATTGGAGTGGAAACCGACGATGGCGATGAAGTGGAAGGAGGCGGAGGTGGCGGTGGTGGAGAGTGAGGAGATTGTGGATTTGGGTTTTAGGGTTTGGAAAGAGAGAGATCATAGAGATGGATGACAAAAAGAAGAGAGATCCAAAAATGTAGAGAGAAGAGTGAGAGTAAATTAATAATTTTTTTGAATAAAATAAAAATAAAAAATGTAAAGGATCTTATCTAATAATAAAAAAATTGTGAACTTTTTCTACTGTCCAAAGTTAGTGAGTTTTCTAAAAAGAGGATAAAGTGTATGATTTAAGCCCACATTAGTTAAAATAATTAAGGGGGAAAAAATCTAAAAGGGGGATAAAGTGTATGATTTAAGCCCATATTAGTTAAAACAAGTGAACAATGAGCTCCCAATTTTCCCACTTGTTTACAAATAATTAAAAGGGTACTTATGTGTAGATCCTAATAAATAGATTTATTGTCTAATAAGTCATATAAAAAAAATTTATCATAAAAAAAGTTACTAATTATAAATTTTAGTAACAATTTATAAAAATCATAATAAAAAAAGTCACTATTTATCACCCACTCTCTTTTTCAATAGAGTAACAAAATAAAAAAAGTAGCCATCTCATATAGTGTGTAGCAGTTGTTGGTATTTCTATTCGTTTCTTGGTGCTTGGTTGCATTCCTTTCTGGTCTTTTTCTCTACCCATTTTGTTTTTTTTTTTTGGCTTCTTCTTCAACACCCCCCCCCCAAAAAATGTCTAAGACCCCCTTTTTTTCCAATCCCCTTTGACCCCCTCTCTCTCTCATTAGTTGGATTTTCTTTTTTTTTTCTTTTTTTTCCCTTGTCCTCCAATCACCACCCGCCACGTGTGTGTGGGGGTGGTGATTGGAGGGGAATTCGGATTACCCGTCGCCTTCCCCTGTCGCCCCCAAAACGACGTCATTTTGGGGGCAAGTTTTCAAAAAAAATAAACGCAGAGAAGAGGGAGGAAGGAGAGGGAGAAAGGAGAGAGGAGGGAGGAGGAGGAGGCTGCGAGCTCGCCGTCTTCGTCCCTCGCCGCCGTCGCAGGTCACAGCAGCTCCACCTCGTCGCAGCACCTGCAACCGCCGTCGCCTCCGCCTCCGGCCCGTCTCCACCTCCTCCTCCTCCTCCTCCTCCTCCTCCTCCCCTGTATTTATGGCCCCTTCCAATCCGGCCCTTCCCTTTCTCCTCCTCCTCCTCCCTCCTCCCTCCTTCCTCCCTCTTCCTCCCTCTTCTGCGTTTTTTTTTGTTGAAAATTCACCCCCAAAACGACGTCGTTTTGAGGGCGACAGGAAAGGGCGACCGACGATCCATTCCCATTGGAGGGGGTCTCCATCACTCCTCCCCCTCGCTTTCTCTCTCTCTCGGGATGTTGGTTTTGACTTTTTGATTATTTTTACTTAGTATTAAAAAATTTGTTTAGAATAGATTTTTTTGACTATTTTTACTTTTGTGAGAAAAAAAATAAAATGATTATGAGTTGAATATGATGTTTTATTTATTGGACTAAAAAGCCTATTTTATCTTTTTATAATTAAAATAGTCAAAAAAATTACAAAACCTAACATGTCAAATGAATGCTATATCTATTATAGGCTAAACGTATGGCACTAACACATTCCTTAAAAAGATAATCAAATAGTAATATTAATAATGCTTTCTAATCCAATATCATTGATCCAAATCCAAGTGTACCTAATCAAAACAAAGGCTCAACTTCTTTCAAAGCTATCGATGTTCATTGCTTGCCATTTTAAGGTAAACAGTAATTAATTGCTTATTAGATTCTTGTAACTTTAGTTGATGTTGATTACTAAACAGTGATCAAGCACCTTCTACACCTTAATGTGAATTGGAAGCCTATGATGGTGCAAGAGCATCTCCATTAGAAGTGTTAAAATTAGTTTGTATTAACTGATAGAAAGTGACAAAGTTTAGCTTAGGGTAATTTAAAAAGTTACTTTTAATCCATTTTGAATCATATCACCTCTCATATTTTTTATATATAAAAATAAAAAAAAATTAAAAAATTAATTTTTAACCAACTTTTTAAATCACCCCTCAATTACTGGTTGGGTAGGTGCTCTAATGAAATCTTAAAGTAGGTAATATGTGTGTAAAGTAAAAATAGAGAGCACAAGGTCTCAAGTTTAAAATTTATCTACGGTGTGTATAATAATTTTTAATTTTTTAACATATGTAAAATTATCACGTGACATAAAAGAGGAGAAGATTTTACTAAATCAATTCAGACTTCTACTTAATAATAGTATTATAGAAAACAAAAATGCTTTAGACCACTAATTAGTGGTGGCTCTAATGATGTGGCAGTGGATCCCACCCACTGCCACATGTATTTGGTGCCTTGTTTTTTTTTTTTTCTTTTTTTTTTTCAATTACCACCTCACTAATGATGGTATTAGTGATGATAAATTAGTGGTCTATAGCATTGCTCTATACAAAATTAAGGGGGAAAAAAATCTACTACCGTGGTTGGAGTTGCTTTTGGGCCGACTAGTCTCTCTCCCTCTCTCTTTTTCTCTTCATAAAAATTAATAGATATTTGAAATTCGACCCCGTTCCACCCATTCAATCTTCCATGGACGCCCCTCCACCTTCTCCCAAACCCCTCCACTCCCCTACCGTCGCCTCCACCGACGCACCCCCCACCGCCGGCTCCGCCGTCGCCGTCGATTCCAATTCAACGGCCGAAATCCTGCCCCCATCAAAACCCACCGTCAACGGCGGCAAATCCATCACCATCAAAACCAAGAAGAACCACAAGAAGAAGAATGGCTCTGAAGCAACATCGTCTTCAACCTCGTCGGTTTGTTCTACCTCGCATTCTATACAGAGAGGGGTACGCGTTGCGACTAAGCAACGAAACCCTAGAGTCTTGATCGCTTCGGCTCGGCAAAAGGAATGCGATGTCGAGGCCTTGGCTCTCCCTCTCGGAATGTCGATTGCTGCTGTTGTTGCTCAGGTACGATCAATTTCATTGCTTGTCATTGTGGAAAACTAAAATCAGATTTTTGGGGAAAAGCCTTTTCCTGGTAAAAAAAAAAAAAATCGGATTTTTTTTCCTCTTTTGAGAGAGATTTAATTCTAGAAGACTTTCGATTGTATGTAGCTGATTTTTGACTGTTTGGGTTTGCTTGGAGTTTTATGTTTCTTGATTTTTTTGGGTACAATTTTGAATTTTGTTAATGGTTTTCTTGATTTGTTCGGGTACAATTTTGCATTTTGTTAATGGTTTAGATTGTCAAATAAATTGTTTTTCTATCAAGTTGTTGATATATAACAAGCTAATGATCATGGTTAATAAGTAAAATTAGTGAAGAAACAAATGTTATTAAGGCTTGTGCATCACGGTCCGAGTAGTACATCTCAGGTGTAAATTGTACGCCTTTTGCGCATTAGCATATCAGGAGTATACATATAGAGAGAGTTTGACTTGAGTTGTTGTTAAACTAGTCTAATGCATGGCTTAAACATTTAATAAATAAATGAAACTACAAAAAAATACAAAGCTCACTGCAAAGTTCGATAATTGAAAATAAAGTATGTTGGTTTCACCTTTGATGAGGGCAAAAATTTTTTATCTGTAGTGAAATGTTTGATGCGTAGAGGAAAAAAGTATTTACATGCTTGGGTGATATGGTTGAAATTAACAAATATATTTTTCCCTATTATATTTTCTAATGTTTTATTAAAATCTTGTAGATAATATTTCGTTTTTGTGTTTATATTTTGGAATACCACATTAATTTATTTCATTGAGCACCCTTTTCTCAAAGTTTTCTATTTATTTAATGCTATTATGGGTATTTTTTTTTTAAAAGAAAAAATAATGAGAATTCATGCATATAGGTAACATGGATCTATGTTTTAGAAGGGGGTGGATTGGAAAACAAATCTATTGCTGTAGTGGTCCGAAATCTAACTTTAGTCATCCGTCTAATTAATAACCTTGTGAAATTAAAAAATTAAACATTAATAGATTTGTTAGATATTAACATTCTATATGGCCCTGTTTGGCAAGTCGATTTTTGGTTTTTTTTTTTTGTGACTAAAATCCACAAAAAGACAAAATAGGCTAAAATAGCCAATAAAACAACCTATAGTCATTTCACTTTTTCTCTCACAAACATCACATCCAACTACAAAAAAATTTAACCCTCTTCCTAAATACACAAATTTTAGCCCACTAAAATAGACAAAAACTAAAATAACCTACTAAAATAGCCAATTTCCCAAACGAGGCATGGTTTCATTAACAAACATCTGTTGTTCAAGGGTCATTCTACAATACCAACCTCTTTTTGTGTGTGTACCATATGCAAATTATGATAATTTTTGATATTGATATTACAAATGTCATAACTAAATCACTTTCAGTCATAACTGAGAGACACACAATGGGTCATAACCAAATACCACTCGTTAGATTTAGGGTTTCTCCTATAGTTTTGTTGTATTTGTAATAAGAATGAAGACTCTCTACATGAATCTTAAGTCTCGTGCATTTGGTTGTCCTGACATGCCACCTCATGCATTCAACCTTCCAACTTGCATTTGCATAGGAGTGAAGGATCAGAGCATGTCCATCACCTTCTGGCATGGGTGAGTCTAATGTCTGAGGCTAAGGCTAAAGATTTTTTTTTTATCCTTGCTCAAAGCAAGCCTTGCGACATTTACTTTTAAAGATCTTGTCAAGCAATTCCCTCATTCACTATCGTGCAACTTTTCAAAGTGACCCTTTTGTTTGATTTTTCTGTTGGAAATTAATTAATATTATGTGAGAACTTGAACTGTGAAAATAATTATAACAATTAGATTTCCAGTCACAGGTGAGTGTGATATGTGAGGGTAAGGCTAAAGGGTTTTTCTTATCCTTGTTCAAAGCAGGCCTCATGACATTAGCTTTAAAGATCATGACAAGAAATTCCTTTTTTTTCACTATCATGAAACTTTCCAGAGTGACACGGGGCTACTTGTTCAGTGGTTAAACTCCTCATATCAACCTTGAGGTTGTAGGTGCAAACTTGAGGGCAGCCACTTTGTGCAAATTATGCCAAAGGTTAGGTTTGCACTCAATTCTATTCCTCCCAGACCCCCATCTATTGGGAACTAAACTGGGTGTTTTTTTTTTATATACTTGCCAACATCCAATAGAAGCATGGGTGACTTTTGTTGTTTTTTAAGATTAACATTTGTAGCTTTTGGGTAATACATGGATGTGGTGCATATGGATCACAGGTCCTGGAAAGAAAGTATACTACTAGGGAAACAATGGCTGTTGATCACCTTTCTAAGGTACTTCTCTACTTCTTTTTAGACCAACATGTGTTTTGAAATTATACTCCCACAAATGGATCCACCCAGCCATAGATGAAAGTCCTTCATCAATGTGTTATTTCTTGGCATGGCACACCCATTTTCACATATGGTGAAATTTCCCAGTGGGTAATTTTTTTCAACTATGGATCATCCAAATGTTGCTCCACTTGGATTGATAAAACAACTTTCATTATTTCATTTGCACTTTTTTGCCAGCTTTATCTTGCACTCCAAAAGAAATGTGTGCTGATTGTTGTTATTCAATTACGCTCTTGCAGATCTGCTCTTTGGCTGTCAGAGAATCTTTAGCCAATGTAAGCCAGACCTCAACTGTTGACTCATCTTTTGACTGGTTGTCAAGTTAAGTTTTTTCTTGTAGTTGATATTGCTCGACACATTGAAGATGTTAACCTAGAATTTATGAAGTTATTGTTTTGATTGGATGTGTGGAAACAGGTATTTGGGGACAACAAGTTTGAATTGTTTGTGAGGAACTTTGAGAAATCATTCCGGAGCACCTTGATGACTCTTAGATTAATCAATGAATCTTCTCAATACACTGGAGAACACCCAAGATATTCAAACAAAGAAAATGACTATTTAGATGTGATTCCTCCAAGGTCTCTCAACAAAGAACATGGTTTCTCTTGCAGTTCTAGCATAAAAGCTTGTCATTCAGAAGAAGCTGAGGAGCATTTTGGCACTCTTGAAGAGAGAGAACAAAATATGCAAATTGATTCAAAAACTCAGGAGCTGGTTTTGCATGGTGGGGGAATAAACCAACAGTTGTCCTGTGTTTCTTCTTTCACAAACCGTTCTGTAATTAACCAGTCTGTGTTTAGCACCCTTGAAAAATCTGTCATTGAACAAACTCGTTCTAACGACCTCAAGGCATTTGAGATTGGTCTCATCACGAAAAAATTACAACTGAAAGAGAAACAGCTTTCTCTTAACTCTGATTTAAATTTCTTGGAGAGGTGCAAATTATCTATGGGTATTTCAAAGGCATCATTTAAAGCTGAGAAATTCAAAAATGAATTAGAAGAAACAAGACATGCTGTGCTGCTTAAAACGTGCATAGACTGTCTTGTTGCTGGTTTGCTCATCATGTTGGCCTCAGTTGCATATGGAGCTTATGTTTATTCACATAACAGGCTAACTGAAGCTACCGCATCCTGTACGCCTTCTGAGGTAAAGACTAAGGGGCTGTATGTATTCTTGTTCTGGATTTCATTGATCAAACTCTTCTCTCAAAGTCTGCAGTTTTACTTTTGCTTTGACTTCTTTTAGAAGATGTTCTTATCTGCACACCAACAGTTTTTTTAAGTTAATATACAGCATCATATGTTTTTAGATTAGATTTTCTGACAGTTCAATTAGAAATCTCGCCAGGACCATCAACTAACTGCTGCTTTTGAACCATGCCCACAACAGAGGTAGTTTTCTCTGTAAATCGGGAAGAATTCTTCGAACAGACAGATTGGAGGAATACTTGAGTTGGTCCTTCTATACTTTCTACCACAGGATATCCTATTTTTGAGCTTACAGTTCAATTTGACAATTCACCTGCTTTTCAAGATCCAAAATATTGATGAATCTAATTAAAATCTTTTACAGCCAAAATTATGGGGAAAAAATAATAATAATTGAATGAAGGGTAAATTACGCTAATCTCCTCCAAGATTTGGAGAAAATACAGTAAGCCCCACAAGTTTTTGGCATAATTATATTAGGCTCTCTTAATGTTTTAATTCACATAACACTTGGCTAGCTTCCTTTTCATTAGTAATTCGATAGCTATATATGGGTGGAAAAGTGATGTTGTCATCTCTTTTATACTGAAATATATATATATATATATATTCTACCTTGTTTATCTTTGTGTTTGTACATAACTAAAATGGAGGTCGGTATAATTATGCCAAAACCGTGGGGTTGGTTGTATTTTCTCCAAACCTCGGGAGGTTAGTATAATTTGCAGTTGAATAAAATATATAATGAATTGTTACTATCCTTTACCTCGTTTTTATGATTTGATATAATTTTCTTTGTTATTGAAACCTGAAAGTTGGGAGAAAAGAATCAATTTTCAAAAAGGTTGGAGGTGGTTCTTAGTTGCCAAACTTGTAGTTTTTGGTTGTTTTTGCTACTATTATCCATCATGCATAATTGATTCTTTTGCTACTCTACTCCTTTTCTGTATTTAGGTGATAAGTGTTCTTATTAGGATTGGTTCTATTTCAGAGGTCCAAGTCTTGGTGGGGGGTCCCAAACCCCATGGCATCTGTCAATTCAGGACTGCGAATCCTGTGGTGTCAGGTTCAAGTTGTCAGCCGTATGCTATTTGGCATGTTAATGATCTTGGCAATTGTGTATTTGCTTCTCCAGCGTTCTGCGATGTCTACACAGACAATGCCGATTACCTTCATTCTCTTGCTAGTATTTTCCTGTGGTTTTGCAGGCAAGCTTTGCATAGACACAATGGGGGGAAGTGGATATCATTGGCTCTTGTATTGGGAAGTTCTATGCTTTTTGCATTTATTTTCAAATGTTTGGACCTCGGCTTTGTTCCTTATTCTCCATGGTCCCATTACCGTGTGTCAAGGGCCAAACAGCAGTACAATAGTTCCTTATTGGATCAGGCGATTTTTGTTCTATGCCACCATGCTTCTGTTTCTACCATTGCTATGTGGTCTTGTGCCTTTTGCAAGTCCTGTGGAGTGGAAAGATCACTTCTCATCAAGGGTGATAGATTTCTTGCAAAGTACCAGTGATTGAAACTGAAGCCGGTGTGGTAAGAAGAGCCTACTGCATTTTACATCAAGTCAAAGGTATTCTCTTCGCTCTCGACTATTAGTAGTTTTTTTTTTTTCTTTTCTGTACTACTACTCAGATGAATGTAGTGTATTTGGCAAACACAAGAACACAGGTGTGTTGACTCGGGCGATTGTTCTAATTTTATATATCAAGTAATATTATTACCTTTCCTCAATTTGTCTGTTATTTTGGGGTTTTCTTGTTAAGGGGAAATGAAATAGAGCTGGGTTCCGAGTTTGTACTTGATTTGTATTGTAACATTAAGTTATACTATAAGCTGAATACATTGACACAAGTTATGTAACTTCGCACCTTGTACTTTGCACATTACTGTTTTTGTTTTATTTTTAGCAGTGTTGATTCTGTTGAAATGACAATGGTTGTTGATTCAGTTGAAATGGGAATGGTTGTTGATTCAGTTGAAATGGCAATGGTTTTCACAAGCATATGATTCAGTCCGGCCTGTATTTTAAGTTGGTGGTCATGTGCGTGGTTGTTAGAATTGTATGATTCACAATTTGATTCAATTCCTTGGGATTGCATGGAATGCTTCAGTTCCTCACAAATTGATTCATATGATACTGAAATTTAACCAAAACAATTCAAATCGTGTTGTTGAATCAAAAATTGAGGGAATTGTGCTATTCAAATTGTGATTCACTATTTTGGCATTTGACAACAATAGTTGTGTTGTGCTTCCCCCACAATCCTCTTTTTAGTTGAATTTTATTGATCTATGAGCAACAATTTATTGGTTGTTTAGCCAGGCATCGGTAAATAACAAACATGAAAGAAAATTACCGGAAGATTTGCTGAGAATGTCTACAAATTCCTTGGATTTGTTGAGAAAAAGGGAGAGTAAGAATGTCTACAAATTCCTAAATTTAGTAGTGTACACATATTGTTAAAAATTGGCAACTCTATGGGAGGTAAGATTGCAAATAAGCTAAACCTAGCTGAATTTTAATATGTTTGGACTTATTTATTAAGATTTTATCGAACTTAAGTTCGAGTTTAATAAAAATTTAACGCACTGAACTCAAGTCCAATTGGCTTAGGCTTGACTCTGAGTTTGAACTTGTTCATGAGCCTGAATGTGCCAAAAAATTTATAAATTTATACTTACATATGAGACTAAAATTACAATTAAAATTTTAATTATACAATTATATATCTACAATATATATAAACATACTAAAAAAAAAAAAATCAATCTTTTACCAAAATAATAATATCTACTATCTATAGTTAAATATTATTTACATTTATATTTTTTAAATATATAAATAATATATTTATCTTATTTTTTATACATATTTTTATATTATTTAATATATAAATAATAAATATTAAATGAGTCAACTAACAAACTGAACTTATATGAGTCTAGCTTTAAAATATTTGAAATTGTTTATTAAAAATTTCACGAGCTCAAGCTCGAACTCAAATGCAAAACATTTAACAAATCAAGTTCAAACGAGTTTTTACCGAATCAAACTCTAACCTATTCACAAACGGCTCTGTTCATTTGCAACCCTCATGGGAGGACAACATTTGGACCACCTTAGCTATCGAATTCATTTAACTCTCTTCTCTTGGCAAGGAACATTAACTCTTCAATTTTCACAGATCACTTTCTATTAGTTAACACATCATTTTTAATTTGAATATATCAATTTTCAAACAAATTTATAATTAAAAATCAGATTCCAAACTATATGTTTCAGATCCAAAGTGAATTTTCAAATCATGTAATTTTATTCAAAAGTTAATGTCCAAATAAATAAAGCTCATAACTATTTTCAATACAGATTTTGAAAGACAAATTTCAATTGTTTACATTGTTACATATTTTCCTTATTATCTATGTGCAAATATTTCTGTATTTACACACTCGCTGCATTCGATCTCATAAAAATCACAAATTGGCCCACTATTTCATCACTATTTTGGATCCGAATCCTCTAAAACTTTCTTCATCCAATAATTGATCCAAAGGACCCAATTCTGGATGAAGAAAATACTGGAGAAGATCATCACTATTTTACCTGACATTGGGTTTCATCGAAAGCGTATGCATTTCTTTCATGTTTTTCCTTTACCAATAATTTTCAAACCGAAGTAAAACAAAACCCTAATAATTTCCTTTCCATGTTCCAAACAGAGCCTAACAACTACACAATGACAGCGTACTTTATGCCAACTTTGGCTTAACTTCTCCTGACCTGCACCAATATAACTGACATGATTGCAAATCCAAAGCTTATTCAGAGCATACATATCCAAAATTCCAAAAGCATAATGGGCACAAAATGATACTCAGCATATATATGAGATATATAATCCCCCACAAAGGATCTTAAAATGATTCAATAAACTAATTTTCCCATTCATAATGTTGTAGAACTGAGCTCCCAATATTACACAACTAAGGTCTCTTTTTTCTGGGCAAAAAGAAAATTACAGAACGCAGGTATTGCAACAACGAAAAAAAAAAAAATTACTGAGGAAGATTAAACCAAACTAAACTGATAATTCCCAACTACTGATCATGCCAAATAAACAGTTCCCAAAATTGGATGCCTCGGCATTGTATCCTACAAATATCCGATGGTATTAAGACCACTTGATTATTATTCTCTTTATCTATTCTTTCTTCCTCTAATGATTCTAAAAACTACGGGTTTACATTTAGAAGATGAACCAAATCAATAACCTCAGGCTGGGTTCTTCTGAATCCCAAATGAGAAAATTAGTTTTCTCCTCAAGCATAGGATATATGATCTGAATAAAATTGGTCCTCGGCATCGAATCACAGCACTGTATGAGCCTTCCCGTAATATCTGTTTATAAATGGAGACTGCAAAGCCAAATACAGAAAAAAAAGAGTGAAAAGGCAAAAAAAGTATCCAGTCCAAAGATGTACCACTGTAAACAAAAATTGCCTTCCATCCCTAGAAATGTGTCCCAATAACTACCTGATGCACGAGTGATAGAGACCCATATACAAATCTTAGAAACAAAAAAACAAAAAAACAAAAAAAGAGCTTTGCAAACTGATTAGTGGCTGAGTTAAATATTTTGAAGATTAAACATTTTTTTTCTGATGTACCTAAAAAAAAAAAAAGATTAAACATTTTAAATCCTAGAACCTGTAGAATAACAGAAAGCTAAAGACTCTCAACCCCCTTTCAAATGAAACCTATGTTCAAGGTGCCGTCAAAAATTTCTAGTCCTGCTTAACGTCATAATCCATTAAAAGGCAAAAGCATAAATGAAAGCACTCCATTAGATTCAAGCTAAAAATTATGTCAAACTTTTTACAGGTAAATATTTATCGTATTTTCGGCATTTGGCTACCACATTACAAACAAATGTTTTTACTAAAGCATATAATCAAACAGTTGATAAGCATAAAAATACAATTTGAAAAACAAAAAGGAGCAACTATTGAATGTCACAGGTAATCGAGGGTGATTGCAGAGAATTTTTGGCTTTGTTTGGTTCCATTCCAGAATCATAATTCCACCCTTATATTCCAACCCTCTATTTGATTATAGTTTTCAAAATATGATTCCGAATCACATTTGAAAACATGTTTGGTAACCAGAGAGTTTTTGAATTTTTGAGTCTACCCGGTTGTCCGCCCGAACATCCTCCCGGACAGTTTTTGAATTTTTGGATCTACCAATTGACCGGAACACTTTTTTTTTTTTTTTGGCAATTGCCACCTGTTATTTGAAAGAAAAAAGAAAAAAGGATCCGTTTGGTTTAGTTAAAAAATTATGATTTGAGTATCAAGTTATGTTTCGAATTGAGTTTTTGAATCATGATTTGAAAAGAGAATTTGTTTAGAGAATTTGTTTGGTTATGAGTTTTGAAAATAGTTTTGAGATGATTTGCAATTTTTTTTAATTTATTGATTGATTGATGTATAGAATGTGAGAGGAGAGAGGAGAGAAAAAGTGATTGATTGATTGATAATAATAATAATAATATAAATAAATAAATAAAAAGAGAGAGAGAGAGAGAGAGAGAAGAGAGGAGTTCTGAAAATAATTTTGAATTGTATTTTAAAAATATGTTTGGTTAATATGTTTCATCCAAATCATGATTTAAAAACAAAGTTGAGTTTTGAAAATAAACCAAATGCTGCCTTATATTTGTTTTTAATATTTTTTAAATATAGAACTTATTTTAAAAAGACCAAAATAACAAATTATTTGGCCATTTATTTGAAATTAACAAAAAAACAATTTCAATAAAAATTAATTTGTCAAAGTAATTTTTTAAAAATAAAAAAACATTTTTAAACAAAACAATTAAAAAAAATTACAATCAAAAGTAATTTTAAAACACTAGTTGAATATTTTTTTTTAACAAAAAATAATATATATTTTGTAATATTTTAAATAAAAAAAATATTTTCAGAATTTTTTGAATTTTTTAAATAAAAAATTTACATTTTTCAATAATTATTTTTTTGTATTTAACTTTAAAAAGAGTTTGGTTATGAGTTTTGAATAGAATTTTTAATAGAGTTTTAAGTTGTGTGTTTGGTTATAAGTTATAAGTTTTTTAATTAAGTTTTGAAAACTCTTTTTAAAACTCATAACTAAACAACTTTTTTTATTTCAAAACTCATTTCAAAAATTCAAAACTCATAACCAAACAAATTTTTTCTTCTTAAATCATGATTCAACAACTCACAAACTCAAAATACAACTACATTCTCAAATCATGATTCTAAAACTAAACCAAATGCTACTATTGTTTTCTTTTTTTAGTTTGGGACTCAAATTGAACATGGGAAACAATAGAAACTGTCTGATCCAAAGTCTACCTATCTATGAGGATGGTTTTCAAGATGAAGAACATCTGACTTTGATAATTGCACAATATAAGGTACCAACAAGATTAGGAGAAAGCTATAAATTATACAGGAATAGCACTTCTGAGAAATGCTCCACATATCATGTGAACAGGACAAGACTAATCAAAGTATAGGCATACAAGTAACTATATAAGTACCGTGTTACAGGAACTAAAAACCCACATCTTGTATCTAGATGAGTAATTCATCTAAAACACAAAAATTTGGACCAGGAAATAAACAACAGCAAGTAATAGTATAGGTAGTTGAAAAAAATAAAGGCTGACAACTTTAAACAGCAAGGAAATTATTACTCCCAGTAACGAGTAGCAACAACACCAATGCAAGGAAAATAATTTTTGTGTCTCCTCAATCTAAAGATTATGACAGATTATGGGAAAGGAAAAAAAAAAAAAAAAAAAAACCCATATCAAAACAAGAGATTCGGTGCTTCCCATGTCTGGATAGAAAGCAAACAATTGGCAAGTCTCTGGCCACTGCCTAAAACACAGCAATAGAGGGGTCGAAGGGTGTATCATAAGGTTGACTCCTCAAAATCTGAGCCCTGTTTTCAGAGCTACAATTCTTATCTAAGTTCTGAACAAAAAAACTGCTCACCAAAATTCCTACCCCCTATCATATATATTCAAAATTTCTTGGATAAATCACTACAAAATATTGCACATAACCCCACTAAAAGCTAAGATAATTATCTAACACTGCAAGAATAAGAGTTCTCACACAAAAGACCCAACCTTGCCTTGCAAGTGTATTAATAATTACATAGCCCTTCCCTGCTAGGAATAACTCACCTTCCCATGCAAGTTGCCATCTTTGCAACATGCACTTCTCAATGCCGATCACACAAAATTCTTTTTGTTTATCCACGGCTTATCATAATCAGGTTTTCCCACTCACTTGACAAGATATCCAAAGTAGGTAGTAGCTCTATTCTTGACTTTCACACTTGAATTGCATTTTCAACCTTGTCTTCCTCTCAATGAAAAATTTTAGTATCTCATTCTATCCATCTTCCGTATCACTCCACAACCACTACAAAACTACAAAGATCAAATGCGTTCTCTCATGTGGCAGAAAACGAACCAATCATATGTATATACGATTGTAAACGGAAATGAAGTGGTGTGTTCATGGTTAAGGTAGGGCTACTTTTATCATTATGTCGATATGGGTTCTAATTTTAACCCAACTAAGCCAAAGTTGAGTTTTCTTTTCTTTCCAGTCCTTTTGTAGAAATATTTTTTTTTTTTCCAAAGCCTTATAGTCAACAAAATAGGCTTCTCTTGGTAGCAAGTTTTGTCCCAAGAAATTTCACATTTGCGCTATAGATCCACCCTAACAAGGGGTTTTGCATTTGAAGACAAGTCAACCTCGGAGCTCCTTCCAATCCCTTTACCACTATATTCTACACAAGGGCAGCATCAGTGTTTTTAAAGGCTCAAGGTATCTTGGGGCCTAGGCGCAAGGCGAGGCGTAGGCTTTATTGAAGCAAGGCGCACAATCTTAGTAAAAAATAGATAAATTAACATAAACTAATGATTCATAATGTAATGTGTGATGTCATGAATTAATTATTTGTAAATTATTTTTATTTTTTTTTTGTAACAGAGACTCAAAACAAAGACAATGACAATTCCAAAAAAAATAAAAAATAAAAAATAAAAAAAACATACACACAAGCATGGAAGAGAAGCCAAAAAGAAAAACAACGAAGAAGAAGAAGAAGAAGAAGAAGACGACATGTGCTTGCTTATACAAACTGCTGCTATTCTCATTTTTGCATTATTGCAATGTATGAAGCAAAAAAAGAAAAAAGAAAACAGAGAAGCAAGAAAAATAAAATTTTAAAAAGAAAGAAAAAAAACCAGCCCAATAGCAAATAGCGAAGAAGAAGAACTCTGCACAGCAAGAAGAGAGAGAGTGAAACTCAGTCTAAGAAGCAGGAAAAAAACAGTGAGCAAAGGAGGGAGAGAGAGAGAGAGAAACTAAATCGAAGAAGCAGGGGAAAAAAACAGAGCAAAGAAGAAGAAGAGATAGAGAGAGAGAGAGTCAAGACTCCAAGTCAAAGAAAAAAAAAAACACAGAGAGCAAAGTCAAAGAAGAAGAAGAAGAACTCACCTGGTCCTAGACAAACCGAAGGGAAGAGGGGAGAGAGAGAGAGAGAGAGAGACATAGCAAGCTTTTGAGCAAATACGAATGGAGATTAGGGCATTTTGATCAATTTGGGGTTGGGTACTCTCGCATATAGCTCAGAGTTGTAATCCATTGTAATTCGAGCCTTTAAAAGCACAATTTAAGCCATTAGATTCATTCAGAGACCCAAAAACAAAAGTCGCGCCCAAGCGTGCGACTTGCGCCTTTTCTCTCCTCAACAAGTCGCGCATAAGGCGCACGCCTCTTTCAAGTCGCCTCGCCTTGGGTACCTGCAAGCACAACTGTTGTGCCTCGTTGCTCCTTGCGCCTAGGCGCGCCTTTCACAGCACTGGGCAGCACTTTGTTGATGTACTTTTTTTTTTCCCAATTCAAATGAGGAAACTACCAAATTTCATGTATTTCCTTAGACATAAAGGAGATTTTTGGTTTATGTTCCTAATTGGTTCCGACTTTGTCCCCCAATGAAATATTGTTCTGGGCTCATTAATCTCTATTATTTATTTATATCACAACCTACTCTATTGCTGCTTGATATTTGCATCAAATAGAATATTGTTCTCTAAGACCCTAGCAAACAAAAGACCCCGAAACACTCAACCAAAAAGACCACCTTGCTACAGTTATCCATTTATTCTTTCGTAAACTTAAATATTCTAAGTTTACAATCTCTTGCTCTAATTAAAATTAGTTATATATTTTTATACATGTACATACGTGTGTACAATTTCGTAGGTGCCTAATAAAATAATAAATTAGCCAATGTTTAAACTAATAAATTAGCCAATGTTTAAACTATCCAAGTAACGTTACAATTTACAGGTAAAGCAACTTGTATATTGACCATGAAACAAAAAGGATTTGGTTGCTTCAACAGAAATAATTGCTACAATAATTCCAAACAACAAAAAAGAGAATAGTTTCGTCTAACCTGAGAGACTTTATTGTGATTTTTACAGCATTGATTATCTATATTCGGTTATCCAGATTCTTGGTAATAAAATTTAGCATATCGTAATTGAAGAAAGCATTAGCCATCAAGAAAAGGATTACATAATAATTGTTTTTTTCATGGAAAACTAAACAAGAAGTTAGTTCTTTCTATATCTTTTTTTTTTTTTTTTGGTTCAAGTTGAGGCTTTGCATATGTTTGTGTGCAGTAGTGGTACTCTGTTTACTGAAATGCGCTATGATATCAACTACAAAAACTCCCAATAACTTGCTCTTCATAAAACCACGACTTTTTTTTTTTTGTTTTTTGCTAAGCACTTAGGCTCATATGAAATAATACTCCTCAATAAATGGACACTCCTAAAAGCCTCTCCATGATAAATAATAATAGTAAGTAGTCAATAACTACTACAACACCTTAACCATCATCTAAAATTCCAAGCCTAGTGATTATGTAGCAGCACTTTGTGGTGTGAGGTTGTGGGTTTGTAGTTGCTTATTTCTTCTCAAGTTTGGGCTAGTAGTGGTTGTTGGGCTTGGTGATTGTGTTGGCATTCTAGCTCTTGTTGGGCTAGTAGTCAATTTGATGTAATACTTCTTATATTTGTAATTAATTACTCTCATACTGATTGACCAAAAAAAAAAAGAGAGAAGTTGAATACCATTTAGGCAGATCTGGACTTGACTTGATCATATAACAACATATCAAACAACACAACATGGATTAATCATAGATACATGGATCAAAACAAATTGAATATGAAAGATTGAGCATGATATAGAAGGGTTGATAAAGATTTTACCTTGACATTGGAGACATCAGGAGTATCAGGCGTTGGCATGGGATAGAACTTGTAAAACTTCATACTCTGGAATGCAGCCTTTGTGTCCTCACTCATTTCTTCTAATGCTTTCTTCCGTGCTTCCCTTGCCTATAAGAAAGAATTGCAACACTAAATCATACGAAGATTGGATGATTTTATTAAAAATCATTTGTCACAAACAGAGTTTCAAATGAAATACCTCACGATTAGCTCGTTTCCCTTCACGAACCTTCTCCTTCACAAAATCCTGAGAAGGAAAAATATTTGAAAAATAATTATAAAACTCAGATAATGGTTTCCTAACATGGAAAATATAAGTTGGTAGGAGTAAAGTTCACCTTAAAAGCATCCTTCTGATCTTCAGACAACTCTTCCTCCTCAATGAGCTTATCAGTAAATTCCTAGACATTGAAAGCTTTCAATTTAGTACAAGAGATGAACTCATTTTCATTGTGGATATACCACATTTAGTACATATGCTAACATATCATTAAACACACACAGGACATAAGTCAGCCTTCTAATGATCACAAAAATAGCAAGTTTAAATAATTTAATCGCAAAAACAAGAAATCAGCTCCATCATTGGTGGTTAAGGGAATAAGCAGAACAATGGGAATCTGATACTTGATAACGATAGCAAACTATGCAAAATGGCACTTGCAGATAGTCAACCATGTTGATAGCTCGCCATATATTAAGAACTGAGTTTAGTACAAGTTGCCAGCCAGTTATTGTCATTTCAATTTTGAAGACTCGAATAAGGCACATTAGAATGTCATGCATACCTCTAGTTCATCGAGCTCCCAATCAAACTCACAGAATACCTGAAGAAAATAAAAGCAAAATATAAATTTGATTATACAAATTGTATGAAAACAACCGATTAGTCAACCCCATTTGAAGAGTTACACATTTGCAATATTGTAAGATGCAGAATTCATACCAAATCATCAAACCAACTATTAATTATTGGCTGCAATAATCTTATTTATCATTCCATAATCTAAAGCCATGTCCACTATCAAAATAAGCCATCAGTTCACCTCACAGTCAACAAAAATCTTACCGGCTTTTCTTCAGCTGGAAATATGATTTGCACAATGGTGCTCTGTTCAAGTTCATCTTCCTTAAGGGGCTGATAGAAATCTGTGAAAGGGAGAATGTCATCACAAAATATTCTGTAATGTAGCCACAAGTAACATGAAGATAGTTAAAAAGAAAATTTAAGAATGAAAACAATGACATCAGAATGTTTGAAGAACATGCAAATGAATCTGACGCCCATGAAGTAAAATTACAGTTCACAATATTCAGATTAAAACAAAATGTATTGAAAAGAACATTAAATGCCCAATTGTGTATTAATGTTTGGTATTAGATACACATCACGTCTCACAAGCATAAGACAACACCTTACAACAATAAATAACCAATATAATGATTTATTTTATCTAGAGGTAGACGATGGAGTGACAACTCTTCGAAACTTGACTATTTGAGAAAGTTTTCAACTCAATCACCAACATAATAATGTCTCAAAAGATTTTCAGTAGCCTTACTCTACCCACATACATAATTACTATAGATGCTAGATTACATATTAGGTTTAAATCACAAAATTTCATTAGATTTTTTAATTTTCTTTTTATACTGTACGATGTGTTTTGAAAACTAATAGAAAAATAAATGGTAGTGTTTGGTGGAGTTTAAAACTATGATTTGAGAATAGAGTTGTATTTTGAGTTAGTGAGTTTTGGAATTATGATTTCAAAAGAGAAAATTTATTTAATTATGAGTTTTGA
The DNA here is from genome assembly GCA_036172215.1 of Camellia granthamiana. NCBI lineage: Eukaryota > Viridiplantae > Streptophyta > Magnoliopsida > Ericales > Theaceae > Camellia > Camellia granthamiana. The sequence goes on along the minus strand of CM069903.1, from coordinate 64,009,557 downwards.
AAAAAGATTTGAATTGGGTTTTGAATTTTTGATGTAACATGAAATGAGAAAATTTGCTTGGTTATAAGTTTTAAAAAGAGTTTTGAATTGAGTTTTGAATTTTTGATGTGACATATAAAATGAGAAAATTTATTTGATTATGAGTTTTGAAAAGAGTTTTCAAAACTTAATTGAAAAACTTATAACTCATAACCAAACACATAACTCCAAACCCCATTAAAAATTTTATTCAAAACTTATAACCAAACTCTTTTTAAAATTCAATTCAAAAAAATAATTCGTCATTTTGATCTAAAAAATAATTTTTATATTTAAAAAATATCAAAAACAAATATAATTTTTTTTTCCAAATAATAAGTGGCGATTGACAATTGCAAAACCAAAAAAAGAAGTACTGTTCCGGTCAACCGGCCGGATGTCCAGGAGGAGGACCGGATAGACTCAAAATTCAAAAAATTCTTTGATCTCCAAACATGATCTGAAATAAGTTTTGAAATGTGACATTAGAATCAATTTTTGAAAACTTAAACCAAACGAAGTATTGAAATATGCATTGGAATTATATTTCTAGAGCTCCTGCAAACACAACCAATGAATTTATAAATGCATTTCCCTGCAATCACATAAAATAAAAAACAACATGATGGGGCAAGATTGACCTTTTAAAACCACCCCCAAAAAAAAAAATTAACAATAAATCAAAAAGAATGATAAAAGAGTAGTTCTACACTCCATCTCTATTTATTTCAATAGTAATACTTATCAAATGCTATTATATAAAACAAAAATGCTACCACACCCATGTGAGTGTTTGGTAATTTTTTTGGAAGATTTATGGGCATCTCTAGCATGGCTCTGTAAAACTTAAAAAACGATTTAAAAAGCATACAAAGACAACGAATGAAAAACTGGAAATAGTATAACAATGACAAATACCTCAAACAGCTGGACATTTATAAAACAACTCAAAATCTTAAAAACAAAAGGCAATTTGTCAACAACTACTAGATTAATGTGCATATCTTAAACCTAGAAATCAATATTCCCCAGATATGGTAAAACAGAAAATAGAAGGGGGTTTCCCCTAACGAAATTTCAAGAACCTCATATAACTCCAGGAACTGTAACTTAGAATTATATGGTTTTAGTAACAAAATTCATATTTCAGTATTCAAAGAGGGTACAGAAAAATAAAACTCATTAAAGAGAGATCTCCAGCCTCTAGCAAAAATAAATTGAATCCTCAAACCTCTTTTGATGCTTCTCTTCAATTCATTTATGTGAAAAGAAAACAATATATATTGCATAGAATTGTCTTCTCAAAGGCATAGGAGCAAGGATGATGGACCATTGAGATCAGACTTGATAAATCAAAAATTCTTTAACCAGTCAGAAAACCATACGCAAGTTACAATCCGATGATTGCACCCACAAATTCAACCTTCAAAAATAGGGTACAGAAAGCTTCATTAAAAGAGTAAAGAGAAAATAGAAGGGGAAAATTACAAAAACAGAACAAAACAAATGAGGCAGAGTAAAGGGAGGAAAGGATCAAATTCTCAAACCCGAAAACATTTTATCTAGCGTAAGTCTTCTTTTTTGATTTTATGTGAAATAATGCAAAACTGGCTTAGAACTAAGTCAGTTGACTTCTCTCAGGCACAGGATAAAGATCCAGAGAGAGAATGAGAAATGAAGAACCCTAACTCTTTTTACGTGTACAATAAAAATAAAAATAAAAGAAGCAAAGTGTGGCATATTAAACAATAGTATATTGCTCTATATGAATCGACAGCAAAGGCATTGGATACTCTGAGATATGGATGGCTTGGTTGAAACTTGAAACAGCAACATAACACATACCGAAACAATTGCTTGGACATGAATTTTAAAAACTCATGAGGTGTGACACAACCCTTCATCAGAATCAAGTGCCGAAAATATAATCATCTATTCGTTGATCTAAAAGATAAATGTGTGAAGCGAATCTACCATAAACTGAGAACTTACAAGGTAAGCAGTACTCAAATTTCTTGACACGCTCCAACTTCAAATGTCTTAAACCAGCCCTGCAACAAACAATTTCATAGACATGAATAACCATAACAGTTATCCCCTTTTTTTTTCCCAGCACAAATGAATTACACCCCAATCTGCTGAAGGGAGGGAGAAAATCGGTGAAACAAATAATATTGGCCATAAATGGACGTCAGATAAGCGTAAATGTGTATAGAAATTCAAGACAACGCATAGAAATGCCTTGGAGCATACACTACGTTTCACATCCACAAACTATCAAGGGAAATACGCCTTGAAAGGCACATATATATGATATGACATGTGAAAAGTAAGTATTTGATGCACAAAAAGACTACAAAAACCAAATGGGCTAACAAGTTACAAATAAGGAAGGCCAAAACTTGTTATGGCAAAGAGTCATCTTAAGGATAATTTCTCCATGAACTCCTCTTCTATGTCCTTTTCTTTGTTTCTTTCTCACTCTCAACAACAAATATAAGGGGGTAAATGAAGTTTATACCAAGTCCACCCCTTCCATCATGTTGTATTGACAAGTCCAATGTTGGGTAATGGTTGATTCTCCACAATACACATAAATGTCTATCCTTTCTTCACAAGATCATAGCACTAATTACATAATTAGTTCTCCACCACATTATATCTTTCAGGAATCTCAACCACTAAACAACAAATATAACACCTCTCTCTGCATTTTTCTAGGCTCAAGATATTCTCAATAGTTTAAACAGAAGTTAAGCAATGATCTCGTTTTAAATCCTCTAAAAAAGCGAGAGAGAAAAGGAAAAGACTAAAAAGAAAAGAAAAGAAAAAACATTCGTCTAAGCAGTAGTTGTAATTGTATGAGTGCCATTGCACTATGAATTATTTCTACCTTTTTTTACACAATTCCAGCCCTCCCATTAAACACTTTACTTGCAACCTGGAGAAATCCTTTCTAGATGTCATTCAGAGCTTCTATTCTTAATTGTTAGTACTGAAATTTTGAAGGATATCAAACGCGATAGAGCCCATTCCTGTAAAAATGTTCTTGGCAAGCATCTCATTTCCCTACCTTCTGTCTTGGAGAGGTAGGGGGGAAATTAATCCACCACACCAAGTTTAAGTGACAACCAGACACCATGTTGACCCGTAAGATCAATAGTTGAAACTATTCATCCATACTGGAAACAAAGGAAAAGAAACAAAATTTTGAAAAAAGGAACCCTCTGCTTATTACCCAAATTTCTACAAGCATTACCCTTTTTTGATAGGTAAGTAAAGGAGACTTGAACTTAAGTCTCTTAATTAAAGGAATGCAACCTAAGCCGTTGGTGTGTCCCATGGGGGACAGATTTCCACTAGCATTCAAAACAAAGCTTCAACCAAATCAAATTTAAAGTATAAAGCATGTAAATGAACATATAATGTAACAAACCACAGTATATCGAACCCATTTAAAAAACAACTGAATTTGCAAAAAGATCATCCATGATTTGGTTGGCTGGTTAAAATTGCATAGCTCAACCCAATACACAACTAATTCAATTTTCAAATCTATGATCAAAGTAAGTCAATCCAAGCTTGAGTAAATAAAACAATTACTCCTGCTTATAAGATATTCAATCAATCTAACTTGCTTTGAACAGTGGTAGCCTAACATCTCCAACAAATCCCAATAAAAATTCAATGAACAAAAGTCAAATGCATAAGGAAGCAAAAAAAGAAAGTACAACAATACCTTCTTTGCGTACAGCTCAGAATAAAAATTTGCGATGCAAGTCTTTCAACTTGAGAATCTCTATAAGAAAAATAAAATTGCACAATAGCATCAGGTGCATGACAAAGAATTTTAAATTGGTGTGCCATGTGAAACATTCATCAAATATATTGGGACAAAAAATCAAGAAACTAAATCAAGCTTGATACCTATCTTCCAATGGAATGTATGGAACCCAATCCATCTTCATCTGCTTCATGGGCACAATTTCCTCAGCCTCCCTTTGGACAGAGTTAATCCCAATTTTATCAGAAGGTGGAAAAGGAGACGCAACCTGTTCAACAAGAAAGAACCAAAAGGAATAAGGAAAAAATAGCAGATGCATGCAAAAACACAAATGTGTTATATATGCATGTAACAAAGTTGCACATGGTAAGAGAAGTCATGGTCCAAAAAGAATGAGTACCTAAAATTATCATGTGTTCCTTTTAGTAATACTCACACAAAAAACATGATTCCAAATGTCTACAGTGTCGGAGCTTCTAAAGATTCCAGCTAAATAAAATATGTCAAGATCAAGATATTATAGTGGTAAGGACAGACGCAGGAATGGGGTATGAATCATAATTACCAAGGGTCTGGTGGAGAATGTAATGGCGGTCATTAGGAAAGGGGATAGGATTATGTTAGTTAAACTAATTATTGGAGGGAATATAGTAAACGTTATTAATGCATACACCCCTCAAATAGAATTAGATAATCAAACTAAGAAGGATTTTTGGGAGCAAATGGATGAGATCTTATAGGAGATGCCCGTAGGAGAGAACCTAATTATAAATGGAGATTTTAATGGCCATGTACGCATAGATAAACTAGGCTATGAAAGGGTGCATGGTGGATACGGTTTTGCTGACAGAAATGAGGCTAGAGAGAGTATCTTAGATTTTGTGTTCGCTTCTGACCTGGTGGTGGCCAATACTATGTATAAGAAGAGGGAGGAACATTTGATAACTTTTAAGAGTGGGTCAGTTAAGAGCCAAATAAATTACTTCTCAGTGAGAAAAGTGGACCGCCTAAAATGCAATGATTGTAAGGTGATTCTGGAAAGAGCCTAACCTCTCAACATAAGATTTTAGTACTAGATTTATGTTTTAGAGGGCAATACCAAGCTAAGAAAGATGGTGGGCGTCATAAGACGAAATGGTGATTAAAAGGGGATAAACTAGAAATATTTAAAAATAGAATGGATAAGGAAGATACTTGGGACTTGGAAGATGATGCTAACACTTCGTAGAACTTGATGGCCAACTGTATGAGGAGAATCTCAAGGGAAGTGCTCGGAGAGTCAAAAGGGACGGGACCTAGCGTTAGGGAAACTTGGTGGTGGAGGAAAGAGGTTCAAGCGGTAGTTAAGGCAAAGAAAGCGTGCTTCAAAAAGTGGCAGAAGGATAGAACTGAGGAAAACCTTAAGAGCTATAGATTGGCTAATAAGAAGGTCAAAAAAGTAGTGAGAGAGGCTAAGTTGAAAACTTATAATGACCTATACACTAGACTAGATAGTAAAGAAGGAGAGAAGAGAGTATACAAACTTGCTAAGATACAGACAAGGAAAACAAGAGATTTTAATCAAGTTAAGTGCATCAAAAGTGAGGATTCTAAGGTATTGGTGAAGAATGAAAAGATTAAGGAAAGATGGAAGAACTATTTTGAGAAACTATTAAATGAGGAACATGGAGGTACGGCAATAGGGAAAGAAATGGCTAGTAATACGATAAACCAAGACTATAAGTTTTATCGCAGAATTATGAACTTTGAAATGGAGATTGCACTTAAGAAGATGAAATCAAATAAGGCTTTAGGACCCGACGATATCCCTATTGAAGCTTGGAAGTGCTTGGATAAAAAAAGAATTGCTTGGTTGATTAGGTTGTTTAGCAAAATTTTATTGACTAGAAATATGCCAGATGAGTGGAGGAAGAGTTTTAGTACCAATATATAAGAATAAAGGAAATATCCAGAATTGCAACAACTATAGAGGAATCAAGCTAATGTGCCATATAATGAAAGTGTGGAAGAGAGTGATGGAACGCCGATTGCGAGATATAACAAAGGTGTCAGAGAATCAATTTAGGTTTATGCCCAACAGGTCAACAATAGAAGCGATTTATCTATTGAGGAGAGTAATAAAAAAGTATAGAGAAAAGAAAAGAAACATTCATATGGTGTTTATCAACCTTGAGAAAGCATATGATAGAGTGCCCCGAGATATAATATGGTGGGTGTTAAAGGAGAAAGGGGTGACAAAAGATTACATTGATGTGATTAGGGACATGTATGAAGGCGTGGTCACCACTATTAAATCGCCTGCTGGAAAGACAAATGAATTTCCTATCACTGTTGGATTACACCAAGTATCTACCTGAAGCTCTTATCTTTTTGCTTTAGTTATGAATGAGTTGACGATAAATATTCAAGATAGCATGCCATAGTGTATGCTTTTTGCAGATGATATCGTCCTAGTAGATGAGACTAGAGAAGGAGTTAATACAAAGTTGGAGATTTTGAGAAAAGCTCTTGAATCTAAAGGTTTCCGGATAAGCAGAAATAAGACAGAGTACGTGAAGTGTAAATTTAATAACAGTAACAATGAAAGCAGAGGAGAAGTGAAAATTGAGAACCAAGAATTGCCTAAGAGTGAACATTTTCGTTATTTAAGGTCGATTATCACAATAGTGGGAGAGATTGATGAAGATGTAGCCCATAGGATTAAGGCGGGATGGTGTAAATGGAGAAATGCGTCTGGGGTACTGTGCGATAAACGAATACCCATTCGACTAAAAGGTAAGTTCTATAGAATTGCTATTAGACCAGCGATATTGTATAAGACGGAGTGTTGGGCAACCAAGAAACAACATGTAAATAAGATGAGGATACTAAAGTGGATGTGTGGCAAGACTAGACAAGACAAAATTAAGAATGAGTGTATTCAGGAATGGGTAGGAATAACACCGATAAAAGGTAAGTTGAGAGAGAATCGATTGAGATGGTTTGGTCATATTCAACAGAGACCAACAGAGGCAGTAGTGAAGAGATGCAATGTTGTAACGGTAGAGGGGAGTGTTAGGGGACCGGGTAGGCCTAGATTAACGTTATCTACTTAATTTGACTAACGAAATGACCTTTGATAAGGCTACATAGAGAAGAATGATTCATGTAGCCGACCCCATTTGATGGGACTTAAGGCTTAGTTTAGTTTCATTTGGTTTGGTTTGGTTTGGTATGGTTTGGTTTGGTATTTATAGCTAAACATTCCACCTACAAATCAAAATTCAAAACAATAGCTATAAAGAGAAATTATAAAATCGAAAATAAATCAATATTCAACAATACAAATATAATACTATACAACTATAAAGCATGGGTATTTCAAAAAGCATGGCGTACCCATATCAAGTACTTACGACGTCTGATAACTCGTATGGTACTTCTGCATACGTACCGAGTACACAAAACACGTACCCAAGTTTGTTTTTTCATAATTTTTGGCATACCTAGACATACCTAGTATACACTTAAGCCGTACCGTACCTCAGTTAAAATAATATTTTCTTTTACTACAAAGATAAAATTTCTTTCACTAGACTCATTTTTTATTTTATGCTTAATATGATTTTAAAATTAAACTATGATTTGTAAGTTATTTAATATGTTGACATTTAATTTTGATTTATACTTTTAATTTTACTATTTAAATGTTAATTGTAGCTTGGACCTTAACAAATTAAATCATTTAATTAATTTTTGCATTACTCTAAAATAAATATTTTTTTACAAGCATACCAAGCTGTACCCGTATCCGTACCCTATTTTTTTGAATTTTACCATATCGACGTACCCATATCGTACTAGTACCAGTACTCATACCCATGTTTCATAGCTATACAACAATAAGTGGAAGAGGGCAAAGTTACTCAATAATCGTGTAAAGAGTTGGTGGTTCCAAATTACATAAATTTTTTGAAGATGATTAAGGAGAAATAAGGCCATAGACTTGCATCAAATTCTAACTTCTAAAGAGGGAAAGGAAAAAAAAAAACTGTTGTGGAGTACCCACCCCGCACCCATTGAGTACCCACCGCGTATCCATGGCGTACCCAACTGTATACAGCATACCCAGTACACGTGCAGCCGTACCGGTACGCGCACCCGATAAGTACCCGATACTTGTACAGCAATATTTTTGGAGTACCCGTACTTCATAAGGTATTACTATTAGTTTAAGAGCAAATAGTTGGTTAACTTCTTTTTTTCATATAAAAAATTCATTTCAAGATCAAGTCTAAACTGTTTATATTCATTTTCTTTTTTCCTTTCACTATTAAAAAATGTTATACGCAAGAGTATCGTATGCAAGTTTACTTGCGTATTTAATTGTTGAAATTCAATTGTCTGATCATTATATTTTTTTAGGGTCATGCTATGGTACACACTCTCAAAAAAGTGTGTACCATATGCAAGTTATGACATTTGTGGGATTGATAACCACAAATATCATAACTGAATAGTTTTTAATCATAACTAAAAAAATGAGTCATAACCAAAAATCTTTTGGATCATACCCAAAATAATGTCATAACCAACATCACAATGAATTATAACTAACAGCACAATGTGTATAACCAAATCATAACTAACTCCACAATAAATCATAAACCAAAGACCACAAATGTCGTAACTGGACATATGGTGCACGCCACAAATTTGGGGGTTATCATAGAAATTTCCCATTTTTTTATTTATCCTTGATTTCTACAAAGCATGGACATGGCTATTGTACACATGCAAGACACATTAAGGATACATTAATTCAATCAATTTTAAAAAAGTACGGCACTAATTTGATCTCACTAATTTCTTATTCAAAAAGAAATAAGAAAAATATTTAAAAAATAGTTTATTCTAACAATTATACTCTAATACTATACAAAAATTATTACAATCTCAATTTCATAATAGCTTGAATATGTGACTTCGTATCCAAAAATTATCCAATACTTCTCAAAATTAATATCAAGAATGTAGCTGATATGTTTATGAAGTATCGGATATAGATCTGTGAGTATCCACATACGAATACGACAGTCTTCTAAAAGTATATGTGCTTCATAGTTCACATCCATTGGGATGAGGTTGAACCAAGAAAACAGCATATCCAAGAAAGAAAAGTACTCAAATTACATGTTGAGGATGTAAGAACTGCAGACCAAGGGTACAGCAACCCAAATTATACCAAGCAAAAAACATCTGAATTTAATAAAAGACTTAAAGTTGAGTGCCACATGAAATCTAACAAAGCAGTACAGTAATCTAACTATGGCACCAGACAAAACGAACATATAAAACAGCCAAGTTAAAAATATTTGACCCTAACAAGATTCCAGAGGTCAATATGCAGAAATACAGAGCAGCCAAATGATTACATATCAAAATCCAAGACTGGCCTAGGACCACCATTAGAATTCTCAGGCTCAATCCAGCACTAACCAAATTATTCTTTTTTGTTAACCCTATTAACAAAGGAAATAGTTTAGTAACTTACAGCAACCACAACAGGTATGCAGGTTACTTTTCCTTCACCATTGAAAAAGACCAATTGAGCTGCAAAAAAAATGTTAATAGGAAAGCAAGAAAACAGGTAAGGCAAATGAACTGGTCAAAAATAACATCTATAACTACTACAAGAATAACACCAAAAATTATGTCAAACAAATGAATATAGTGTTTTCGAGGCCATATAATAACAGCAAGTTACAATAATACAATATGAAATAACCCCAGGCCTATTAACTTTTGACAACTGTTCCACTTTCCGTATTGTTACATCTCTTCAACTCCCACATACTACTGTGAGTTCCTTCCCCCTAGCCATACGGGACCAAATAAAGATAATCCTTACAAGAACAGGTCCAATAACATTCTAACATCATTTCCTCTGTTCAAATTTAAAATATCTTTTTTATAACAAAGACAGCAAGTGAATGCATAACATATAGAAATGATGTAAGGAGTCCAAGTTTCAGTCACGACTTACGCTCAGTACAACCAAAAAGGTAGACTTTTTGCCCATATAGTTCTCCACCCTCTTCAAATGCATTCTAGCCAAAACAAAGAGCAATTTAGTATTAAACATTTTTTTCCTATAATTTTAATTTTCTTTTCTTTTCTTTTTATAGGTTTTTTTTTTTTTTTTTTTTTTTTTTCAATGAGAGGCAAAAGAAAATAAAACAAATGGTACATCAACTATCCATATTGAAAGCAGAACATAACATGATCGCACAACTCACTTCTAGATTTGAGAAATTCCACTTGTACTGATAAACATGGTCCAACTGATCCCACTGGCAAAAAAAATAATATAAAAAAATTATAAGCAATAAAATAAAAACTGCAAGAACTGTCACAACAAATACGAGAAAGCAGTATCAAAGCCAAACCTCTGTCCCAACCGGGAAAACCTGTTGCCATAGGTCTTCCTGCAAAAAGTAGCACAACAGTTAATTATCAATACATGATACAGTGACAACAAAAGTTTGTCTTGAGCATAAAACAGCACTCCCACTTCTATATCAAATGTAATCATTGAATCATTAAATGAGCTCAGTCCTAGGGAGAAAATAGTTCATGATTGTTAAAACTGTAGCTTCACCAAAGAAAATCAAATATAATTGTCTAACAAAAGTACAAGAAAAGAGGTTGTAAGTTATGCTCCATTTCCTTATTGAGAAACTATAGTAAGTGGGAATTAGGAGTTCCAAAATCAGAAACTTCCACTTCAATGTGGTTAACTAGTAGGCTGTACCAGCTAACATATTGTTTTCTGTTATTGGTATGGTACATACCGACCAATGCATTTCAGTATTACCATTGTGGATTTATCAATATAATTATTATGTATTACTCAAAAATATTAAAATTCATTTAAAATATACATAATATGATATTACCTATGTAACATTTTAGTACATAAGTAGTGCCACACCAAATTCTTGCCTTATGTTAACTCTATGCCAACATAAATTTTTTATTAATTTTTCTACCGAGTACCAACGTTTTTGAAAATCCAAAAGGTTTAAAAACAATAAATGCCACACATTAATTATTAGTTTTTATATATCAAATTACGCAAAGATATAACATGTTACACAATCTAAGATAAAACTAAACTCCAAAAGCTAGCTATTGAGGTGAGGGTACTCTCATGCTTATATATTGCACATTACTTTTGTATCCTTGCAATATGAGACCTCATGCTTATATATTGCACATTACCTTTGTATCCGTGCAATATGAGACTTCGCTTCACATACACCCTCATCCATAGCGTGCTCACTCGGTAGCACCAGCCACGTGTAGGTTAGGGACACACACCCTACCTATCCGTAAATACTTCAACTCTAATACCATGTTAAACTCTAATACTATGTTAAATTGTCTTGGATAGAACTCAATCTCAAAAGCTAACTATTGAGGTGAGGGTGTCCCACGCTTATCTACTACAAATTATTTTTGTGCCCAAGCAATGTGCGACTGCACTTCACACATCACAAACAAGTGGTTTTAAATTGAACATCTTTTCTCTCTATTCGCAACCTTTCCTCTACTTTTCATTTTTCAATCTTCCATCCATGGAGTCAAGCTCTCTTGCAATCTTGTGGTTTTTAGTCACGGTGAGTCAAACACATTTGAAGTTTTGGAGCATATGAGAAGAAAGTAGGTGAGGGGAGATACATGAAAGAATGTGGCGCACAGCGAGAAAGAGTTTTTACACATGTCCTACTATTTGAGGAATTGAGATGTTGGGATAGTCTAGATCGTGATAAGTACTCGACTGCACATCCAACATGGGAGTAAGAGGATCTATGATATTTTTGCACTTATAACTTGTTTCCCTAATTATATGTATATGTAGTTGAGAGAGGCAGCTCGGCTATCCATGCATTTCTCTTGTAACATTAATGAAATTGCTTGCACGGTATAGCCTTAGTTTTGGATTGAACCAAAAAAAATTGCATCATTGTATGTGCATGTAATTTACAATTCTTGTTTATTTGCTCTTCTATGTTTTTCCTATTTCACTGATCATGGTTAGGTGTTACAAAATGCTAACATGGGACTCCACATCACCTGAGTAACATCGAGTACATCTTACATAATATACTTCAACAATTATTCAATTTTTCACATTTTGTAGACTAAGCTAAAACAACGTAGACTAGGTTTAATCACACATTCTTTCCCTGAATGCTCTCTTCAAGCAATCAAACAGCAAGTTAGCAACTATAATAGATTTCCCATATCATGGGAGCTAAAGCACATAACTAAAAATAACCAATCCCCAAATCTTCTCGCAAAGAAAACATAGTGTTAGTCATGGCATCTCCAGTTGTTACTCTACTCTAGACTCAAAACTTAAATTTCACTAAAAAGCCATTAGCATCCCTTCCACTGATTTACTCAAGCTTATAAGAAATTTAGTTTTACTCAAAACTTTACCCAAATCAAGGGAGACCCATTTCATTTACTCCAATTTATATCCCATTTCATTTGAGTTTATCCATTGGAGCCCCCGATATCAGGTGAAGATTTTTACTCAAACGTGTGTTGAATTTGTGTAAAAGCATATGTAAAGGTTGGAAAAGAAGTCATATGTTTCACCTGAGTATTCAAATGTAAAATGACATATAGTTGATAACACAAACAAATCACATACAAATCGTAAGCTCAATGTCAACTAGGTAGGTTAGAAAATCCAAAGCTAGAAGAAGCAAATACTACCAAATTACGCTTTTCAGGAAAGAACTGGGGCTCGGATTCAGGCTTGGAAGCCTTGACTCGCTTAGCTCTTCTACCAGCTTTGCTCGACTCCTTGTTGGAGGTTGTTGTTTCTACGTTAGATTTGCTCGTAGTCTCTTCTGTAACCTTAGATTGGCTCGCCTCTTTGCTCGTGGTCTCTTCTGTAGATTTCGGCTCCACCTTTTGGCTGGCCTTTCTCTTCGTACCCTTCCTCATGGTGTAGCTAAATAGTTTACAGAGAAAATAGGGTTTGTTGTGGTCCGAAATTGAGGAGAGAGAAAATTAACAGCAATGGCGAAATTGGAGAGAGAGAGAGAGAGAGAGAGAGAGAGATAGACAGATATAGGGTTTTGAAGAGTGAGGGCGTGAATTGAACGCGGGCGATCCAAATTTGAAGAGAGAGAAGGGTGTGGAGTGAGGAGAGAGGAGACAGGTGGGAGGTAGGGTTCTAGAGCGAGAGAGAGGCGCGGAGTGAATTTAGTGAGAGGGGAGTGAAATATTTCAAATTTGGCATGAGATGAGATTGGGGTCTGCCTGCGTACGGAACATGCTGAAAACGGGTTCGATATGTCAGGTGTCTTTACGGTCCGGGTCATTCTAACCGGGCCCGGATCCTCTTTGTGAAATAAGGGACGTCGAGACCGAAGTTGAATTGAGGTGGTTTGGGAAGTGAAATTTTAGGGATTATTTGGGGTATCTTAAATAAATGTACTTTTTATTTTTTTCAATTAAAAAGTTAAGAAAAAAAAATATGGTTGTTTGAGTTAATTTTTTGACTTTTTATAGAAAAATGTGTATTAAAAAATTATATAAATTAGTGTGTAGGGGAAAATTAAGATTGGGAGTTGTTCAGCCGTAATTTTTGACTTTTTGTGAATAGTGATAACTTTTTAACTTTTTGAGTAACTTTTTGACTTTTTAGTTTTTTAGCAATTTCCCAAACTTGGCCTTAATTTAATTTAGGTTAAAATTTATAAAAAAATAAAATAGGCTAAAATTTCATAATCATTTTATTTTTTCTTTCATAAATATCATATTGAATTATAAAAAAATCCAATCATGTTCCTAAATACAAAAATTTTAATCTACTAAAATAATTAAAAACTAAAATAGTCTACTAAAATAACAACTTCCCAAACACCTAAAATTTGGTCCTGTTTGTTTGGCAAATTAGGTTAGAAAAGATTGTTAGTGAGAGGATGATTAATAAAAATATTATTAATGTAGAGATTGTTAGTAAATGGATTAAGTAAAAATATACTTGTTTTGATAATAGTGTGGTAGATGATGAATGATAACATTGTTAAATTATTTTTAAATAAATATTAAAACAAAAGGTGCACTTTGGATTTTTAAAGAAAAATAAATAAATTGGTCGCCCGAATGTTTTTGGCTGGCCGGTTATGTTTGTAAAAAATAAAAAATTAAAATTTGCACTGTACCGAACATATGGGCGGACGACCGAACAGACTGAAACCGCTCACTGTTTTCTTAATCCCACTCATTTCCCAACCAAGCTAATCCCCTACTGAGGGGATCACTAAGTCGCCCAAACTGTAAAGCCGACCCTCCCAAACAATACCAAAGCATGTTGTGGGTGGGACCCACAATAATCCTACTCCAATTTGGCCACTGAAGTGGCCAAACAAACGGGGCCTATGGGTCATTGTATTTAAATCCAAAAATTATTTAAATAGGTCCAATTCAAATTTAAAATTTTAATTTATATTATATCCTAGTGTAAATTTATTAATTATGATAACATATATTAAATTTTAAAATAGAATATTAGGCTCTGTTTGGAATAGTGTTGGAATTGTGATTTTGGCTCTTAATTTGCATATGGTGTTTGGTTGTGACTTTCAAAAATTAATTTCATACTCACTTTTGAAAACTCAGTTGAAAGCAGGAAAATTTGGACTAACCAATGGACGTCCCATCGGTCGTCCTGCCGGTTGACCGGAACAATACAATTTATTTATTTATTTATTATTTTTTTACAATTGACACATATTAATATTTATAAAGTCAACAAAAAATATTTTCAGAATTTTTTAAATTTTTTTTATGAGCTTTAATAGAATTTTGAATTATGTGTTTAGTTATGAGTTGTAAGTTTTTGTATCAAATATTATATGCCACATCAAAAATTTCTCACTCAATTCAAAACATTTTTCAAAACTGTTTTTAAAACTCATTCACCAAACAAAATTTCCATACTTAAATCATAATTCTAAAACTCACAAACTCAAAATACAACTCTATTCTCAAATCATATTTAGAAAACTCTACCAAATGCAACCTTATTTTTTCTTGTGATACACCCTAATTATTTATACATATTTTTCCTATTCAAATCTCTTAATCTTTTTCTCTAAATTTTAATTATTTTTTATTCTTATTCTTCATCACTCCAAAACTCCAACCCACTTCACTAAAACTCACCGCTATCATCAAAATCATTATTTTTTATTATATTATTACTTGCAAATATAAAAATATTTGAACAAAATCAAATAATTGATGAGAGTTTAATTAAAATAATTTTTTTAAACAACCCATAAAAAATGAGGTAAGTATTTACACAAATATAAAAGTACAATTATTGATCTCTGTGTTTTTTTTTTTTTACATAAAAGTGATTATTCAGTTTATTTTTTGTCATTATTGTACGCTTATAGAAGTCTGAACGCGAAGGTCACCCTTTCATCATCCTTTGTTGTTCTCTTTCGTTGGTGTTGGGTTTCTTAATCGTATTCTTGTATGTACGTGAATAAAAAAAAGAATTTTCAAAGAATTTTTCAAAAATAATTTGAGTTTTTTAATTTGTTTTATTTGGGTGTATCTGAAAGAGATAATTTGGAGAAAAAAAATTGTACTAGAATAAATTATAATCTTAAATAATTTAATAAGATGTATTGAAAAAATGAATTCACTTAAACATTTTATTTTTATTTTTTTTAGGTATAAATATGATTCCCTTCCAAGTACGTGTGTGGCCCCCAACCCAATCCAATTTGATATTGAGGGGTTGTTTAGCATGATCTAAATAAGTGTACTTTTTGACTTTTTATGAAATATAGGTTGAGTTTGAAGTGATGTGTGTGACTTAAATAGGAGAGTAACTTTTTTACTCTTTTAAGGAATGTCAACCCTAACCTGAGTTTACGAGTTATTTTATATGTAGAAGGGTTATTAATTTATTTATGACTTTTTCATAAATATTTTAATTTGAAACATTAACAAAATTAAACTATATAGTAAATGTGATTCTGTAACAAATGTTCTAATTTGAGTATATCTTTTATTATTTTATAGTTTATTTTGTAATTGAATAATATGAATTAAAATAAATATTTATATCTAGTATGACCTGGTATAAATGTGATTCTGTAACAAATGTTCTAATTTGAGTATGTCTTTTATTATTTTATAGTTTATTTTGTAATTGAATAATATGAATTAAAATAAATATTTATATCTAGTATGACCTGGTAACTTTTTATTTAAAGTTCAATTCTCCAACCGACCCTAACTCTTTACGCTAAATATTTTTTACGAGGCTTAAAAATATCAAGTTAAGTTGGACGACGCTAACCTTATTAGGCCAATAAGCCCATAGCCACCCATAGAGGGATGTAAATTGGGCGTATTAGCCCACGATCCACCTGAAGTCCACTCATCGCCCGGGTAGACTCAGTCAGGGTTGAGCCCAACCTGAGACCTTCGGCAGGGCCATGTGTTTTGGAGCCCAATTCGGCCCAAAAATTCCTCTCCCACCTAGCTCGACCTGCTCGACTAATCCCCAATGGCTCCCTCCTCCAACAATAAAAAAATTGAAAAATTCACAACAGCCAAAAATATATATATTTTTTAAAATTTAACCCCTCCTTCTCAAATCTTATAAATACCACCCTTCTCCCTTTTTATTTATCACAAACAAATCTCTCTCCCAAACTCTCATTCTCTAACAACTCTCAACTCTCTCAATTAAGTTTGAAGTCTCATCCCTACGTAGCAATTGCAATTATGCGAGAAAAAACTTTCTCATTCATAAATGGCAATTACAATTGTACAAGAAGAAATTTTTATCAAGATAAACAAATTTTTGTATCGCATTTGGCAGTTGGTAACATTAATTATTTTAATTAATATTTATTTACATTAATTATTTATTAACATATATTACTTGTTATGATTTATTCATTATTTTAATTAATTGTTAGTTGATATATATTATTTTACTTACATTACTATGGATCTTAATATTCTTAATGTTTACGCCGACATTAATACATATATATATCATAAATTTGTTGATTTTATTTCTACTGTACCTAATGTTCCCTTTTCAACATCGTCGTCGTCATCATCATTATCATCATCATCTAGGGGCACGACTAGTACTATTTGGGAATACTTGAAAAGAATATCTGTAAATAATCCTGATGGTACAACTATAATTAAAATAAATGTAAATATTGTGCACATTTATTTAGTGTTGCATTTGCATGGGGTATTAGTCATCTAAAAGGCATGCTAACAAACATTTACAAAGTTAACAACCTAATATTAGAACTTAAATACAATTAGGGGGTTCATCAACTGATAATTTGCAAACATTTTCATGTAATTCTACATCTGCACAAAATTCTATAGTTGATTATATTATTAAAAAAGAACAAAATTATAATGAACATGAGAGAATTCAAAGCGATTTGTATTATATATCCTTGGCCGATGCGAGTGAATTGTCTGCCTCTTCCAATGATTGGTCAACCATTTGTTTTCCACTAGTTCATTTCTAATGTTTTTATTAGATTACTGAAGTGGAGTATAATGCAAATGATTGGTAGGCTAACAGGTGCCAACCTAGTTGGGATATATTTGACCTATAGTGATACAATTTCTCTACCATCATCAATAATTTATATTTATTTTATTTAATGATATAAATTTTGTAGTAATATTTTATTTCATTTTGAAATAAAATTTATTAATTAAATGTTATCTATTTAATTTAATGATTGTAATATTTTGTTTCATTCTGATATGTATAAAATTATTCATTTCATTTCATTTTTTTTCCAAAAAAGACTATATATGCGATTTATAACTAAATAAGAAAATGACATAATTCCATACTTTCTAAATCATAACCACAAAACATAACACAATAACTAAATATCTCATTAACCATAACTAAAATAATATCATAACTTAAAAAGAAAATCAGTCAGAACTAATATATAAAATGATATAACTTGATACTTAATCATAACTATAAAAATAAAAATAAAAAGTCATAACTAAACACTACACGAGTCATAACCAAATAGCTCTCATGAATAATCATAATAACTAAAATAATGTCATAATAAAAAAAAATTACACGATTTCATATTTTTTTAGTCATAACCAAAAAAACATAAGTCATACATAATTAAACATCTCATTAATCTTAACTAAAATACTCTAGTACATTTTTTTATATATATTTTTTATCCCTCATAAATAATATATATAAAAAATATCTATCATTTATTTTTTGTAAAAAAAAAAAAAAACCCTCCAGGCTCGATGACCCTATTTTGATTAGGCATGGGCCTAACTTTTTAGCCTGTAGACTAGCCCAACCCAGTCCAAATTTTGGCGGGAGGCCACGAGGTCTGGATAGATTGGGTCAGAATTACACCCCTACCCATAATGTGGGTGAAAAACATTGTTCACATTTCCCAAACCACAATTGAGATAACATTTATCTTATATAATGAAAATGTGATGTTATTATAAAATAAAAATAAAAAAGACAAATGCTAACGAATGTTGACACTGTTAACTTGGAAATGTAACAGAAGGTGTTTTGAAAGTTTTGTTAAAATGTTAAAAGGTAGTAGAAAATAAGTTTTGTTAAAATGTTAAAAGGTAGTAGAAAAATTATAAAAAATTATTTTGTTGAATTATTGATGAGTGGCTCGAGATCTACGTATTTTTTTTTTATATTTTTCCTATGTTCTAGATATACTAGTTACCAGTATCCATAAAAAAATATATATATAATTTTTAATCTAATTATAAGAGGCATTAATTTCATATTTTATTTAAAAAATTAATTAAATACATATCTTATATATATATCAATGCAATTTTTATTTTACAATTAAATTACCGAGGATTTAAATTCATTCAGTAACACTACACACGCCTTGCTCTCAAGATTTCACATGTGATTTGGATTTATTTAGATAACACTCTGCACATCATACTTGAGACTACTAATTGTGTTTTGCTGGTTAGTAACTTTTTTGAAATCGTCTAATTATGTAAATAAGTTAAATTTGAACATAATTTTAAATTGATTAATTTTGAAGTCAAATTTGAACAACGGTTCACAAATCTTAGGGATTGTTTGAGAATAAACTATTTTAGTAATTTTTTTACTTTTTACAAAAAAAATGTGCATAAAAATATAGCGATGTTGTGACTCCAAAAAGATAAAAATAAATAAAAGTATGCTATTTTATTAGCATCCTGAACAACCCCTTTGTATTTTAAAAATAAATAAATCAATCAAGCTACTCAAATTCATTCAGATAGTTCGAAATTGATTCATTATGTAAACAAATTAATTTTGAACATAATTTTAAGTTTGTTAAGTTATTAAATCAAACTTAAATAACCTACTACTCGATGTGACTCAATTCGTTTTCAACTCTATTTGAAACATGTTTTCCCCCACTTTTTTTAAAGTGTTAAAATATATTTTAAAGATTTGACAAATTTAAAAACAAAATCACTAATAACAAAAATATCAAAAGAGTAAAAACCAAAAAAAAAAAGGATTAGAAGATGCTTCAATGATAATGTTCTTTCATTTTTTTCAATGGTATTTACGGACTGGTCCTATTTACCAGACTTATTTACCTATAAGTCTCACTCATTTTGTCATCTACCGATATCCGTAAAATATATGGGGTCAAATAAGTATTTTATAACTTATTAATGTATTAAAAAAATGCGAAGGACTCATAAGTAATTAAGTCCATCACATATGACTAGTTCGAAATTTATCATTTTTTCAATGATTATATAGCTCATAAAACATGGTTCTTTCATTTTTATTCTTTGAGTTGGGGTTTTACCTTGATTGAGGCAACATGCCAATAATACAATGAAAGTAACATGTTCTTTTCCCATTTTGGATGATGAAAATATTTAAAATAGCATGTAGAATGGCATTCAATTTATTTGGGAAATGCAAAAATAAACATTCAAAAAAAAAATAAAATTTCTACTTCTAGGTTTGGAATGCACATACCCATGGCCATGCCCTCTGGTTTAGTTATGAAATCTATGATGATTCTATTGTTACATGCGATTTAATTATGTAGTCTATGATGATTCTATTATTACATTTTTGTTTCAAATTTTGCTTGCAAGTATTTATTAAATATAAACCCCCCCCCTCTCTCTTTTAATTTAATCTTAGTTTTATTTAATTTTGTGTATTATTTTTTTAAATCACTGAAATTGTCTTATTATAAATTAGATATATTAGGCTTTAAGATTCAGATCCTCTTAATACTTTTTTCATCTAATCATTATTCAATAGTTGAATTGTGACATTTGAATCAATTACTTGATGAAGATTGGATGAAAAAATACCGTAAATAATCATCTTCTAAGTTTTTAAATTGTTGGGTTTGTCTTATGCCCTATCAAAGCATTATTTGTCTCGTGCCCTATCAAAGCATTATTTGTCTCTTGCCCTTGCCTTATTTGTCTAATTTTTTGCACATAGTGTTTGGTCTAACTCTCATAATAGGTTTCATTATACTTGATATAATAACTTTTTGTGTATTAGTGTTAGTATATGTTCCATATTATAAGGACAAATTACATTAACGGTTTTTATATAGATTTGTATCACTTTAATCCCTAACCTTTTAATTGTGATACATTTAATTCTAAATTTTAAATCTCGTTCCAAATAAGGATAATTGAAGACATTGTTATTCCATTTCAGGAGCAAAGTCATCAATTTAATAAAATATAAATTAGTTTCACAAAAATAAATATCAATTTTTTAAAAATATTTAAAATTATTTCTACTCACCAAAAACAAAATTATATAAAAATGATAAATTTTTTACATTTTTATTTTTTTACCAAATTAATTTTTAGTAGGGAAAATTATATCAATGGTCCTTGTACTTTACACATTGTGTCAGTTTGGTCCCTCTAATTTTAATTTGCTCGATTTTGACATTGAATTTTGAATTTTGTATTATTTTGGTCCAATTGAAAATGGAAGTTAAAAAATTGGATGGAAAATTTGCACGTGAATGACATGTGATGGCAAAATAGACATTTTGCTTTCCCTTTTAGCTTCTTCCTTATGTGTGTAGACACTCCATTTTTGACCGCCCCTAAAACTTGGCCGTCTCAGGTTGATCACTCGATGATGAAAAGATACGCTGTACAATTGTTTAAGTTCTTCAGCAAAAGGTTTCGATTTTTGAGCTTCTAATCCCAACCTTACACCCTATTTTTGACCAAACTATTTTAGTCCAAAACTATTTTAGACCTTAAAATCCTCTTTTCAAAATATTTTTCCAAATGCTTTGATGATGTTCCGAGATTCGTATTTCGTTTAAAATATTGCACTTTTTGGTAAACCGAGTAAGGACAAAGTGGAAATAAATGAAAGAGACGTGAACTCTTTGAAATTTTTTTAAAAACATCTTATTTATAGGTTTGGAGTTTGAGGAAATAGAAGGAGAGGGAAGAAAAATAGCTGGGGGAAATGTTAGGCATCAAACAGTTAAGATAAAAATGAGCAGTTTTTCACTAAAATAGGCATATCTCTTTTTACACATAGAATTTAGATGTAAGGCCACCACCATTGGAAAATAAACTTTCGGAGCTTCAATTTAGACTAAAAAATCACCTGAAACCAAGTTTGGATGAGAGAGATATGCCCGTTTAAAGTCGGGCATTGACAATAGATTTTTGTGACCGGCCGGCCAGTTGTCTCGAGAGGCAGATTTTTACAGCCAAGTGTCCCCATTAGTGGCCAGTTGGCCAGAAGTGAGTATACAGCCGTCTAATTAGTGGCTGACCAACCACTTGTGTCATTAAAACCAGATATTTTTGCCAGCTATCTCCACAGGTGCATGCACTACACCAGCTATCTCTATACTGATATTTTCGAGATAATTGCGAATCAAGTCTACCCCTTCTTTGATCTGTTTGATAATAAGGAGATGTAAGGTGGACAAACATTCCTTGAAAATACTCTGTTTGTGCTATGTTCCATGTCTGTTGTAGCAGGGTAGTACCAAACATTAGTGGCCGGTCGACGACCTTTACTGTACGACTGTCCACTTTTTTTGGGCAGCCGGCTTGTAACGACCCCATCACGTAAAATGATTAGCACTTAATTAATTAAGGAAATTTGGATTTTAATTGCCAATTATTTTAATTTAATCTGAGATTTATGAAAATTATGAAGACTGATTCGTATGTAATTCTATTGATGATTTATTTTGAAATTAGAAATTAAAAGCCTAAATGGCTTAAGATAGTACAAATGGTGAATTGAATTATTTTAATTTCGAGTATCGGACCATATGTGAGTTCAATTAAATATTCGATTCAGATTTATAAAATTAAGGTTTGATCAATTGGATTTGAATTGGAGTTAATTAAGTTATGAGGATTGAGAATTAAGATTATTATGAATTAAATTTATTTATGAGGTGCTCAATTTAATATGTAATTTATAGAGCGAAGATTTTGAAGTTTAATCTGAAATTGAAGACCTTAATAAGTTGAGGAACCAAAATTGATGATGGAAATAAGTTTAATTTGATGTTTAGAGTCTTTTGAGAGTTTGATTAAAAATTTGATTCAGACTGATAAATTTAAATATAATTAATTGGACTCTAATGGAAGTCAAATTAGATTAATTAAATTATGTGATATTGTAATTAGTTATGATTAATTTAATTATGTGTTAATCAAGATTTGTTAAGAATAAGTGTTATTTAATTAAATCAATCTTAACCATAAATTAAATTGTAGAATGATTTATAGTTTTGAGGGTATATGCGGGTGTGTGTACAGAGGAGTATGTGTGTGTGTGTAGAGAAAGTGGTGTGTGTGTATGTGTGCCGTGTATCCCTCTGCTGGAATATACAATTGCTTGACATTCTAAGGAATAGAAATATAGGTAGAGAGAGAAAGAGAGAGAGAGAGAGAGAGAGAGGGCTTAGTTCAAGAAAAAGATGAACTAAGGAAAGAAGAGCTCAATAAAATTTAAAGAGAGGAAGAAGATCCAAGAAAAAATCAACTATAAATTCTGAAATCAAAGTTTAAGGTAAGGAATTTATGTTCAAATCATGTAGAATCTATATATAATACTTGAAATTAAGGAGACTATGGAATCAATTTCTTGTAAATTGTAAGAAATTGGGTTTTGAGCAAGAATTTAGGATTTAAGCTAAATGCATGTTTATAAATATTTTATAAGGACTTCACATTACACTTGAAATTAAGAAGAGTTTAAGATCAATTCCACGGAATTTGTAAGGAAATGGGTTTGAATAAGAAAATAAAGCTAGGTTCATGGTTATGGAAATAAACATGGAAATTGATTATTTTTTATTTGATGTTGAATATCTTGCATGAATTTGGGTCTCATTTCTACATGCATGTAATTTGGAAGAATTAAAGAACAAATATGAGTTTTGATTTTAATTATTAACCCATGAATGTAATGTAATTTAAGAGTTTGATTCAAATTAAACATATTTTGGAACATCTATGATTTAAGGAAATTAGTTTGGAAAGTAGTTAGTTTGAGTTTGATCTTGTCATTCTTCATAAGTTGAAACTCAACCTTACATACATCATGGAATTTCAAAATTTTGAGATTTTAATTCATGTTTTATGAGTTTGAATTTAGATTTGATATGAGGAAAATTAATAAAAATCTAAATTAGAGCAATTCAAATTTTAATTATGGTTTGAGCTTGATTGTGTAGAATTGGTTGGATTTTGATACATGTTTCATGCATGCAAATGATTTTCTAAGAAGTTTAATACTTTAATTTCATGTTTTAAAGGAAAATAGAAAGGGCGTGAAGTCAATTTTATGTAATTAAAAAGGAAATGAGAAATTGAAGCTATATTCAAATTTATGAAAATTAATTTAGAAATTAATTATTTTGGGTCTGATTTTGGAATATTATGCATGAATTAAGTCTAATTTCTACATGCATGGACAAATTCTACAAGTTTTAATATTCTAATTGTACATTCATCATGGATTTATAATAATTGATTTCATGTTTTGATGAAATAAGAATTAAGCTTTGGAAATTTATGGGTTTATAAACAATGGGCTTAATTTATAACTTAAAGGAGTTTTGATGTAAATGAGTTAAAATTGATCATATTTTCTTGATTACTTAAGAGTTTGTATGTTTTAGACAAGCCATGTATGAACCCAAGTTTTGAAATTATTTTGAAAGCTCAATTCAAGTTTTGGAATTTGTGAGTTTGGAATTGGGCTTGATATGAAGAACATGAATTGAGTTGAATTTGATGAATTTGAAGTTTGTGTGTACATGCAGGTAAAGGATTGTCATGAGTTTGCATATTTGAGTCAAACATGCATTTTATAATGAATTGAAGGCTATTTGGCACATGCAAGCATGATAATGTTGAATTTCATGAAGTTGATCATCAATTGTATTATTTAAGTTGAAAATGAGGCCTATATTTCACATGCATGTATATTTCAAAATGATATGGAAATTAATTTGCATGAACTTTGAAGTTATGAAGTGAGTTTGATATGATTCGAGTTTATGAGATGGATTTATGTAAACTTGAGATTCAAATCTTATAAAATTGGCCCTTATATTCAGGTTAAGAGTTATATATGAGTCTTATGATATTAATTACAATGGATGGAACCAAGTTTGAAGCTCAAACATAGTCTGGAAAAACCCATAACTCGACAAGTCCGCTTGAGCGAGGAATGTGTCGCTCAAGCATGGAAATCGAGCTCCTAGAAATTTTGCAGAAATTTGTATTATGGCTCGAGTGAACCCTATTTTGCAAGGCATCTCGCTCGAGTGTCGAAAGTCTCGCTCGAGCGTAAAATGCAAGTAACCAGTACTTTTCCAGACCAAAGGGGTCCGCTCGAGCGGCAGAAGCTACGCTCGAGCGAAGAGCCCTGTTTCAGAATTTTTTTTTTTTCTAAAAAAAAGTTGTTCTATACTTCGTTTTCCGTTCTCTTTCTTTCCAAAGCACTCTTAAGCATACATTAAACATTGTAAATGAATTAAAGAACATAAAAGAAGCCTAAGAATGTTAAACAAGTTAAAGAACGGAATAAATTGTATTGTGACGCAATTTTTATATGTATTGTGAATTGTGTAGGGTCAACTACAAGGGCGAACTAGGCATTTGAACACTGTGAGTAATAACTCTGTAAAGCTATGCTTAATTACAAGTATTTTCTGACTGATATGATACGATCTGTTTCTTGAACTGCTATTTTATGAATTATGAATGAATGTCTATTTTTTCTGAAATATATTTGTGGTATCCTTAATTCACGTGGCCCTTGCCCGAGGATAATAAGATCGTGGCCAATATGCATGTGGCCCTCGCCCAGAGGTAACAATATTGTGGCTTGTGTTCACGTGGCCCTTACCCAGGGGGTAACAATACCGAGACTTATATTCACGTGGCCTTCGCCTGGGGGTAACAATACCATGGCTACTTGCATGCAAGATATGGACCTTTATGGTTGTCGGTACCGACTATACATGTGGGTCTCAGGATCAAGTTGATATGATAGCTAATGGGTGTACCACGTATGATCTTATGCAAAATCTGAATATGAATATGAATATGAACATGTATCTGAATCTATTTTTGATTTGAAATCTGAATATGTATAAGACTCTGTTTCCAATAAGAATATGTTTCTGATATAAACTCTGATTTCAAACTCTGCGATGGACATCATTCGTCAAAACCCTTTACTCTGTTATTATTCACTGGGCTCTAGTTCACTGTATTATTTATGTATGTAGGTAATCAAGCATGTGACCAGGCTTAAAGGCATCTGTCTGGAATCTGTTTTTGTCAGCCAACCAATGTGCCTCCTGTGAAGGTTCCGGATATGTCAAGTGGCTATGGCTATGTGATTTAAAGCTTAAGTTTTGTTTTTTTGTTTGGTTAAACAAGTCTTTGTTTATTTTGTAAATAGGGCTAAGTCTCTTTTTGTCTAATCTGTATATATATGATGACATAAGAATGATGTGTAAATACGTATATAAAAAGTTTCAATTTTTTCTGTCTCATATAAGTCTGCATGTCACGACCTGCTCCCCGTACCCAAAGGGTCAAGCATCGTGATGGCCAATAACTGAAGTTACCTCCGGTCAATTCTTGAACAAATTAATAAATGCGAGCGGAAATAATATTTAAGTGAGGGTACCAAAATAAGCATCGGAGCTTCTATTTTTATTACAAAATTTATTGACCAAAAAGACCGATATTTACATATAAAAATATCATAAAAGTGCTGTGTGTGTTTATTCCCAGCCCTCATATCTGAGACTTTCCAAAAACTATTTCTGAATTGCATTGTTTCTTGAAAATTGGTAAACAACTATAAGCACATGGCAGAGTGAGAAATATTGTGCCAAGAGTATAAGGGACACAAAATAACCATGGATAGTTATATAACTAAAATATTTAAGATAACTTAGTCTGAACAAATAATCACTTAAGTAGTAAAACTGAGATTATGAAATAAATAACCATAACCACGATACCGAACAGAACATAACAGAGGTCACAGGAGTGACAATTAGAATAGAGGTATGGATTCAATAGGTGGCTCGTATGGATTATAGAGGTGGCTCACACAATAGTGTAGCACTTATCTCCGTACAGCACTTTGCTCTGCACAGAACAGAGATCAATAGATCCATGACAATAGAGGGCCACAAAGTGACCAAACAAAAGCCAATAGTTATTTAAGTCCCCCAAGGTGTGGGAATCCTGCGGTGGTACTTACAAAACATAATTGTTTATAAGGTTATAGTGACTCAAGGTATAATATAACTCACCTTAAAATTAATACCTTACTCGTTCTTCTTTACTTCCGATACTTTTCCCTTCTTTCGCTTCATTTTCCCTCATTCCTTTCCCTATTTCTGTTTTCTTGATCGAAGCAAATCCTTCCCTATTTATAGGGAGCAACCGTGGGCACCAAGCTAGCCCCCAGCTCCTACACGTGGCATCCTTATCACTTAATTCATGTTTATCCTCTTTCTTTCTTTTTTTTCTTTTTTTCTTTTTTTCTTTTTTTCTTTTTTTTTTTTTATATATACAATCCATTGCACTTTATTTCATATTTTATTTTTATAGAAAATTTAATTAAACATTTAAGATTTCTCTTATTTATAATTAAATAATACTAATATAAAATTTGAGGAATAACTTAAATTTTCGGGTTGTCACACTGCGCAGCTCAATGGATGTTGTATCTTTGTTATTTGCTTCCGCTAACCTCTAAAAATATGTTAATATGTCTCTGTAGACGTCCCCGAACGTCTCGGGAGGGAATCCCGTTTTGTTCATTGGGCTTACTACAGTTCAGACTCAAATGTCACGGTTCTGAATCTAATCCCGCAAAGTGCAATGCGAGACCGATAAATCACCAAAGAATCCAAATCCGGCAAATCGTTTTGAAAAACAGATTTTTAGAAAGAAGTGCCAAACATGGACTGCTTTGCCAGATACAGAGTCGCCGTCTAAATATTTTATTTTGGGGGAATTTAGGAAACCCTGACTCGTGCCTAAGGCCACGTGTCCGTCATTATCAAAGTCGCCTCAGCTCGGGAACTTGGGTACGATTAGGGAAGGTCACTTCGTAAGCACCCCCGCTCGCCCGATCAAAGATCAGCCTCTACTAACCATGATATCGAGTTTTGAAAACATTATGTGCTTTTATCCCGGTTATTAGCCTAGAATTACTATGTGATGCGCGCAGCATAAAAGTATAGACTGGATCGTCTGAGTTGGAACAAAACATTTCATGTTTGTTTTTTAAAGTGGTTTGCTACTCGCAAGTAGGCTAAAATGCGGATTTTGCCATCCTCAAGTGGGCTTAGAAAACATGGTGGTTTGCCACTATCTAGTGGGCTTAAAACTCGCAATCAATGAATTGTTCCAATTCAGATAATCCAACCTCCACCCACAGGCATTCAGGTAGTTATATTACATAAGCAAATAGCCTCATGGTAAGCATGCTATCATGGCAGTCACTCACACACATGCAAGGATGCTAAAGCATAAACACTTACCGAGTACTCCAAGCCAAAAAAAAGAAGCTAATTAGAAATCATGCATGAATCCTAACTATACTAAGATGCCTAATGCAACACATACAGGTATGTAACTAAGATAGGCTCGGCTATTCTAAGATGGCATATGAAATGCTACAAAAATCATGTATTCAACTTGGAATTGAAATATGATGCAATTAGTATGATGCGCCGAGCCCGGTGCATGCAATACAGATGAATGAATGCAAACATGCGAACATATAGATGCTAATTGAAACGTGCCCTAAACTAACCATCATAAGCTGATAAATAAAAGGCAGAAAGACGTGGGGTTGGAAGAAATGCATCACACACACACACACACTTATTACAACATTGCCCTCCTCGGAGGGTCCGAATAAATAATACACAACCGAATGAATAACGAATTACAACTAATTATTACACAATCCTAATTAATTAATAAATTAACTAGAATAAATAAGCCAGCACACAAAACATATGAAATGGACTACCTCAGCTCGGTTTTGAATGATAAGGAATGTATGCATGCTCGAGTCGCCTTGCTGGAAAATCCATCGCGATGCCCCTATTGCCTCTGTTTGCAACTGGTTCCAGAACATTGTACGAAACTCTAGAAGGCTGAAACTCCACCATGTTGTAGAGATACTACCGACCAGTTTTTGCTGCTGGCTTCCGGTTTACTGCAACAGAGAGCAAGAGAGGGGTATGGCAAAGTATTTTCAACATATGTGTGCACGACTACTCTCCCCGTCATTGCATAAGCTCTAGGGAGTGTAGTCTTCGATCCTCGTGCCACCAATCACGCATCTCGATGCATGATGGCTGAGGAGTCGAATTGCACGACTCGATGTAAAATGAATGCACATATAAACACAACAAGGCCTAAACTCCATTATGGGTAATCCGGAGTGTCGGTGACCGAGGATCGAGGTACGTTTTGTCACTTGGAGTATGAAACGTCCCTCGTTTCCCGTGTTTGGACTAAACCCTACTCCAAACACTATGCATGAACTAGAATGGCATGGCATGCAAACACAATACAACAACTAGCATGCAATCCTAAACGAAATGCAACTAAGATATGTAAACATGCAAGGAATGACATGCAAAGGTGCAACTGGCATATGCAATGCTATGAACTACGAATGGCATACTCAATGCACATGACGACTATATGGCATACGCAATGCACACATGGAGACTAACAATGAAATGATCAAGGCATACACAATGCAATGATCAATCATGCAATAATCATGGACTAAATGGCATATACAATGCAAGATTGTGACAACCCTCACCACTGTTTACTGATTAACCACTGATTACTGCTAAACTGAGACTAAACATGTTAATTGACTGACTGACTAAAATCTGGAACTGATTGATTGTTTGTATCTGTTTAAGTGCATCTCTATCTGTTCGACTGTTAAACTATCTGTTCATGTTTTATGTTTAAACTGCAAATTGAAGGCCTTATCGGCGGCCGAATCTGAAATTGATTAGTGATATGTGTTAATCATAATTTATGTGATTTTATGGCATATTTAATTGAAATGTGATTTGGTATGATTAAATTAGATCAAATGTTGATAAATTACAAAAGTTGGCCTTATTTGCAACTTTGCCACTTAGTGGCCCATTTCCTTACACATATTGAGGCTTGAATACACTTAGGCAAAACATTTCCTCAGCATTTCCTTAGACCCAACCGACTAGAGAGAGAGGGAGCTAGGAGAAACTTGTCTTCATCTTGCATTGCTTGGAAACTTAGTAGTTTTGAAGAGAATTTGGCAAATTGAGCTTCCCTTCTTATAATTCAAGACTTAAGGTAGAGTCTTCACCTTTTTGTTCATGTAATTGAGTTAGTTCTTGCATGGCTCTAGTCATATTGGAGTTTAAAGTCAAGATTTGGTCTTGTAATGTTGAATTATAGCATATATCATGCATGCATGTTGCCATCCTTGAGTTTTGAAGAGTATTGTTCATGAAATCCTACATGCATGTTCATATTTTTGCATTGGACCATGAATTCATCTTGTTTATGGAGAAATTGGCTCATTTCAGCTAGTGATTGAAGCTTTGACTTGGTTTAAATTCATGCATGTCACATTGGAAGTATGTTCTTGAACTTTGGTTTGAAAATGGATTTAATTGACTTACCTTTGGGCTTTGATTTTACAAATTGAGCTTCGAATCATGTAATACTATGAGTTTACAAGTGTTTTCCAGAAAATTAGCCCAAGAGGATCGAATTTGATGCATTAAAACTTGGTTTTGAGCTTAAGGTTCAAATCTGAAATTTCCAGAATTTGGACTCACGCTCGAGCGGGGAAATTGGTGCTCGAGCGTGGAATTCGTGCTCCCAGCACTTTGCATTGTTTTACAGTACGCTCGAGCGAGGGATTTCACGCTCGAGCGGGGACCTGAGTCACACGCTCGAGCGGGTGTCGAGCGCCCATCGAGCGTGATTTTCACACATCTAGTACTTTTGCCATGTTTTGCAGTCCGCTCGAGCGTGGGAAGTGACGCTCGAACGGGGAACCTTTGTCTGCATGTCTGCTCGAGCGGGTAAAGACACGCTCGAGCGGGACCCTGTTTTTTTGAAAATTCTGAAAATGTTTTTAAAGTGCATCTTTGCATCCTCATTTCATTCTAGGCATTCTTAGGCCTAGTTTAAGGCATCTTAATGAGGATATTGATGTAGAACCACACCAAGGCAAATTAGGGATTAAGTTATTATTTTTTCCCAACTGTGTAGCTTAGTGTGTGTTCATTCTGTAACTGTGTAGGGTTGGCATCCGGAGACGCGTACTAGTTTATCTATAGCTCAGAACTCTGTGAGTAACAACTGTGTAAAGATATGTTCAAATATGAATATCTTCTGAATGGTTAAACTGTACTGTTCCCGAATTGATACTGTTAACTGGATGAATGTATGTCCTCTATTCTGAACTGTATTGTGGCATCCATAGCAACTACTGTTACTGTTACTGCTACTGTTACAGAGATCTTTGTTAGTTCCTATCTTGGAACTTCTGTTTACTGTTATGATGGCCATCATTGACTGCTCGGTCTTTCAAGACCTACTGTTTACTGTACTGTTCTGCTAATGGATGTACCACATATGACTGTTATGACTGAATGACTGATATACTGAATCAATTGACTATTTTCAATACTGAAAGGACATTCATGCTTAACCTCTTTACGCATTATGTTATTCATTGGGCTTTAGCTCACTGCTCATATATATACGTAAGTGTTTAGGCACCGGACCGCTGCTAGGGGCATCAAGCTAAGCACTGTTTTGTCAAGCCAACCTCTGTGCCTCACCTCGAAGCTCTAGTACTGTTCAAGCCAAGGCTATGGGGTGTTTTAGATCCCCCATTTTTGTTTGTGTCCTGTATAGACTGAGTGAGACTTGTATTGTACTGAATGTTTCTGTATACGTTGTAAATACTGTTCTGTTTCCGAATGTGTATATATATGAAAAGTCTTTTTGCATATAGACTGTCACAGCTCATTAGACATTGTTTAATTACTGTTTTGGCTTCCGCCTTGCCCCTATACTCTATAATACTGTCTTACTGTTAAGCAGGCCTTCGGTAATCACGGATTACTGGCTGGTTACGGTGCTAAACCCATAGGGGCGAGTTTGGGTCGTGACAAAGATGGACTTAAACTAAAATGAATGGGCCTCAGCCACACTCAAATCAGTGGCCATTCATGATGAAATTAAAGGCAGGAACACTCATGCAAACATGCCCAATGCAAGGGACCGAACTTAAGGCATCAAATGCCACTCTATCAAAGCATGGCAAGGGATGAAATATGGCATACAATCACACATTTTCCATCTCTGAAATTACATGTAAGATGGTCCCGAATCATACAAACACCTTACACGATGCATGCTAGATGGCCCGAATACCGAAACTAGTGAAGCGCATTACACTAGAGGTACACAAAGCAATGCACAAATGGTAAAACCAGCCCCAAACAGACCCTAGGCAGGTCCAAGACAGTGGGAAAATGGTCTAAAATGATGGCTCGAAAGGCATGGAAATGAAGCTCATGCAATGGTCCAAAAACGAGGCATTTATGCACAACTCTCAAACGCCTTTAAAGAGTGGAAAACATGGGAATATGGCATACATACAAGCTCTGAAATATGATGCACAATGGCCCCAAAACATGGAAACACCTCAACATAAGCATGCAATAGGCTCCAAAACTCAAAGCTAGGCAAGGGTATTGAACTACGACCACGCATAGCAAGCATTATTTGACCATGAGGCACAAAAACAAAGCTAAGGCAGTCCAAAACATGCATAAAATTAGGTTAAGGCATAGCCAAAAAGTGCTAGAATCAAGGGCCAAAACAACATGCAATACAAGCTAGTGAAGAGGGTTTACACTACAAGTATATTAAGCATTCAAGAGGCCACTAAACCAGCAAAACTTAGAGGTATGACATGCCAAATAAAGCCCAAAAACTCATTGAAACATGGTCTATGCATGCAAGAATGAGATGCTCCTTTGATAGGCCAAGAAGAGGGTTGTTCTACACATACAAGATGGACACCCAATATGGCAAAAAAAGCTCTAGAAAGAGCTCATGCAAGCCCTAAAACTCACTAAAAAGGGTCTGAAATGAGGCTAGGAAGCATGCAAGTATAGGCTCCTTTGATATGCTATGAAGAGGGTTATTCTACACATGCAAGAGGGATACCTAATATGGCAAAAACAGCTCTGGACAGAGCTCATGCAGGTCCTAAAACTCACTAAAAATGGCCTGAAACATGGCTTGGAAGCATGCACGTATGGGCTCCCTTGTTAGGCCAAATATGCTAGAAAATAAGACAAGGGGTGAGAGGTTCACCCCTCTCTGATTTTGACTCTCAAAAACACATAATAACCACTGAAAATCCACTGGATTTCAGTGGCTAAGAGGCCAAACAAAGGCCAATGCAAAGGCTCTAAGACATGGCTCAAGATAAAATGAAATGAAGCATGCAAGGGGGTAGATGACCCCCAACAAAAAAATGATCTTAAACAAACATGTTAAGAAGCTCAAAATAAGACTTTTTCAGTTTATGACAAAGCCCAAATATGCTTGCAAACTAGGCTAAGAGATGGAACAAAACAATGCCAAAAAGAGGGAAATAGAGTGTTACCCTTGTAGCCAAAAGGACCAGCAGCTTCTGGACCAAAACAGCAAGCCTTCAACCTCTGAAAATGGGCTCCAAGATGCTTAGGTTGATAGTGGAGGTGTTGTGCTAGGAGGTGGTATGCAAAAAGGGCAAGAACTATGGAGCTTTGAAGCTAAAATATAGAGACAAATGGAGAGATATAGTGTATGCCCAAAACCAACTTCTGAACCTTTGCTAATGAGGGAGAGGGTCTCCTTTATAGCCAAAGAGGTTCAAAGCTTCTCCTAGAAGCTTAAAACCAAGCTTGAAGATCCTCCATACACGTGTATGGAGGATCAATTCTGTGCCTTCCAGCTGGCACAGCTAGCAACAACTCACAGAGACAAGACAGGGGGGAGTAGGCCGACCAGTTCAAGTGGTCGGCCGACCACCTTCCCTGGTCGGCCGACCAGGGTCAAAAGGTTCAGGTGGTCGGTGGCCCTGATTGGTGGTCTCCCAAGTGAAGGCAAGCTAGTGGTGTGGTGGAGACCAGTCAAAAGTGGCTCAAAGACCAAGGAGACCAGCTTCCTAACAAGAAAATCGACCGGTGGGAGAAAATGTGGTCTCCAAGAGAAAAGGTGGTCTCCCACCCTTGTACCACCTTCCAAACAATGAAAACAAGGTCCATGCCAAAAATGAACCAAGACGAATGCAAAAACAGGGTTCGGGGGCCAAAACGCACAGCCAGGTGCCCCGAAAACTGACTGTTAAGCATCGAAAGTGGCGTGCGACCATGAAGGTGGTCTCCCGGGCCACAGTATCCCTCTAGATAGAGGAAACAAGGTGTGTGTTAAAAACCGGAGCAAACGGAGAATGTTAAGCGGTCCCGAACCGAGGCGCACGGCCGACGGCTTTGAAAACCGGAAACTGGTCTCCAAATGAAAACAGTGGTCTACACCACAAAAAGTAGCCTACGACCACTGAGAGATGGTCTACGAGACCTCTCCCTTCCTTCGGGAAGAGAAAACAGAACCTGGTTCACAAACCGAGGCAAAGTACAAAAGAGTCCCGAAGTCCGGAGGCAAGGCTCTCAGCCGAGACTCCGTAACCTCAGAACGAGCATAACATGCGCAATCACCGAGCGCTCAATCGATGATGTCTAAGTCTTAAGGTCGGTCAAAAATGGGGTGTCTACAGTCTCAAAGGCCTTCGGTAATCCCAGGATTACTGGCCGGTTACGATGCTAAACCTATAGGGGCAGGTTTGGATCGTGACACGGCTACCTTTTTCAGCCAGGTAGTATCCTGTTTCCTGCAGAACAGAACAGAGCAGAGACTAAGGTGAAAAATAGAGCAATTTTCTAACTGTGAAACAGAAGCATTCTGGCAGCAAAACAGAGAGCATTTTTGGGTGGAAATCCGCATGCATACATGAACCATCCCTCGTCTCTCGGGGCCCGTCGTTAAAATAATGTTTTAATAATAGCATGTAGTACTTAAAGTAGTGAACTTGTAATAGTTAATTGCTTACTTAGTTTATTCTGTATTGTAACTAATTAGTTAGTTTAATTCTAACTTATATTAATTAGTTAGAGTATATAGTTAATTTTTTGTGTTGTACTTAATTAATTAGCTAAAGTAGTTCGTTAAATTTATGGTATTGTTACTAATTAGTTAGTTTAATCTTCATTCGTAATAATTAGCTAGTGTAGTTAATTGATTTCATTTGGTTTGTAATCGCTAGTTAATTCGTAGTAATAAGCTATGACATTCATTCAAACCCTCTTGCGCGAGGGCAAAAATGTAATAATGTGTATATCTTTCAACCCCCATTTCTTTCTCCCTTTTATTTACTTGCTTATAATGGATAGCATAGAGCATTATGTTTACTTAGCATTTTTCATGTACAAAGTATCCATTTGTTTCGCATACATAAAGGTTCGGTTCATCATTCTAACGACATTGTTATTTCTTACTTCGTTAAATATGTGCTCAAACCGCATGCTATCAAATTGATTCACATGCCATGTTAGTAGCCAAGCTGACTTAAATTGCACATCGCATGTGTTGCATTAGTTAGGAGCATGCATATTTTCTAATTCTTTTATTTTGTTTGGCTTGCCTTGGAGTACTAGGTGAGCATTTATTGTTTTAGCATATCGCATGTGTGTAATTGTTGCCATATCTAGCATATTTTTCATGAGGCTAAGTGCTTAATTGATATACCTGTTTGAATGCTTGTGAATGAAGGCTAATTGCTTAAATTGGGATAATTTGATTAATGTTCATATGAGATCACTTTTTCTAGTGGTACATATTCAAACACCTTTCAAAACACACATAAATCAAGTTATCCCAATTTTCGCAAATTAGTCTATACTTGCGTGCGTCACATAGTAAAATTAGCCTAATAATCGGAATAAGAGCATGTAATATAAATAAGAATCACATCAAGATTAGTAGTGGCCGATCTTTGATCGGGCAAGTGAAGTGCTCAATTCATGACCTTTCCCTCTCGTACCTAAGTTCCCGAGCCGAGATACTTTGGTGATGACGGATAGGTGGCATTTGGCACGAGTCTCGAGTTTCCTAAATTTTTTAAAAATATTTAGGTGGCGACTCTATAATCTGGCAAAGCAGTCAATTTTTGGCATTTTTGATTCGAAATCGATTTTCTAAAAGATTTGTCGGATTTGAACTCATTTGTGTTTATCTATTTCACATTGCACGAGTGGAATCAGATTCAGAACCATGGGAGTCTGAATTGTAGGGCTAGTTGTATCCGAAAGGAGCACGAAAAGTAAGCTACAACTTGTGATTGAACAAAGCCACTGACAATCTTCGTCTACCGTTTCACTGCTTTCCGTTGCTGTAAACGATGCCACCGCCATAGCTAAACAACAATCCCAATATCAACAGATCATCATAACTATCAAAAATTACAAAACAAAATCCAATTTTCAACCCTAGATCAAAAATCACAACACTAAGATATTTTCGGGTCATCTCCATCAACAGTCTTCAAACCTTACAATTCCATTATAAACCAGAAACCATGTGTCACGACCTAAACCCGCCCCTATAGGTTTAGCATTGTAACCAGCCAGTAATCCTAAGATTACCAAAGGCCTCTGACACAGATTAACAAAATAAGGGGCTAGTGGAACCAAATATAAAAACTATGATGTCCATAGAGTTGTGCAGACATACATGAAACATAAATTTAAAACTTATAATACATATATTATGACGTCATACTTGTGTTATCACATCATCACATATACAGATAGAACAGAAAAGGGCTTAGCCTTATATACAGTAGAACCTTTCTTCTTCTTCTTCTTTTCATTTTTTTTTTTCACAGAAGACAAGATCACTTGCGAATTTCGGAACTTCCACGGGAGACACACAAGTTGGCTTGACACAATAGATCTCCAGGCAGCATCTTAAGACTAGTCACGCACCTGATCACCTACATACATACATAATACAATGAGCTAGAGCCTAATGAACAACAATAGAGTACAGGTTTTACGAATGATGTCCATAACAGATTCAAAAATCAGAATTCAAATCATAAACAAATTCGTATACATATTCAGATTTTGCATATAGTCATAAGTGGTACCTCCATTAGCGCTAACATATCAAATTGGTCATAAAGACCTACGTGTAGAGTAGGTGGTCATAAAGACCCATATACAGAGCAGATAAGCGGTTATGCATAACCAGTTCCATAATTGAAACCTACCTGAAACCCTGGTACCAGGTAGCAGATAACATATATCACATGATGTTAAGGATACCACGAATACATTTCAGAAAGCTAGACAATTATTCATGATTTACAAAATAACATTTCAGAAAACAGATCATTTTATTTCCTTCAGAAAATACTTATTGTCACAACCCAAACCTGCCCCTGTAGGTTTAGCGTCGTAACTGGCCAATAATCCTTGGATTACGAAAGGCCTCTTAACATAATAATGCATAATTAGGGATTGCGGAAGTAAATACATAAAATATACATAGTTCATCGAGTTGTGAAGACATACATGGGACATATAATCTTAAACTTTTATAAACATACAAGTGACGTCAAAAGATACAGTATTTATACGTCACTTCATGTACATAAAAATAGAGAAACTTGTTCACGGAGTAAAAGAAACAAAGTACATTCATAACAACACAGCCACTAAACTTGACTTAGTCTGGAACCTCCTTGGGAGGTGCAAAGGTTGGCTGACAAAAACTAAGACGCCAGGTCCTCAACTCTGAGCCTGGTCATGTGCCTGATCACCTATATATATAATATAAATAGTGAACAGGAGCCTAGTGAATAATAATAGAGTAAAGGATTAAATGAATGATGTTCCATAACTAAGCTAGTTCACATTCGTATGCTTATTCAATTCATATACAGAATTCAGAATTCATGCTTGATCATACATGGTTTATCCGTTAGCGCTAACAGATCATATACAGAGCATCACAGATTGTACTTCTCAGTTCCATAGAGGAACATCCGGCCGGGTATGGATGACTTGTCAGTTCTATAAAGAAACCTCTGGCTGGGTACAGAAAACTTGTCAGTTCCATAAGGGACCTCCAGTCCGAGTATAGATAGCATACTTGGATCATAGCATAATATCACAAACATTTGTTAGAGTTGGACAATCATTCATAGTATAAAACATGGCATTTCATAGAACAAATCTTATTCCATATACAGAAAATAATTTAACTTAAACATAACTTTACTAAGTTATTACTCACAGATAACAGATGGCTCCAAGTAACCGATAAAGTAGGCAATTCAGATATCTTGTGGCACGTGACCTACACAAATATAGAACGAATACGTACTAAATTACACACCAAAAATCATTAACTTAGTTTTTTCTTGTCTTGGTGTGTTTCTACTTCTTTATCCTCATTATGGTGTCTTGATCTTGGCCTATGAATGCCTAGGACGGAAAGATGATGCAAAAATGCACTTGAAAACACTTAACAAAAAGTGCTAAAAACAGGGTCCTCGCTCGAGCGTGACTTACGCTCGAGCGGACATATAAAATGTGAGTGGTCGCTCGAGCGCAAGATCTGTCGCTCGAGCGGCCTGTAAACTTTTGCAAAAATGCTGGTTACTTGATTTTTCCGCTCGACGCTCGCTCGACTCTCGCTCGAGCGTGAGAGACATGCCCTCGCTCGAGCACAACTTTTGTCACTCGAACGTGCTGCAAAACATAAGAACTTCTGGAAGCTTGCATTTCACGCTCGAGCAGACTTCTGGTTACTCGAGCGGAAGTGCACACTCTCAGAGTGGTCGTTGGAGCGTAGATTCCTATGCTCGAGCGTATGAACAGAATTCTGGAATCTCTAGAATTGCTTCCAAGGTGCAAATCTTGATTTCAACACTTCAAAACTAATCATTTGGGCAAAAAACTTGAGGAAACTTGTCTAAACTTAAAAAACATTAAGAATTAAAGGTCATTTCATGAAATCAAGGTCCATAAGCTTAATGATTGAGCAAAATTCAAACTTGAATTGTGAAAACATGACATGAATATGACATGCATTGAGTGATTTGAGCTTCAAGTTTCCAAATCATAAGCACATGAGATGTTTGGATCAAAGACATGTTGAATTCCTTGAACAAAACCCAAGTATAGACATGCATGTGGAGATTCTTGAAAATCAACTTTTCAAATTATGAGAATTATGCATGCTTGAATGCATGATACACTCCCAAAATCAAATATCTAGGCTTAATTCTTGCCTTCCTATAGGATTTATTTTGAATTCATGAGTTGGCTAACTTAATTATATTATCAAAAGCTTGAGTTCTCACCTAAACTTCTCAATTGAGCTTCAAGTAGACCAATTCTTGAGTAATCAAGTTAATCCTCCCTAGTTCTCTTTGATTCTCAAGCAAGTCCCACTTTGGTTGAATTCAAGTCTACATCCCTTTCACTCTCTCTTACGTTTGTGTGTGTGAGTAAACTCAAAAATGTATTGAAATTGAAAGAAAGAGATGAGTGGAGCATATAGGGAGTCTTATATAGGCTCACTTGGTGGTAATTAATTAAAGTTAATCAAATGGGCATTAAATTAATCCAATTTAATCGTTCTGAATCGAATTTCAATTAAACCTACCATAAAATTCTAAAAATTCTAATGAACTCAAAAATAAAGTCAATTTCTGAATCAGATGCCGATAAGGCCTTCAATTCACAAACTGAAACGAAAACATGAACAGATCCTCTTACGTTAAACAGATATAAACACAAATAATGCAATGCACATGTAATTAACTCAGAATTTCTTCTTAATTACTTGTTAGGTATACTTAAGTATGGATTAATGTTAATCATGGATCGGGGTTGTTACACGTATAGTCAAATATAGCTTTACAGAGTTGTTACTCACAGATAACCCTAGAAGTAAAGCGGACAGAGCAGATTGATTAGGCGGATGATAACAAGTGACCTACACAAACATGTGACAGATACACATTGAAACACACACTTTGTTGACGTTTAAACTTATTAATTTTGTTTCTTGGTGTGTTTCTAATTCATTTCATCGTTATTGTAGCCTAAGATGCAATGATGATGCAAAAATGCACTTGAAAACACTTTGTGAAATTTTAGAAACATGATAATTCGTTGAGCGGTCTTTTGGTCGCTAAAGCGGATCCTTTGGTCTGCAAAAGTACTGGATACTCTTATTTTACGCTCGAGTTAACTTTTGGTCGCTCGAGCCAAGACTAAAAATAAAAGGTGGTCGCTTGAGTGGTCTTTTGGTCGCTCGAGCGAACCGTCAAACTCTGAAAAAGTATTGAGAGCTCCCAAAGTACACTCGAGCGAAGGTTCCACCGCTCTAGCAAATAGTGCGAATTCTGAAATTTCCAAATTTGCTCTTCAAGTCCAAAACTCAATTTTAACACATCAAAGCTCATTCTTTTGGGCCAAAATGAAAAAAAACATGCAGAAACTCATAACACATCATGAATCAAAAATCGTTTCACAAGGTCAAGGCCCAAAAGCATGTCAATTGTTCAAAATCGCACTTGAAACTCCATATGGATTACATGCAAGAATTGACATGAATCCAAAACATGAATAATTGAGATATAATGGTATGAAATGGGATGAATTCACAAACCAAAGCTAAGATAAATACATGCATGTGAGAATTTTTTGGAAATAACTTCAAAATGTGATGAAATGAGCATGCATGCATGGAGTAATCTCATTTCTACATTCTAAGCTCAAGAATTCACTTGAATTCTTACACTATATAGCTCCAATTTATGAGTTAAAGATTGTATTCATACCTAGAAGTCTTCAAGTCTTCTATTCTTAGCAATTCCTTGAACAATTCTTCCAATCCTCTCTAATTCTCCTCTTATTCTTCTTTGAATGTTGTATCATCTCTCTCTAGCTCTCACTCTTTCTCTCATGTTGGTCTCAAAGATGAGGAAATGAATGTATAGAACATTTTTAAGCTCTTGTATTAGCCTTATATAAGTTTCATTAGCATTAGGCTAATTAAGCGTGACTAGAGTTAAGCTAGTTCAACTTAATTATTAATTTATTCTAATTATTTGAGTCCAAATCGAATTCTAATTAAACTTACCATAAAATCTTAAAAATCCCAAATAACATGTGAACCTAGGCAGCTTCGTATTCAGATGTCGATAAGGCCTTCAATTCGCATGTCAAAACGAAAATTCAAACAGATATTCCTACGTTAAACAGATAAAATCACAAATAACACATGAAATGCACAATTAACACATGATTTCATCTTAATTACTTATTAGGCATTCTTAATCACGAATTATTAACTAATTATAGATCGAGGTTGTCACACCATCACATACTGACCATCATTTAACAAAGATATCTTTGGGTTATGCTTAGCGTGAGCTTGTCTTAGCTTTTCCACAATAGTTATATGAGAACCCAGTGTCAATCCACATAGAAGAACAATGATTCCTCCACGGTTTGTGAATTCAGACCTCGGCAATGAAATTGAATATGGGTACGACTCAAATTGATTCTTTGTAGTCTTTTTCATATCGTTTTGAGCTTTTCTTGATTTAAGATCATCCAAAAGCTTCTTTCCCAATTCAAATGCCTCTTTCGCCGACTCCAAAATCCCTGAAAACACATTTTTAGTACTATTATTCTTAACATTATTCTCAAAATTCAAACTCGATAGAGTTTTGTACCCTCTAATTCGCCTCTCGGGCCTTCTTGATTGTGAAGGTTAGTGATTCGAATCTTTTAGAGGGACTTCCAAGGGCCAAATCGGAGTTTCTTTTGCTATCAATTCTTATTCACTTTAAAGCTCTAGAGTCCGAGATAATGCATCATTGAAGAACCCATTCAAACCCTCTTGTGTCATAGTACTAAACCCAGTTCTAAGCACAAAAGGAACTTCTAGAATAACCATGAACACATATAAAAACCCAACACTAATCAAAATTTGAATCGATCTCTGTTGACTCAGATGGCCTCAGCCGATTAGGGTTTAGGGTTTTGGTTAAAACTCTCTCATTTTTAGGGGTTTTCTCTCCATCATGTCACCATACATCTCTCACAATCGCGACGCCATCACCTCATTACTTTTATTCTAAAATTGCGATATCAACCGCCTTGCCATCACCTTACGCTGCCTTATCATCCCTCATAGGCCCTCGACGCCACCTCCCTCTTCCTCCCCCAACTCTTCAACAACACCTCATCTTTCTCTCTCTCTCTTTTGTGTACAAAGATATATACACACACATCTCCCCCCACATATATATATATATATATATCATTGAGTTAAATGGGAGTGAGTTAACTCACTTTGAGTTAGATGGATTAATCATTGAGTTAATTAAGAGTGAGAGGAAATTGACTTTTTTGCCCTTAAAAACTTTGCACATGTTGTCCATGTGGGCCTTTTCCGTCCAAATGCTTAACACACTACAAGAAAATGGGGCTTAAAAGACGGAACTTTTTGCGACCGCACATTTGTCGTCGCAAAAAATGACTTTTTGCGACAACACAACTTGCCGTCGCAAAAAATGTGACTTTTTGAGACGGCACAACTTGTCGTCGCAAAAAATAGAGTATTTGCGACGGCAGAAATTGTTGTCGCAAAAAAAAAAAAAAGAGTATTTGCGACGGCAAAGATTGCTGTCGCAAAAAAATAGAATTTTTGTGACGGCACCAGCTGCAGTCGCAAAAAAAAAAAGAAGAGTTTTTTGCGACTGTAATAGGTATCGTTGTAAAAAAAAAAAAAAAGTAAAATATATATATATATATTGTGGCTTTGAGACGGCTTCATATATATAGTCACAAAATGGTTTAAATAAATGCAACAGTATTTTTCTGTCACCAAAAAAAAAAAAAAATGACGTCGTCTTACTCTTTTGAACATTTCTTTTTTCACTCATTTTTTCATCTTCTTATCTCTCTGTCTCTGTCTCACTTCTCTTTCTCTCTCTTACTCATCATTCTTCCCTGTCTATCTCTCTCTTTTTCTATGTGTCTCTGTCTCTCTTTCACTCATCACTCTTCTCTGTCTGTCTGTCTCTCTCTTTCTCTCTGTGTCTCTGTCTCTCTTCTCTTTCTCTCTCTCACTCATCACTCTTCTCTGTCTATCTGTCTGTCTGTCTCTTTTTCTCTTTGTGTCTCTCGCCCATCTCTCTCTTCTCTGTGTCTCTATCTCTCTTCTCTCTCTGTCTCTCTTCTCTTTCTCTTTTCTTTATCTCTCTCGCTCTTTAGCTGATCTTTTTTTGTTTCTCTCTCGTTTATCTCTTTTCGCGCTCTCTCTCTCTCTCTCTCTCTCTCTCTCTCTCCTCTGTCTATCTCTTTTCATTCATTTTTTCGTCTTCCTCTCTCTTTTCTTTTTCTCTCTTTCACCTATCACTCTTCTCTCTTCTCTGTCTGTCTGTCTATCTGTCTCTCTTTCTCTCTCTGTGTTTCTTACTCATTTATCTTTTCTATCATCTCTTTTCTCTCTCTGTCTCTTTCGCTCATCTCTCTTCTTTCTATCCCTCTCGCCCATCTCTCTTCTCTCTATTTCTCTCATCTCTCATCTCTCTCTGTCTCTCTCACTCATCTCTCTCTCTCTCTCGTTCATCTCTCATCTCTCTATGTCTCTCTCTCTTATCTCCCTTCTCTTTATCTCTCTCTTTGTCTCTCTCATTCATCTCTCTTCTCTCTTTGTCTTTTTTTCTGTCTCTCACTCTCTATCTTTTTCTCTTTTTGTCTCTCTCACTCATCACTCTTTT
This sequence comes from Camellia granthamiana, assembly GCA_036172215.1. Classification (NCBI taxonomy): domain Eukaryota; kingdom Viridiplantae; phylum Streptophyta; class Magnoliopsida; order Ericales; family Theaceae; genus Camellia; species Camellia granthamiana. Next base: position 63,966,136 of record CM069903.1, on the reverse strand, counting down.
CTGTCTGTCTGTCTTTGTCTCTGTTTCTGTCTCTCTCTCTCTTTCTCTCTTTGTCTCTCGCTCATCTCTCTTCTCTTTATCTCGTTCATCTCTCTTCTCTCTATCTCTCTCATCTCTCTTCTTTCTCTATCTCTCTCGTTCATTTCTCTTCTCTCTGTCTCTCTCGCTTATCTCTCTCTCTCTATGTCTTTCTCTTGATCATCTCTTTTCGCTCTCTTTCTCTCTCTCTCTTTGTCTATCTCTCGCCCATCTCTTGTTTCTCTCTCTTTTTCTGTCCGTTTCTTTCTCTTTCTCTCTGTCTCTATATCTCTTTCTCTCTCTCACTCATCACTCTTCTCTCTCTCTCTTTGTCTGTTTGTCTGTCTCTCACTCTTTTCTTTCTCTATGTTTGTCTTTCTGTCTGTCTGTCTGTCTCTCCCATTGTCTATCTCTCCCTTTGTCTCTCTCATTCATCACTTTGTCTCTATCTCTCTCTGTCTCTCTTTTCTATCTGTTTCTCACTCATCTCTCTCTCACCACCCATCTCCTCTACCACCTTCACTACTACTGCAAATGTCATTCCACTACCACCATTATTACCACTATTGCCACTCCACCTCTATGACTACCATTACTACCACCATCGCTACCACTCCACTACCATTACCACTATTGCTACCACTACTACTACTACTATTACCTTTCCTTCACCACCGCCACTCCATCTCCTCTACCACTATTACAATTTCACCACTAATCTCCTTCGCCATCACCACTACCACCACCACCACCATCACCTCTTATCCACTACCTTCACCACTACCACAAAAAATTAGCTCTTAATTTTTAGTACAAAAAAAAAAAATGGGCCACGAAAAAATATTTTTCATTGACCACAAAAAAATTAACTTTATTTTAACGGAAAATATTTTTCATTAAAATATTACCCCTACTTCTACCAAATAAACAAAAATTTCATTAAAATAAAAATGAAACAAATTTCCCCCATTTTTTCACTAACTCACCCAACCCGCCTGCCCAAACTTAATTTCCCCTATTTTTTTCCTTCCGTCTTTCCCCCATTTTTTTCCTCTCTCTTACTCATCACTCCTCTCTGGCTCTCTCATCTCTCTCCGCTCTTTATCTCTCTCTCTCTATGTCTCTCTCTCTCTCTATCTCTTGTTCATTTCTTTTTGTTCTCTCTCTCTCTCTTTCTATCTCTCTCTGTGTCTATCTCTCGCTCATCTTGTTTCTCTCTCTTTTTTTCCATCTCTCTCTCTCTCACACTCATCACTTTTCTCTCTGGCTCTCTCATCTCTCTCTTGCTTATCTTTCTTCTCCCTCTCACTCTTTCTATATCCCTTGTTCATCTCTTTTTGCTATATCTCTCTCTCTTTGTCTATCTTTCGCTCATCTTGTTTATCTCTCTCTTTTTTCTTTCTTTCTCTCTCTCTCTCTCTCACTCATCTCTCTTCTTTCTCAATCGTTCATTTCTCTCAATCACACTCATCTCTTTCTCTGAGCCCATTGTTGTTGAAAGAGGAAAAAGTCAAAAAATGAAATGGGTCTCTCTTTCTCACTGTGTCTCTCGCTCATTTCTCTTCTCTCTCTCTTTCACTCATCTATCTTCTCTATTTCTCTTCTCTATCTCTCTCATCTCTTTTCAAATATTTTTTTTTCAATTAATTTTTTTTTCAATTATAATGTGTATGATCCCATTGTCATAAATAATAAAAAAATAAATATAAATATTTAGGCCTAGACAAACATGTTTTTAGTTTATGTTTTTAAATTTTTTAAACATTTTATTCAAATCAAACGCGTTTGTAATTTATGTTTTTCTAAAAATAAATAAAAACCAATTTATAAAATTTTTGTACACATAAACAAAAATCATAAACGTTACCAAACGCTGCCTTAAATTTTCATTTGTGACGGTTATTCTTGATGTCGCAAAAAAAAAAAAAAAACTCAAAATCTGATTGGCACTCATTTTTCCCCCCTCAACCAAAAACCCCCAAATCTCAAATCCCTAATTTTTGAACCACAAAAATCCTTATCTCTTTATCTCTCTCTCGCGACTGTAAGCAAGGCAGACGATGGCGTCGAGCGATATCATCGATCAATCCTTCCTGTATCTCTCTCTCTCTCTTCCTCCCTGTATCTCTCTCGATGATATCATCGATCAATCCTCTGCGGTAAGTGCTCATCATCGATTCACCTCTGTTTGATTCATTTTATTATATTTCTAGATCCTTCGTAGTAAGGGTTCATTGATCGATTCACCCTACGAATGTCAATCTCTACATGCAGGTCATTATTCCTAACCCTAAGAATGTTCATCCTCCAAATCCACTCCATTGACACGCGCCGCCCCTTCTCCTCCTCCGCCATCACCAGCAGCTCCGCCGCAAAGCCTAGCAACCACCTCGTTCCCTTTTCTATTCCCATTCTAGTTCTCGTTCCATATACTAGAACAACCCATTTTTCATTTCGTTCCTAATTTATAGTTTTTGATTTCTAATTCGTGCTTCCATTTTTCTAACTTGTCTTCTGCAGGGTTCATTGCTATGATTGCAACTTTGGCTAGTCGAGATGTGGTAAGGTCACAGGATCATGATGTTGTACATAACTGCCTACTCTTATTTTATTTTATTTTTTATATATAATTTTTTCAAAAATTTTCTATCCATTCTCATCGTAGTTAGATTACAAAACCACCTATTTTTATCTCTAAGATAGTCGATCCAAACTCTCTGTAGTTAAAATGTCCTGTGTTATGCATAGATGGAGAAATTTAACAGTAGATATATGGTTGCGGAACTCCAGGTTCAAACCTAGTTCATCTTTGATTTAGTAATGTATTAATTAGTGATCAAACGGGGGAAACTTGTATATTCTTGAACATTTATAAGAACATTTATAAAAACTGTGGAAGTAGGAGGAGAGGGATATAGAATGAGAGCTCTGTATGAAGAGGGAGTGAAATAATTAGAGATAAGAATACAAAGAAAAGCAAGGTTTTTCCCTCTATGCCCCCCCTCATTTTCCTGGAAAATAACATGATGATTCTCTCTCTCTCTCTCTTTCTATGCACTTCTGAATTGTTTTATCTTATGTTTGGTAAAGCTCTCCTGGTCACAGAAACTGGTTAGGAAATGGTTCAACATCAAGAGCAAAACTAAGGAATTTCAGGCAGATCATGAAGTTGTTTATGGGGGTGAGTACATTTTGTTTCTGTCTAGGTTTCTTGAAATTGTTTCCTTTTATTCAATTTAGGGTTCCAAAAGACCTGGCCCTCCATTGTTCAAGCTGCTAATCTCATTTCTTACCCTTAGTCTGGCTCGACTCAGTGGAGGTTCTTGTCCTTTAATGTCCTAGAAAGTAAATAAAATCTTTAGTTTCAAGTTTTCTTGGCAGCCAAACAAATTAGTGAATATACCTCTGTCCTTATCTATATTTTCTAGAATACTATTTGGATCATACTTGCTCTGTTGCTTATTTTTCCTTCTTCTTTAAATTTAAAAATCTTGTCAATTATTTGTGTTGCTATATTATATTATAAGATTTGAATTGGTGCATAAACACTGATTTGTCTTTCAGGTGGTGATGTGGAATGGAGAAATAGCTTCTTAGAGAGGGAACCATGTACACTTAAGAAAAGTAGAGCATGTTCTCTCTCTCTCTCTCTCTCTCTCTATATATATATATATATATAACATATATGTGTATACAGATCTGCTATTCCTTTGCAAACCTCCCAAAATTTGACAAGTATGTTGTTTAGGGGAAATTGAGATTTGATTTTCCATTTTATGTTATTATTCCTAATCTCGTTCGCCCAATAGTGAACATTTATGTGAGATGAACTTGTATAGTCTTGAAAGTTTGGCTCTTTGACCATAGATTACAAAGATACTAAAATAAACTACAAATCCCTGTGGAAATGTAAGGGGGATCTTGGAAAATCATGATTATACTAGATTTTTTTGGGGGGAAAATGTCTGATAATTCTAGTACTTGTATGAGTTTGGCTTTGTTATGGTTCTAGGTTTTCCTAAAATATTGTGCATTAGAATGGTGGGCCCCATTTCTAGACCGTTATATAGAGGTAACCTTAGTTGCTTATATTTATATTTATATTTATGACGGGACTCGAATCGGGTTCCCGATTTGGGAGTTAGGGCCGGATTTCACTCTTAAGAAACAAACTAGTTTCTTAAGAAACTTAGAATTTGAGGTGTTAATGCCCCAAAATACCAAACGGCGTCGAATTAGCACGAAACTTGGCACACACGACCGCCTAGGCACGAGAGACTTGTGGGAGAAGACGGGACTCCAATCGGGTTCCCGGTTTGGGAGTTAGAGCCGGATTTCGGTCTAAGCAAACTAACTTCTTGAGAAATTTGAATTCGAGGTGTTGACGCCCCAAAATCACCAAACGGCGTCGGTTTGGCACGAAACTTGGTACACACGACCGCCTAGGCACGAGAAACTAGTGGGAGAAGACGGGATTCCAATCGGGTTCCCGGTTTGGGAGTTAGAGCCGGATTTCACTCTAGGCAAACTAGTTCCTTAAGAAATTTGAATTCGAGGTGTTGACGCCCCAAAATCACCAAACGGCGTTGGTTTGGCATGAAACTTGGCACACATGACCGCCTAGGCATGAGAGACTTGTGGGAGAAGACGGGACTCCAATCAGTTTCCCGGTTTGAGAGTTAGAGCCGGATTTCACTCTAGGCAAACTGGTTCCTTAACAAACTTGAATTCGAGGTATTGATTCCCCAAAATCACCAAACGGGGCCGGATTAGCATGTAACTTAGCACACATGACCGCCTAGGCACGAGAGACTTGTGAGAGAAGACGGGGCTCGAATCGGGTTCCCGGTTTGGGAGTTAGAGTCGGATTTCACTCTAGGCAAACTAGTTCCTTAAGAAACTTGAATTTGAGGTGTTGACACCCCAAAATCACCAAACTGTGTCAGTTTCGCACGAAACTTGGCACACGACCGCCTAAGCATGAGAGACTTGTGGGAGAATACGTGACTCCGATCGGGTTCCCGGTTTGCGAGTTAGAGGCGGATTTCACTTTAGGCAAACTAATTCCTTAAGAAACTTAAATTCAAGGTGTTGACATCCTAAAATACCAAATGGGGTCGGATTAGCACGAAATTTGGCACACATGACCGCCTAGGCATGAGAGACTTGTGGGAGAAGACAGGGCTTGAGTCGGGTTCCCAGTTTGGGAGTTAGAGCCGGATTTCGGTCTAGGAAAACTAGTTTCTTAAGAAATTTGAATTCGAGGTGTTGACGCCCCAAAATCGCCAAACGGTGTCGATTTGGCACGAAACTTGGCACACACGACCGCCTAGGCACGAGAGACCTGTGGGAGAATACGGGACTCCAATCGGGTTTCCGGTTTAGGAGTTAGAGCTGGATTTCACTATAGGTATACTAGTTCCTTAAGAAACTTGAATTCGAGGTGTTGACGCCCCAAAATCACCAAACGGGGTCGGATTAGCACGAAACGTGGCACACGAGAGACTTGTGGGAGAAGACGGGGCTCGAATCGGGTACCCGGTTTGGGAGTTAGAGCTAGATTTTGGTCTAAGCAAACTAGTTCCTTAAGAAATTTAAATTCGAGGTGTTGACGCCCCAAAATCGCCAAACGGCGTCGGTTTGGCACGAAACTTGGCACACACGACCGCCTAGGCACGAGAGACTTGTGGGAGAAGACGGGACTCCAATCGGGTTCCCGATTTGGGAGTTAGAGCCGGATTTCACTCTAGGCAAACTAGTTCCTTAAGAAACTTGAATTCGAGGTGTTGATGCCCCAAAATCACCAAACGGAGTCGGATTGGCACGAAACTTGGCACACATGACCGCCTAGGCACGAGAGACGTGTGGGAGAAGACGGGCTCGAATCGGGTTCCCGGTTTGGGAGTTAGAGCCGTATTTCTATCTACCCAAAATTATTTACTTAATTATCTTTGTAATTATATAGTAGTTAATTTTTTATGTTTTTTTGTAATTAAAATATTAACATATAAGTATATTGTCATTGCCGTTTGGTAACACTTACGTTTTTAGTTTTCTGTTTATATTTACAAAAATTTTAAAAACTCAAATAAAAACTTGTTTGGTAAAATTTTTGATTTATAAATCAGTGGTCTCAGTTTATAAATTTGGTTAAAAAATGAAAACACAAAAAATGTGTTTCCATTTTGAGTTTTTAGTTTTTTTTTTTTTTACCACCCAACACTAGCCACCACCCACTACCATTTTCCACCACCGTCTTCCGCCACCACCACCCACCACCCACCCCCCACCACCACCTGCCACCACCACTCACCACCCACCCACCAGCCACCTACCACCCACCTGCCACCCACTCGCCACCACCACCCACCCCTCGTTACCACCATTACCACCCACCTACCATCCACCCGCCACTACCATCCATCGCTCGCCACCACCACCTGCCAGCTACTTGCCACCACCTGCCACCCACCACCACCACCACCACCACCACCCACCACTACCACCACCATCACCCACCACCCACCCGCCACCCACTTGCCACCACCACCCACTCGCTACCACCTACCACCGGCCACCGTCACCCAGCCATCCACCACCACCACCACCTGTCACCTATCCGCCACCCACCTGTCACCACCACTCGCTACCATTACCACCCACTCGCTACCACCCACCACCGTCACCTACCCACCCACCATCACCCCCACCCACCACCACCCGCCACCGTCACCCACCTACCCGCCACCACCACCCGCCATGCGCCATCTACCTGCCACCACCACCCACCACCCGCCACCACCACTACCACCACCCACTCGCTATCACCCGCCACCGTCATCCACCACCACCAGCTACCTGCCACCACCCACCACCACCAACTACCCACCACCCACCGTCACCACTTTCCACCACCGTCTTCCGCCACCACTTGCCATTTCTCACTTTTTTTTTTTATATTTTTAAATTTTTTAAAACATTTTGTCAATTACCAAACGCGTTTGTAGTTTATGTTTTTCTAAAAATAAATAAAAAATAAACAAAAACCAGTTTATAAAATTTTTGTAAATATAAACTGAAAACGTAAACGTTACCAAACACAATTATTTTTATTTTTTATTTTCAGATATTTCCCAGTAGCTGTTTGTTTCTTGTGGAATGCAGGCGTGTGAAGATTGTGATTAACTTTTGTTTTTGTTACCCACGGAAGAATCATGACGAAAACTTTTGTTTTTGATTTACGTTATTTTGAATTGTGAACAACATTATATATTTAAACATTGTATATGTATTATGCAATATTATGTAGTGGGATAATTTTGTTGATGTGTTGTTATGAATGGAAGAATATTTTTATTATGGATGAATTGTTATTTTTATACTGAAATTTTTATATTATTATGTAATTATCGGTTTATTTTTCAGTTATTTTTCATTTAATACGGGTAATTTTCATATTTTTAATAATTTTATTGCATTTTTTTTTTGTTTTTGAGACGGCACCACACCGTCTCAAAAAACATTAGAATCAGATTGTTTTTGCGACATAAGCAATACCGTCGCAAAAGATATTGGTAACAATTAAAAAAAACCTTTCGCAACGGTATTATTTGTCGTTGCAAATAACCTTTTAGAGACGGCATCGTCGTGCTGTCTCAAATAATCTTTTAGCGACGGCAGGTTACCCGTCACAATAAAATACTTTCACGACTGCATTTTTGCCGTCGCAAATAACACTTTTAGCAACGGCAACACAGTGTCGTCTCAAAAAATCTCATATTTTTACATATTAATGGCAACGGCAGAATTCCGTCGCAAAAAGGCAACTTTGCTGTCGCAAAAAAAAAGGCGACGGCATTGTGTCGTCGCTAAAACCTTTTAACAACGCCCTTTATTGCAACCCCCCACTTGCCGTCGCTAAAAGTCATCTGCCGTCGCAAAAAAACTTTTGAGACGGCATTTTGAGTATTTGCGACGGCATTTTGCCATCGCAAAAAGTCAATTTTTTTTGTAGTGACAGAAGTTATGTACTAGACTAGATTGATACAAAATATAAAATTTAGGGTCAAAATCAAGCAAAATGAAATTAAAAGGACCAAAATGACACAACGTGTAAATTACAGAGACCATTTGTATAATTTGCCCTTTTTAATATGTGTTTGGTTGAAGATCATATAATATGTGGTTGTTTTATTGATATTTTTTTATGGTTATCATATAATAGATGGTTGTATTTGTTGTTAATAGATATTTTTTTATGGTTATCATGTAATGGATAATTATTAGGCTTTTAATGCATAATCGATATGTTTAATATAAGAAATGTTTTTAGTTTTGGATTTTTTAATTTAATGGATTAGTTTAATAATGACATTAATATGTTTAATATATGAAATATTTTAGTTTTGGATTTTTTAATTTAATAGATTGGTTTAATAATAATATTAAAGTTGTCACTATATTTGACTGTTGAAAAAATAAAACTAATTTAACGAAATTAAATATCATAAAACTTTATTTTAAAAAAATATTTCTACTCTCCCAAAAGATAAAATTATATAAAAATGATGTGTTTTTAATTTTTTTTCACTAATTTAATAAAAATAGATTATGAAAACCAAATCAAACAGAATTTTATAACAAAAAAAGTTTCAACATAATTATTCATTAAAAAAAAGGCCATTATATTTCAAACAACATATAAGTTAACCAATACAAAATAAGTTATATGACGACTTTGCCCTTTAAATGGAACAACAATATCTTCAACTATCCTTATTTGGAACGAGATTTAGAATTTAGGGTCAAATGTATGACAATTGAAAAGCCAGTGATCAAAGTGACACAAGTTCCAAATTATAAGGGTTGTTAATGTTATTCGCCCAATTGTTGTAGATAAAAGTATGGCGAAATTCTATTTCTACACATCTATTTACCTTAGTGCATACACTTAATGAAATTTTATTTTAATGAAAATCATACCCTAAAGTAAAATGACTATAATGGACATCAAAATATACCTTTAATATTCTAATTTTGTTTATACACATCTTTTTAAAACAAAAAAAATCTCAATATACATCCTTTAGTCAAAAAAACTCTAATTTATCTATTGTTCCTCACGTGTTCCATTCTTTCTCACTTGCATATAAAGTAATATGAACATTTTTTGGAAAACAAGAAAGAAAATGTGCAATAGAAACTAAATGCCAAAGCTTTCAAATAAAACTCAACTCCAAAAACATAAAAATCAAGAAAAGAACTCTAAAATTTAGAAGTAATAGTTATGATTCTGTAGAGATTGAAACAGTGGGGGTTTATGAAAAAGAGAGAAACTGATGAGCAATGAACATTTCTTGGGGAAAAAAGAAAGCAAATGTGCAATCTTACCAAAGAGAAATAATGGAAAATTGAAGCTATGCTTTGATTGATTATCAAGAAAATGTGTAAGCCCATCTTTGTCTTCTCTCTGATTAGCTCTAGTGACTTTTAACCCAAGTTCCAGAAGTTTTGGATATTTTTTCTAGGTATGGTTCTTTTAGTACTAGGAAAGAGAGAGAAAGTGATTGCCATGGATTCGTTGGATGGATTGGATTGGATAAATATATGCTTGGAGGACATAGTGATGGATTATGGAGAGGTTTTAATGCCATTACCACAAACGAAGGTATCAACCATGAAAACCACTTCTTCGATTGCTTGCTTTCTTGGTACACTATTGAACTCTGAGTCGCCGGTGCCACCGCGGTCGGAGGAGGAGGCGGCGGAGTCTCTACATCGGTAGGGTGGATCATGTTGCCACTCAACCGTAAAGAGACCTTGATTTGGATCTCTGGCGGTGGCTCTCAACTATCGAAGCTCAAAATGCGATTACTGTAGATGGATTGGAGATTGAAGAAGAGGACTGTGGTCTTCAATGAAGGATTGTGGACTGTGCACTTTGACTATGGTCTTTTTTGTCTGGAATGGAACCTTAACAAGTCTACAATTTTCAATAAGTGTGTAGAAAGAGAGTTAAGGTGGTGTGTGTACAATGGTATAAGTGAAGTGTATAATTGAAACATTTAGTATATGGATTGAGAATAATAATTAATAATCAAATTAATAAGTGTGTGCACTAATAAATGATGTGCACTAAGATAAGTACGTGTGTGAAAATAATTTTTTTTTAAAGTGTTACATGATGAAATAATTATATTGATCAAATAATTATCTCAATTATCTGGTAACTATGGCTCACTTTTCTGTTTGTGGCATGGGTAATATTTGTGTGTGTGAGCTAACTAGTGTTTACATTATTAAAAATTAGTGGGTGGCACACACGATGCGTGTGCAATTCAAATAATTAATAATAAAAATAAATAATAAAGAATTTAATATCATAATATGTATGTTGTTTAAGTGATAAGTATCTTCTTAATGAAACCTAAAGTCCTAGATTCAAAACTTGTTTATGTTGTATGATGAAACAGCGTGTTCCAAATGAAACGGGTCGGATTGATCCACGCTTCCCAAACCAGTATCCGAGGTACCAAGCCCACAGTGGAACCTGCACAAGAGTTCAACGGGGAACGGGGAGTCCCCCAGCGAACCCTCCGATGAGCAAGTTAGAAAGAGAGATGGAATGTAGAGATAGATTAGTGATAGAAAAGCTTAACCTTCTTTTTGTCTTCGACGTCTGCTATATCCTCTGGTAATCATTTCATTGTCCCTTCCGACCTATTGCCATGGCCGAAAGTCTATGCTCTAGCTTGCCTTGTTCATGGTGAGGCCGTTCTGTCTCAACGGGGAGGGGTTATCGCAATAAATGCTATAAGGGCCTTCATTAATGGCTGATGTGCAGTGCAATAACTTTGCAGGATCTTTGTCTGCTTATGTGGCTTGTCCTTCTCTTGCCACGTGTTCAGATGTCATTGGTTCTTAATGCCATGTTGAGTTCCAGCAATGCTGGGCCTTAGTATCTGAATTATGTATTGGGCCCTAAGTGGTGGGCTATAACCTTTGTAGGCTTACCCATGTCAGTAGTCCCTTATTCCCAAGTGCAGCTTTAGTCCAACGAAGGGAATAATGAAGAAGGCGATGGTGGTGAAAGACCGATGGCGATGGGTGGCCGAACGGAGAGGCCGAGTTTGAGGAGGGGCGACCGCGAAGGGTGGCCGAGTGGAGGGGCCGACCATAAGGAGGGCCGACTGCGAAGGGTGGCCAAGTAGAGGGGATCGACCATGAGGAGGGCCGACCATAAAGGGTGGCCCAGTGGAGGGGACCGACCATGAGGAGGGCCGACCGCGAAGGGTGGCTGAATGGAGGGGACTGACCATAAGGAGGGCTGACCGCGAAGGGTGGCCGAGTGGAAGGGACCGACCATGAGGAGGGCCGACCGCGAAAGGTGGCTGAGTGGAGGGGACCGACCATGAGGAGTGGCAGGGCCTGTGGTGATTTGAAGTGGAAAAGATAGGGTAGGGGAAGGGGGCAGTGGATCGTGGTCATACACGTGGCGGAATCCCATAATGGGGAAGGTTAGGCGTTGAGCAAGAAATGAAGCGATAGGTCAATATAGGGTGTTGAAAAGACAGTTTTGGCAGATTTTTGAAAATTTTCAAACTGGCGAAATTTAATTGTGACCCTTGGAATATAGGCAAACCTTGGGCTTTTGGTATTATCCGCTTTACCTATCTTTTTGCAGAAAATCAAAACGTTCCAGAAGTAAACTCTTTTGTTTCCAGTGATACACCCCTGCAACACTTTGTGAACTTTCTTATGCCCGCATCCGAAGCCATTCGTAGACACATAAAAGAAATGGCCCAAGAGGAGGTAGCAACCGCAAGGGTTGATCCGTTAGGCGACGACGATGCGGTGGATTTGGCGGAACAATATCGTACGGAGCGAAGGGAGGGGGAGGTAGTGAGTTAGGCGGTGCGGGCTCGCCCCAGGACAATAATTGCAGCCGTGAGACCTATTAGTCAGGTGGAGTCGGACCACTGGCACACCAAACCGGATAAATCCATATTTATGGCAGAGGAGTTAGAGGGGATAAGGAGGAAGTACCAAATTCCCTCGGAGATAGGGTTAAGATTGCCCACATCCAAGGAAAGGGCGTCGGATGTGCGGCCGGACGAATTTAGCTTGTACAAGGAAGCGTTGCGAGGGGGTTTGAGGCTACCTGTCCCCCAAATAGTGGTGGATGTGCTAAACAAGTTAGAAGCAGCGCCAGGGCAACTGATGCCAAACGCCTGGAAGATAGTAGTGGCCTGCGTGAGTGCCTGGATACAGGCAACCGGAGGGACGGCAGTGACAGTAGAGGAGTTCTTCTCCTGCTACAAGGCCTCCGGTCAGCAGGAAACTTGGGTGACTCTGCAAGTAGTGGCGGGGCGAGGGCTAGTGGCGGGTCTTCTATCTTCGATAAAGGGGTGGAGGCCGAGATGGTTCTTTATGACGGCGAACGGTGGGGCAGGAGTTCGCACAACGTGGAAGGTCCCCACCAAATCGGTCGAGCCCAAGTTAGATAGGGCGGCCAAAGACCGAGTGAAGAAGGTGAGGGAATGGAGGGAAAAGAAGGGAGTGAGGTGGGACGAGTTGGTCCTTCCTTCAACGTTGTTTACCCTGAACTTGGGACCACAACCGTTGGAGGAAGATTCGGCAAGGGAGGAGTTGGAGGTACAGAGGAGGGTAGAGGAGGAGGAGGAGGAAAGAAGATTGTTCGCTAGAGTGGACAAATATAAAGAGGCAAAGTTGGGGCCGGCTCCGAAACCAATCGCAAGGGAGCGAGTCCGACCGCGCCCCAAGCCTCTTGGGAGGAAGGATCTGAGTGGTTTTGAGCCATGACCACCTCCAGTTGATCCTCTGAAGGAGAAGAGCAAAAAGGAGGTGAAGGCTATGTTGAAGAAGAAGAAAAGAGTAAGGGAGAGGGAGGAGGGGCCAGCCCTGAAGAGAACAAAAGAGGTGATGGCAGAGGAGACCCCCGAAGTGGGACTGGAGAAGGCGGCGAAGGGGGTAGAGAGTGGGGCGACTGACCCTGAAAAACGAGTGGAGGGTAGGGCGACTGGCCCTTTGGAGGGGGCAGAGCAGCAGCCCAAGCTGGGTCCTGCGCCCCAAGGAGAAGAAGAGAGGGCCAGGTTGAAGACCGCCTTTTACCACACCCCAGCGGTGTCTGGGCGACTGGAAGGAGAAAGAGGAGAAGCCAAGACTACTGCAGATTGCCTCTTGGGAGTAGTGGAAGACGCGGCCGTGCGTTCGATGGCTAGTTTCACTGAGGCCGAGCTGCTAAAGAGGTTGTGCTCTGCCCAAATGGAGGCAACCGCCTTAGCAGAGTCTTACTAAACAAGGCGGCGGCTGCAAAAGGCGAAATGAGGCCACTGAAGGCAAAGTTTGAGGAGGTGGAGGCCTAACTTGAAAGTTTGAGGAGGGAGAGCGCAGGTTGGAGGAAGACCGCGTGGAGTGCTTGTGTTAAGGGGCCGGAAGAGGCCCAGAAGGCCAAGAAGATGGAGGTGTTGGCGGTGGTACAGGGCAATTCAGCCGACCGTGCCCATGTTGAGCTGCTCACGACCAAGTTGGAGTTGGAGACGTAATGCCGCAAGGTGGTGTCGCTCGAGTTTCAGCTGGTTGGCAAGCAGAAGAAGCTGGAAGAGGCCCAGAAATCCTACACCGTCGCCAACGAACGGTGGGATGAGGCCATGACCTGCAATGAAGATCTGCGTGCTCAATCGATCAAAGAAAAAGAAGAAGCAGATCTGAAGATCGCTGAGTTGGAGAGGGGGTTGGTAGACGAGCGGGCCAAGTCAGCGGCGGAGAAGGCGGGGTTGGAGAAGGCCTTGGAGGAAGAAAATGCCAAGTTGGCATCTGAAAGGGCGGCGTACCCCGACCTATGTGTTGCAGCAGTAGAGCAGTTCAAGGGATCTGCTGACTTTCAGATGGCCATTGATGCCACGATCGCCAGCAGCTTAGCGAGAGAGGGAGATAGGGGGGCTGGCCCGTCGGGAGCGACCGCTGGGAGCCGGAGCGCAAAGGAAGTGATCCAGAGCTTCCAGCGGTCGGACTTCTACAAGCATGAAATGGCTGAGTTCTGGGATAGCGGCTGGAAAACTTTCAAGCGTAAAGCAGAAGAGCTGTTCCCAGACTTGGACTTCAGCAATTTGAGGATAGATGAAGATGACGTGGCCCAAACCCCCCTAGATGAGGGTGTTAAAGAAGAAGACCTTGCGTCAAGCGAGGATGAATGATTGGTTTGAATAAAATTTGTAAAGAAAATTTTGGTTGTTTGCTGTTTTGTTTTGTTGTTTTTTTTTGTTTGTAATTTTTGTAGTGAAATATGTGTAAGTTTGTGAATAAATAAAATTATGAGTTGTGTTTTTCATACTATTGTCTTTATTTTTCGTGGATCTAAAAAGAATGAGAATGGTCATTCACATAAGGCTTGTGTAAAAATCATAGTAAAGGTTGAGAAGTAGGGAGCCAGTCTAATTTGTGAGAATGTTAAGAAATGTGAAGTGTTAAAATGTGAAGTTTTAAGGCATGTTGTAAGAGTGTTGAGAAATGAAAGACTGGGTTAGGAAATGAAATTAAAAAATGTAAAGAATGTTAAGAGGCGTAAAAGCATGGTCTTGAAATTTGACTAAGTATGGTGACTATGCCACAAACATGAAGTTGCAAGAATGGCCTTGGCCGAGCTCTTCATGCTCAATCTGGCTGAGCTCTTCATGCTCAGTCTGGCTGAGGGTTTAAGTAACTCAGTCTGGTTGAGCTCTTCATGCTCTGTCTGGCTAAGGCTTTAAGTAAGGCGTTATTGAAATACCCTACAGATAACTGAGATATAAGATTGTTATCATTTAAAGTGTAGCCCATTGATCACAAATTTACACCATGTGACAAAAAAAACATCCCAGTGTGTGGATTGTCAAAAAGGAAAATACAGCAATTGATCAATACAAAAATAGCGTTTTATTGAAAATAACGCTTCAAGTGCTCGGCGTTCCACGGATGGGGAAGATCTCGACCTTCCATGTCCTGAAGTCGGTAAGTGCCCGGACGAGGTCTGGCCTTAACAACGTAAGGTCCCTCCCACTTGGCCGCCAGCTTGCCCTCAACTGGATTTTTGGTGTCAAGAGTTGCTTCGCGCAAAACAAGGTCCCCCACGGCGAACTCCCTCGGTCGGACTTTGCGGTTGTAGTGTGTTCTCATTTTCTGTTGATATGAGGCCCGTTTGATGGCAGTGGTCTCTCAAAGTTCTTCGATTAGGTCCAAGTCTGCCCGACGCAGTTCTTCAGTTAGTTCCCGATTCGGGTGTAGAACCCTCGGGGTAGGCAGACTAATTTCCACTGGGATGACCGCCTCAGCACCGTATGTTAAGCGAAAGAAGGTCTCCCCAGTGGGGGTTTGAGCGGTAGTGCGGTAGGCCCAGAGTACGTTTGGTAATTCTTCAGCCCAGAGTCCCTTAGCAGCTTCCAGCTTAGTTTTGATGATCTTCAGAAGAGAACGGTTAGTAACCTCAACTTGGCCATTGGCTTGGGGATGACTTAGGGAAGAGAAACATGGCTGGATTTGAAGTTCTGCACAGAATTTCCTGAACTTGGCATTGTCGAATTGTTTGCCGTTGTTGGAGACGATGGCTTGAGGGATGCCAAATCGGCATACGATCGACTGCCAGATGAATCTAGTTGTGTTCCACTTGGTAATTGTGGCAAAGTGTTCCACCTTCACCCATTTAGTGAAGTAATCAATGGCGACGATTGCGAATTTGGTTTGGTCTCGGCCAGTGGGCAATGGGCCAACTAGGTCGATCCCCCATTTGGCGAATGGGTAAAGACTGCAAAGTGTGATCAATTTTGTAGGAGGAGCATGTGGGATGTTGGCAAAACGTTGGCACTTATCACATTTAAGCATGAAGTCAGCCGCATCTTGATTGAGAGTAGGCCAGAAATAACCGGTGCGAAGTATTTTGTGGGCTAGTGACCTGGCACCCGAATGATTACCACATATACCCTCATGAACTTCTCTCATCACGTAGGTCGCTTGAGCAGGATTGAGGCATCGCAGGTATGGGCGTGAAAAGCCACGTTTGTACAAGAGGCCGCTGATGAGAATGTAGTTGGATGACCGGACCCTGACTTTGGCAGCCTGCTGTTTGTTGTCCGGCAGTTTCCCCATTGTCAAAAATAGAAAGATGTTAGCCGCCCATGGAATAGGTTCATTTCGGAGGAAGTGGACTTGCTGTTGGTTTGGGGAAATGGCAGGGTGGGCCAGGTACTCGAAACGGACATTGTGGCTGAGGTTTGACTGGTCTGCAGAAGCTAATTGAGCCATCTCATCTGCCTTGGAGTTTTCCGCCTGAGGGATGTGCTTGATGTGGAAATTATTGAAAAGGCGAGCAAGGGGGAGTGCAATATCCTTATAAGCACGCATTGTGTCTTCCTTGGCATCGAATTCCCCCGTAATTTGTCCGACAATGAGCTGGGAATCGCTAAACACTTGGATATGGCTAACACCAATGTCTCTGGCTAGGTGGAGACCTGCTATCAATGCCTCATATTTGGCCTCATTATTGCTTGCGTCGAACATGAAACAGAGAGCACACTTGAAATAACCACCCTCGGGGTCGGTGAGGATGAGACCAGCCCCACTGCCTTCTTTGCAGGATGATCCGTCGACGTTGAGGGTCCAAGAGTGGGGGTCTTCTGCCTCAATCTAAGGTCGCGGGGGCGGTGGGGCCGTGGTCGGAGTGGGATTAGTGAATTCCAAGATAAAATCGGCAACAGCTTGCCCTTTAATCGTCGTTCGAGGTCTATAGGAGATGTCAAACTGGCTGAGCTCGACCGACCATTACATAAGTATGCCAGACTGCTCTGGTTGTTGCATTATCTTCTTCAAGGGTTGGTCAGTAAGGACCACTATGGAGTGGGCTTGGAAGTAAGGACAGAGTCGTCTTGAGGCGGTGACCAGGGCCAAGGACATTTTTCTAGCAATGGGTAGTTCTGTTCGGCGCCTCTGAGAGCCCGACTAATGTAATAAACCGGGCGCTATACTGAACCGTCCTCCCTGATGAGGGCTGCACTGACTGCGGTGCTCGAGACGTCTAGATAGAGAAAAAGAGGCTCGCCCATGAGTGCCTGGGAGAGTAAAGGGGGGTTGGCCATACATTGTTTCAACTGTTGGAAGGCCTCTTCGGATTTGGTCGTCCACTGGAAAGTCTGCTGAAGAACTTTGAAGAATGGGAGGCACTTGTCCGTTGCATGGGAAATGAAGCGGTTGAAGGCGGTGACTCTGCCAGTAAGCCTTTGAACTTCCTTAACCGTTCTGGGTGACTGCATTTCTGTCAAGGCCTTGATCTTTTTGAGGTTAGCTTTGATGCCTCGCTAACTGACCAGAAAACCCAAGAACTTCCCAGATCCTACGCCGAAGGCGCATTTCTCCGGATTGAGCTTCATTTGATACTTTCGTAGAGTGCCGAAGGTCTCTCGCAAGTCGGCTAGATGATCAGTGGAGAGTTTGCTCTTGACTAGCATGTCATCGACGTATACTTCCATGTTCCGGCCTATCTGATGATGAAAGACGGCGTTGACTAACCGTTGGTAAGTGGCCTCGGCATTTTTCAACCCAAATGGCATGACACAATAATGGTAGGTTCCCCGGTCGATGATGAAGGAGGTGTGCTCTCGGTCAGACAGGTGCATTAGAATTTGGTTGTACCTAGAGAAGGCATCCATGAAGCTGAGCATTTGATGGCCGGCCGTGGCGTCAACAAGCAGATCTATGCGAGGAAGGGGATAACTGTCTTTGGGGCAAGCTCGGTTAAGGTCGGAGTAGTCGACATAGAGTCGCTATTTACCGTTGTTTTTACAGACCAGGACCACATTTGACAGCCACTTGGGGTAGTCCACATTTTTGATAAACTGTGCCTCAAGGAGCTTATCTACTTCAGAAGTGATAAGAGTATTGCGCTCCGGGTGAAAGATGCGCTGCTTCTGGCGGAAGGGTCGGAAATGGGACTCAATGTTGAGACGATGGGTGATGAAGGAGGGGTCAATACCCGGCATGTCGGAGTGGGTCCAGGCAAATATGTCGTTGTGCTCAATCAGGAGGACAGTAAGGTCGGCCTTGGCCTGGGAGGATAGTTGGCTACCGATCTTGGCAGTTTTTGTTGGGTTGGTGTTATCGATGGAGACCTCGACAAGCTCTTCCATTGGTTCCCCTCTGACCAGCTCATCCTCGTCCTTGACGTTGAGCCCTTCAATGATCATAGCCTCCTTTAGCTTGGCCTCTTTAAGTGAAGCGACGTAACATTCCCTGGCCATGGTCTGCTCGCCCTTCATTGTGCCGACCCCAAGGTCAGTGGGAAATTTGACGACAAGATGGAAAGTGGATGTGATAGCTTAGAAAGCATTTAGGGTGGTGCGGCCGAGGATGATGTTGTAAGCAAAGGAACAGTCGACGACGAGGAAGGTGAGCAACTCTGTGGTCTGCCGTGGGTATTCTTCGATTGTGATGGGAAGATCGATGGAGCCGATGGAGGTCACCCGATCTCTATTAAAACCGACCAATGGGGTTTGGAGAGGGGACAGACTTTCTTCCCCGATCTTGAGCTGGCAGAAGGCATTTAGGAAGATGATGTCTGAAGAACTACCATTGTCGACGAGAACCCGTCTGACTTTGTAATTGAAGAGGAGGGCAGAGATGACGAGAGGGTCGTCATGGGGGTAACGGATGCCTGTGCAGTCGGCGTCCGTAAAGGTGATAGGCTCCGTCCATTGCTTGGGCTGTTTGGAGGGTCGGTCCAATGTGGCAACTTCTTTGTCTGAGCCCTGCCTTATTTTTCTGAGTTCTGCCCGCTGAGCCGACTGGGATGGTACTCCACAAGCCAGCCCGCCAGCAATAACTCTGATCTCTCCAACAGGGGGGGCGGGGTTCCTTTGTGCCCGGGGTTGCTGTGGAGGGCGATCATGACCTTGATTAGGTTGTGCGGGTTACCGGGGAGGGGTGTGCCGGCGGTTGTTTCTAATAGGTTCAGTCATTTGCCTCTGCTAAGGGCGGGCTTCCGTGAATTGACTGAGACGTCCCTGACGTATCAAGCCCTCGACCTAGTCTTTAAGGTTAACACACTCCTCCGTGTTATGGCTATGGTCCTGATAAAAGTGGCAGTATTTGGACTGGTCTCGCCGGTTGGAAGGAGACCGTGATGGTTGGGGCCATTTTAGGGGATAATCTCGTTGAATCTTATACGCTACGCGAAGCCAGTTTGAAAATTGGACTTATACGCTACGCGAAACCGGTTTGAAAATTGGACTTATATGCTACGCGAAGTCGGTTTGATAATTGGGGATTTATGCCATGCAATGCAATGTAAAAATGCAATGTAATAGCTAGAAAGTGAAGGTACCTGACAGGGGCAATTGGCAATGACCTACCTCATGCTGTTGGGGACCTTCCCCTTCTTCTTGGTTAAACTGCAGGTACTACTTTTCTCCCTGGCTGTGGCCGCAGCTTTCCCTATTCTCCAACAGGGTGACAGACTAGGTTGGATCAGTATCCAGAATTGAGGTGTATACAGATGCTATCTCAATCTATGGGGCTGCCATACAAATTTCAAGCCGATGATATACCCCTAGGTATTTAAACCAGACTTTAGTCTCGGAAATCCCGAACCTTTGTGTTCTAGGCATGAGCCATTTGAACTCTAGTTTCCACCGTCTCAGTTGGACTTCTAGGAACTCACCGCAAACATAGGCAGGTGGCTATACCAGACCATCGGAAGTCGTTCGGGCACGACAAACACCAAAGGAATTGCACCTTTAGAGGATTTAAGGTCTCCTAGACCAGACGATAAAACAGATATGATGCAATGGATATAACAGATGTGATGCAATAGATAATAGATGCGATGCAACAGAGACTACAATAGATGCAAAGGGTAACATACTCCAACCACGCTGGACTCGTGAGTGGAGGAAGAACAAAGAAAATCAATTAGGAGCGCGTTCCACGCAACCTAAGATAAATTCCAAACACGTTGAAATCGTGTGAGGAAAAGAACACTCTAACCACGCAGAAATCGTGAGAAGAGGTCAGAAACCGCCCAGCGCCGCGCTTCACGCGTCCTGAGATGAAATCCAAACACGCTGAAAACTTGTGAGGAAAGAACACTCTAACCACGCAGAAATCGTGAGAAGAGGTCCATAAACAACCCGCCCAGCGAGTCTACAACACAACCTGGGATAAATTCCAAACATGCTGAAATCGCGTAAGGAACGGGACACTCAAACCACGCTGAAATCGTGAGAGGAGGTCCAACAACCCGTCCAGCGCGTCTACAACGCAACCTGGGATAAATTCCAAACACGCTAAAATCGCGTAAGGAACGGGACACTCAAACTATCGTGAGAGGAGGTCCAACAACCGCTCGGGCTCGCGCTTCACGCATCCTGAGACACATTCCAAACATGCTGAAATCGTGTGAGGAATAGAGACACTCAAATCACGTTGAAATCGTGAGAGGAGGTCCAAGACAAACCGCCCAGGGGTGTACCAAACACAAACTGAGATGAATTCCAAACATGCTGAAATCATGTGAGGAAAGAGACACTCAAACCATGCTGAAATCGTGAAAAGAGGTCCAACAATCCGCCCAGCGCGTCTACAACGCAACCTGGGATAAATTCCAAACACGCTGAAATCACGTAAGGAACGGGACACTCAAACCACGTTGAAATCGTGAGAGGAGGTCCAACAATCCGCCCAGCGCGTCTACAATGCGACTTGGGATAAATTCCAAACACGCTGAAATCACGTAAGGAATGGGACACTCAAACCACGCTGAAATCGTAAGAGGAGGTCCAACAAACTATCAGGTGTGTGCCTGGCGCAACCTGAGAAAGTCCTGAAGGACAACGATCCCAAACGCTGCTCAGCGTAAAAGGATAAACGATAGAAGATAACACAAAATGCAAATAAACGCCAGTAAGGTGTGCATGACAATACAAGTGGAAGAGTGCATAACAATGCGGGTGGAAGGGTGCATAATCTTTGAAGCAGACTTGATCTTGCGCTTGAGGTAGAGGCACACTCATATTTCGGAGCATTGATAAGGCTTGACAAGGTATATCCGGAATACAATCACAGAATTTTTTGAAGTTGAAGCACACTCAGATGCTTCAATTTTCACTCTTTTCTTTTGCTGTGCAGTCTGGAACCTATATAGCTTCAGATTGGTCCTGGTTTTACTGTTCTCACATGACCTAGGTTGAACCTTGCGGTTTTATGAAAGAACAAATCTTGTTTTGGAGAATGGCACAGCACTCTGAGCACAAAACGATTTTATTGTGGAATTTTAGGTTGAGAAGCGAGTTCTTAACTAGGTATTGAGCCTACGACTAATCACAGCAAAAATGGCTCAACAACTGAAAAGAAAAGGTAAACAACCTAAACACATCTACTGACACTCGAAACGACTCAAGACAAGAATTGAGACAAACAAAACAAAAGAGACGACACTCAAATGTATTACGAAGATGACAGACTTCTCAGATCGCGAGGAGCCAGTTTCTCCAGGTATTGTTTCCCACCCTTTCTCATTTATGATTCTCACATCACTCGGCCCTCAGGCTCTGTTTTTTTGAAAAAGCTCTTTTCTCACTTTTTCTCTTAGCGCACATCTCTCTATTCTTTAATCTCTCATTTTTTTATCCCTCCCCTAGGTGGTTGATGGATAAGTAGGATGTTGTGGGTTCTTGTTCCCCTGGTATTCTACCAAATTCTCATTCTTGTTCACAACAGTGAGTTTCTCCCATAAAGGGGTTGCAATACGACCGGACGCGCAGCAAATCTGTAACTGACACCGGTTGTCGATGCTCTACTGGGGAGTTTGGACGTGATCAGATCTGTCCGGGTGAGGGAGTGGAATATCCCGCTCCACTTCCAGTTCGTGCTTCGCACTTGGCTTGATACCTCGCTACCTGGAGGATGAGAGAGCTTTCGGCCCTTTTGCTGTTAGCTTCAGTCGTGCCCTTTTCTGGCGAATAAGGTGCCCTTTCCGGCAAGTTGAGTGCCCTTTCTGGCAAGTATGTTGACAATGGGGAAAAGACAGAACACCTGACTCAACTGTGCCCCTAGTTCATCATTTTGACCATTTTTTATTTTTTGCTTCTGCTAAAACAATTTTAACCAAAATGAGAGTTAGATTAACACGCTTGTTCAATTTTCTGATTTGAAATCATGCAAGTTAAGTTATGAGCACTGAAAATTTTCCTTTTTTGGGTCCAAGAAATGGTCCAGTTTTGGAAAATGAAATAATTTTTGAGAAAATGGTCAACCTCAGTAAAAATTCTCAAAAACTATTTTTGTAAACAGTCGATGCTCAACGAGCGCAGAACTTACTCTCGAGATACACAACCTCGGATCGGAGGCAATGGAAAATTGCCCCTTGTCTGGATGGCACTGCACGGCAACGGAAAGTTGCCCCTGGTTTGAATGGCAACTCATGGCAATGGAAAGTTGCCCCTTGTTTGGATAGTGCCGCGGTATTTTGTAGTCAATCCTCATTAGTGATGATCGCAACCGAACTCTCGGATACAGAGAAGACAAAGATGACCAGAACCATCACATAGACACAGTCGAATTTGAAGTGTTTTACGGCTGGACTTCAGAATGAAGTTGCCTACGTATCCCAAAGATGGGAATCAAGCCTTACGTAGTTCAGGGTAAGGTACACTCGGGTATTAACCTCTCCTTTTGCGCTCTAACTTTTGCTAAGGCCACCCTTCTGGGTTTTCGACCTTGCGAGCTTTGTTTTTCTTTTCTTTTCAATTCTTTTCATTTCTTTTCTTCTTTTTTTTTTTTTTTTTTTTTTCATTTTCTTCATTTTTCTTCTCTTTTTTTTTTTCATTCTTTGCATTTTTCTTCTTCTTTTTTTTCTTTTCTTGCTCTAACTTTTGCCTGGGTCGCCCTTCCGGGTTTTCGACCCAGCGAGTCTTTCAAGGGTAAAAGTGTAGCTTTGTCCATGTCAAATGGTTTTGAGATCCTGAAGTCATCTGAATCCAGGAGAATGGCTGCTGTTCACTGACGATGCAGGAGTCCATCCAATGGGGTCTGAATTGCCCCCAGTGTTGCGGATAGGAACTCAGTTGTCCTTCAGCAATACTTTCTTCTTTCCTCCCTTCTGGGATTTGGCATTCTTGCCGATCTTCATTGACTTGCGGCATGATCCACCTTTGGCTCTTCGAGCTGTCTGACATTTTTGTCCCTAGTTCGAGAGGTGCTTTTGATCTAGCTTTGCAAGCTTCTTTTGATGACATCTGATCTTCTTGATCTAACTTTCTTGCCTCTTGTTCGAGGGCTGCTTTGAATCTGGCCACACAGGCCTCACATTGTAGTTGACGATTGAACATTTTGAATTTAAGTCCAAGGTTTGACAATGAGGGGTCGAGTCTTGAGGCTGAGAGCGATCCTAGGCTGCACAATCTCAAGAGTGATTCCACATAGGTCTTCGCAAGATCGCGCGAAACAGTTTTTGAAATCTTTTAAGAAAGCGACAAATCGCTCGCGCTGAAGACAATGTAGAACCAATCTGGATCAAGTCAGGATCCTTCTCAGTACTCACATTAACAAGCATGATCTCGATCATTAAGGGCTTAGCATGCCTCTCTTTCTCTCAGTTGATCAAATTTTGCAAAACCCGAGGAATTCCTTCCTCTTCATTTTTTATCACAATGTTTCGAAAAAAGTTTTGGAAAACTTAGGTCAACGCAATGACTTAAAAGCACAGAAAAGCAGGTGAAATGCACTGCCGTTCCATTCAACTTTCTGGCATAACTGGCACAAGGCAGAAGCAAGCACAAAAGCATGAAAAACCACTACTATTTCATTCATAACTGTTGGTGTAACTGGCTCCATGGCAGAAACAGACTCAAAAGAAAGCGAAAAGACAAACACAAAACAAAATAGTGATGTCCGAGGTAACACCCCCGGAATCACCCGACTCTAACAAAACAGGACTGACTCGATACAACAAGACAGACTCGAAACAAAAAGACTGACTCAAAACAAAGGGACAGACTCAAAACAACACAACAAAACTGACCTAAATACCCAAGTTAGAAACTAGCATTCGCAAATGCTCAAAACAGTGCGTGCCATAAGTCACATCTGGAGTAAATCGAGCGCCACCCGCAGCTGGTTCATCCCCCGATAACATATTCACATTATCCCCCAAGTTCACTGACCCGATGCCGATAGACTTTGCAGGACCCGGCGCGATGATGATTCCATTGTCAATCAGATCTTGTATTTCATGGCAGAGACGGTAACAACTATCAGTGCCATGACCGGTTTGTTGATGGAAGGAGCAGTACTTGGCCGGATCATGGGAGGGAGGAAGTTTATTTGGCCGTGGCCGCGGCTCCAGGGGTTTCAGATCCCCTTTTCTAATCAGGACCCTCAAGGCCGCTGATAGAGACATGTATAGTGGCGTGAACACCCTCTGGCCCCGAGGTGGGTGTTTTGAGGTTTGTGGAGTTTTGCTGGATCTAATCTCGCAGAGTGCAATGCAAGACCGATGAATCATCAAAGAGTCCAAATCCGGCAAATCGTTTTTGGAAAACAGATTTTTTGAAAGAAGTGCCAAACATGGACTGCTTTGCCAGATACAGAGTCGCCACCTAAATATTTTATTTTGGGAAATTTAGGAAACCCTGACTCGTTTGCCTAAGGCCACGTGTCTGTCATCACCAAAGTTGCCTCGGCTCGGGAACTTGGGTACGATTAGGGAAGGTCACTTCGTGAGCAACCCCGCTCGCCCGATCAAAGATCGGCCTCTACTAACCATGATATCTAGTTTTGAAAACATTATGCGTTCTTATTCCGGTTATTAGCCTAGAATTACTATGTGATGCGCACAGCATACAAATATAGACTGGATCGTCTGAGTTGGAACAAAACATTTCATATTTGTTTATTTGAAAGATGGTTTGATGATGCTACCCGCAAGTAGGCTAAGACGTGGATTTGCCACCCTCAGGTGGACTTAGAAAACATGGATGATTTGCCACTCTCAAGTGGGCTTAAAACACACAGTCGATGAATTGTTCCAATCCAAATAACCCAACCTTCACCCACAGGCATTCAGGCAGATATATCACATAAGCATATAGCCTCATGGTAAGCATGTTATCATGGCAGTCACTCACACACATGCAAGGATGCTAAAGCATAAACACTTACCGAGTACTCCAAGCCAAAACAGAAACTATGTTAGAAATCCATGCATGATCCTAACTATACAGAAATGCCTAATGCAACACATACAGATATGCAACTAAGATAGGCTCGGCTATTCTAAAATGGCATATGAAATGCAACAACTAACAAGTATTCAACTCGGAATTGAAATACAATGCAGTTAGTATGATGCGCCAAGCCCGGTGCATGCAAGACAGATGAATGGATGCAAACATGCGAGCATAAGTATGCTAATTGAAACATGTCCTAATCTAACCATCATAAGCTGGTAAATAAAAGAGAGAAAGACGTGGGGTCGGAAGACATACATCACACACACGCACACTTATTACAATTGTGCCCTTGCTCGGAGGGTTCGAATAAATAATACAAGCCGCCTAATTAACTAACTCACGAGCTAATTACTTATTACAAAACCGAATGAATAACTAGCTACGACTAATTATTACACAACTACTAACTAACAAGTAAGCAGTAAATGAATGCTATTCCAGCTCTGTTTGGAGAAGTGGGAGGTATGCATGCTCGCTTTGGTTTTTCGCCTCGAAACACCTTCCGGTTGCTCTTTAGAGGCTTTGCTGGCAAGGTGTCTTCCAGTGCTTATTGATGGAACTTACCAAAACACTGCTGGAGGGATACACCAGTGGCCTGCCGGCCATGAAAGGAGCACTTCCGGCCAAGGATGAGAGTCTGCCGGCCGTCAGTGGTGCACTGCCGACCACTGGTGTGCTATGACACCAAGCTGCAACAAAGCATAAAATAGAGAAAATGGAGGGTCTCCCAAGGGCATGTATGCATTATGCCACCCCATATCACCTCAAAACATCAAGGGAGAGGCCTAGTCGGATCCACGACCATCAATTACGCATCCAGATGCATGATGGCCAAAGATCCAACTTGTGCAAATCAATATGAAAATGAATGCACAAATACAACAAGTAAAGCCTAGAACTCTATCATGAATCATCAAGAGCTTCGGCGACCGAGAATTGAGACACGTTCCATCACTCGGAGTATGAAACGCCCCTCGTTCCTCGTGCTCGGATTAACACCTAATCCAAACAATGCAACACGTAAGGATGGCAAACATGCAATGCGACTAACATGTAACCTAGCATACGCAATGCAATGGACTAAAATGGCATACACAATGCATGATGGACTTACACCAATATGAGTGGACCTCAGCCACACTCAAATCAGTGGCCATGTGATGGAAATGAGACAATCGAAACACATTCAAACATGCACGATGCAAGGGATCGATCCTAAGGCATCAAATGCCACTCTACCAAAGCATGGAAAAGGATGCAAGATGGCATACAAACACACAAATTCCAGCTCTGAAACATGATACAAAAAGGTCCCGAAACATGCAAACATGGCACACAATGCAAGCTAGGGGGCCCGGGTACCGAAACTAGTGAAGTGCGTTACTCTAGAGGTACCCAAAGCAATGCACTAATGGCAAAACCAACCCCAAATAGACCCTAGGCAGGTCTGAAACAGTGGGGAAATGGCCTAAAATGATGGCTCGGAATGCAACGAAATGGAGCTCATTCAATGGTCCGTAAATGAGGCATACAAGCCCGACTCTCAAACGCATTTAAAGAGTATAAAACATGGCAATATGGCATTGATACAAGCTCTGAAATATGATGTATAATGGCCCCAAAACAAGGAAATTCCTCAATATATGCATGTAATGGACCCCGAAACTCAAAGCTAAGCAAGTGCATTGAACCACAAGCATGCAAAGCAATCATTATTTGACCATGAGGCATGAAAACAGAGCCAAGGCAGTCCTAAACATGCACCAAATCAGTTCCAAGCATGGCCAAAAGGTGCTAACACGAAGGGCTAAAACAACATGCAACACAGGCTAGTAAGCATGATTTACATTACATGTATATGAAGCACAAGAGAGGTCACCAAACCAGCCAAAAACAGCAACATAGTATGCTAAAATATGCCCAAATAACCACTGAAACTCAGTCAATGCATGCAAAAATGATGGGCTCCTTTGGAGGGCCATGCAAGGGGTTGTTCCACACGTATATGACGGACACATCAAATGGCAAAACCAACTCTGGAAATAGGTTATGAGGGTCCTAAAACCCACCAAAAAGGCCCTAGAATGTGGCTAGGAAGCATGCAATGAAAGGTCCTCTTGAAAGGCCTTGAGGAGGGTTGCTCCACACATGCATGAGGGACACAAAATATGGTGAAAGGGGCTCCAGAAAGAGCTAAGGCAGACCTTGAAACTCACCAAATTGGGCCTAAAATGTGACTTTACAACATGCAAGTAGGGGCCCCTTTGGAAGGTCAAAAGGGCCAACAAACAAGACAAGGAGAGAGGGGTCACCCCCCTCTGATTTTGGCTCTCAAAATAGTGTGCTAGCCACTGAAAATCCACTGGATTTCAGTGGCTAGAAGGCCAGACCAAGCATGAAACAAAGGCCTAGATGCAAGGATCAAAACAAGATGCAAACAAGCATACAAGGGGGTAGATGATCCCCAACAGAAAAATGCCCTTAATAAAACTTCAAGAGGGGCTCAAAATAAGACTCTTTTCAGTTTATGAAAAATCTCTAAAATGCATGCAAGTCAGGCTAAGATAGGATGCAAAATAAGCCTACAAAGAGGAATGGAGCATACAAGGAGATAGATGACCTCAAACAGAAAATTATCCTTAATCAAACTTTAAGAGAAGCTCAAAATAAGACACTTTTCAGTTTAAGACGAAACTCAGAAACGCTTGTAAATAGGGCTAAGTTATGAAGCAAAATAATGCAAAAATGGGGGAAATGATGACTTACCCTTGTAGCACAGCAATGCAGCAAGTTCTGGACCAAGAAGGTGAGCCTTCAACCTCTGAAAATCAGTTCCAAGGTGCTTGGATGGATGGTGGAGGTGTTGTGCTAGGAGGTGTAGTGCAAAAGTGCAAGGAAAAGGGACTAAAACAACAACAATATAGAGAGAGAGCAAGAAATATGGAGAGAGAGAGCTATATCTCTTGTCAAAGTGCTGAACCTCTGCTAAGGAGAGAGGGCCTCTCCTTATATAGAGGAAAATCAATTCAAAGCTTCTTGAACAAGCTTGGCAAGAGCTTCATCCCTCTATACACGTGTATGGAGGGGAAATTAAAGGATTCCAGCTGGCTCAAAAGATCTGCCGTGAAACTTGCTGAGAGAGGGGTGCTGCCGGCCATCAGTGATGGCAGGCAGTGGCTCATTGATGGCCGGCAGGGCTCACTTTTGGCCGGCATTAGCCAATCATGGCCGGCACACTCCCATAGAGGCCGGCAACAAAAATCAGTCTTAGTCCCCGTTTTGAAGAAAGCCTAAATCCTTCATCTGGATGCCTTTTCAGGTCATTCTTGAGCCTAAACTGTAGCCCCGGAAGTCTTATTTCCAAATTTGGCAGCCTCACCTCAAAATTCCATGTGTGCTAAGAGATATCCCTCTTTTAGTGAAGACTGCCCAGTTTCGGTCCAACCGGATTGATGCCCAACTTCTAACAACCATATCTCTCCCATCCGATCTCAGCTCGAGGAGATTCTTGAATGAAAATTGAAGCCCTGGAAGTAAGCTTTCCAACGGTGGTGGCCTCATAGCTGAAATCCAAGTATTCAAAAGGATAGGCCTGGTTTGGCGAGGACTTCTCGTCTCTCTCTTAACGGTTCATGCCCAACTCCTCCCCCAACTGGGTTTCTTCTCTCCTCTCCTCTTTTCTTCAACTCCAAACCCCTAAACAAGGTGTTTTGAAAGATTTTTCAAAAGAGTTCATCTCTCCTTCATTCATTTCTACTTTGTCCTCGCTCGGTTTGCCGAAAAACACAACATTTAACAAAATGCGAGCGTCGGAACATCGTAGGAACTTTATTTCAAAAATATTTTGAAAGAGAGGGTTTCAAGGTCTCAAAATCTTTTAATCAAGATAGTTTTGGTCCAAAAAGGGGTATGAAGTTGGGATTTGACCCTCTCCTTGCCGAAGAAATCGAACCCTTGCACTACACAACTTTCACCACCAAGTAAACCGTCAGTAGCGGCGTCCAAGTCTTAAGGGCGGTCAAAAATGGGATGTCTACAATTGCCCCTCTTTGACAGAACTCGAAAGTCACAAAGTGATGGGAGTGAATGTCAAAGCCCAGAGACAACCCATTTTTGACAAGGCCGAAGACTTAGACAAACAGGCAAGATAATAAAGAGATACGCCCGCAGGTAGGGGCAAGATGCAAATGATATGCACAAAGCCGAGCATAACTTATGATCATGCAAAGAAAGCTATAACGAAGCATAACAATGCAACAGTTTTAAGCAAGTAGAAACCAAGCTACATTACAATGCAGAAAAGATGTAAGAGAATTATTGCAATTCTCACTGCAAATACAGTGTGCATGTGTGATAGATACACGAAGCGAACGTGTGTGATGGATACACAAAGTGAATGTGTGTGATAGATACACAAAGTGAATGTAGTGTGATTGATACACAAAAAGGTGAACACAAAGTGTGATAGATGCACTAAGTGAACAAGGTATGATAGATATACAAAGCGAGAGTGTGTGATTGATACACAAAGCGAACGTGTGTGATTGATACACAAAGCGAATGTGTGTGATTGATACACAAAGTAGGCATAGTGTGATAGATACAAAGCGAGTGCGTGATAGATACACTATATGAACAAAGTGTGATTGATACACAAAGGGTGAAGTGAGCAAAGTGTAATGGATACACAAAAGGTAAACACAAAGTGTGATAGGTGCACTAAGTGAGCAAGTGTGATGGATACACTAAAGGTGAACACAAAGTGTGATAGGTGCACTAAGTGAACAAGTGTGATGGATACACTAAAGGTGAACACAAAGTGTGATAGATGCACTTAGTGAACAAGTGTGATGGATACACTAAAGGTGAACACAAAGTGTGATAGATGCACTTAGTGAACAAAGTATGATTGATATACTAAGGGTGAACACAAAGTGTGATAGATGCACTTAGTGAACAAGTGTGATGGATACACTAAAGGTGAACACAAAGTGTGATAGATGCACTAAGTGAACAAAGTGTGATGGATACACTAAAGGTGAACACAAAGTGTGATAGATGCACTTAGTGAACAAGTGTGATGGATACACAAAATGTGATGAAGTGTGATGGATACACTAAAGTAAATGAAGTGAATTTGTGCATGATAGATACACAAAATGAGAATGTATATGATAGATACAGAAAATGAGAATGTGTGTGATAGATACAGAAAATGAAAGAAGTGTGATTGATACACTAAGTGAAGAGAGTGTGATTGGTACACTAAATAAATGAAGTGTGATTGATACACTAAGTGAATGAAGTGTGATTGATACACTAAATAAATGATCTCAAACGGAACTTCTTTGAATGAACCGTACATACAATATCATGCATGAATGAGAAAGAAACTTGATAGGTACAGTGCCATACAATGCATGATGCAATAAACCAGCATAGCGGCGCTTTAGAAAGCACCTCATGGGGTGAGTGGCGATGAACCGTTCTACTCTGACGGGGATCTCCCATCATGCTCTTCGAACACTTACCTTCAACTGACAGTACAAAAGCTCTGGAATACTGACAAGGGTTCTTCACGTAGAACACTTTGGATGCTGCCTTTCTTCCTGATCATATTCACAACTTTCCCTATTCTCCAACGGGGTGACAGACTAGGTTGGTTCAGTATCTAGAATTAAGGTGCATACACGCTATCTCAACCTATGGGGCTTCCATACAGATTTTAAGCCGAGGACACGCCTCTGGGTATTTCAACCAGACTTTAGTCTCGAAAATCCCGAATCTTTGCGTTTTAGGCAACAGCCATTCGAACTCTAGTTTCCACCGTCGCAGTTGGTCTCCTAGGAACTCATTGCGAACATAGCCAAGATGCCTCTGGCAGGGAATGGTACTCAGGGAGAGCATTTTTGATCGCCATTCTGGCTTGAAGCAGACTTGATCTTGAGCTTGAGGTAGAGGCACACTCATACTTCAGAGTATTGGCAAGACCTGAAGAGGTACACACGGAATGCAATCTCGGAACTTACTGAAGTTAAAACAAACTGAGATACCCGACATTTTCCATATTTTCTTTTGCTTTGCAGTCTGGAACCTATATAGCTTCAGATAGGTCCTGATTTTACTGTTCCCGCATGACCTGGGTTGAACCCTGCGGTTTTACGAAAGAACGAATCTTGTTTTGCACAGATGTGGAGAACGGCACGGCACTCGGAGCACAAAACGATTTTATTTTTGAAATTGAGAGATAAGTTCTTAACCGGGTATTGAGCCTACCACTGAACAAGCGCACTACGACTCAACAACGGCAAAATAAAGGTAAACAACCTAAACACATCGAGTAACACTCGAAACGACTCAAAATAAGAATCGAGATAAAACAAAAAGACACGACACTCAAACGTGCACAGGGAACCTGTGTCTCTGGGTATTGTTTTCCACCCTTTCTCATTTGTGATTCTCATATCACTCGGCCCTCAGGCTCTGTTTTTCTCTCAAAACCCTTTCCTCGCTTTTCCTGTCAGCGCACATCTCTCTATTCTTTAATCTCTCATTTTTCATCCCTCCCCAGGGTGGTTGATGGATAAACAAGAAGTTGTGGGCTCTTGCCCCTAGCATTCCGCTAGATTTTTCTTCTTGTTCATAACAGTGAGTTTCTCCCACAGAGGGGCTATGCTACAACTGGGTGTGTAGCAAATCTGCAGCTGACATCGGTGGACGATGCTCTGCTGAGGAGTTTGGACGTGATCAGATCTACCCAGATAAGAGAATGGAATATCCTGCTCCATTCCAGTTCGTGCTTCGCACTTGGCTTGATACCTCGTTGCTTGGAAGATATGAGAGCTTTCAATCCTTTTCTGTTAGCTTCCGCTGTGCCCTTCTTGGCGAATAAGGTGCCCTTTCTGGCAAATGCATTGACAACCGGGGAAAGACAGGAAGCCTGACTCAACTGTGCCCCTAGTTCATTATTTTGACTATTTTTTGTTTTTGGCTTCTGCTTAAAACAATTTTAACCAAAATAAGAGTTAGATTAACGCGCTTGTTCGATTTTCTGATTTGAAATCATGCGAGTTAGGTTAAGAGCACTGAAGATGTTCCTTTTTTTGGTCCAAGAAATGGTCCAGTTTTGGAAAAGTGGAATAATTTTCGAGAGAATTAGTTAACCTCAGTAAAAATTCTCAAAACTATTTTTGCAAATGATCACTGCTCAACGAGCACGGAACCTACTCTTGAGATGCACGACCTCAGACCTATAAACAATGGAAAATTGCCCCTTGTCTGAACGGCACTGCATGGCAACTGAAAGTTGCCCCTAGTCTGAATGGCACCGTAGCACATTGTATGGCAACGACAAGTTGCCCCTTGTTTGAATGGCACCGCAGCGCATTGTAATCAGTCTTCAGAGTGACGATCACAACCGAACTCTCAGATACAGAGAAGACAAAGATGACCAAAACCATCACATGGACACAATCGAATTTGAAGTGTTTTACGGCTGGACTTCAGAATGAAGTTGCCTACGTATCCCAAAGATGGGAATCAAGCCTTACGTAGTTTAGGGTTAAGGTACACTCGGGTATTAACCTCTCCTTTTGCGCTCTAACTTTTGCCAAGGCCACCCTTTCTGGGTTTTCAACCTTGCGAGCTTTGTTCTTCTTTTCTTTTCAATTTCTTTTCATTTTTTTCATTTTTCTTCTTTTTCTCTTTTTTCCATTCTTTGCATTTTTTTTGTTCTTTTTGTTCTTTTTCTTGCTCTAACTTTTGCCTGGGTCGCCCTTTCGGGTTTTCGGCCCAGCGAGTCTCTCAAGGGTAAAAGTGTAGCTTTGTCCATGTCAAATGGTTTTGAGATCCTAAAGTCATCTGAATCCAAGAGAGTGGCTGCTGTTCGCTGATGATGCAGGAGTCCATCCAATGGGGGCTGAATTTGCTCCTAGTGTTGTGGATAGGAACTCGGTTGTGCTTCAGCAATGTCTTCTTTCCTCCTTTTGGGATTTGGCATTCTTGCCGACCTTCTTTGATTTGTGGAATGATCCATCTTCGGCTCTTCGAGCACATTTGAAATTCTTTGCCCCTAGTTCCAGGGGTGCTTCTGATCTAGCTTTGCAAGCTTCTTTTGATGACATCTGATCTTCTTGATCTAACTTTCTTGCCTCTTGTTCAAGGGCTACTTCAAATCTGGCCACACAGGCCTCACATTGTAGTTGACCTTTGAACTTTCTGAGTTCTAGTCCAAGGTTTGAAAATGAGGGGTCGAGTCTCGAGGCTGAGAGCGATCCTATGCTGCACAATCTCAAGAGCGATTCCACACAGGTCTTCGCAGGACTGCGCAAAACATTTTGTTTTTGAAAGTTTTTAAGAAAGCGACAAATCGCTCACGCTGAAGATAGTGTGGAACCAATCTGGATCAAGCCAGGGTCCTTCTCAGTGCTCATGTTAACAAACATGATTTTAATCATTAAGGGCTTAGCATGCCTCTCTTTCTCTCAATTGATCAAAAAATTTTGCAAATCCCGAGGAATTCCTTCCTCTTCGTTTTCATCACAATGCTCAAAAAGTTTTGAAAAATTCAGGTCAATGCAATGAGTTCGAGGCACAGAAAAGACAGTTTTTAGTCAAATACTGCCATCTCATTCAGAACTTCTGGCACAACTGGCACACAGCAGAAGCAAACACAAGAGTGTGAAAAATCACTGCTGTTCCATTCAAATTTGCTGGCATAACAGGCTCAAAGCAGAAACAAGCACAAAAACATGAAAACCACAGCTGTTTCAATTAGATCTCCTGGTGTAACTGACTCCCCGGCAGAAACAGACTCAAAAGAAAGCGAAAAGACAAACACAAAACAAAATAGTGATATTCGAGGTAACATCCCCGGAATCACCCGACTCTAACAAAACAGGACTGACTCGATACAACAAGACAGATCCAACTGACTCAGTATGAAAAGACTGACTCTATACAACAGGACAGACTCTAAACGACATAACAAAACTGACTCAATACCCGAGTCAGAAAGTTCAAAAACCAGCATTCACAAATGCTCAAAACAGTGCGTGCCATACGCCACATCTGGAGTAAACTGAGTGCCGCCCGCAAGTGGGTCATCCCTTGATCACATAATCATATTATCCCCCAGAAGTTCACTGATCCAATGACGATAGACTTTGCTAGACTGGTGCGGCAATGACCTTGTTGTCAAACAAATCTTGCACATCATGGCGCAGACGAAAGCAACTATCAGTCTCATGGCCGGTTTGTTGATGGTACGCACAGTACTTAGTCTGGTCATGCTTTGGAGGGAGAGGATCAGGTAAAGGCCGTTGTTCCAATGGTTTTAGATGTCGTTTCCGGATTAAGACCTCTAGAGCCTTTGACAAAGGCATATGAAGTGGGGTAAAAACCCTCTTGACTCGAGGTGGATATTTGGTTTTCTATGAGCTACTTCCGGACGCACCGGTGAATGGGGTAGCTTTTTTTGATGTGGTGGTGGTGACCATGTCCACTTCAGAAGATCTTACAGCTACATTACCACTGGTGGTCGCATTCGAACTGCGGGAAAACGCCCGCCTAGGCTGCTCCTTCTCCTGGTCAATAAGGCCCTGCTTCATGGCATCCTCGATCTGTACTCCCATCTCATGCAAATCTAAAAAGGTAGGGAATGTGAGCATGATCATTTTCTGCATTAGTTTGGGCTAGAGGTTGCGCACAACCATCCGTATTTGATCCTTATCCGTTGGCCTAATGGTCATCATTAAGGCTTTGGCCCTCCAGCGGGCCACGAATTCTGAGAAGCTCTCCTTAGGCTCCTGCCTCGTCGTCTCAAGATCACGGGTCGTAATCTCGATTTGCGTGTTATACGAGTATTGTGCAACAAGGCCTCGGCCATCTCATCTCAATTTCTCTTGACATCATCTTCCAATTTTGCGTACTAGATGGCCGCCACACCTGACAGGGTTCGGCCAAATAATGAAAGTTTCTGTAGTCTGGTGAGGCCCATCGGCCGTAGTATGTCTGAGAACAACCGTAGATGTACCATGGGATCCCCGGATCCGTCAAAACGGTCAATTTGTGGCATCTTGAAACGGTCCGGTAGCGTCACAGCCGCGTTGGTATACCCGTCCTCAATATCTGGGATGGACTTTACCCCTTGGGATTTTTTGAACAACTTTTCAAGCTTGTTCAATTTCAATGCTGTAGGGTCCACCTCGAACTCAAAGGGAGAGTCCGGTTGATTGATAGGCGTACGTGCCTTGCATAGTTGAGGTAGAATCAGGGGCGGAGGTGGCCCTGTGGGAATGTCCGTACCTTCCTGGACATTAGCTGTCTCCCCGAGTGTCGGAATTCCGAGTGGGGAAGGAGCTTGATGCGAAGCAGATGCTCCGTTTTGTTGTTGCAACCTGGTGATTAGCTCTGCCTGCTGGGCCATGACCTCGGCCTGTTGTTTGGCAAATTCTACTTGACGAGCAGCGTCTTGCTGCATGGTTTTCATACTCTCCTGGAGCTGACGCATCATCTCTTCCATGCCTGCCATAAGGTGCTGATCTGGCTGAATAACAGGTGTAAGTAGATATCTCAACCTAACTGCGCACAGGTGAGGTGGATAATGACCACTAATCTGAGGACTGTTGAACTGGTGATCTGTGCCCGACTGGCCTTTCTTTTGCCTTGCCTCAACGAAGGAAAACACTGGCTACTCTCAAACTGAACCCCTGACTTGACAAAGTCTATCAGCACAAATCTAATGAACCCGGGGGATATCGGAGCCTTCTGAAGCTACTATTCCAGGACTACCTTGCAAAAGAGAAAACAAGCAGCATCTCAGCCCAATTTCACCAGAACAGACATGAGCAGTCGAATAACTGTGCTCTCTACTGAATTCTGCCCCAAAGTTCTGCCTGTAAACTGCTACCCTCAGGTAAAACTGATTCCCAAATTACTGAACTGGTGCCCGCAGGCCTGATACCCAAACTCGTGAGCTGATACATGCATTCCAGTAGAGGCCAATTCTAAAGCACATAGCAAACAAGTGAGAGTCAAAACACCCCTATATTGGGGTAGGGTTTCCCTGTCCTATTTTGTCAGGAACTAGGGTTTCACTACGCACGCAGCGATTTCACATAACCTATAATCGGGTAAGCAACCTGTCCTAGCTTGGAATGGTCACTATAGATTCCGAATATGCACTAGGTCGAATGGTCAAAAAGGGTGCCCCGGCAAAACCGAGGTTTGTGTTCCCGTCGTGGCAGAGCCCGTAACCGGTCAGCCTTATGGCACGCTTCGCAAAGCGAGCCTCCGGCAAACCGTTCAGGAATAGCATATGGCAAACACGGTGTCCTAGGCGCACCAATGCACATGCAATGCAAAGAAACACATAAGTGTAATCAAAACAAGATATCATGAGTTCAAGTCAAGTTCTCTAGACTCCCCAGCAGAGTCGCCAGAAACTGTAGACGTCCCCGAACGTCCCGGGAGGGAAATCCCCCGTTTTGTTCATTTTGGCTCACTACAGTTCAGGACTCAAAGTCATGGTCCTGTATCTAATCTCGCAGAATGCAATGTAAGACCGATGAATCATCAAAGAGTCCAAATCCGGCAAATCATTTTTGGAAAACAGATTTTTTGAAAGAAGTGCCAAACATGGACTGCTTTGCCAGATACAGAGTCGCCACCTAAATATTTTATTTTGGGAAATTTAGGAAACCCTGACTCGTTTGCCTAAGGCCATGTGTCCGTCATCACCAAAGTTGCCTCAGCTCGGGAACTTGGGTACGATTGGGGAAGGTCACTTCGTGAGCACCCCCGCTCGCCCGATCAAAGATCGGCCTCTACTAACCATGATATCTAGTTTTGAAAACATTATGCGTTCTTATTCCGGTTATTAGCCTAGAATTACTATGTGATGCGCACAGCATACAAATATAGACTGGATCGTCTGAGTTGGAACAAAACATTTCATGTTTGTTTATTTGAAAGATGGTTTGATGATGCTACCCGCAAGTAGGCTAAGACGTGGATTTGCCACCCTCAGGTGGGCTTAGAAAACATAGATGATTTGCCACACTCAAGTGGGCTTAAAACACACAGTCGATGAATTGTTCCAATCCAAATAACCCAACCTTCACCCACAACCATTCAGGCAGATATATGACATAAGCATATAGCCTCATGGTAAGCATGTTATCATGGCAGTCACTCACACACATGCAAGGATGCTAAAGCATAAACACTTACCGAGTACTCCAAGCCAAAACAGAACCTATGTTAGAAATCCATGCATGATCCTAACTATACAGAAATGCCTAACGCAACACATACAGGTATGCAACTAAGATAGGCTCGGCTATTCTAAAATGGCATATGAAATGCAACAACTAACAAGTATTCAACTCGGAATTGAAATACAATGCAGTTAGTATGATGCGTCGAGCCCGGTGCATGCAAGACAGATGAATGGATGCAAACATGCGAGCATAAGTATGCTAATTGAAACATGTCCTAATCTAACCATCATAAGCTGGTAAATAAAAGAGAGAAAGACGTGGGGTCGGAAGACATACATCACACACACGCACACTTATTACAATTGTGCCCTTGCTCGGAGGGTTCGAATAAATAATACAAGCCGCCTAATTAACTAACTCACGAGCTAATTACTTATTACAAAACCGAATGAATAACTAGCTACGACTAATTATTACACAACTACTAACTAACAAGTAAGCAGTAAATGAATGCTATTCCAGCTCTGTTTGGAGAAGTGGGAGGTATGCATGCTCGCTTTGGTTTTTCGCCTCGAAACACCTTCCGGTTGCTCTTTAGAGGCTTTGCTGGCAAGGTGTCTTCCAGTGCTTATTGATGGAACTTACCAAAACACTGCTGGAGGGATACACCAGTGGCCTGCCGGCCATGAAAGGAGCACTGCCGGCCAAGGATGAGAGTCTGTCGGCCGTCAGTGGTGCACTACTAACCACTGGTGTGCTGTGACACCAAGCTGTAACAAAGCACAAAATAGAGAAAATGGAGGGTCTCCCAAGGGCATGTATGCATTATGCCACCTCATATCACCTCACATCAAGGGAGAGGCCTAGTCGGATCCACGACCATCAATCACGCATCCCGATGCATGATGGCCAAAGATCCAACTTGTGCAAATCAATATGAAAATGAATGCACAAATACAACAAGTAAAGCCTAGAACTCTATCATGAATCATCAAGAGCTTCGGCGACCGAGAATTGAGACACGTTCCATCACTCGGAGTATGAAACGCACCTCGTTCCTCGTGCTCGGATTAACACCTAATCCAAACAATGCAACACGTAAGGATGGCAAACATGCAATGCGGCTAACATGTAACCTAGCATACGCAATGCAATGGACTAAAATGGCATACACAATGCACGATGGACTTACACTAATATGAGTGGACCTCAGCCACACTCAAATCAGTGGCCATGTGATGGAAATGAGACAACCGAAACACATTCAAACATGCACGATGCAAGGGATCGATCCTAAGGCATCAAATGCCACTCTACCAAAGCATGGAAAATGATGCAAGATGGCATACAAACACACAAATTCCAGCTCTGAAACATGACACAAAAAGGTCCCGAAACATGCAAACATGGCACACAATGCAAGCTAGGGGACCCGGGTACCGAAACTAGTGAAGTGCGTTACTCTAGAGGTACCCAAAGAAATGCACTAATGGCAAAACCAACCCTAAACAGACCCTAGGTAGGTCTGAAATAGTGGGGAAATGGCCTAAAATGATGGCTCGGAATGCAACGAAATGGAGCTCATTCAATGGTCCGTAAATGAGGCATACAAGCCTGACTCTCAAACGCATTTAAAGAGTATAAAACATGGCAATAGGGCATTGATACAAGCTCTGAAATATGATGTATAATGGCCCCAAAACAAGGAAATTCCTCAATATATGCATGTAATGGACCCCGAAACACAAAGCTAAGCAAGTGCATTGAACCACAAGCATGCAAAGCAAGCATTATTTGACCATGAGGCATGAAAACAGAGCCAAGGCAGTCCTAAACATGCACCAAATCAGTTCCAAGCATGGCCAAAAGGTGCTAACACGAAGGGCTAAAACAACATGCAACATAGGCTAGTAAGCATGGTTTACATTACATGTATATGAAGCACAAGAGAGGTCACCAAACCAGCCAAAAATAGCAACATAGTATGCTAAAATATGCCCAAATAACCACTGAAACTCAGTCAATACATGCAAAAATGATGGGCTCCTTTGGAGGGCCATGCAAGGGGTTGTTCCACACGTATATGATGGACACACCAAATGGCAAAACCAACACTGGAAATAGGTTATGAGGGTCTTAAAACCCACCAAAAATGCCCTAGAATGTGGCTAGGAAGCATGCAATGAAAGGTCCCCTTGAAAGGCCTTGACGAGGGTTGCTCCACACATGCATAAGGGACACAAAATATGGTCAAAGGGGCTTTGGACAGAGCTAAGGCAGACCTTGAAACTCACCAAACTGGGCCTAAAATGTGACTTCACAACATGCAAGTAGGGGCCCCTTTGGAAGGCCAAAAGGGCCAACAAACAAGACAAGGAGAGAGGGGGTCACCCCCCTCTGATTTTGGCTATCAAAATAGTGTGATAGCCACTGAAAATCCACTGGATTTCAGTGGCTAGAAGGCCAAACCAAGCATGAAACAAAGGCCTAGATGCAAGGCTCAAAACAAGATGCAAACAAGCATACAAGGGGGTAGATGATCCCCAACAGAAAAATGCCCTTAATAAAACTTCAAGAGGGGCTCAAAATAAGACTCTTTTCAGTTTATGAAAAATCTCTAAAATGCATGCAAGTCAGGCTAAGATAGGATGCAAAATAAGCCTACAAAGAGGAATGGAGCATACAAGGAGATAGATGACCTCAAACAGAAAAGTATCCTTAATCAAAATTTAAGAGAACCTCAAAATAAGACACTTTTCAGTTTAAGATGAAACTCAGAAACGCTTGTAAATAGGGCTAAGTTATGAAGCAAAATAATGCAAAAATGGGGGAAATGATGACTTACCCTTGTAGCACAGCAATGCAGCAAGTTCTGGACCAAGAAGGTGAGCCTTCAACCTCTGAAAATCAGTTCCAAGGTGCTTGGATGGATGGTGGAGGTGTTGTGCTAGGAGGTG
Source organism: Camellia granthamiana (assembly GCA_036172215.1). Taxonomy (NCBI): domain Eukaryota; kingdom Viridiplantae; phylum Streptophyta; class Magnoliopsida; order Ericales; family Theaceae; genus Camellia; species Camellia granthamiana. The sequence continues at coordinate 63,925,669 of CM069903.1, read as the reverse complement.
TAGTGCAAAAGTGCAAGGAAAAGGGACTAAAACAACAACAATATAGAGAGAGAGCAAGAAATATGGAGAGAGAGAGCTATATCTCTTGTCAAAGTGCTGAACCTCTGCTAAGGAGAGAGGGCCTCTCCTTATATAGAGGAAAATCAATTCAAAGCTTCTTGAACAAGCTTGGCAAGAGCTTCATCCCTCCATACACGTGTATGGAGGGGAAATTAAAGGATTCCAGCTGGCTCACAAGATCTACCGTGAAACTTGCTGAGAGAGGGGTGCTGCCGACCATCAGTGATGGCAGGCAGTGGCTTATTGATGGCCGGTAGGGGTCACTTTTGGCCGGCATTGGCCAATCATGGCCAGCACACTCCCATAGAGGCCGGCAACAAAAATCAGTCCTAGTCCCCGTTTTGAAGAAAGCCTAAATCCTTTATCTGGATGCCTTTTCTGGTCATTCTTGAGCCTAAACTGTAGCCCTAGAAGTCTTCTTTCCAAATTTGGCAGCCTCACCTCAAAATTCCATGTGTGCTAAGAGATATCCCTCTTTTAGTGAAGACTGCCTAGTTTCGGTCCAACCAGATTGATGCCCAACTTCCAACAACCATATCTCTCTCATCCGGACTCAGCTCGAGGAGATTCTTGAATGAAAATTGAAGCCCCAGAAGTAATCTTTCCAACAGTGGTGGCCTCATAGCTGAAATCCAAGTATTCAAAAGGATAGGCCTGATTTGGCGAGGACTTCTCGTCTCTCTCTTAACGGTTCATACCCAACTCCTCCCCCAACTGGGTTTCTTCTCTCCTCTCCTCTTTTTTTCAACTCCAAACCCCTAAACAAGGTGTTTTGAAAGATTTTTCAAAAGAGTTCATCTCTCCTTCATTCATTTCTACTTTGTCCTCGCTCGGTTTGCCGAAAAATGCAACATTTAACAAAATGCGAGCGTCGGAACATCGTAGGAACTTTATTTCAAAAATATTTTGAAAGAGAGGGTTTCAAGGTCTCAAAATATTTTGATCAAGATAGTTTTGGTCCAAAAAGGGGTATGAAGTTAGGATTTGACCCTCTCCTTGCCGAAGAAATCGAACCCTTGCACTACACAACTTTCACCACCAAGTAAACCGTCAGTAGCGGCGTCCAAGTCTTAAGGGCGGTCAAAAATGGGGTGTCTGCAACTGGGTTTGCTGATCTCTTCCGAGTATGGGAATAGGGTTGAAAGGAACATTCCTAGTACAACGGCCCTTCTCCCGGCTTGCTGCTTGATTCAAACTGCCCCCAACTTGAGTGGCGAAAGTGTCATCCACAGTCTTTGCAACAACTGCAATCACTTGCTATTTGTTTAGCCCTTCGGCTTTCAAAGCCTCAACAGCCCACTGAAGATGTTCATGGGGACTAATGCTTACCCCTGCCTTGTTCTTATCACTGGCCTCCATTTTGCCAAGAGATTGGCCTTCTCCCAATGCAGCCTGTCCCAAGGTTAGGGAGCCCTTTGACATGAACTTCCTGGTATGTGATGTGGTTGATGACGGAGCCAAAACACCAAAGGCCAGATCTACCACAGTTCTCTGAAGATCTTTGATCATTCTCATTAGCTCAGAAGTAGTGGGTTCATGGGTTTGGGATGATTGGGGTTTAGATGCACCCATCATGCATAAGTCCATGCTTTTCGGGATAAACACCTTAGGCTTGGGTAAATGGGCCGGGGTGATGTATACGCTGGGGTCGTATGAGGACGGCAATATATGGATGAGGTTGAGATGTAGGGGTGACGAGTCAGTACTAATCTGAGGTCCTTTTGGTGGAGCTAGGGTCTCTTCGTCAATAAGATCCTGAATCTTATGACGGACGCGGATGCAACGGTTCGTATCATGACCGTGCTGTTGATGATAGGCACAGTATTTAGCTGGGTCATATCTTGGTGGAAGAGGGTTTCGAAGGGGTTAGGGTTCTAGGAGTTCTAGGTGCCCTTATTCTCGCAGCTTTTTCAAAGCTTGAGAGAGACTCGTGTAAAGAGGATGGAATTTTCGGGCTTGGGGCTGAGTTGAAGTGGTTGGTTTTTGGCCATTGAGGGAAGTGGTGATAGTGTCTACTTCTGAGCATTTCGCAGCTGTGCTACCATCAGTAGCAGCATTGGAACTGCGAGCAACATTCCTCTTTAAAGGCTCATTATCTTCTACAAAGATACCTTGTCTGATGGCATCCTCGATTTGAACCCCCATTTCATGAAGGGCTGGAAAGGTAAACAGAGGTAGAACGACCATCTTCTGCAGCAACTTGCCATGCAGATTTCGAACAATCATCCTGATCTGATCTTTGTCGGAAGGCCTTGTAGTCATCATTGAGGCCTTTGCTCTCCATCTCGTCACGAACTCTGAGAAACCCTCCTTTGGCTCTTGGCGGGTGACTTTAAGATCACGAGTCGTGACCTCAATCTGTGTGTTGTAGGAGTATTGATCACGGAAGGTCTCAGCCATCTCTTCCCAATTCTGTTTCACAGAGTTCTCCAATTTCGCATACCAGATTGCGGCTATCCCAGATAGGATTCGGCCGAATAGTGACAGCTTCTGGGCTGTAGTCAAACCCATTGGCCTCAAGATATTAGAAAACAGTTGGAGGTGCACCATTGGGTCTTCAGAGCTATCGAATCGATCAATATGTGGCATCTTGAACCGATCCGGTAATGTCACCACTGAGTCAGTATAACCATCCTCTATGTCCGGAATGGATTTCATGCCTTGAGCCTTCTTGAACAGCTTTTCAAGTTTGCTCACTTTTAGCACCGTTGGATCCGTCTCGAACTCAAAAGGGGAGTTCGGTGGGCTGGTGGGTGTCTTGGGTAGCTGGGGTAGAACCGGGGGCGGAGCTGGCCCGACTGGAATGTCCGTATCATCCTGGACGTGGGTTGCCTCCCCGAGTATGGGAACTCTTGGTGGGGGAGGAGCCTGGTGTGAAGTAGATACTCTAGTTTGCTGCTCTAACCTGGCAATTGTCTCTGCCTGTTGGGCTATGACCACGGCTTGTTGCTTGGCAAATTCTGCTTGACGGATAGCGTCTTGCTGCATGGCTTTCATACTATCCTGGAGTTGGCGCACCATCTCTTCCAGACCCGACATATTGCACTGAGCAACTGGTATATCTGTATCTGCAGTAGGCTCGGAAATCTCAACCCGACTGCTCAAAGATAACTGATCTGGTAGTTGTTATACTGGTGGTCTGTGCCTGACTAGCCTTCTCTGGCCTTGATTACCCTTGAACTGAGTCTCTGACCTGACAAAGTCTATCAGCACAAATACAATGTACCCGGGGGATATTGGAGCCTTTCGAAGCTATGATTCCAGGACTACCTAGCAAAAGAGAAAACAGACAGCACCTCAGCCTGATTTCGCCAAAACAGATATGAGCATAACTGAATGACTGTGCTCTCTACTGAATTCTGCCTGTAAATTAATACCCTCAGGTAAAACTGATTTCCAAAATACTGATGCCCTCAGGCCTGATACCCAGACTTGCAAACTGATACATACAACCTGTAGAGACACACTCTGACAGCACATATCAAGCAAGTAAGAGCCAAAAACATTCCTATGTTGGGATAGGGTTTCCCTGTCCTATTTTGTCAGGAGCTAGGGTTTCAGTACGCACGCTGCGGTTTCAAACAACCTAAAATCGGGTAAGCAACCTGTCCTAGCTTGGAATGGTCACTATGGATTCCGAATATGCACTAGGTCGAATGGTCAAAAAGGGTGCCCCGGTAAAACCGGGGTTTGTGTTCCCATATTGGCAAAGCCCGTAACCGGTAAGCCTTATGGCACGCAGCCTCTAGCAAACCGCTCAGGAATAGAAGATGGCAAACACGGTGTCCTAGGCGCACCAATGCACATGCAATGCAAAGAAACACATAAGTGTAGTCAAAACAAGATATCATTGGTTCGAGTCAAGCTCTCTAACTCCCCAGAAGAGTCGCCAGAAACTGTAGACGTCCCCAAACGTCCCGGGAGGGAATCCCGTTCTGTTCGATTTAGGCTCACTACAGTTCGGACTCAAATTGTTACGGTTCTTAATCTGATCTTGCAAAGTGCAATGCAAGACTGATAAATCACCAAAGAGTCCAAATCCGGCAAATCGTTTTGAAAATAGATTTTTAGAAAAAAGTGCCAAACATGGACTACTTTGCCAGATACAGAATCGCCACCTAAATATTTTATTTTAGGGGAATTTAGGAAACCCTGACTCGTGCCTAAGGCCACGTGTCCGTCATTACCAAAGTTGCCTCGGCTCGGGAACTTGGGTACGATTGGGGAAGGTCACTTCGTGAGCACCCCCACTCGCCTGATCAAAGATCGGCCTCTACTAACCATGATATCTAATTTTGAAAACATTATGCGTTCTTATTCCGGTTACTTAGCCTAGATTTATTATGTGATGCGCACAGCATACAAGTATAGACTGGATCGCCTGAATTGGAACAAAACATTTCATGTTTTTTTTTTTAAAGCGGTTTGCTACTCGCAAGTAGGCTTAAAATGCAGATTTTGCCACCCTTGGGTGGGCTTAGAAAACATGGTTTTGCCACTATCTAGTGGGCTTAAAACTCACAGTCGATGCATTATTCCAATTCAGATAATCCAACCTTCACCCACAGGCATTCAGGTTATTATATCACATAAGCAAATAGCCTTATGGTAAGCATGCTAATATGGCAACACTCACACGCATGCAAGATGCTAAAGCATAAGAGCTTACCTAGTACTCCAAGCCAAAACAGAAACTAGTTAGTAATCAAATGCATGATCCTAATTCATGTTAAGATGGCTAATGCAACACATACAAAATGCAACTAGAATAGGCTCGGCTAATCTAAGAATGGCATGTGAAATGCGAGAACTCGATACACGTATTCAAGTTGGAATGGAAATACTATGCAGTTAGTATGATGCGCCGAGCCCGGTGCATGCAATACAGATGAATGGATGCAAAACATGCGAGCGTGAGGGTGCTAATTTAAACATGCCCTAATCTAATCACTGAAAGCGGATAAATAAAATGGGGAAAGACGTGGAGTTGGAAGACATACACACACCCACGCACACTTATTTCACAATTGCCCTCGCTCGGAGGGTCCAAATAATAATACAAACCGAATAAATAATTAACTATCCTAGCTAATTAAATATTACAAAACCTTAATTAATTAAACAAATTAACTAAGCTATGGAAAGCAGTAAAAAGGCCTCGGGAAGAGGGGTGCATGCATGCTCGGATTGGCTTCGCCCGGAAATCCCTTGCCATGACACATGTTGCCTCTATTTGCATTGCCCTGCTCCACTGAAAATTATGCAAGTTTCCAGAACCCTTCTAATCCACCTCATGGATGCTGCGAGAGGCCATCGGCCACTGGAAAATGGTCATCGATCAGTTGTGAGGCTATCGGCTAAGTATGAATGGCCGGCCGGCACTGAATGTGGTCGGTCGGCCATGTCTTCCTGCAGAATCCTGTTTGACAGCAACAGAGGACAGACAGAGCATGGCAAAGCGTTTTCAAAGCAATGTTTGCACCACCACCCTCCCTATCATGTTTAAGACTCAAGGGAGTATGGTACTCGACCCTCGGGCCACCAATCGCGCATTTCCATGCATGATGGCCCAAAAGGCCAAGTGTGCAATTTTAATGTAAAATGAAATGCACACGAAACATACAAAGGGGCCCCAACCTCCATCATGTTTGATCAAGAGGGATGGGATGCATGCACAATGCTATGCAACCTAAGCATGCATACAAGCTAATGCAACATGAGCATGCAAGCAAGCTAATGCAATAGGCATACAACTTAAGCAAGTAAACATGCAAGGCATAAAACAACAATGCCAATGACAAACATGCAACGACATGTGGCCTAACAAGTATGCAAGATGGATGAACATGCAACAACATGTCAATAGGCTTACAACCTAAGCAATGCAACCATACATGACACACAACAATAGGCAAAATGGAGCAAGCATGTAACAACATGCAAGACACGCGTGCAACAACATGCGAGGATGGTCTTAAACCGAAATGGGCAGCTCTCAAATAGGCCCAAATCAGCGGCCAAAATGATGCAACAAAGGCATGAAAACACACACACAAGCATGCATGCACAAGGGCCTAAACATGGAGCATAAGCCATTAACTCTTCAAAGCATGAAAGGGATGGAAAATGCAAGTATGCAAGCATGGAACATGGACTGAAGTATGGTCTCCAATGATGCGAAATCATGAGAATAAGCCAAGTAAAACATGCTAGTGACCCGTACACCCAAGGCTAGTAAGCTAGAATGCAAGACGGCTATACAAATCATGGAAAACATGATCAAAACAACCAAAACCAGACCTTAAGCATGGCCAAACAATGCTAAAACCCTCTTGGAACCTAACTAAAATCATGCTAAAATGTCATCTCACAACATGATGCATGTTAGGCCAAAACATGGGATTACAAGGCAAGCATATGATGCATGCAAGAGACCATTAAACCAAGCAAAAATAGATCTAAGGCATGCCAAAATAGGACCAAATACCCACTGAAATGTGTCCAATACATGCAAGAATGAGGTGCTCATTTGAAAAGCTATGAAGGGGGTTGCTCTAAACATGCAAGAGGCAAGCAAAAGGGGACCAAACCACCTATGGAAAGAGCTTATATAGGTCCTAAAAACCACCAAAAAGGGCCTGAAACAAGCCTCCAAATGATCTAAACATAAGCCCCTTTGTAAGGCCAAAAATGCCAACAAACAAGACAACAAGGGAGGGGGTCACCCCTCTCTGATTTAGGCCCTCAAAACAGCAAGCCTACCACTGAAAATCCACTGGATTTCGGTGGCTAGGAGGCCAAGCAAAGACTAATACAAAGGCTTCAAGGTATGGCACAAAACAAGGCCGAAATAAGCATGCGAGAGGGTAGATGACCCCCAACAGTAAAATGATCTTAAACAAACATCAAAAGGACCTCAAAAAAAGACTTTTTTCAGTTTATGACAAAGCTCAAATATGCTTGCAAGTATGGCTAAGATATGGATCAAAATAAAGCCTTAAAAGGGAGATGAAGCATACAAGGGGGTAGATGACCTCTAACAGAAAAATGTCCTTAAACAAACTTCAAGAGGAGCTCAAAATAAGACCTTTTTCAGTTTATGGCAAAGCTCGAAAATGTTTGCAAGTATGGCTAAGCTATGAAGCAAGATAAGCCTTAAAAAGGGAGATGAGTGTGTTACCCTTGTAGCCAAGAACTCCAGCAGCCTTTGGTCCCAAAAACCAGTCCCTTAGCCTCTGAAAACAAGCTCGAAGATGCTTGGATGGATGATGGAGAGGTTAGGTTATGAGGTGTAGGGTAATTGAGCCAAGAACCTTACACTTTGAAGCTAGGAGGGAGAGATACAAAGGGAGAGAGTGTGTGTATGCCTCTGGAATTTCAGAACCATGGCAAAGGAGAGGGGAGCCTTCCTTTATAGAGCCAAGGGACTAAAGCTTCTCTTAGAAGCTTCAAACTAAGAGCAAAGATCCTCCATACACGTGTATGGAGGATCCAGTCTGTGCCCTCCAGCTGGCATAGCTGGCATCCATTCAATCTGTAGAATACACCGGAAGGTCGTCGACCAGCAAAAATGGTCGGTCGGCTACTATAAATGGTCTGCCTGCTACTTATTTGGTCGGCCGGCTATTTTGACTGGCCGGCCAACTAAATTGATGGCTGGTAGGTGGCTGCCAAGGTCAAAAAGTGGTTGGTGGGTGTCTAGATTGAAACCCCAGAAGTTAGCTTTCCAATGGCGCAAACCTTGCATTAAAATTCCTCCTATGCAAAAAGTTATGCCCGTTTTGGTGAAGCCGCGCAGATTCGATCCAACCGGATTGATCCCCTACTTCAACCAACCATATCTCCCTCACCCGGACTTGGCTTTAGGAGATTCTTGAATGCAAAATGAAGCCTCGGAAGTAAGATTTCCAACGGTGGTGGCCTCATAGCTAAAATCCAAGTATGCAGATGAATAAGCCCGATTCAGTGAGGGCTGCTTGACTTTCTTCTACCTGGATTCATGCCGAACTTCTCTCAAACTAGTTTTCTTCTCTCCTTTCCTCTTTTCTTCAACTCCAAACCCCTAAACAAAGTGTTGTGAAAGATTTTTCAAAGATTTCATCTCTCTTTCATTCATCTCCACTTTGTCCTTGCTCGATTTACCGAAAAGCGCAACATTTACCGAAATGCGAGCGTCGGAACATCGTAGGAACTTTATTTTCAAAACATTTTGAAAGAGAGGGTTTTAAGATCTAAAATCTTTTGATCAAGATTGTTTTGGTCCAAAAGGGGTATGAAGTTGGGATTTGAATCTCTCATTGCTGAAGAATTTGAACCTTTGCCTTGTACACCTTTTACCACCAAGTAAACTATCAGTAATGCCCAAGTCTTAAGGGCGGTCAAAAATGAGGTGTCTACAGTTGCCCTCTTTGACAGAACTCGTGAGTCATGAAATGACGTGAGTGAATGTCAAAGCCCAGAGACGACCCATTTTTGACGAGGCCGAAGACTTAGACAAACAAACAAAATACAAATGTAGTTAGTTGAATCCGCAGGCTGCCTACGTATCCCTTTGCAAGGAATCAAACCAGCGTAGTTCAAGGGCAGGATGCAAAATGATATGCAGGAAGATTTCGATAATTGGACTCATACGCTGGGCGAAGCCGGTTTGAAAATTGGACTTATACGCTACGCGAAGCCGGTTTGAAAATTGGACTTATACGCTACGCGAAGCCGGTTTGAAAATTGGACTTATACGCTACGCGAAGCCGGTTTGATAATTGAGGATTTATGCCATGCAATGCAATGTAAAAATGCAATGTAATAGCTAGAAAGCGAAGGTACCTGACAGGGGCAATTGGCAATGACCTACCTCACGCTGCTGGGGACTTTCCCCTTCTTCTTGGTTAAACTGCAGGTACTACTTTTCTCTCTGGCTGTGGTCGCAGCTTTCCCTATTCTCCAACAGGGTGACAGACTAGGTTGGATCAGTATCCAGAATTGAGATGCATACAGATGCTATCTCAATCTATGGGGCTGCCATACAGATTTCAAGCCGAGGATATACCCCTGGGTATTTAAACCAGACTTTAGTCTCGGAAATCCCGAACTTTTGTGTTCTAGGCATGAGCCATTCGAACTCTAGTTTCCACCGTCTCAGTTGGTCTCCTAGGAACTCACCGCAAACATAGGCAGGTGGCTATACCAGACCACCAGAAGTCGTTCGGGCACTACAAACACCAAAGGAATTGCACCTTTAGAGAATTTATGGTCTCCTAGACCAGACGATAAAACAAATATGATGCAATGGATGTAACAGATGTGATGCAATAGATAATAGATGCGATGCAACAAAGAGTACAATAGATGCAAAGGGTGACATACTCCAACCACGCTGGACTCGTGAGTGGAGGAAGAACAAAGAAAATCAATTAGGAGCGCGTTCCACGCAACCTAAGATAAATTCCAAACACGCTGAAATCGTGTGAGGAAAAGAACACTCTAACCACGCAGAAATCGTGAGAAGAGGTCAGAAACCGCCCAGGGCCGCGCTTCACGCGTCCTGAGATGAAATCCAAACACGCTTAAAACGTGTGAGGAAAGAACACTCTAACCACGCAGAAATCGTGAGAAGAGGTCCATAAACAACCCGCTCAGCGCGTCTACAACGCAACCTGGGATAAATTCCAAACACGCTGAAATCGCGTAAGGAACGGGACACTCAAACCACGCTGAAATCATGAGAGGAGGTCCAACAACCCGCCTAGCGCGTCTACAATGCAACCTGGGATAAATTCCAAACACGCTGAAATCGCATAAAGAACGGGACACTCAAACCACGCTGAAATCGTGAGAGGAGGTCCAACAACCGCTCAGGCTCGCGCTTCACGCGTCCCGAGATACATTCCAAACACGCTGAAATCGTGTGAGGAATAGGGACACTCAAATCACGCTGAAATCGTGAGAAGAGGTCCAAGACAAACCGCCCAGGTGTGTACCAAACACAAACTGAGATGAATTCTAAACACGCTGAAATCGTGACGCTGAAATCGTGTGAGGAAAGGGACACTCAAACCACGCTGAAATCGTGAAAGGAGGTCCAACAATCCGCCCAGCGCGTCTACAACGCAACCTGGGATAAATTCCAAACACGCTGAAATTGCGTAAGGAACGGGACACTCAAACCACGCTGAAATCGTGAGAGGAGGTCCAATTATCCGCCCAGCGCGTCTACAACGCGATTTGGGATAAATTCCAAACACGCTGAAATCGCGTAAGGAACGGGACACTCAAACCACGCTGAAATCGTGAGAGGAGGTCCAACAAACTATCAGGTGCGTGCCCGGCGCAACCTAAGAAAGTCCCGGAGGACAACGATCCCAAACGCTGCTCAGCGTAAAAGGATAAACGATAGAAGATAACACAAAATGCAAATAAACGCCAGTAAGGTGTGCATGACAATACAAGTGGAAGAGCGCATAACAATGCGGGTGGAAGGGTGCATAATCTTTGAAGCAGACTTGATCTTGCGCTTGAGGTAGAGGCACACTCATACTTCGGAGCATTGACAAGGCTTGACAAGGTACATCCGGAATACAATCGCAGAATTTTCTGAAGTTGAAGCACACTTAGATGCTTCGATTTTCGCTCTTTTCGTTTACTGTGCAGTTCGGAACCTATATAGCTTCAGATTGGTCCTGGTTTTACTGTTCTCACATGACCTGGGTTGAACCCTGCGGTTTTATGAAAGAACAAATCTTGTTTTGGAGAATGGCACAGCACTCTGAGCACAAAATGATTTTATTATGGAATTTTAGGTTGAGAAACGAGTTCTTAACTGGGTATTGAGCCTACGACTGATCACAGCAAAAATGACTCAACAACTGAAAACAAAAGGTAAACAACCTAAACACATCTACTGACACTCGAAACAACTCAAGACAAGAATTGAGACAAACAAAACAAAAGAGACGACACTCAGATGTATTACGAAGACGACAGACTTCTCAGATCGCGAGGAGCCAGTTTCTCCAGGTATTGTTTCCCACCCTTTCTCTTTTATGATTCTCATATCACTCGGCCCTCAGGCTCTGTTTTTTTTAAAAAACCCTTTTCTCACTTTTTCTCTCAGTGCACATCTCTCTATTCTTTAATCTCTCATTTTTTTATCCCTCCCCTGGGTGGTTAATGGATAAGCAGGAAGTTGTGGGTTCTTGTCCCCTGGTATTCTACGAAATTCTCATTCTTGTTCACAATAGTGAGTTTCTCCCACAGAGGGGTTGCAATACGACCAGACGCGCAGCAGATCTGCAACTGACACCGGTTGTCGATGCTTTACTGGGGAGTTTGGACGTGATCAGATCTGTCTGGGTGAGGGAGTGGAATATCCCGCTCCATTTCCAGTTCGTGTTTCGCACTTGGCTTGATACCTCGCTGCCTGGAGGATGAGAGAGCTTTCAGCCCTTTTGCTGTTAGCTTCAGTCGTGCCCTTTTCTGGCGAATAACGTGCCCTTTCCGGCAAGTTGAGTGCCCTTTCTGGCAAGTATGTTGACAATGGGGAAAAGACAGAACACCTGACTTAACTGTGCCCCTAGTTCATCATTTTGACCATTTTTTATTTTTTGCTTCTGCTAAAACAATTTTAACCAAAATGAGAGTTAGATTAACACGCTTGTTCAATTTTCTGATTTGAAATCATGCAAGTTAGGCTATGAGCACTGAAAATTTTCCTTTTTTGGGTCCAAGAAATGGTCCAATTTTGGAAAATGAAATAATTTTCAAGAAAATGGTCAACCTCAGTAAAAATTATCAAAAACTATTTTTGCAAACGGTCGATACTCAACGAGCGCAGAACTTACTCTCGAGATGCACAACCTCGGATCGGAGGCAATGGAAAATTGCCCCTTGTCTGGATGGCACTGCACGGCAACGGAAAGTTGCCCATGGTTTGAATGGCAACTCATGGCAACGGAAAGTTGCCCCTTGTCTGGATAGCGCCGCGGCATTTTGTAGTCAATCCTCATTAGTGATGATCGCAACCGAACTCTCGGATACAGAGAAGACAAAGATGACCAGAACCATCACATAGACACAGTCGAATTTAAAGTGTTTTACGACTGGACTTCAGAATGAAGTTGCCTACGTATCCCAAAGATGGGAATCAAGCCTTACGTAGTTTGGGGTAAGGTACACTCGGGTATTAACCTTTCCTTTTGCGCTCTAACTTTTGCCAAGGCTGCCCTTCTGGGTTTTCGACCTTGCGAGCTCTGTTTTTCTTTTCTTTTCAATTCTTTTCATTTTTTTTTTTTTTTTTTTTTCATTTTCTTCATTTTTCTTCTCTTTTTTTTTTCATTCTTTGCATTTTTCTTCTTCTTTTTTTTCTTTTCTTGCTCTAACTTTTGCCTGGGTCGCCCTTCCGGGTTTTCGACCCAGCGAGCCTCTCAAGGGTAAAAGTGTAGCTTTGTTCATGTCAAATGGTTTTGAGATCCTGAAGTCATCTAAATCCAGGAGAATGGTTGTTGTTCATTGACGATGCAGGAGTCCATCCAATGGGGTCTGAATTGCCCCTAGTGTTGCGGATAGGAACTCAGTTGTCCTTCAGCAATACTTTCTTCTTTCCTCCCTTCTGGGATTTGGCATTCTTGCTGATCTTCATTGACTTGCGGAATGATCCACCTTTGGCTCTTCGAGCTGTCTAACATTTTTGTCCCTAGTTCGAGGGATGCTTTTGATCTAGCTTTGCAAGCTTCTTTCGATGACATCTGATCTTCTTGATCTAACTTTCTTGCCTCTTGTTCGAGGGCTGCTTTGAATCTGGCCACACAGGCCTCACGTTGTAGTTGACCATTGAACATTTTGAATTTAAGTCCAAGGTTTGACAATGAGGGGTCGAGTCTTGAGGCTGAGAGCGATTCTAGGCTGCACAATCTCAAGAGTGATTCCACACAGGTCTTCGCAAGATCGCGCGAAACAGTTTTTGAAATCTTTTAAGAAAGCGACAAATCGCTCGCACTGAAGACAATGTAGAACCAATCTGGATCAAGTCAGGATCCTTCTCAGTACTCACATTAACAAGCATGATCTCGATCATTAAGGGCTTAGCATGCCTCTCTTTCTCTCATTTGATCAAATTTTGCAAAATCTGAGGAATTCCTTCCTCTTCGTTTTTTATCACAATGTTTCGAAAAAAGTTTTGGAAAACTTAGGTCAACACAATGACTTAAAAGCACAGAAAAGTAGGTGAAATGCACTGTCGTTCCATTCAACTTTCTGGCACAACTGGCACAAGGCAGAAGCAAGCACAAAAGCATGAAAAACCACTGCTATTTCATTCATAACTGTTGGTGTAACTGGCTCCATGGCAGAAACAGACTCAAAAGAAAGCGAAAAGACAAACACAAAACAAAATAGTGATGTCCGAGGTAACACCCCCGTAATCACCTGACTTTAACAAAACATGACTGACTCGATACAACAAGACAGACCCGAAACAAAAAGACTGACTCAAAACAAAGGGACAGACTCAAAACAACACAACAAAACTGACCTAAATACCCAAGTCAGAAACTAGTATTCGCAAATGCTCAAAACAGTACGTGCCATACGCCACATCTGGAGTAAATCGAGCGCCACCCGCAGCTGGTTCATCCCCCGATCACATATTTACATTATCCCCCAAGTTCACTGACCCGGTGCCGATAGACTTTGCAGGACCCGACGCGACGATGATTCCATTGTCAATCAGATCTTGTATTTCATGGCGGAGACGGTAACAACTATCAGTGCCATGACCGGTTTGTTGATGGAAGGCGCAGTACTTGGCCGGATCATAGGAGGGAGGAAGTTTATTTGGCAGTGGCCGCGGCTCCAGGGGTTTCAGATCCCCCTTTCTAATCAGGACCCGCAAGGCCGCTGATAGAGACATGTACAGTCGCGTGAACACCCTCTGGCCCCGAGGTGGGTGTTTTGAGGTTTGTGGAGTTTTGCTGGATGCATTAGCAAAAGGATTGACAGGCGCTGATTGGTGTAGACGTCCCCGAATGTCCCGGGAGGGAAATCCCCCATTTTGTTCATTTGGGCTCACTACAGTTCAGGACTCAAAGTCACGGTCCTGTATCTAATCTCGCAGAGTGCAATGCAAGACCGATGAATCATCAAAGAGTCCAAATCCGGCAAATCATTTTTGGAAAACAGATTTTTTGAAAGAAGTGTCAAACATGAACTGCTTTGCCAGATACAGAGTCGCCACCTAAATATTTTATTTTGGGAAATTTAGGAAACCCTGACTCGTTTGCCTAAGGCCACGTGTCCGTCATCACCAAAGTTGCCTTGGCTCGGGAACTTGGGTACGATTGGGGAAGGTCACTTCGTGAGCACCCCCGCTCGCTCGATCAAAGATCGGCCTCTACTAACCATGATATCTAGTTTTGAAAACATTATGCGTTCTTATTCCGGTTATTAGCCTAGAATTACTATGTGATGCGCACAGCATACAAATATAGACTGGATCGTCTGAGTTGGAACAAAACATTTCATGTTTGTTTATTTGAAAGATGGTTTGATGATGCTACCCGCAAGTAGGCTAAGACGTGGATTTGCCACCCTCAGGTGGACTTAGAAAACATGGCTGATTTGCCTCTCTCAAGTGGGCTTAAAACACACAGTCGATGAATTGTTCCAATCCAAATAACCCAACCTTCACCCACAGGCATTCAGGCAGATATATCACATAAGCATATAGCCTCATGGTAAGCATGCTATCATGGCAGTCACTCACACACATGCAAGGTTGCTAAAGCATAAACACTTACCGAGTACTCCAAGCCAAAACAGAAACTATGTTAGAAATCCATGCATGATCCTAACTATACAGAAATGCCTAATGCAACACATATAGGTATACAACTAAGATAGGCTCGGCTATTCTAAAATGGCATATGAAATGCAACAACTAACAAGTATTCAACTCGGAATTGAAATACAATGCAGTTAGTATGATGCGCCGAGCCCGGTGCATGCAAGACAGATGAATGGATGCAAACATGCGAGCATAAGTATGCTAATTGAAACATGTCCTAATCTAACCATTATAAGCTGGTGAATAAAAGGGAGAAAGACGTGGGGTCGGAAGACATACATCACACACACGCACACTTATTACAATTGTGCCCTTGCTCGGAGGGTTCGAATAAATAATACAAGCCGCCTAATTAACTAACTCACGAGCTAATTACTTATTACAAAACCGAATGAATAACTAGCTACAACTAATTATTACACAACTACTAACTAACAAGTAAGCAGTAAATGAATGCTATTCCAGCTCTGTTTGGAGAAGAGGGAGGTATGCATGCTCGCTTTGGTTTTTCGCCTCGAAACATCTTCCGGTTGCTCTTTAGAGGCTTTGCTGGCAAGGTGTCTTCCAGTGCTTATTGATGGAACTTACCAAAACACTGCTGGAGGGATACACCAGTGGCCTGCCGGCCATGAAAGGAGCACTGCCGGCCAAGGATGAGAGTCTGCCGGCCATCAGTGGTGCACTGCCGGCCACTGGTGTGCTGTGACACCAAGCTGCAACAAAGCACAAAATAGAGAAAATTGAGGGTCTCCCAAGGGCATGTATGCATTATGCCACCCCATATCACCTCAAAACATCAAGGGAGAGGCCTAGTCGGATCCACGACCATCAATCACGCATCCCGATGCATGATGGCCAAAGATCCAACTTGTGCAAATCAATATGAAAATGAATGCACAAATACAACAAGTAAAGCCTAGAACTCTATCATGAATCATCAAGAGCTTCGGCGACCGAGAATTGAGACACGTTCCATCACTCGGAATATGAAACGCCCCTCGTTCCTCGTGCTCGGATTAACACCTAATCCAAACAATGCAACACGTAAGGATGGCAAACATGCAATGCGACTAACATGTAACCTAGCATACGCAATGCAATGGACTAAAATGGCATACACAATGCACGATGGACTTACACCAATATGAGTGGACCTCAGCCACACTCAAATCAGTGGCCATGTGATGGAAATGAGACAACCGAAACACATTCAAACATGCACGATGCAAGGGATCGATCCTAAGGCATCAAATGCCACTCTACCAAAGCATGGAAAAGGATGCAAGCTGGCATACAAACACACAAATTTCAGCTCTAAAACATGATACAAAAAGGTCCCGAAACATGCAAACATGGCACACAATGCAAGCTAGGGGGCCCGGGTACCGAAACTAGTGAAGTGCGTTACTCTAGAGGTACCCAAAGAAATGCAATAATGGCAAAATCAACCCTAAACAGACCCTAGGCAGGTCTGAAATAGTGGGGAAATGGCCTAAAATGATGGCTCGGAATGCAACGAAATGGAGCTCATTCAATGGTCCGTAAATGAGGCATACAAGCCCGACTCTCAAACGCATTTAAAGAGTATAAAACATGACAATAGGGCATTGATACAAGCTTTGAAATATGATGTATAATGGCCCCAAAACAAGGAAATTCCTCAATATATGCATGTAATGGACCCCGAAACTCAAAGCTAAGCAAGTGCATTGAACCACAAGCATGCAAAGCAAGCATTATTTGACCATGAGGCATGAAAACAGAGCCAAGGTATTCCTAAACATGCACCAAATCAGTTCCAAGCATGGCCAAAAGGTGCTAACACGAAGGGCTAAAACAACATGCAACATAGGCTAGTAAGCATGGTTTACATTACATGTATATGAAGCACAAGAGAGGTCACCAAACCAGCCAAAAACAGCAACATAGTATGCTAAAATATGCCCAAATAACTACTGAAACTCAGTCAATGCATGCAAAAATGATGGGCTCCTTTGGAGGGCCATGCAAGGGGTTGTTCCACACGTATATGATGGACACACCAAATGGCAAAACCAACTCTGGAAATAGGTTATGAGGGTCCTAAAAACCACCAAAAAGGCCCTGGAATGTGGCTAGGAAGCATGCAATGAAAGGTCCCCTTGAAAGGCCTTGAGGAGGGTTGCTCCACACATGCATAAGGGACACAAAATATGGTCAAAGGGGCTCTGGACAGAGCTAAGGCAGACCTTGAAACTCACTAAATTGGGCCTAAAATGTGATTTCACAATATGCAAGTAGGGGCCCCTTTGGAAGGCCAAAAGGGCCAACAAACAAGACAAGGAGAGAGGGGCTCACCCCCCTCTGATTTTGGCTCTCAAAACAGTGTGCTAGCCACTGAAAATCCACTAGATTTTAGTAGCTAGAAGGCCAAACCAAGCATGAAACAAAGGCCTAGATGCAAGGCTCGAAACAAGATGCAAACAAGCATACAAGGGGGTAGATGATCCCCAACAAAAAAATTCCCTTAATCAAACTTCAAGAGGGGCTCAAAATAAGACTCTTTTCTGTTTATGACAAATCTCTAAAATGCTTGCAAGTAAGGCTAAGATAGGATGCAAAATAAGCCTACAAAGAGGGATGGAGCATACAAGGAGATAGATGACCTCAAACAGAAAAGTATCCTTAATCAAACTTCAAGAGAAGCTCAAAATAAGACACTTTTCAATTTAAGACAAAACCCAGAAATGCTTGCAAATAGGGCTAAATTATGAAGCAAAATAATGCAAAAATGGGGGAAATGATGACTTACCCTTGTAGCACACAGCAATGCAGCAAGTTCTGGACCAAGAAGGTGAGCCTTCAACCTCTGAATATCAGTTCCAAGGTGCTTGGATGGATGGTGGAGGTGTTGTGCTAGGAGGTGTAGTGCAAAAGTGCAAGGAAAAAGGACTAAAACAACAACAATATAGAGAGAAAACAAGAAATATGGAGAGAGAGAGAGCTATATCTCTTGTCAAAGTGCTGAACCTCTGCTAAGGAGAGAGGGCCTCTCCTTATATAGAGGAAAATCAATTCAAAGCTTCTTGAACAAGCTTGGCAAGAGCTTCATCCCTCCATACACATGTATGGAGGGGAAATTAAAGGATTCCAGCTGGCTCAAAAGATCTGCCGTGAAACTTGCTGAGAGAGGGGTGCTGCCGGCCATCAGTGATGGCAGGCAGTGGCTCATTGATGGCCGGCAGGGCTCACTTTTGGCCGGCATTGGCCAATCATGGCCGGCACACTTCCATAGAGGCCGGCAACAAAAATCAGTCCTAGTCCCCGTTTTGAAGAAAGCCTAAATCCTTCATCTGGATGCCTTTTCAGGTCATTCTTGAGCCTAAACTGTAGCCCTAGAAGTCTTCTTTCCAAATTTGGCAGCCTCACCTCAAAATTCCATGTGTGCTAAGAGATATCCCTCTTCTAGTGAAGACTGCCCAGTTTCGGTCGAACCAGATTGATGCCCAACTTCCAACAACCATATCTCTCCCATCCGGACTCAGCTCGAGGAGATTCTTGAATGAAAATTGAAGCCCCAGAAGTAATCTTTCCAACAGTGGTGGCCTCATAGCTGAAATCCAAGTATTCAAAAGGATAGGCTTGATTTGGCGAGGACTTCTCGTCTCTCTCTTAACGGTTCATGCCCAACTCCTCCCCCAACTAGGTTTCTTCTCTCCTCTCCTCTTTTCTTCAACTCCAAACCCCTAAACAAGGTGTTTTGAAAGATTTTTCAAAAGAGTTCATCTCTCCTTCATTCATTTCTACTTTGTCCTCGCTCGGTTTGCCGAAAAATGCAACATTTAACAAAATGCGAGTGTCGGAACATCGTAGGAACTTTATTTCAAAAATATTTTGAAAGAGAAGGTTTCAAGGTCTCAAAATATTTTGATCAAGATAGTTTTGGTCCAAAAAGGGGTATGAAGTTGGGATTTGACCCTCTCCTTGCCGAAGAAATCGAACCCTTGCACTACACAACTTTCACCACCAAGTAAACCGTCAGTAGCGGCGTCCAAGTCTTAAGGGCGGTCAAAAATGGGGTGTCTACAACTGGGTTTGCTGATCTCTTCCGAGTATGGGAATAGGGTTGAAAGGAACATTCCTAGTACAACGGCCCTTCTCCCGGCTTGCTGCTTGATTCAAACTGCCCCCAACTTGAGTGGCGAAAGTGTCATCCACAGTCTTTGCAACAACTGCAATCACTTGCTGTTTGTTCAGCCCTTCGACTTTCAAAGCCTCAACAGCCCACTGAAGATGTTCATGGGGACTAATGCTTGCCCCTGCCTTGTTCTTATCACTGGCCTCCATTTTGCCAAGAGATTGGCCTTCTCCCAATGCAGCCCGTCCCAAGGTTAGGGAGCCCTTTGACATGAACTCCCTGGTATATGATGCGGTTGATGACAGAGCCAAAACTCCAAAGGCCAGATCTGCCACAGTTCTTTGAAGATCTTCGATCATTCTCATTAGCTCAGAAGTAGTGGGTTCATGAGTTTGGGATGATTGGGGTTCGGATGCACCCATCATGCATAAGTCCATGCTTTTCAAGATAAACACCTTAGGCTTGGGTAAATGGGCCGGGGTGATGTATACGCTGGGGTCGTATGTGGATGGCAGTATATGGATGAGGTTGAGATGTAGGGGTGACGGGTCAGTACTAACCTGAGGTCCTTTTGGTGGAGCTAAGGTCTCTTCGTCAATAAGATCCTGAATCTTATGACGGACGCGGATGCAACGGTTTGTATCATGACCATGTTGTTGATGATAGGCACAGTATTTAGTTGGGTCATATCTTGGTGGAAGAGGGTTTGGAAGGGGTTGGGGTTCTAGGAGTTCTAGGTGCCCTTCTTCTCGCAGCTTTTTCAAAACTTGAGAGAGACTCATGTAAAGAGGATGGAATTTTCGGGCTTGGGACCGAGTTGAAGTGGTTGGTTTTTGGTCATTGAGGGGAGTGGTGATAGTGTCTACTTCTGAGCATTTTGTAGCTGTGCTACCTTCAGTAGTAGCATTGGAACTGCGAGCAACATTCCTCTTCAAAGGCTCATTATCTTCTACAAAGATCCCTTGTCTGATGGCATCCTCGATTTGAACCCCCATCTCATGAAGGGCTGGAAAGGTAAACAGGGGTAGAACGACCATCTTCTGGAGCAACTTGCCATGCAGATTCCGAACAATCATCCTGATCTGATCTTTGTCGGAAGGCCTTGTAGTCATCATTGAGGCCTTTGCTCTCAATCTCGTCACGAACTCTGAGAAACTCTCCTTTGGCTCTTGGCGGGTGACTTCAAGATCACGAGTCGTGACCTCAATCTGTGTGTTGTAGGAGTATTGATCACTGAAGGTCTCAGCCATCTCTTCCCAATTCTGGTTCACAGAGTTCTCCAATTTCGCATACCAAATTGCGGCTATCCCAGACAGGGTTCGGCCGAATAGTGACAGCTTTTGGGCTGTAGTCAAACCCATTGGCCTCAAGATATCAGAAAACAGTTGGAGGTGCACCATTGGGTCTTCAGAGCCATCGAATCGATCGATATGTGGCATCTTGAACCGATCCGGTAATGTCACCACTGAGTCAGTATAACCATCCTCTATGTCCGGAATGGATTTCATGCCTTGAGCCTTCTTGAACAGTTTTTCAAGCTTGCTCACTTTTAGCGCCGTTGGATCCGTCTCGAACTCAAAAGGGGAGCCCAGTAGGCTGATGGGTGTCTTGGGTAGCTGGGGTAGAACTGGGGGCGGAGCTGGCCCGACTAGAATGTCGGTATCATCCTGGACGTGGGTTGCCTCCCCGAGTATGGGAACTCTTGGTGGGGGAGGAGCCTGGTGTGAAGTAGATACTCCAGTTTGCTGCTCTAACCTGGCAATTGTCTCTGCCCTGTTGGGCTATGACCACGGCTTGTTGCTTGGCAAATTCTGCTTGACGGACAGCGTCTTGCTGCATGGCTTTCATACTATCCTGGAGTTGGCGCACCATCTCTTCCAGACCCGACATATTGCACTGAGCAACTGGTATATCTGTATCGGCAGTAGGCTCGGAAATCTCAACCCGACTGCTCAAAGATCACTGATCTGGTAGTTGTTATACTGGTGGTCTGTGCCTGACTAGCCTTCTCTGGCCTTGATTACCCTTGAACTGAGTCTCTGACCTGACAAAGTCTATCAGCACAAATCCAATGTACCCGGGAGATATTGAAGCCTTCCGAAGCTATGATTCCAAGACTACCTAGCAAAAGAGAAAACAGACAGCACCTCAGCCTGATTTCGCCAAAACAAATATGAGCATAACTGAATGACTGTGCTCTCTACTGAATTCTGCCCCAAAAATCTGCCTGTAAACTGATACCCTCAGGTAAAACTGATTTCCAAAATACTGATGCCCTCAGGCCTGATACCCAGACTTGCAAACTGATACATACAACCTGTAGAGACACACTCTGACAGCACATATCAAGCAAGTAAGAGCCAAAAACATCCCTATGTTGGGGTAGGGTTTCCCTGTCCTATTTTGTCAGGAGCTAGGGTTTCATTACGCACGCAGCGGTATCAAACAACCTAAAATCGGGTAAGCAGCCTGTCCTAGCTTGGAATGGTCACTATGGATTCTGAATATGCACTAGGTCGAATGGTCAAAAAGGGTGCCCCGGTAAAACCGGGGTTTATGTTCCCATATTGGCAAAGCCCGTAACCGGTAAGCCTTATGGCACGCAACCTCTAGCAAACCGCTCAGGAATAGCAGATGGCAAACACGGTGTCCTAGGCGCACCAATGCACATGCAATGCAAAGAAACACATAAGTGTAGTCAAAACAAGATATCATGGGTTCGAGTCAAGCTCTCTAACTCCCCAGCAGAGTCGCCAGAAACTGTAGACGTCCCCGAACGTCCTGGGAGGGAATCTCGTTCTGTTCGATTTGGGCTCACTACAGTTCGGACTCAAATTGTCACGGTTCTTAATCTGATCTTGCAAAGTGCAATGCAAGACTGATAAATCACCAAAGAGTCCAAATCCGGCAAATCGTTTTGAAAACAGATTTTTAGAAAAAAGTGCCAAACATGGACTACTTTGCCAGATACAGAGTCACCACCTAAATATTTTATTTTTGGGGAATTTAGGAAACCCTAACTCGTGCCTAAGGCCACGTATCCGTCATCACCAAAGTTGCCTCGGCTCGGGAACTTGGGTACGATTGGGGAAGGTCACTTCGTGAGCACCCCCGCTCGCCCGATCAAAGATCGGCCTCTACTAACCATGATATCTAATTTTGAAAACATTATGCGTTTTTATTCCGGTTACTTAGCCTAGATTTACTATGTGATACGCACAGCATACAAGTATAGACTGGATCGCCTGAATTTGAACAAAACATTTCATGTTTGTTTTTGAAAGCGGTTTGCTACTCACAAGTAGGCTTAAAATGCAGATTTTGCCACCCTCGGGTGGGCTTAGAAAATATGGTTTTGCCACTATCTAGTGAGCTTAAAACTCACAGTCGATGCATTATTCCAATTCAGATAATCCAACCTTCACCCACAAGCATTTAGGCAGTTATATCACATAAGCAAATAGCCTCATGGTAAGCATGCTAATATGGCAACACTCACACGCATGCAAGATGCTAAAGCATAAGAGCTTACCTAGTACTCCAAGCCAAAACAGAAACTAGTTAGTAATCAAATGCATGATCCTAGTTCATGTTAAGATGGCTAATGCAACACATACAGAATGCAACTAGAATAGGCTCGGCTAATCTAAGAATGGCATGTGAAATGCGAGAACTCGATACACGTATTCAAGTTGGAATGGAAATACTATGCAGTTAGTATGATGCGCCGAGCCCGGTGCATGCAATACAGATGAATGGATGCAAAACATGCGAGCGTGAGGGTGCTAATTTAAACATGCCCTAATCTAACCACTGAAAGCGGATAAATAAAAGGGAGAAAGACGTGGAGTTGGAAGACATACACACACCCACGCACACTTATTACACAATTGCCCTCGCTCGGAGGGTCCAAATAATAACCAAATAAATAATTAACTATCCTAGCTAATTAAATATTACAAAACCTTAATTAATTAAACAAATTAACCAAGCTATGGAAAGCAGTAAAAGGGCTTCGGGAAGAGGGGTGCATGCATGCTCGGATTGGCTTCGCCCGGAAATCCCTTGCCATGATACATGTTGCCTCTGTTTGCATTGCCCTGCTCCTCTTAAAATTATGCAAGTTTCTAGAACCCTTCTAATCCACCTCATGGATGCTGTGAGAGGCCATCAGCCAAGGGGGGTGGCCATCGGCCATTGGAAAATGGTCATCGACCAGTTGTGAGGCTATCGGCTAAGTATGAATGGCCGGCCGGCACTGAATGTGGTCGGTCAGCCATGTCTTCCTGCAGAATCCTGTTTGACAGCAGCAGAGGACAGACAGAGCATGGCAAAGCATTTTCAAAGCAATGTTTGCACCACCATCCTCCCTATCATGTTTAAGACTTAAGGGAGTATGGTACTCGACCCTCGGGCCACCAATCGCGCATTTCCATTCATGATGGCCCAAAAGGCCAAGTGTGCAATTTTAATGTAAAATAAAATGCACACGAAACATACAAAGGGGCCCCAACCTCCATCATGTTTGATCAAGAGGGATGGGATGCATGCACAATGCTATGCAACCTAAGCATGCATACAAGCTAATGCAACATGAGCATGCAAGCAAGCTAATGCAATAGGCATACAACTTAAGCAAGTAAACATGCAAGGCATGAAACAACAATGCCAATGACAAACATGCAACGACATGTGGCCTAACAAGTATGCAAGATGGATGAACATGCAACAACATGTCAATAGGCTTACAACCTAAGCAATGCAACCATACATGACACACAACAATAGGCAAAATGGAGCAAGCATGCAACAACATGCAAGACACGTGTGCAACAACATGCGAGGATGGTCTTAAACCGAAATAGGCAGCTCTCAAATAGGCCCAAATCAGCGGCCAAAATGATGCAACAAAGGCATGAAAACACACACACAAGCATGCATGCACAAGGGCCTAAACATGGAGCATAAGCCATCAACTCTTCAAAGCATGAAAGGGATGGAAAATGCAAGTATGAAAGCATGGAACATGGACTGAAGTATGGTCTCCAATGATGCGAAATCATGAGAATAAGCCAAGTAAAACATGCTAGTGACCCGTACACCCAAGGCTAGTAAGCTAGAATGCAAGACGGCTATACAAATCATGGCAAACATGATCAAAACAACCAAAACCAGACCTTAAGCATGGTAAAACAATGCTAAAACCCTCTTGGAACCTAACTAAAATCATGCTAAAATGTCATCTCACAACATGATGCATGTTAGGCCAAAACATGGGATTACAAGGCAAGCATATGATGCATGCAAGAGACCATTAAACCAAGCAAAAACAGATCTAAGGCATGCCAAAATAGGACCAAATACCCACTGAAATGTGTCCAATACATGCAAGAATGAGGTGCTCCTTTGAAAAGCTATGAAGGGGGTTGCTCTAAACATGCAAGAGGCAAGCAAAAGGGGACCAAACCACCTATGGAAAGAGCTTATATAGGTCCTAAAAACCACCAAAAAGGGCCTGAAACAAGCCTCCAAATGATCTAAACATAAGCCCCTTTGTAAGGCCAAAAATGCCAACAAACAAGACAACAAGGGATGGGGTCACCCCTCTCTGATTTAGGCCCTCAAAACAGCATGCCTACCACTGAAAATCCACTGGATTTCGGTGGCTAGGAGGCCAAGCAAAGACTAATACAAAGGCTTCAAGGTATGGCACAAAACAAGGTCGAAATAAGCATGCGAGAGGGTAGACGACCCCCAACAGTAAAATGATCTTAAACAAACATCAAAAGGACCTCAAAAAAAGACTTTTTTCAGTTTATGACAAAGCTCAAATATGCTTGCAAGTATGGCTAAGATATGGATCAAAATAAAGCCTTAAAAGGGAGATGAAGCATACAAGGGGGTAGATGACCTCTAACAGAAAAATGTCCTTAAACAAACTTCAAGAGGAGCTCAAAATAAGACCTTTTATAGTTTATGGCAAAGCTCAAAAATGTTTGCAAGTATGGCTAAGCTATGAAGCAAGATAAGCCTTAAAAAGGGAGATGAGTGTGTTACCCTTGTAGCCAAGAACTCCAGCAGCCTTTGGTCCCAAAAACCAATCCCTTAGCCTCTGAAAACAAGCTCGAAGATGCTTGGATGGATGATGGAGAGGTTAGGTTATGAGGTGTAGGGTAATGGAGCCAAGAACCTTACACTTTGAAGCTAGAAGGGAGAGATACAAAGGGAGAGAGTGTGTGTATGTCTCTAGAATTTCAGAACCATGGCAAAGGAGAGGGGAGCCTTCCTTTATAGAGCCAAGGGACTAAAGCTTCTCTTAGAAGCTTCAAACCAAGAGCAAAGATCCTCCATACACGTATATGGAGGATCCAGTCTGTGCCCTCCAGCTGGCACAGCTAGCATCCATTCAATCTGTAGAATACACCGGAAGGTCGTCGACCAGGAAAAATGGTCGGTCGGCTACTATAAATGGTCGGCCTGCTACTTATTTGGTCGGCCGGCTATTTGGACTGGCCGGCCAGCTAAATTGATGGCCGGTAGGTGGCTGCCAAGGTCAAAAAGTGGTCGGTGGGTGTCCAGATTGAAGCCCCAGAAGTTTTCTTTCCAATGGCGCAAACCTTGCATTAAAATTCCTCCTATGCAAAAAGTTATGCCCGTTTTGGTGAAGCCGCGCAGATTTAATCCAACCGGATTGATCCCCTACTTCAACCAACCATATTTCCCCCACCCGGACGTGGCTTTAGGAGATTCTTGAGTGCAAAATGAAGCCCCGGAAGTAAGATTTCCAACGGTGGTGGCCTCATAGCTAAAATCCAAGTATGCAGATGAATAAGCCCGATTCAGCGAGGGCTGCTCGACTCTCTTCTACCTGGATTTATGCCGAACTTCTCCCAAACTAGTTTTCTTCTCTCCTTTCCTCTTTTCTTCAACTCTAAACCCCTAAACAAAGTGTTGTGAAAGATTTTTCAAAGATTTCATCTCTCTTTCATTCATCTCCACTTTGTCCTTGCTCGGTTTACCGAAAAGCACAACATTTACCGAAATGCGAGCGTCGGAACATCGTAAGAACTTTATTTTCAAAACATTTTGAAAGAGAGGGTTTTAAGATCTAAAATCTTTTGATCAAGATTGTTTTGGTCCAAAAGGGGTTTTTGGAAAGGGAGAAAAGGAAATCAAAAGATCTAAAATTTTTTGGCTTTGGAAAATAGGATGACCTTGTCAACGTTTTCCGCTGCTTGCAGGGCTTCGGTGTTAAAACGGGTGACAAAGCTGCGCAGCGACTCCCCCTCGGTCTGACAGATATTGAGGAGCTGGGTTGCCGGGCGCCGCTAGCGCTGGGCTCCAATGAAATGGCTGAGAAATGAGTCATTGAGGTGCTGGAAAGTGGAAACAGAGTCTGCTGGTAGTTGACTAAACTAGAGTCGAGCCGACCCCTTGAGTGTTACAGGGAAAGCCCGACACATGATTTCATCAGGGAATGCATGGAGGATCATGAGGGTTCTGTAGGTCTCCAAGTGATCGACTGGGCCCGATGTACCGTCGAAAGAGTCGATCGTGGGCATTTTAAACTTAGAAGGTAGATGTTTGTCCCGAATTGAGGCAATGAATGGTGAGTTGGCTGTGGTAGATGGTTTATTCGGTATGTTCTGCATGACTCCTTGGAGCTGGAGCTTTATGGCTCGGAGTTCTACGTCCCAGAAAGGGACGTTGTTACCGCCGGACTGGAGTGGAGGCTAGACACTACTGGCCTCTCCCTCGGGGGTGGGTACCGGGCCCGATGGGTGTGGGACCCGAGGTGGAGGGTTCATATCTGGGGGAGGGGGTCGCAAGCCTTCCAAGTTGGGTGGATGGGGCTGCTGGATAGTATGGCTCGGGGCTCGTTCTTGGTTGAGTGGGATCTCTGGAGGTGGTAGAAAAAGCATCGGAAGGTTTCTTTGGAGTAGAGCATTAATTAGGGCTTGGTTTTGCTCAGCCAGGCGGTTGATGCTGTTGGTGAGCTCGGTGAAATACTGTGGAGGGTTGTTTGGATTGGGAGGGTCAGCTTGGTGGTCGGCAACATTGTGGTGAGAAGCCATGGATCTAGTCGTGACCATCCACCTTGGTGAGTGGCAGGAAGGGGTTATTGGGAAAGGGTCTCCGGCGGCAATGAGCACAACTGGCACGCAGAACAGAAAGGATTCCCACAGATGGCGCCAACTGATGATACAGCGTATTCCATATGGAGCGGGGCGGATTGACCTACGCTTCCCAAACCAGTATCCGAGGTACCAAACCCACAGTGGAACCTGCACAAGAGTTCAACGGGGAACGGGGAATCCCCCAGCGAACCCTCCAACGAGCAAGTTAGAAAGAGAGATGAAATGTAGAGATAGATTAGTAATAGAAAAGCTTAACCTTCTTCTTGTCTTCGACGTCTGCTTATATCCTCTGGTAATCATTTCATTGTCCCTTCCGACCTGTCGCCATGGCCGAAAGTCTATGCTCTAGCTTACCTTGTTCATGGTGAGGCCGTTCTGTCTCGACGGGGAGGGGTTATCGCAATAAATGCTGTAAGGGCCTTCATTAATGGCAGTGGAATAACTTTGCAGGATCTTTGTCTGCTTATGTGGCTTATCTTTCTCTTGCCACGTGTTCAGATGTCATTGGTTCTTAATGCCATGTTGAGTTCCAGCAACGCTGGGCCTTAGTATCTGAATTATGTATTGGGCCCTAAATGGTGGGTTATAACCTTTATGGGCTTACCCATGTCATTGTATATAATAATTTTTTTTATTTTAGCATATGGCCCTATTTGGTGGAGCTTTTTTTAAGTTAAAAGTTGATAATCAGAAAGTAAAAACTAAAAGCACCCCTACCCAGCTTTCAGATAATCAACTTATTTTAAGTTATTTCTGCCTAAGAAACTATAAGTAGAGGCTGCACCAAACAGTCTAGCAGAGACTCTCAAATCAAAATAAGCTATAATCACTCCCCAAAAACTGTGACAAACGGTCCCTTTATAAAGTTGCTATGTGACACTAAATCAATTTAGGTTTTCACTTAATAATAATATAGATGTAGGGGTGGGCGCGGGTTGGTTGCAATCACGAAACCTCCAATCCGTCCGCTAGATTGGTGGATTAGAGAAAATCAATCCGTATCCGTCCGCCAATCCGGTGGATGTGGATTGATTGGATTGGCGGATGGATGCGAATCGATTTGGCGGTTTAAAATTTTATAAATTTTCGACATAATTCAACTTGTGTACTTTCTCAAAAAAAATATATATATATATATATTACAATCATTGCATGTCTCATCTAAAAAAAGAAAGTCTGAAACTTTAGAATATTACAATCACTGCATACCTCATCTACATATTACAATCACAGCATGTCTCATCCACATAAAGTATTACAATATGTGGTTCTTAGGCTAAGTTTGGCATATTCAAAAAAGTCAAAAAGTCATTATCCTATTTAAGTCACATTATCTTAAAATATAAAAACAATTCAAACTACCAAAACTATGAACAAAGCAGTAGTAGAGATTGTATGCGTTTGTATTATTACATCTATATATGTTTTTGAAAATAAAAACCAACCAGCATATATCATATTTTCTATTTATTATTTTTAGAGTTAGATTTAAAAACAAAAAAATATAGATAAATAATACATTTATTTTTTTCAATTCACAAAAAATATTCAATTTGAAAACTCTTTTTCAACAGAATATTTAAACTATTTTTCAATTGAAAACACAAACAGAATATCTAAACAAATTAAAAACATAAAGTTTGATAAATTACCAGGGGTGCTTGTGGTTAGGTGATTCGATTGCGGTCAAATGAATCTTAAATCCGCCATTTGTTCAAAACTAGGCGGATTGAAAAAAATCAATCCGTAACCATCCGCTTATCATTACGCATCCGTCTAAAATGTGGCAGATTGGTTTGGTTCAATCGGTTTGGACATATCAATATATCCGCGTGTAAAGTAGTTAAACAAATCATTGCATTGAAAAATTTGAAATAGTTATATGTAAAAAGGGTATTTTAATAGTTAAATAAGAGCGATTACATAAGCACAATTTTAGAAGGGAAAAAATTGTGACAAAATGTGAACACCAAATATGTGTATAATACATCACACCTGCACAGACTTTTTTGAAGGTCTGTGTTGTGTGTGCTCTGTTGTGTGATTCTCCTTCCTCCAAAAACCACAGTGGGCTTGTCCCACATCGGCAAAAAATGAGCGTTGTGAGTTCTTTATATCATCACACCTGCACAGACTTTTTTGAAGGTCTGTGTTGTGTGTGCTCTGTTGTGTGATTCTCCTTCCTCCAAAAATATGTGTATAATAGTATAAAATTTGTTTTTTCTCTCACCTGTGACTCATGACTGTTGGGCAGAATCACTTGCACTGTGGATTGGGCTGGGTATTCCCCAATACCACTATCTTTAGCCCAAATTTTGGAAGGCTGATAAATGCTTGATTTGGGCTGACCCACCTGCTCCATGATAGCAATCCAATATCCTTTAATTTCAAAAGTGAAATTGTATTTAAAAAATCCGATTTTAATAAATATACAAATTTTTTTTTTTTTTTTTGGAACAATATACAAAGTTAATGTTGTGAAATAAAAATACAAATTCGTGAAGTTATGTTTTTATCTCACAACTTAAGTGTTAGAAAGAAAAGGTAATATGGTAGAAATTAGAGGTGGGAATTGAGTAGATTCGACCGAATTCCAGAGAAAAAAAAATTCAGTTCAATGTAGCCATCTCAAGTCTTTTTTCTTTTCTTTTTTTTTCATTTAATAAATATTTTGATCAAGTCATCAGAAAAATCTAATAGTAAACAATAAATGTTTGGATTTACGCCTTAAAAATAAGTACATATTTATATATTTCTTTTATCTTCTATTACTTTAGTTTATTATCTAGTTAGATAATATAAAATTTTAAACTAATATTTTTAAATGAACAAATTGAGTTGGGCTAGATTCATGGTTCAAAGCCTGATCCAAATACTATAGCCTTAAAATTTGAATTTAAATTAGTCTTATAGGCCAGAGTCGTTTGGTAAACGTTTTGGACTAAAAAATCACAAAATGACAAAAAAAAAGTCAAAAAATCACAAAAGAACAAAATAAGCAAAAAGACAAAAAAATATACACAATTTCAAAACTAAAAAGTTAAAAAAGCCAAACAAGAATACTAAACGACTAAAAAAGTCAAAAAATCAAAAAATCAATTAAAAAAGTCATTGCCAAATGAGCACTAAATATTTCTTCCCAATCCTTAAAAAAATCATGTTGGACAGTTGGGAGGTGATCGGACCCATGTCCACCCATAGTACAAACACAACCTATATGAATCCCATGATAAAATTATGATTTCACAAAATTATGTTTTGATTTCACGACTTTAATTCAATACTTTTATTATAATTGAATCATGAAAACATGACTTAAAATAATGTTTAAAGCACGATTTCCCAATTTGAGAATTGAGTTTAGAAAAATTTGGGTTTAGAAAATTTATTTTCAAATCAAGTTGAATTTGATAAATAAAATAAATGGTTAAATATGTGATCCGACAATTATTGTTTGACTTGATTTTACAGAGAACGAATCGGATCGAAAGCAGTTTAATTCGATCTGTGCCACTCGATCTGCGCAATGTGCACTTTGAGTGACTTACATTAGTACATCAAATAGGCGGAATCTATCATGCGCACCGCAGCTTTCGGACTCCTTTTAATACAACATAAGGTTCGAGTGGATTGAGAGTCTGTTCAAACTTAATTCGAGTTATGATTATATCAATATTTTTTAAAATTATTAATAATATCAAACTAACTAATTTATATAATGTGAGAAAAATAAGAATTGAAGAACTTATATGCCACTGCGATAATCTTTACAATTTATGAGCAAGAAAAATGTAAGTTGTGTGTTGTGTTATTTGAGTATATAATAATTTTAATTTAAAAAAAAAACAACAACGTCCAATTAGTACAGATTAATGTGTGTTTGAGGAGACAGATTGAGTACACACCTCACATTTGGCATAATGCATAAAGTGGTGGCCCCAAGATTTAAACCCATAACCTCAAGGTTATTAAGCTAAGTCTTAATTATTAAACCAATGGTCACCCCCTAATAATAATTTCAATTTATATAATTTTTTTGTTAAATAAAATATTTGATTTATATTAAATACCGAACAAAATTTTAGTTGAGTAGTTGATATTTGAGCAATTAGTTTTTATTCACAAGTTCATATTTGAACAATTAAGTGTATTTAGATTGGTTTATTTACGCTGTGTTTGGTCGGGAGATTTGGAGAGGGATTTGAAAAGAGAAAGGAAAAAAGTGTGTGAAATTAGGTAAAATATAGGTATATTTTATTCATATTTCGCATACATTTTTCTATTTTCCTTTCCAAATCTCTCCTTAAATCCCCCAACCAAACACAACATTATTATTTTCTTCTTCTTTTAGTAAAGGTCCAACGAAAGAAAGCCAAAAGTGATTGATCTTTTTGTTTTTTTTTTTGTTTTCATTTATCTTTCTAGAGACAAAAGCAATAAAAAAAATGTAAAATTTTTTATTGATCTAATTTTTTCATGAATATACATGAAGGACTTACATAATTATTGATTCGGATTATTGAAATAGGACCGTAAATGGCCATATTTAAACTTGAAAAAATGAAAGCTTTATTATTATTATTATTATTATTATTATTATTATTATTATTATTATTATCATTATTATTATTATTTTCCTTTGATTTATTTATTTTAGGTCAACCCCATTTCAAATGATTTGCATAAGGTTTCATTAAAAGATCAAGATAAAGGAAAAGTTGTTGTTAAATGAAAAGGAAAAATAATAAATCAGTGTATGTTTGGAAAAAAAAAAATTAATAATAAATTTTAAAAAATTTAACTATTAACGTCATAAATTTTTCTATGAGTATGTAATTATTTTGAAAATTTACAACTGATTTGTAATTTTCCTAATAAAAATCAACACAGTTTGACATCAACTTAAAAGTTGACGTTTAAGGGTTATTTTGCAATAAACTAATTTAGTTAAAAAGTTAAAAAAAAAAAAAAAACACTTATATTTTTAAGCACAAAAAGTTAAGATGTGTTTGGTTGGTGATGGCTTTTATCATTTGACCACATATATACAAATCTACTTATGTAAAGGATTCGGAGTCATTTTTGCTTTTTAAAATGTCAAATTGGGAGAGTTCTATTTACACACGCTAATAATATGTTTAAATATATACGGAAAATTTTATAATGTATACTCTCTATTAGGGTGTGTACTATATATTTATTATGGTGTTAATTATAATTTATTGTAATGTTGATTATGATATTATTTTAATTATGATAAAAAAACTCTTTAATTATGACTCAAATTATTGTAGTTATGATTTAAAATAATTAAACTATGATATTTATGATAATTAACTTCACAATTGTCATAACTTTCATACAGTACACAGTCATAACATAACCCTATATAAATATATATAAGTATACACTATTATTCAGTTTACACTTACACATATATTTTTAATTTTTAATTTTGTTGAGTTTATACCATTTTATTCCTATAATACTATCATTTGCAAATAATAACCTTAACTCATCAGGCACCCACTGCTATGACATTTGTTGCTAATGCCATCCTTTTCAATTGTCTCCCCGTTCGCCATCTCCACTCTTTCAACCATTTATGTCCCCCTTCCTTCTCATCTCAAACCCTCTTTCCCTTCCTCCACCGTTTTTGTTTCCACGTCCCCTCATTACCTCCACAACCCTCTTTGCCCTTATTCTTCTTATTCAAAACCTATATTTGGAAATCTGAAACCTTTTTCTCTATGGGACTAGTAGAGGTGAGCAGGTGAATCGAAAAATATGTAATCCAAACCGATCCAGTTCAATCTAGTAGGTTTGGTTTGGTTTTTCTAATCCGTGATTCTAAATTGGTTTGAAAAATTAGCAATTTGTTATTTATGGATCAATTCCAGATTATGATACACAGTTCCAGATTGGATCCGATCTGGACTATTTACTATATCACCCTACCATTATACCATACACCCTGCTACATTCAATCCCAACCTTTTATATATATAATCCAAACAAGGAACCCTTCGAAGAAAATAAAGAGGCACTGCTCTCAATGAAACTACCACTAACTATCAATAATCAATTTATTAATATTACAAGTTGATTTGGTTTGCTGTCGTTGCTGTATTGTGCTACTGTTTTTGTTGTTTTTTTAAAAAATTATTTAGCATAAGTTTAGTTTTGTAATTGTTATTGTCACAACAAAATGTTTGTTAAATAAGAGTTTTATTTGTTGGATGTTGAACTTATATTTATTTGTTAAATGATGAACTTATATTTATTTGTTACATATTGAATATTTTTAGAACAATGTTATATGATTTTTATTTTGTGAAACTGTGGTTTCAAATGGAACCAATCTGTATTTAAATGGTTTGGTTCGAATTAGTTTCATGGTTTAAATAGTTCAAATTAGTTCTAATTTTAACAAAATCGAAGTGCACAAATTAGTCTTAGTTTCATTCAAAACTAGTCCGATCTAGACCATGCTCACCCATAGAGAGTGGTGCATCGTAAGGGGAGCTGTTATAGTAGTGGGGTAGAAAGCGTGGGTGATTGTAGAAGGATTGCGATGGTCATCATAGTGGAGAGGTTACGGTGGTAGAAATGAGGGGTCACATCAACAAGGGTGAGTAGTGACAACTAGTGATAGTAAGAAGTGACAGAGGATAGCAGCTAGTGATGAAGGTTGTAGAGGGAAGGTGTGTCCATTTTGTCCTTAATGATAATTTGTTCAAAGGATATAATTGTAATTTAAAAAATTAAAAAATAGTTTGTACTAAAATAACTTGTAGTGTAGAAATAAAATATCTCTGCTATTGGATGTATTACAACGTTTTAGGTAGTGCTTTTTAAACTTTTATTTTAAAGCTCAAAATCCAGCTTTTAGGTTGATGCCAACAAGATGCATCTCCTTTTAAATTATCAAGTGATAGTCAATATTTTTTATAAGAAAATATTTGAAAAATAAGATTGTAGCTAAATTTCTCTATTTGACTTGGTTTGCATAATTTTTCTTCTAACAACCTAAAATTAATTTGGTGAAAAAAGAACTCATAATTTTCATATAGTTTTAACTTTTTGAAGAGCATAAATAATTTTTAAAAAGGTAAAAAAATAAAACATCAGAAACAGTTTATGAAAATTAAACAACAAAGTGGGATCGAATTCCAAAAGGTAAAATTTGGTCACTAAAAAATGTGGTAATCACTTTTAGAAGACTGTAGAGACACATACGGGAGGCTGACTGATACATTTTAAAAGCCCAACTGAACATCAATTCTTGGTGATCAAATATCAAAAAACAAAAAAAAAAACTAATTTCACTTTAATTAAAAGCATAAGTACCAATTAAAATATGGATCTAAATCCCATTTTTTATATACTAAAATATTGATGCTTCCCATTATCAAAACTACACTTGCCTTCGTTTGGGATATGGGTTGATTTTTTAATTTTTTGACTATTGTAATTTGGGACTAAATAACTTTGTTTGGGATGGATTTTTTTAACTTTTTTGACTTTTATAAGAAAAAAAATAAAATAATGATGGTTTAGATATATATATATATATTATCTTATTAATTTTTTAACTTATTTTATCTTTTTGTGACTACTTTAACCAAAAAAAATTATGCTAAACATAGGCCCTATTTGGTACGGCTTATTTCCAACTTATTTCAGCTTTTAGCTTAATTTAAACTATTTTGATGTGTTTGGTTCAGTTTAACAATATAACTTATAGTTTTTTGTAAGTCAAAAATCAACTTATTCTTTGAGTGGGGGAGGAGAAACTTAGGCCAAGTTTGGCATCCTCAAAAAAAGTCAAAAAGTCAAAAAGTCACAATCCTATTTAAGTCACATCATCTTATTTAAGTCACATCACCTCTCTAACACATCACTTCAAACCCAACCCAAATCCAACCCATATTTCATAAAAAGTCAAAAAGTACACTTATTTAGTCTTTCCAAACTTGGCCTTAATTTATAAGTCAAAAATCAACTTATGTTCACAATTATAAATTATAAGTTATAAACTGTTAAGTTATAAGTTAGAATTACTTTCTCATAACTCTATCAAATGAGGCATAACCTTACATAGGAACACTCAATCAGAAACTACAGTGACGTTGGATCCACCAAAATCAGAGAAAAATTCACAGATAGTTGGTGACATAAAAAAGTTGATGTTTGACTTTTGTTTTAAAGAGGAACACAACACGGAATATGACAAGGCCGCAAAGAGAAATAAAAAAAATGGAGAAAATTATAAGAAAAAAAATACGTTTATGATAAAATAAAATATAAATTTTTTATTTTATTAATTTAAATTTAAATTTTTATTTATTTTCAATCTAAACTATTAACGTATTATATTAAGTAAAACCTCTGAAAAATGGTATTTTAGGCCAAGTCTGGCGAGTCGAAAAAAAGTTAAAAAGTCAAAAAGTTACTCAAAATATTAAAAAGTTATCACCATTTACCAAAAGTCAAACAGTACGGCTGCATAACTCCCAATCCTAATTTTTTCCTATACACTAATTTATATAATTTTTTAATACACATTTTTTCATAAAAAGTTAAAAAATTAACCCAAACATCCATATTTTTTCCCTAAACTTTTTAGTCTAAAAAGATAAAAAGTACACTTATTTAGGATACTCCAAACAACCCCTTAATCATTAAATTATTAAAAAAATTATTTTAGACATTTTATATACATACATATTGACTTTAATAATTAAAATAGTATTTTTTTCATTGATTTTACTTAACAAAAATAGGTAAATGACTTAGATTGAAAATGAATAAAAAATTAATATTTAAATTGACAAAATTAAAAATAAAGAGTTTATTTTGTTATAAAGGTCAAACTTTTTGTGTGTGTAATTTCTCTTATAAGTATTAAGCGTTGGGCTTCCTTCCTATAAATTTGTTCAACTTAATTTTTTTTGTGCATATGGTATACTTAAAAGTAAATGATCTAAATTATTAAAATTAGGACTTGTAGTGATTCCACGAGTCTTGGTAGTAATCTCTAGTCTAGAGGGAAACCATACCCAAATATTAATGACTAAGTGCCATTTTGGGAACATGGTAAAAAGTCACGTTTTTAGACAAAATGTCCAAAAACGTGGCTGTCAAAAATGCTAGAAAAGCCATTTGGTAAGTGCCAAAAACGCAGCATTAAAATTACAAATTAGGGCCTATGAAAAATAAATAAAAAAATAACTCTCTTATGCTGGGTAAGGGTATTTTGGTAATTTTAATTTGATTTGACACCATAAATAAATATTAAACTAAAAGCAAAAAGTCAGTTTTTTACCAATTTCCCAAATCACTTCTAAAAAAGTCAAAAAACTTGGTAAAAAGCCAAAAGTCAGTTTTTTACCAATTTCTCAAAACAACCCTAAATTACATTAATCTCCTTTTAGGTTTAGATCATACATATTGAATCCTCCAAATTTTGCATAATTATCTCAGTTTTCATAAATTTTAATTTACATAAAATTAATTTTAATTTTCATCATAAGTTTTTAGTCGTATTTCTATCTCCTTTACACTTAAAAATTATGTTTTATATTAGTTTTAAAGAGTTTGTGATTGATATTTAAGTTTATAGGTCAGATTAAGCTGAAATTTTAGACTCTTATAGAGTCATTGAATATGGCCACAATATTGGTAAAATTTAAAGGTAAAAAAATAAGAATATGTTATGATATATATGTGGCATTTGGCCTCATGAAAAAAGCAGTCCAATTTGTTTTCGACCTCTCCCATTTGCAATTGGTTGTAAAGTTACTTTTTATGTCGCTATGAAATTTGGAAGTTCGGTGCATACGTGGCACAACAAATTCATTAATCTATCTGGCTCCTTCCATTCATATGACTTTCAAGCTTCTTGTCATCCTTTCTATTATGGGGTGAAAATCAAAACATCACAATCAACATATTGGACTCAAAATTCATATTCAAATTCAAATAAAATAGAAAGGTAGATGTTCCTCCCCTGATATTTTCAAATTTCATTTAAAAAAAAAAAAAATCAAATAAAACATGGTCAAAGTTGTATGACAAATCCAATAATTATAATGATGTATAAAAAATAATGTGATGGAAATTAAATGCATTGAATGCAAAATAACAACACCAAGGAATTTAAAGAGATGCCAACAATTGTAAAGCCACATTTGATAATAGATTATTTTAGTAATTTTTTAATTTTTTATGAAAAGATATGTAGAAAAGTAGAGAGAGTGATGTGATAATTTATAGTAACTTTTTAACTAAAATATATAGTTGATAAATGAGGCCTAAATGTTTATGTAATACACTCTCTTTAAAAGTAATTTTGCAGCCTTCAAAGATAATGGGTGTGTTTGATTTATGTTTTGAGATAAATTTTCAAAAAAAAAATTTTGGGATGAGAGTTTAGAAATTTTTTTGGTTTGTTTGGTTGTATATTTTGAAAATAGTTTTGGAATTTGGGATGATTTGATATTTTGTTGTAGTTGGGTAAATGTGTGTGAGAAAAAGTGATTGAGAATGAGAGAAGAGAGAGAAAAAATGATTGATTGATGTACAGGAGAGAGAAAGTGATTTTGAAACTTTTTTTTTTCAAAAAATTTGAACCAAACAAAATTTTTGATTTTTTTTTTCAAAAATTATATCTTGAGATACAAACTAAACAAGTCTAATAACTCGGTGCAGTAGGTATCAACAGTCTGCGTTAAGATCATCTAGAGTAATACCCCTACAATCATCTCCTATAGTAAAGGACAAGCAGTCGACACGTGACCTACTCATTAAACCAAGGGCTAAAATTTAAACTCACCAAAACAACGTTGTTTTAGTGAGTAAATTGGCAAAAAAAAAAAAAATCAAAATTCAAATTTTTGGGTTTCACTTTTCACACAGTTCCTGGGGAGAGTTAGAGAGAGAGAAGGGCTAAAATAGAGTGAAAGAGAGAGAGAGAGAGAGACAAGAAGAAAGAGAAGAAGATGTTATAGTTGAATTGGCCTAACCGCGAACTACAATCTCACCAGTCACTTGTTGATGGTCGGATCATAGAGATATAAAAACCCACAAACTCAAGGTATTTGATCTGCAACCACAAATCCATACCATAATCCCACATTTAAATATTTTTAAAAAAAATTTCTTTCCATCATACTTTGAGTTCCAAATTCAAATTAAAAAAAAAAAAGAAAAAAAAAATCGACAAATCGTGAAAATTCTTACTTTAGAAATTAATTTCTTTGTATGTATATATTGAGTTCCTAGATTCAATTTTTTTTTAAAAAAACAACAAATCATAAAAATTCTCTCTAGAAATCAGTTTCTCTCTATGTATATATATATATATATATATATTGGGGGTTTGTAGAGAGAAAAATGAGGAAGATAGAAGGGTAAGGAGAAGGAGTTGGTGAAAGAGGAAGAGAGGTTACTGGAGATGGCATTGCCAGCCGGAGACAGTAAGAAGAAGAAGAGAAAAATGAGCGGCGAAGTAGGGTTAGGGTAGGTGAAGTCGGTGATGGAAGAATGGCTTCGTCTCTAGTCGACAAGAAGAAAGAGAGAGAGAGAGAGAATAAGATGTTGTTACAGTCGGTGAATTCGTCTTATTCTTGTTTACTATCGTTAGCTTCGGAACACAGATTAGAGACTGTACAGATGAAGCCAACACAAGCACAAATTAGAGACCGTAACAACAAGCACGAATCTACCGACTGTAACACATTTTCTTTTCTCTCTCTCTCTCTTCTTGTCTCTCTCTCACTCTATTTTGTTGTTCTTATTTCTCTCTCTCTTCTTGTCTCTCTTTCACTCTCTTTTTGGGTCAATTTACGCACCAAAACAACGTCGTTTTTGTGAGTTTAAATCTTAGCCCTTGGTTTGGAGAATGGGCCACGTGTCAACTACTTGTCCTACACTATAGGAGATGATTATAGGGGTATTACTCTAGACAATCTTAATGCCAACGATCTACCCTCTAGACTTTACAATCTCTTATCCTTAAATGTGCACTCACATCACAATGAAGGATAGGTAGGAATCAGTCTTTGCTGAACCATACTCAGAAAGAACGAAATGTAAACGAGAAAATAAGAGGCTAAATCAAATCCCTCCAAAAGATAAATGTTAATAATATTGAGAGATCAAGTGATTTCGCATATTCAAAAATATTCATAGGAGATAAATGTTAACCCTAGGGAGATATTCAAAAATATTCAAAAAAATGTTATAGAGAGAAATATTTTTCGCATATTCACAGTTATCTTTTGGAATATTTTTGAATATTTTTGCATATTCAAGTGATTTCGCATATTCAAAAATATTTATTAACCCTAGGGAGATAAATGTTAATAATATCAAGTGATCCCTCAATATGTTAATTAACATTTATCTTCAAAAAATATTCAAAAAATTACTCTTTTTTTTTTAAAAAAAAAAATTGCTAAAAAAATCTTTTCCAAAATGAATCCTAGTCACAATGTCAACATTTTAGAGTCATCTAAAACTGTCAACATTCTTAATTTTGAAATTCGCATGTGTATCAAACATAATGTTTATTTGAAACAATTTTATTTAAAATAATTAAATTATGCCAACAAGTCTTTTTTCCATTTTTCAGTTCATATAGCATGTTTAATACACATATATTTTTAAAATAAATAAAAACAAGGGCAAATTACAAAAAAAAATCCAAGATTTCGCATATTTTTCAATTTAAACCCTAGGGTTTTAATTTCAATAAATTAAATCCTAGAATTTTATCCGTATTTCAATGTGAATTCTCTGTCCATATTTGTTTGATTGAACTAACGGAATTTGGACAAAATTTTCAAGTTCAAACATACATGTTAAAGCATTTGTATCTTTCTCGTTGTAACTCTGTTTCGCCTCATTTTTGCGTCATTAGATTCACCTCATGGCCTACTTTTCATTTCATTCCTCATACACCTTGTTCCACCTCTTTTTGCGTGCCCTCAGAGCTCCAAAAGTTAGTCAAAAAATAGATTTTTCTCTTTTTGGATAAAATTTTCAAATTCAAACCCATATGTTGAAACTCTTGTATTTCCTTCATCGTAACTCTATTTCACCTCATTTTTGATTTGTTGGATTCACCTTATGGCCTAATTTTCATTCGGAACTCCGAAAGTTGGCCAAAAATAAGATTTTTCTCATTTTGGACAAAAGTTTTAAATTCAAACTTACATATTCAAACCCTTGTATCTCCTGCGTCGTAACTTTATTTAACTCAATTTATTTTTTGCCAACTTTTGAACCTCCAATAGCATGCAAAAAGAGGTGGAACAAGGCATATGAGGGGTGGAGTAAAAATTAGGCCATGGGGTGAATCTAAAGACATAAAAATGAGGCGAAATAGAGTTAGGATGAGGGAGATATAAGGGTTTCAACATGTGAGTTTGAATCTAAAAATTTTGTTCCAAAAAAATATTATTTTTGGCCAACTTTTGGAGCTCCGACGACACGCAAAAAAAAGGTGGAACAAGGTGTTTGAGGAGTGGAATGAAAATTAGGTCATAAGGTGAATCTAACGACGCAAAAATAAGGCGAAACGGAGTTATGACGAGGGAGATACAAGTGCTTGAACATGTGTGTTTGAATCCGAAAGATTCCGTTAGTTCAATCAAACGGATATGGACAGAGGGTTTACATTGAAACTTGGATAAAACTATAGGATTTAATTTGTCAAAATTGAAATCCTGAGATTTAAATTGAAAAACACGCGAAATCCTGTAGTTTTTTTTTTTTTTTTTTGTAATTTGCCGTAAAAATAGATAAGAGAATATGAGTTATGAACGAAGAAGGATCCGCTCCCATCCAGATTTTGGATTGGAGGGGGCTATTTGGGCCCATGGGTCCACTAAGAGTCTCATTTTGATTATCTGAATTATTTATTTTGTTGGATACTTTGTATATTTCATCTACACAAAAAATTAGGTCAATCTGATAACTGTAACTTGTTTAATTTGTTGCGTTTTTAACTAAAAAAAGATCCCCTCCAGTTTGGATTTTGAACTGGATGGCGCTGTTTAGGCCAGCAGGGTTCACCACGGGCCCCGTTTAGATGATCCAAATCGTTCATTTTATCGAATATTTTGTATATTTCATCCACACAAAAAATTAGGTTGATCTAATAACTATAACTTGTTCAATTTATCGCGTTTTAAACCAAAAAAAAATGTTTTTAAAAATAAACCACAATTTTTTTGGTTTAAAAATGCAATAAATTGAATAAGTTACAATTATCGGATCAACCTAATTTTTTGTGTGAATGAAATATACAAAGTATTCAACAAAATGAACAGTTTGGATTATCAAATTGGGTACCGTGGTAGACCCCACGGGCCCAAACAACACCCTGGACTGGAGGGAATCCTCCTCTGTTATTAAAATGGTAAAAAAAGAAGTTAGAGAAAGGCGAGTTACGTATAGAGCTGCAAATGAGCTGAACTGAGTTTTCGTAAGCTTGTTTATTAAGATTTTAACGAGTTCAAATCCAACAAAAATTTAACGAATTGAGCTCGAGCCGAGTTAGCTCAAGTTTGACTCGAGTTTGAGCATGTTCACAAACCTTAACAACCTAAATAAATTATAAATTTATGTTGGACCATTTTAATATTTTTTATTTATTTTGTTCATTAATCTTCTTTTGTCTTGTTCATTAATCTCATTTTGTTTGGTGAATGGAGATTCATTGTTTTTTAACGACCTTTTGTCTTATTCATGAATGGAGATTAATTGGAAGTTCATGGACTTGGTGGTGAGTTAATATTTGGAGACTCTCCTTTGTCTCTAATTTAATGGTCATTATTATTTTATTGGTGTAAATTATAAGGTTCTAGTGGCCTATATATAGTTCCTCTCATCTACTTTTTTCTACACCAACTATTGTTTATACTTGAGAGATTACTAGCAAAGAAAGGTGTTTTTCTTGGTCGAGCTTTGGATTCACCATCTTGTGCAGAATTAGCCTAAATCATACGACAAGT
The DNA here is from genome assembly GCA_036172215.1 of Camellia granthamiana. Classification (NCBI taxonomy): domain Eukaryota; kingdom Viridiplantae; phylum Streptophyta; class Magnoliopsida; order Ericales; family Theaceae; genus Camellia; species Camellia granthamiana. The sequence goes on along the minus strand of CM069903.1, from coordinate 63,883,495 downwards.
GGTCGGGCTGCTGTATTCTGGAGGGGACAAGTCATAGTTTCGTGACTGCTGTATCAGTATTTGGGTTCTTCCTACCGTAGTGGGATTGATCTCCTTAAACAAAACGAGATATCCATGCCTCAGCCTGATCTATTTATATTTCATTTTCTTTGCATTATTTATCAATAAAATATATTTTTTCTGGTATTTTCACCAACAATTTTAAGGAGATCAACCATGGAGCAAGTACAAAAAAAAACCAATGATGGAATTGGATATCTTAATAAGCCTTTCAAGTTCAAGGGAGTTCAATTTAAGAGGTGGAAATATAAAGTTCTTTTTTACCTCAGCCTTTTGAAAGTTGTATATGTTCTTATCGAGAAGAACCCAAACAAAATCTCAACTGAGGAGATGAATGATGAAGACTACGAGGCACATGAAGCAAAAGTGGCTTCCTACAATATAGATGAGTATAAATGTCGTTTTTATCTCTTAAATTGCTACGTTGATCAATTTTATGATTGCTATGTCACCACTTACACTTCTGCAAAGAAAATTTGAAAAACTTTACAGACTAAGTATGATATTGAAGAGGTAGGAGCAAAAAAGTATGCAGCTAGCCACTTTTTTCGCTTCCAAATGGTAGATGGAAAATCTGTTGTGGAGCAAGCACAAGATTTCCAAATGATATTTGCAAAAGTAAGATCTGAAGGCATCAAGATTAGTGACAATTTGGTAGTTACAGGACTTGTTGACAAGCTACCGCCATCTTGGAGAGAATTTCAAAACAACATGCGCCACAAATAAAAAGAGACTTCTTTAGAAGCATTGATCACTCGCATCCGAGTCGAAAATGAGGCTAGAGGCCAAGATGCATTAATAACATAAAAGGGTAATGGCAGTTCTACTACAAAGGTAAATTTTGTTTAAGCAAATGATAACTTACTCAAAGGTCACAATTCCAAGAATGCTTATTTGAAGCTTTATAAAAAGAATATGAAGAATTATGGTAAACTTTACAATAAATGGATTAATCCAAATAAGAACTAAGGTCCATCACCTCCACAAAATTTTACATGCTTTGTTTGTGGCAAAAGTGGGCATATTACTCAAACTTGCAAATTCTGAAAACGTGCACCTGTTCTAAAGGCTAACGTTATCGAAGAGCCATTTGTGGCGATGATTACAAATATTTGCATGGTTAATTATGTGGACAGTTGATGGGGAGATTCTGGTGCTAATAGACATGTTTGTCATGATCAAGCTTGGTTCAAGGTGTATACTTCCTTTGATGATGAGAAAACAATTATGCTTGGTGACTCTAATCAAACCAAGATACTTGCGAGTGGTAAGGTTGACCTTAAGTTCACCTCTGGACGCGTGTTTACTTTAAAATATATGCTTTATACACCGTCCATGAGGAAGAATTTGATGTCAAGTTATTTGTTGAATAAGGCTGATTTTAAGCAAACTATGGAATCTGATCAATATGTGCTTACCAAGAAGGGTATTTTTGTGGGTAAGGGTTATGCTTGTGATGGTATATTCAAATTGAATGTTTAGATTAATAAACCATCTACCAATTCGGTTTATATGTTGCCTTCTATTAATTTTTGGCATGCTCACTTGTGTCATATTAACAGTAAATATGTGGAAATCATGAGTAGTTTAGGATTAATTCCTAAAGTGACAAAAAAAATTGAGAAATGTGAAGTTTGCAGTAAAGCAAAAATTACCAAGAGGCCACATAAAAGTGTTGAAAAAAATACCGAATTGCTAGAATTATTTCATATTGATTTGTGTGAGTTTGAAGGAATTTTAACTTGAGGTGGTAACAGATATTTTATCACTTTTGTTGATGTTTTTTCAAAATATACAAACGTATATTTATTAAAAAATAAAAGTGATGCTTTTGAGAAATTTAAAGAATTCCTTCTTGAAGTGGAAAATCAATTCGGTAAAAAGATTAAAAGAATTAGAAATGATAGAGGCCTGGAGTATGAATCTCTTGGATTCAACTCTTTTGTTCAGTCATTGGGAATTATTCATGAGACTACTTCACCATATTTACCTTCATCTAATGGCATAGTTGAAAGAAAAAATAAAACGTTAATTGACTTGACGAATGCTATGCTTATTGATTCAGGTGCTCCCTCAAATCTTTGGGGCGAGGCTATTTTGACAGCTTGCCATGTGATAAATAGAGTGCCACACAAAAAGACTAAAATTGTACCTTATGAATTGTGGCGAGGGCATAAACCAAATCTAGGTTATTTGAGGGTTTGGGGTTGTTTAGCGTTTGTGAGGCTTGCAGATCCTAAATGACCTAAATTGGGTAAATGAGCTACTACCTGTGCTTTTCTTGGGCATGCGTTGCACAATATAGCCTATAGATTTTTTGATATGGAAAATAATATTATTTTTGACTCAGGTGATGCTATTTTTCATGAAAATAAATTTCCTTTCAAATCTAGAAATAGTGGGGGTCAAATAATTTATGAAAATATTTTATCCATGCCTAGCTCTTCTACTCCATCTCAAGTTTTTTAAGAATAAGAAAATTTTCAAATCCAACAAAGGAGGAGTAAACGAGCTAAAGTTGAAAAAGATTTTGGCCCTAACTATTATCTTTACAATGTGGAAGAAATTCCTCTTATGGTGCAAAAAGCTTTATCATTACCTGATGCTATTTTCAGGAGAGAGGCTATAAATGATGAGATTGATTCACTACTTTCAAATAAAACATGGAAGCTAGTGGATTTACCTCCAAGTTGTAAAACTATTGGGTGTAAATGGGTCCTTCGTAAAAAATTTAAACCGGATGGAACTATAGATAAATATAAAGCGAGGCTAGTCGCTAAAGGTTTTAAGCAACAAGTTGATCTTGATTTCCTTGATAATTTTTCTCCGGTTACTAGAGTTACATCCATTAGACTGTTGATAGCAGTGGCTGTAATTCATGATTTAAAAATTCATCAAATGGATATGAAAACAACATTTTTAAATGGAGATCTAGATGAGGAGATTTACATGGACCAACTCGAAGGCTTTGTGGAGCTTGGCCAAGAAAGCAAGGTGTGTAAGCTAACTAAATACTTTTATGGTTTAAAACAATATCCTAAATATTGGCATGAGAAATTTGATTCATGCATACTTGAGAATGGCTATAAAACTAATAAATGTGATAAGTGCATATATTATAAAACTTGTGAGAATGCACATGTGATTATTAACCTATATGTGGATGATTTACTTATCTTTGGCTCTAATTTGCATGTTATAAGTGAGACTAAAAATATGTTTAATAGTCACTTTGATATGAAAGATCTTGGTGAAACCAATTTTATTTTGGGAATTAAAATTACCAAGACTAATGATGGCATTTTTCTTAATCAATTGCATTATGTTGAGAAAATTTTAAAGAAATATAACTTTCTAAACTGTAAACATGTTGCTACTCTTTTTGATGCAAGCATACATTTATTTGTTGTAACAAATGAAAAAAAAGTGATTAATCAAAAGGAATATGCTAGCATGATTGGTAGTTTGAGATATGCTACTGATTGTATTAGATCTGACATTACATATGTTGTTGAAGAACTTAGCAGGTTTATTAGCAAGCCAAGTCGAGATCATTGGCTAGCCATGGGAAGAATTATGAGATATTTATTTGATACCAAAAATTATGATTTGTTTTATAACAACTATTCTGCGGTACTTGAGGAATATAGTGATGCCGATTGGAACACTTTGTTAGGTGATTCTCTCTCTACTTCAGGTTTTATTTTTACCTTGGGTGGTGGTGCTATATGTTGGAAGTCTAAAAAATAGACTATAATTGCTAATTCTACAATGCAAGTTGAGCTTATAGCGTTAGTTTTGGAATGTGAGGAAGCGAATTGGTTGAGAGATTTATTACACGAAATCCCTTTTTGGGAGAAACCAATTCCTCCTGTGTTAATTCGTTGTGATAGCACTGCTGCTATTGGTAGAGTAAACAACCATTTTTATAATGGTAAATCTAGACCTATTCAAAGGAAACACAGTAATGTGAGATCCTATTTGAGTAATGACATCATAACTTTGAATTATGTAAAATCTTGTGATAATCTTGCGGATCTGTTAACCAAGGCCTTGGCGAGAGATGGGGTTTGGAATACATTGAGAGGGATGGGTTTGAAGCCTATAAAATCACAAACCATGTATGAGGACACTCAACTTGGGAACCAGAGATCCTGTAACTAGGTTCAATAGGAAGAACGAATCATATGGTGGTTGTAAAAAATGCACTCATTAATATTTTGTTATCTATCCCTATGATGTAAGTGCATTTGTCCTGTAATGTTGGAGGGTTAAGTTTTTATACTCTTAATGAAATTTTGTAGTTCTTATTGAGTGGGGTGTGTAAATTACAGGAGCATCCTTGACAGATTTCACCTATGGGAGCATGAAAGTGAGGCTGCTTTTTATGAGAACAAGGCTTATTTTCAAATATACTCATGAAAATTGGGATAGGCACAAGGCCGTAATGTAATTGTCACGGCTTTGGTTTTTCCAAGCCAACTGTGCGGCCTTAGATGTTTATGCACGTCTTACTTGCACCTAAGTAAGCCTTCTTTGGAAGAGAGCTAGGAGAAGATTGCACACACAAGAAAAGCTTAGAGAAACTTAAAGAGAACTCTTGGAGAATGCTTTGCTTGTATTGCTTAAATGCTTTACACTCTTGAGTTCACTTGGGTGGTTTGGACAAATGAGGCCCTCCCCTTTTTATAGCCTACAAAGAATGTTCTAGAACTATAAGGATGAAGAGTGTTCTAGACACTTCCTCCAACTCTATCTTATAGATTATTCTAGATCTACAAGGATTATGTACATGCTTCTAGAATTATGTACAAGATCTACCACTCTCTTAAGTGTTCTAGAGAATTCTAGGTCATTCTATTTTAGCCTCTCTTTTATAGCTATTCTTCTAGGGAGTTCTAGAAGTTTCCAGCATCCTCCATGGTTTTCATACTTTCTCAAGTCTTCTAGGAGCTTCCAGAATATTCCGTTAGCCTCTCTTCCTTGAGACTTCCTTTTTGGTAGGTAATTTTGTCTTGGTAATTCGACGGGATGTGACATTCTCCCCTACCTATGATCGCGACGCCCTTGTCGCGCCTTCTTCCTCGTGGCTATTAAAAGATCATGTTAACACCTTGATTATTATGTGCAAGCAGTAATGTAGCTCGACTTTTTCGCGCCCCTTTTCGAGAGTCGAATAAGCCCTACAGTTCGGATTCCCGTATTCCCGTATTTCTTTAATCAGTTCTAGCCATCTCCGCTGTCTCATGTTCAATTCTTTCTGGGTGAAGAAATATTTCAGACTTTTGTGATCAGTGTATACTTCACATGTTGCCCCATACAGATAGTGACGCCAGATTTTCAGTGCAAATACTACTGCAGCAAGTTCCAGGTCATGGGTAGGGTAGTTCTTTTCGTGCGGTCTCAGTTGTCGGGAAGCATAGGCAATAACTCTCCCATTCTGCATTAAAACACATCCCAAACCCTTATGAGAAGCATCACTAAATACAGTATAACCATCCGTACCTGAAGGTAAGGTGAGAACCGGTGCAGTCACAAGTCGAGTTTTCAACTCTTGGAATGCTGATTCCCTTTGGTCAGTCCAGTCAAATGATGTCCCCTTCTGCGTTAATTGAGTCAATGGTAAGGCAATTTTGGAGAAATCTTTGACAAATCTTCTGTAATAGCCAGCCAATCCCAAAAAGCTTCGGACTTCGGTCACATTCGTTGGTCTAGGCCAGTTCACTACAGCTTCAATTTTCTGTGGATCAACTGAAATCCCATCTTTGCTAATAACGTGTCCCAAAAACATAACATGGTCCAGCCAAAATTCACATTTAGACAATTTAGCATAAAGTTTCTGTTCTCTTAAGATCTGTAGGGCAAGTCTCAGATGATGTTCATGTTCTTCTCTAGTCTTAGAATAAATCAGGATGTCATCAATGAATACAACAATAAAGTCATCAAGGTATGGTTTAAAGATTCTATTCATGAGGTCCATAAATGCTGCTGGCGCATTGGTAACTCCAAAAGGCATAACTAAAAATTTGTAATGTCCATACCTTGTTCTAAAAGCAGTCTTATCAATGTCTTCTGGTTTAACCTTCAACTGATGATATCCGGATCTGAGATCAATCTTAGAAAACACTTGAGCACCCTGTAACTGATCAAATAAGTCATCAATACGAGGCAATGGGTATTTATTCTTCACGGTTACCTTGTTCAGTTCACGGTAATCAATACACAGTCTCAGTGAGCCGTCTTTCTTTTTCACAAACAAAACCGGTGCATCCCACGGTGAAGTACTGGGCCTGATGAACTTCTTGTCTAACAGTTCCTGTAGTTGCACTTTCAATTCTTTCAGTTCAGTTGGAGCCATTCTGTAAGGAGCTTTAGATACCGGCTGTGTTCCCGGAGTCACATCAACGGTGAATTCAATCTCCCTGTCAATCAAATCCCCTGACAGATTATCTGGAAAAACATCTGGAAACTCTTTGACTATGGGAATACTGTTCACATTAGCATTATCATCAGTAGATACAGTCAATACAGAACACAGATACCCTTTACACCCCTTTCTAATCAATTTAACAGCTTTTACAGATGAAATCAAATACGGAGGAGGTACCACTCCACTCCCACTAAACACAAATTCGGGCAAACCCGGTGGACGGAAAACTACTTGTTTCGTTACACAGTCTAAGGTGGCATGATATTTCGTTAACCAGTCCATCCCCAATATTACATCAAAATGATCAATGTTCAATGACAGTAAATCAATAAACAGATGCATATCCCCAACAATGATCTCACAAGCAGGATACATATATGCACATGTCATGGATCCCCCAATAGGTGATGATACAGCTAGTAGATAATTCATGGGTTCTAAGGGTCTATTCAATTTTCGCGAGAAAGCATGCGATACATAAGAATGTGTCGACCCCGAATCAATCAGTACATATGCATTCTGAGCATAAATAGAAAGAATACATGACACTACGGTCTCGGTATTTTGCACGTCTCCCGATACTAGGGCGAACACTCGGCCCTGCCTCATAGGCTCTTTCCCGGTAGCTTTGGGGTTAGGCTTTGGTGCGACAGTTGATGCTGCGGCGCTGCCTGCAGCTTTACTATTGCTCGGAGCAATGGAAGGGCAATATTTCACCATGTGGCCCACCTTGCCACACCTGTAACAAGCACCAGAGATTTTATAACAAACTCCCTTATGATTCTTACCACATTCAGAACAGGGTGGTATGAAACCACTCCCTTGGCTGGGGCTAGTCGTTGACCCCGTATTCTGTTTCTTGCTCAATGGGTTATGCTTGCCTTTCTTGAATTTAAAATTCTGCCTTTTACCACGCCATTCAGACGCTGGTGTTTCAGTTTTTAGTGCCTCAATGTTTGCTTCAGCCATCAGGGCTCGGTCAAGAACATTCACATAAGTCGATAATTTCAGAACATTTATTCTATCCAGTATTGCGACATTCAGGCCGCCTTCAAACCTTCTGGCCTTCTTATAATCGGTGTCCACTATGTGTGGTGCATATCTAGCGAGCCCGGTGAACTTTGTTTCATATTCAGCAACAGACATTGTGCCCTGTCTTAGCTATTCAAATTCAGTGACCTTTCTGTCTCTGACACACTGAGGGAAGTACTTTTCAAAGAAGGCTACTTTGAATTGAGCCCAAGTCATAGCAGTGTTGTCGTCACGAGTAAGCATCTACCACCTTCTAGCCTCTTCCTGCAAAGTGAAAGTGGCCAACAGTACTTTATGTGCCTCCGAGCACGGAAACACCTCAAACAATTTTTCGGTCTCCAGAACCCATGCTTCAGCCTTTAACGGTTTAAGGCCTCCCTAAAAGGATGGCGGTTTCAGTTTGCTGAACTTCTGGGTAAGAGCAATTATGTCCCCATCATTAACATTCACATTCTGGTCCGGCTGTACCGGAGGAGGAGGTGGGGGCTGTTGGTTCTGTTGTTGATCTAATCTTGCAGTTAACAGTTCCATCATTCTTTCCATTCTTGCCATTCTGGCCTCAGTTGATGAGGATTCAGATTCATTTGTAGTTTTTGCGTTATCCATCTCACTATACGTAGTTATAACAGTTGTAACAGTTATCAACATAGACAGTCATTTCTTTAAACAGGTTAACACATTAGCATATAATCAGTCATGTCATAACCATACACTTTTCATGCTCATGAAATGCCCTATTGCTTTTCTAGGACACCCTATAGCTCATCTGGACACGTGTGTGCGGTATAACTCGTGGTTAAGTATCGCTCTGATACCACTCTGTCACGACCCAAACCCGCCCCTATGGGTTTAGCACCGTAACCGGCCAGTAATCCGAGATTACCGAAGGCCTACTGAACAGTAAGACAGTTAAACAGAGTACAGGGGCATGGCGAAACCAATACAGTAAATAAACAGTGTCCAATGAGCTGTGACAGTCTGTATGCCAAAAAGGTTTTTCATACATTTATACGGAACCGTACCAAACAGTATGCACAATATTTACAATATACAGTACAGGGACTTAATCCCTATTAAGCAGTACGGTAACAGTCTATACAGTATTACAAAAACAGTGCAAGACAGACGGGGAAATAAAAACACCCCTAAGCCATAGCTTGGCAGGCTCGGAACCTCGCAGTGAGGCACAGTGGTTGGCTTGACAAAACTAGAGTTACCCCGACGCTCCTAGCTGCGGTCTGGTGCCTGTATACCTACATATATATATGAGCAGTGAGCTAAAGCCCAGTGAATAACATAATGCGTAAAGAGGTTTAGAATGAATGTCCTTACAGTAATGAAAACAGTTCATTAAATCAGTATTCCAGTCTTTCAGCCAATCAGTCATATGTGGTACATCCGTTAGCATAACAGTACAGTAAGCAGTAGGTCTTAAAGACCAAACAGTAATGATGGCCATCAATCAGTAAACAGTAGTGGTTCCACAAGGGAACCGACAAAGATCTCTGTAATAGTAACAGTAAACAGTAGGTGCTAAGGATGCCACAGTACAGTTCAGAATATAGGACATACATTCATTCAGTAAACAGTAAATAGTTTAGTAAACAGTTCAGTTCAGTATTCAGAAGATAATCATTTTGAACATATCTTTACACAATTGTTACTCACAGAGTTCTGGGCTACAGTAGGCTAGAGCGTCTCCTCAGAATGCCAACCCTATATAGTTAATAGATTGAACACACTCTAAGTTTCACAGTTGGGAAAGATAATTATTAACTCCCTATTATGCCTCGGTGTGTTCTACATCTATATCCTCATTAAGATGTCTAAAACTAGGCCTAAGAATGCCTAGGATGGAATGAGGATGCAAAGATGTACACAGAAAACATTTTCAGAATTTTCAGTGAAACAGGGTCCCGCTCGAGCGCAGGTTTCCCCGCTCGAGCGGACATGCAACAAAGGTACCCGCTCGAGCGGCAACTATCCCGCTCGAGCGTACTGTAAAAGTACTGGATGGGTGAATTCTCCGCTCGACTCCCGCTCGAGCGTGAGACACAAGGCCCGGCTCGAGCGGACTATAAACAAGGCCAAAGTGCTGGGAGCTTGATTTCCCCGCTCGAGGGGACGACCAAAATCTGGAAAACCCAGATTCGAACTCCAAGTTCAAAACCAAGTTTTCAACCACCAAAATCGATCCTCTTGGGCCCATTTTCTGGAAAACCTTTGTAAACACATAGAATCACATGATTTGAAGCTCAATTTGAGAAATCAAAGCCCAAGGGTGTTTAATTCAAACTCAATTTCAAACCACCTTTTCATGAACAAGATGAACATACACATGCATGAATTCAAATCATTTCCAAACTTCAATTCCATGCTCTAGTGAGCCAAATCTTTCAAAAACATGATGGTTTCATGAACCTTAGCTAAAACTTGTGCATGCATGCTATAATTATCCACGAAATCAACTTAAACTTCAACAATTCAACCATGCATGCAAGAATTAAGCTACAATTCAACATGTTTGAACTAAATCACGACTTAGCTCTACAATGAAGCATGAAACATGCAAGAATTGGCTTATACACAAGAATGAGAAGATGAATTTCTACCTTAGACCTTGTAGTTCAAGTGTAGAAGCTAAAATATGAGATCAACCTCCAATTCCTTCAAGTTTAACAAACCAAAGCAAGATGAAAACCAACTCTCTTAGTTCTCTCCCTCTCTATGGTCGGTTAGCTCTCAAGAAAGGCTGATCAAATGTTTGGTATAAGGTGTAATAAGGCTCAAAATGTTTTAAGATAGCGGGCCACTACATGGCTTTTTGGTAAATAAGTCCAACTTGGTCAATTAGCTTATTTTACTCCGGTTTAATCCAGTTTAATCATACCAAATCAATTTCCAATTAGATATACCATAAAATCACATAAGTTCTACTGACCTTAGAACATCAATCAATTTCTGATTCGGCCGCCGATAAGGCCTTCAATTATCAATTTATACACAAAAACTGAACAGATAATTAAACAGTCAAACAGATAAAATGCAATGCAACCATATACAAGCAATCAATTCAGTTTCAGATGTCAGTCAATCAGTTCTGTAATTCAGTCAGTTCAATTACTTTTCACATTCGGTCTCAGTTTAGCAGTAATCAGTAATCAATCAGTCATTAATCGGTAAACAGTGTGAGGGTTGTTACACTTAAAAAACCAAGGTTTGGTCCAAAAATGAGGTAACAGGGGTGCAGGGTTTGAAAGACTCAAAGTTGTGGCATTCCGCTGAGGACTTCGAGCACTTGACAAGCATGTAGACTCATCATTGGGTGTGCATGCGATGACGTTCAAGTCGTAAGGGCTGTAAAAAATGAGGTGTCTACAAGTAATACTCTATTTCTCCTAAGTAGTCATAGTTCAAGTCTGAGACCACTACTGACTCTGGAGTAGAGGTTGCTGTTTCACTAATGAAGGTTCAATGTAAAGCACACCTTCGTAATGCATACTAGTCTATTTTTGTTTGGTAATATCTTTTGTCCTTGTTGATATCAAAATGAGTAGGGGATTGTTAGACCATTTTAATATCTTTTATTTATTTATTTATTTTGTTGATGAATCTCATTTTGTTTGGTGAATGGAGATTCATTGTTTTTTGGTCACCTTTTATCTTGTTCATGAATGGATATTAATTGGAAGTTTATGAACTTGGTGGTGAGTTAATATTTGGAGACTCTCTCCTGTCTCTAGTCTATTGGTCATTATTATTTTTTGGGTGTAAATTGTAAGGTCCTAGTGGTCTATAGATAGTTCCTCTCATCTATTTTTTTCTACACCAACTATTGTTTATACTTGAAAAATTATTAGCAAATAATGGTGTTTTTCTTGATGGAGTTTTGGGTTCACCATCTTGTTCAGAGTTGGCTTGAACCATAGTTGTATCCTGGAGGAGACAAGTCATAGTTTTGTGACTGCTGCATCAGTATTTGGGTTCTTTTTACTGCAGTGGGCTTGATCTCTTTAAAGAAAACGAGATATCCGTGCCTAAGCTTGATTTATTTGTATCTCATTTTTTTTGTATTATTTATTAATAAAATATAATTTTTCTGGTATTTTCACCAACAATTTATACTTACATATAAGATTAAAGTTACAATTAAAATTCTAATTATACAATTATATATACAATACATACAAACATATTAAAAGAAAAGTCAATATCTTACCAAAATTTTAATATCTACCACCAATATTATATAAATGTATCATCTATAGTTAGCTATTTTTTACGTATAAATAAAATTAGATATTGTTTACATTATTTAAATATATAAATTACATATTTTTCCTAGTTTTTATACATATTTTTACATTATTTAATGTATAATTATATGTTTATTCTATTATTTAAATAAATATTAAACGAACAGCTAACGAACCAAGTTAACGAGACGAGTTTTAATATGTATGGATTTGTTTATTAAGATTTTAACGAGTTCAAATTCGAAAGCAATAAATATTTAACGAATCAAATTCAAACGAATTCTTACAGAACCGAACTCAAATTTAGGAGTGGTTTGGAAAGATGGTTAAAAGCTATGTTTTGACTTTTTTTTGGTTTTTTATGAGAGAGGGAAGTGAGTTAAAAGCGAAAAAATGGCTTTTAACCCACTTCCCAAAATAGGCCATATTTACCAACAGCCTTTCATTGCAGCCCTAATTACACATATAACATGTTTGATGAGTACATCACATTTACTAAACATGACCTTAACTTATCATGTGATCTTCAAAACCTTTTATGAAACTCATCAAATACGTTGTGTTTTTTGGTTGACTCTCATAGTCGGTTTGGGATGCAAATGTTTTAATCAAAAAATTACTGAGGAAGTCATTTTCAAAACAAATCCTCAATGAACGTGAATTTTGATTGAAGGTATAAATTGGATAATTGAATTAGTGTCAATTAAACTGTTGTGATCATAAATCTAAGATTACGTAAGCGTGTTCAACTCTTAATTGTCTTATAAAAAACAAATATGCTTTTGTTATGGATACATACATATTCAATCAATTTAATTTTTTATATGAATAATTTATTTTATAAATTTATAATATAAACAATTTAAATTATCGAAAAAGACTTGGGACATGAGCTATAGAACTTCACAACAGCTGTTATAAGAGCATCTCCAATGCATTGCTAAAACAAGCTGCTAAAGCCATAATATGGCAGCTTGGGCAAAAATGGCTTCTCCAATAGCATGCTTAGGGATGTAATCGGTTCAGGACGGTCGGTATTTGGATGAAATTTTGTACCGAACCGATAATGTCGGTTTTATTATATTGAAAACTAATACAGACCAAATTTTTTATCAAACCGCACCAAACCGCACCGATTCAAACGGTTCAGTTCAATGCGGTTTAATCGATTTAAGTACTTTCAAAATTAAAGTCATTTCTTAAATTTGTAGTATAATAAATAGTTTATATAAAAATATTAAATTAGCCATTTGTACACAATTTTAACCATATCTAATCTAACTATTCTAAAAAATACAAATAAAAAAATTAATAAATACTAAGGCTCGAAACTTTTACTGAATTAGAATTAGAAACAAAATATAATCTCAGAACAAAGTCTTGACATCAAAACAAAACCAAAACTTAAAACAATCATCCCATAAGTCTAAGTCACAAGTCTATCAAATAAAGTCAAAATATTTATTATATATTTAATATATTATATGTAAATATATTCGGTCGGTTTCGGTGCAAATCGGTGTATAGTATATCAAAACCGGCACCGAACCGAAAACTGAAAAAAATTAATTTCCAAACCTGAACAGATCGATTCAGATAAAAAAACCGACCAAATATGACTGGTTTGATCCGGTTTGATCGGTTTAGTTGATTTTTTCGATTTTTCTTACATCCTTAAGCATATCATAGCAGCTGCCAAATTTGACAGCTGCTAAATTTGTTGCCAAATTTGGCAACTGCCAATTTTGCCAGGTCATCTAAAAACCAACTACTTTCTTCTTTCCCTTCTTCCCTTTTAGTTGGGTTGGGCATTTTCCAGAACAACCCCCCAAAAATGTTTGAAGTTTTTTTTTTTAAAAACGAAATACACCACTTTTTTTTTAAGAAAAAAAAAAAAACCAAATTCACCAATTCGGCAAATTTTATTTTATTTTTAATTTTTTTTTTCCGATTAACAAAATGCACCAAATCTCAAGCAAACAACAACAATCTCATGCAAAGACCCCAAAATCTAAAGCAAAATTAAATAAAAAATACCTGGATTTCAATATGCTTAAAAGTTTGCGAAGAGGGCTGCGAATAAGGCTCCTTCATCTGCGATCTGCGAACTATCTCCTTGATCTATGATATTTGTTTTCATCTTCTTTGTGATATGCGAAGAGGGGGGTTTGTGATCTTTTATCACGTCGACTGATGTTCACCGTAGAAAGCTGAAAGAGATTGAGAGAAAGAAGGGGGTGGGATGTCGACAACTGATATAAAGGGAAAGATAAAGAAATATGGGGATTTTTTGATACTCCATTTGGTAAAGAGACTATCACAACCCAAACCCGCCCCTATGAGTTTAGCATCGTAACCGGCCAGTAATCCTTGGATTACCGAAGACCTCTGAACAGATTAACAAAATTAAGGGGCTAGCGGAAGCAATTACATAAATATAGTTGTCCAATGAGCTGTGCTGACTTATATGAAACAGAATATTTAAAACTTTATATACATAACTATAAGTCAACCATACATTATATTATACCCATACACATTACAGTATCTTAAGTACAACCATCAAAAATACAAAACAAGTCTTAAATATGTACAGGACCAACAGAACTCGAATACAAGACACTTCGGGATCCTCCACGTGAGGCACAATGGTTAGCTGACAACAGAACACCGAGCTAGACAAAGCCTTCAGGCTCGAACTCCAGAATGCTCACCTATATACATATATATACAAACAATGAGCTAAAACCCAGTGAATAACATTAAGGTAAAGGGGTTAGTGAACGAAATCCGTACATATCATAAGCGGAAAAACAGATCATAGTATAATCATCCCCATATCAGAACATAATAATGGTACATCCCATAGAACACATAATAGAACGTCTTCCGACTAGAGTGATCGGTTCCGGATACCGATTAAACACATATCACCACAATGAAGTGGCTAACGAGATCTCGTAAACTTGTATGTCATGGACCCGCATTTTCATGCAGTCCCCCATGACTTGGAACTATCTATAGATGCCATAATAGATTTCAAACTTGGGATGTTCGTTTACGTAAAACAGATATCATATCAGAAATCATAGCTTTTCACATTTCATTTGGAACATAATTCATATGAACGTATCTTTACGATAACGTTACTCACAGTGGTTCCAGTAAGCGGTCAATCAATCCTCGAGTCTTGACCTACAATCACAAAATACATAACACAAGCATGTCTTATCATTACACATTCAAGTGGCCATTAAGGCTTAGCTTTCATTACATTGATCCTTATTCTATCTTATCACATTGCCTAAAACACACACACACTTGCAGTCTCGGAATTTAGTACATTCTTTTCTTAGTGTGTTTCTAACCCATAACCTCATTACTATGGCTTAATTAAGGCTTAGGAATGCCTAAGATGCAACGAGGATGCCAAAACATGCCTTGGAACACTTCGACAAAATTCTGAAAATAAGGTCCACGCTCGAGCGTGGCTTTCCTCGTTCGAGCGGACATGCAAATATGAGAGGGGTCGCTCGAGCGCACATTCTTTCGCTCGAGCGATCTGTAAACTTGGACAAAAGTACTGGTTGGTCTCAATCTACGCTCGAGCTACAACTTCCACGCTCGAGCGGACATGCAAATAGGAGAATTGTCGCTCGAGCGCACATTCCTTTGCTCGAGCGATCTGTAAAAGACATGAAACTTCTAGGAGCTTGCAATTCACGCTCGAGCGGAGTGCACGCACTCAGAGTGGTCGCTTGAGCGTGAACTCCCATGCTCGAGCGTAGATGCAAATTCTGGAATTTCCAGATTGCACCTCCAACTTCAAAACTCGATTCTAGTCCTCTAAAACACCTCTCTTGGGCCCCAAAACTTGAGATAACATAGTAAATTTGTAAAACATGATGAATTGAGGATCATTTCATAAAATCATGGCCCAAGAGTTTGTTAAAAACTCACATTTTCAACTTAAAACATGATAAATGCTCAAGAACACAACATGCATGGGTTTTCTTGGTTTTGAGCTTCCCAAAACATGATCAAACACCACAAAACAACTTGAAGCTTGATGATTTTCCTTAATGAAGATAAATTTCAAACATGCAAGAAAGAATTTATGGAAATCATGCTCAATTGGTAAGAAAATGCACATGCATGCATGGTATGATCCTTCTACCTTCTTATTTAGCTCAAATCTTGCTTAGCTCAACAAAATCTTCATGAATTCAACAATTAAACACATTATCTACATGAATTAAAGCTTAGGTTCTTACCTTGAGTCTTGGTCTTGCTAAGAACTTGCACAATCTTTAATGAATTCAACACAAAGCCTTCAATTCTCTTCAATTTCTATACTCTCTCTCACTAAAGATGAACTCTCTCTCTCTCTCTAAAGTGAAATCTCAGAATTTTGCACTTACAATGGGCAAGAATAAGCTCAAATGAGCTAAAGGCTCATATATATGTCTAGGGTGCTAAAAATACATTAATTAGAATATTAGGCTAACCAAACATGACTTAATGAATTGCTCTGAATCAATTTTTAATAAAATTTACCATATGGTTCTAAAAATTCCAAATAACACATTCATGTAATAAATTTTGTTTTCGAGTGCCGATAAAGTTTTCAATTTCCATATTAAAATGGAATCTCTAGACAGATGTTTTTATAAGTAACAGATAGAAAGCTAAAATCATGCAATTTTCATAATAAACACATAATTCATTTTAATCCTCTCATTAGCATGCTTAAATACAGATTAGTAGCTAATTATGAATCGGAATTATTACAGAGACAAGGAAGAACAATGAAGAGAGAGAGAGAGAGAGATTGCTTTGTTTTTCGAAAAAAGAGAGTGAGGCGTTTTAGTCAGAAGCTTCCAAATGAGAGAGTGAGAGAATGAAAAAGATGGAGACAGAGCCCCTATTGTTTGAAAAAGAAGGCTTCGGTTGTTGTATTTTTCAATGTCAATTTATTTTAATATATTTTTCTGTCAATGTAATTTTATTTTTTTAATTTATTATGATTTTTTTATATTTGGGGATATTTCAATGTATTCTTTAATGTCAATTTATTTTAGTTTTTTAAATTTGAAAAAAATTAGTTTTTTTATTATTTACCAAAAGTTATTTTTTAATTTTGCAATGTTATTTCTTTTTTAATGTAATTTTAAGTGCTTTATATTTAAATTTATGGGTGAATTATATTTAATTTTTATTTGGAAATTTTTCAATTTTTTTTTTCATTTTTTATATTTGTCTAGTTGAGTATAATAATGTAAATATATAAATTTTTCTTTTTACAAACAGTTAAAAAAAGCTCATAAGAGACAAAAAATAAACAAAAAAAAATCACTATAAAACTTATATCCAAACAACACTTACAAATTTGGAGGGAAAGTTGGTTGAGTTCTGCCAAAATAACATGTAACTATTGGAACACTATTATTATAATTTGACAAAATAACATTATTTATTACTAAATTATAACAATAATAATATTATTTTAATAAATACCATTGGAGTTGCTCTAACCCCAGTCACAGCATAAACTCCTCATATTTTTCTATATTGTCGTTACTAATATTTAATTATGAAGTATGACGTTAAGGAATTGGCTTTCTGTGGTCCGGAGGTGGTTTTGTTCGGTGGAGTCAATTACGTTACAAATCTTGTTTTAATAATGTAAGTATATATTATAAAAAAATTAAATTAATTTAATAATCATAATCTATTAAATTTATTATATAAAATAACAAATAATTTTTAAAAATACACCATTCATTTTTTTTTTTATGTATCTCTTGGGGGTCGTTTGTTAACAAATTTTTATTTTATTTTATGTTTTCGTTTTCATTTTTTTAAAATTGAAAACGAAACTTATTTGGTATATTATTTTCGTTTTCAAAAAAATAAAATTGATTTTAAAGTTTTTAAAAAATCTGAAAACACAAAAAAATATTTTCACTTGATTTTAAAACAAACTTTGCCTTTCTCCTCTCGCTCTTTACCTTCGACCACCATCACCACCACCGACTACCGCGACGCCCACTATTGGTGGGTGGCGAGCTTTGACCAATCTTCGACTACTCTTTGTGCGGGGATGATTTCCGCACTATGAAGAAGAGTTGAACTTCGTGGATAAATAGTGTGCTTTGGAAATTGAAGATCTGCACAAAATAACAAACGGTGAGGCTGCCCGACCGGAGTTTGGTCGGAAACCCCTCCGATAATAAAGTCAGGGACTAAGGGAAAGGAAGATGAGAGAATACAGAGTGTGTATGTGTTAAGTGTGTGGATTTTAGGATCCCTTGAGAGTGAATAGTGTTCACCTTTTATAGGAGAAGGTTGTTTGTCGTTCAAGTCATTCTTTCTCCGCCATCTGTCCAATGCGTCTTATTCGTGGTTGTCTCCCATTGGAGGAGGACGACCACTCCACCTGACACTCGGGTGCAGGTCTGTTTTGTTTGTCTTATTAGCGGATATCTCTCATTGGAGGAGGACGGCCACTCCGCTTGTTATTCAGATGCAGGTCTGTCATATATGCACCTTGTCCCTCTGCACCTCCATGTTTCTACGTTCTGTTCATACAGAGGAAGATGAGCTAAGTTGTTTGTCTCTTATGGGCCCAAGAAAGATCTTCAGTGAATTGGCCTACTCTAGAATGGCTGTCCAACTAGGAGGTCCAACATGTTGCTCAGCCCACTTCGGAGTGGTTGTCTGTCCATCCAGGAGGTTCAACATGTTACTCAACCTACTTCGGAGTGGTTGGCTGCCCGTCCAAGAGGTCCACCATTTTGGTCGGCCCACTTTGGAGTGACATTTGTACATTGGGCTCAGCTCCTATGATTGTCTTGCTTCGGAGCAAGTGTTGGCCATAGGGCCGAGGTCCAACCTAGCTCAACCTCGGAGTGAGCATTGCATTGGGCCTAACACCAAGACTTGATTAATTTTTACCCACTTCACTCTCCAACAGGTGAACAGTCACGTCATGATCTTCGCCTACCTTGTGTTCCCTAATGACATTCGACCACTAACTCCGTGGGGACACTTTCAGTTACCTACTGCTACTGGTCACCACATTAGTCCACCCTCTATCTTTGGCCACCAAATCTAGCAACTCATCAAATATATTTCACTATTTTTTTTTTATTTTAAAAATATTTTTGTAGGATAAAAATAAACAAAAATCTATATCTTATTTTTTGTATTTGAGGACTATATATTTCAGTCAAAAAATTTAAAAATCATTATAAATTGTCATGTTACTCTCTATTTTTTTATTTATCTTTTTATAAAAGTCAAAAATTATTAAAATAACTTATTTTTAAACTAGACCTGAAAACTGAAACAAACGAGGTGTTAATAACACCTCTATGCATTACCACAGCTATGGCTGAGGACCAAGTAGTAACTCTTGACCAGTGGCAAAAAATTACATTGTATTTGGTTTAGTTTTGAAAGATAAATTTTTGAAAAGAATTTTAAAATTTCAAAATTTATTTAGTTGTATATTTTGAAAATAGTTTTATAATTTAAAATTCAATAGTTTGGGGTAATTTTTTTTTGTAATTGAATAGATGACTGAGAGAAAAATTGATTGATTAATGTGTTAGATGTGAAAAAAAGAGAGATGAGATAAAAAAAAAAGTGATTGAAAACAATTTTGAGAAAATTATAAACCAAACAAATTTTTATTTTTGAACTCTAAAAAATTATTTTGAAAACTAAACCAAACAAGACGTTAATGGTGCAAATTCAATCCAATATTTGATGCAATTCTTCTGATGTATCAGAGTTGCACTAAAAAAAAAAAAAAATTATTTATAATACATGATAAATTATAAATACATATTTTGAGATTTATTTAAAATATAGATTGTTCCTGTAATTTAAAAAATTATAAATATTTCATTGTCAAATTTTTTTATTTAACATAATTAATTAAAAAATAAAATTTATAATTACTCTTCTATACAATAATAAAATTATCTAAATTATTAATTAAAATATATTTATAAATATCATTAAAAACTATTAATTACCTTCATGATTTATTAATAAAAGGGATAATTTCTTATGAAATGAAAAATCTCAGGAATAAAATATAATTTTCAAAATTACAGAAAGTAATTCATATTTTAATCAAATTTCAGAGGTGTATTTATAATTTATGACTGTCTTAATTATTTATAATTTAAGAAAAAATGTGTATTTATAATTTAGCTTATAATATAATTATTTTATGACTGTCTTAATTATTTACAATTTCTCGGCGTACTTTAGCAGCAAACGCCACGTCACCGGAAACCCAAGCTCGACACGCGTCGCTTGGCTACCCATTTTTTCTTTCTTTCTAGGGTTCGAGTCAGCGTAAATCTAAACCTGCGCTAGTCTCCCCTGTTTGGCTCGTTTCTTTCCTTCACTTCCCGATTTCTGGCGAACTAGTTAAAATCAAAACCCTCTCTCTCTCTCTCTGCGCGTTCTCTCTCTAAAAGTATCTCTCGGAGTATATCCCCGTCAATGGCGCCTGCAAAACCCTAATTGTAGTCCGCCGCCTTTGCCTCTTCAAGCAACAACACCATAGAGCCCGAAATATTCTATCATACCTGTAAGTACTTCCAAAGTGAATTGATATATATATACACACACATATATATATTATGGCAATCATCGCACAAACGTAGATGAATTTGAATTCGTTGGTAATTTGTGCCGTGCTGCGTCAAAAGATCAAATTTTTGTAGATTTTTGTTTGGTCTTGTAGCTTTGTTTATTGAATATTGTGTAATTCGGTTGGTGATCTTGTTGGTTAGCGAGAAACTGAGGAGCAGAGAGGAAAAAACTGAAAAAACTCTGAGTTCCGAAGAAAATGGGGGACTGAGTGTGTGATTGAATCACAACGTTGGAAATCTTGAAGAATTGATTTTTGTTCTGATATAATTTCATTTGGTTTCTCAGTAGCCAAGCGGAGCTTTCAAGATTAATGCCACGAACTGGGTTTTCTGCGTAGATTGCTTGTATGTAGTTGTCTTTATTGCAGTATTGGAAGTTCCAGGGTCAGGTGGGTGTTTGATTTTTAGGGCTTCGAAGGTCTTTTGGAATTGATTGGTGTTGATAGAAGCTTGACAGAATTTGCACTTTTCTGCAACTTTACTTTGGAATTTTGGTGGGTGTTGTGCCGTTTCTGAGGTAGCTCTTGTCTTCCTCACTAATGGCAGAAGACGGCCCTTGGAGTGGTGGGCTTTCTTCTGGATTGGCTGTGGTATTGAACGGTGACGACGGTGGAGCGAGTTCTCAGAAGAACCGTCTCATTTCTTCTTGTAACGATTTTGGTGACCAGTCTGTGGAGCGAACTCTCGAACACATTTTCGATCTCCCATGCAAAACAATTAATCCGCTGACATGTCCACTTGACACTAGTGTAGTTCGTTCCATAATAAAGAATGAGTTCATGAAGTATCATGCAAATTTGGACATGGTCATCAGAAATAGGGATGGAGTCTCTGCTACCGATGATGGTTGTGGACCACTTATTGTTGCAATTGAAGAATCTAGCATCTGTGGTGATTTTCGAATTGTCAAACCGCCTCTGCTTCTGGAAAGCCAAGCCATGTTTAGTAGTGCAAGGGCCAATTTCTGTGTATGGAAAGGGAAATGGATGTATGAAGTGATTCTTGAAACTTCTGGTATACAACAGCTTGGATGGGCAACTTTGTCTTGCCCATTCACTGATCAAAAGGGTGTAGGAGATGCTGATGATTCTTATGCATATGATGGCAAAAGGGTTAGTAAATGGAATAAAGAAGCTGAGCCTTATGGTCAGTCATGGGTTGTTGGTGATGTAATTGGATGTTGCATAGATTTGGACCATGATCAGATATCATTCTATAGGAATGGTTCCCCCCTTGGGGTAGCATTCAGTGGCATTCGCAAGATGGTGCCTGGACTGGGGTATTATCCGGCCATTTCTCTTTCTCAAGGGGAACGGTGTGACTTAAATTTTGGGGCTCGCCCATTTAAATACCCAATTAAGGGTTTTCTTCCCATGCAAGGTCCGCCATCTACAAGCCTCCTCGCTACTAATTTGCTGGATTGCTTATCGAGGTTATTGGAGATGCAACGCATGGAGAGGACAGAGTTCAGTTCTGTTGAGAAATTCAGAAGATTGAAGAGGTTTGTGCCATGTGAAGAGCTTTTCTACCCTGTCTCTCGTGGGATATGCGAGGAGTTTTTCTCTGCACTTGATGCAGATTTGGTGAGCATAGAGTACATAGGGTGGGGTCCACTTCTGTCTTTCATAATGGAAGTCTTTGGGGGGCATCCTCCACATGATTATATATGTTTGGATAGGGTACTTGATCTCTTATTAGAGTTTCAAAGGTCAAGACTGATGTTCGAGCATATCATAAATGCCCTCTCATGTGGTTGTAAAATAGCGGCACTGGTTCTGACAGAGTGCCCATACTCAGGATCATACCCCTATCTTGCATTGGCATGTCACATTCTCAGACGGGAAGAATTGATGGCACTCTGGTGGAAATTGGAAAATTTTGAATTCTTGTTTGAAGGGTTTCTATCAAGGAAGAGTCCCAACAGGCAGGATCTTCAGTATCTGATTCCTTCTGTTTGGTGGCCTGGTTCATGCGATGATATATCCTATGAAAGTAGCATGATGCTTACTACCACAGCCTTATCTGAAGCACTCAGTAAGGTATGCCCTTTATGTGTGAACTAATATGTTCAGCTACATAGATTTAACCTTTTTCTTGTTTCAATTCTCTGTGGTTTTTGGTTTATCTGATCTAATCATGCATGCAATGCTACCATCCATGCAGTGGTTGAGAAGATAGTGAAAAGAGATGAGAGAAACTTATTGGAAACACTAACTGATGAAGTTATGGGCAAGAAGAGTTTAACTAGGCATGTATTGTTCTATAAATTAAAAATTGAATGGAAAATGTAACTCATCATATAATTTTTCTTACAACTTATTGTCTCAAGCCCCTGTTATGTCTAATTCTTGAACATGAATTATTGTGTCAAATCATTAGAAAATTAAATTAATTAAACAAAATCTGCAATTGCCCTTTTGTTTATATGTAATTGTTTATGATTTCTGTAGGGTTCTATGTTCTTAATAAGAGGTGGTTCATTTTAGCTATGAAGCATGTATACAGGCACTGGTATGGGCTAAGAAGCATGACATGTTGTGTCCAACATGACATGATGTGACACTCATCGAACAGTTCCCAACACTTGGATACACATGAAACAAAGCAATACACCTTGCCACAGAGCATTACGTTCATTGGGAAATCTCCATAACCACTTTCCGTGCAAAGAAATATACCTTGCCATAATGTTGCCGATGGCAAGACCCCCTTTATCTTTAGGGAGAGAGACAGTTTCCCAATGCTCAATGTTAATGATGGCAAGCTCCCTCTATCTTTTTGCAGTCTTGTGTCTTTACATTTAACAAGAATGTGTGTAAACTTGCACTAGTTATTTGAAATTTTGTTTGAATTAGTTGTTGTTGAACGCTTGGGTGTCCTGAATGCACTTTGTCTTGCTGAAATGTAAATGGTCATCATTTATCTATGTAGTGATCTGCTTCTATTGGAAAATACTAGTAGACACTAGACATTGGTGTTAGCTGTTCAAAATGTGCATAATTTGTTTGTTCTGCAAGATTTTTGAATGGTTTGCTATTTGGCGTTATGGTGCATCGTGATTCATATTAGCAACTTGGCTCACTTGACTTTCCTGGATTTTTGGATGTTCCATATTGTAGATGGAATAGTGGAAAATAGTAGTAGAAATTGGTGCTAGCTGTGGCTACATACGCATCATTTGTTTGTTCTGCAAGAATTTTGAATAGTTTTCTAGTTGGCATTATGGTGCATCATGTTTCATATTAGCAACTGGAGCTCTCCTGATTTTCATGTTGTAGCAATGGAATGGCATAGGAGTTAATTTGTGCCTAACTGAAGTTGTTGTCTTTATGTCTATAACCAGTAACAAATGTGTTCTGTTTACAGATTGAGGAGAAGCACAGGGACCTTTGTCGTTTAGTCATGCAGTTCATACCGCCTACAACACCTTCTCAGTTGCCTGGTTCAGTTTTTAGGACATTTTTGCAAAACCTTCTGTTGAAAAACAGGGGAGCAGATCATAACCTGCCTCCTCCAGGGGTTTCTAGCAATTCTGTTCTTGTTTCATTGTTTACAGTTATACTTCATTTTTTATCAGAAGGCTTTGCTATGGGAGACATCTCTCGCTGGATGAAAGGATGTGGGACCAATGTGGGACCTGATGTTGGTTTTCTCCACAGAGGTGGCCAACAAAGCTTTCCCATAAGCTTGTTTCTAAAAAATGATCCCCATCGAGTCGACATTTGTAGGCTTGGAGGATCATTCAGTCATCTAGTGAAATTGCATCCTGTAATTGGGGACCAGGAAGCAGAAATAATTCGGTGGGAGGAAGGATGTATGGATGATGAAGAAACCAAAGTAACACATTCGAGTAGGCAGAAGCCTTGTTGTTGTTCTAGTTATGACATTAATTTTTCAAGTATTTCGAAAAATCCGATCAGACACACAACCAAAGGCTTGCAAAGCCATTGTAGCTCTATTCCAGAGAGTTCTGCTCGTGTTGCTACAGATTACAGTACTGGAAATTTGAATGATGAGATAACAGATAAACCCAGCACGAGTGACCAATCTGAATCTGAGTTTGGTTATCGGCCAGTGCATCAAATGAGGATTATACCAATGGAGAGTTATTTGTCTGCAGCAATGCTGAAAGAAGAGGAGCTTCTAGATGCTATGCTTTTGTTGTATCATTTGGGTCCTGCTCCAAACTTTAAGCAGGTAAGATAATATTTTCTTATAAAATAATTTTTATTGGTAAATACACTCTCTCTTCTGGCTTTGGGTTTTAATAATCTGTTTGAATTTTGGAATTGTTGTATGTGATACATGGATATGCAGTCTCATTACATAATAATAGATGTGGGATAGGAGATTGGCGAAAAGAGTGGAATATTGAAAGCAGAAGAGGAACACCTATCAATCAATTTGCTGATAACCACTTACTATACTCATAATAGATGATTTATAGAGTGTTAGTTGTGCCACTGTTGGTCTGTCAACCATGCGATTGTTCTTGGTTATTATCATTTGGAAAGCAAATCACTTGTATGCATTGTTTTTATTTTATCATTGGATTCCAAGTTATTTTCATCAAACTTGCAATGTGTTCCATATTTGTCTGATGGATACATGTGTCCACCTAGTGTCCAAAGCATATGTAGTTCCAAAAAAAATTAAAAAATAATAGGACATGTTTGTACTCATTTCAGACACCTGTCTAGAGTGTTTAAGGTATCTGGTGTGTCTGAAAAGTGTTGGCGTCTGACCTGAATGCAGACCCTTCTTAGAAGTGTCTGTGCTTAGATTTTTCTCTTATGTTATTTGCCTTTAATTGTCTACTGCTGCTCAATGGGTTGCAAGCTTTCCTACGTTTAAGCAATTGAAGTTTTATTTGTTTTTCTTTTTCCTTCTTCTTGGCCTTAAGCTTGGCAACACAGTTTTGGTACTGGTAAAGTTTACCTGCTGCTGGAATATATATGATTAGTTTTTGTCTGAAATGCCATATCACAATCTGAAATGTGTCATTTACATTGTAGGCATCGTCTTACATGTCTCGTCAATCACACTCAATATCTTTACTGGAAGAAACTGATAAACAAATAAGGGAACGAGCTTGTGGAGAGCAACTAAAGCGCTTGAAGGAAGCTCGTAGTGTTTATCGAGAAGAAGTTCGGGATTGTGTCAGAAATTGTGCATGGTAAGTTTATTTTTCTGGAATTTTTTATAATTGTTTTAGACTTATGTCTATTGTTTTACGTGCATCTCCTCCTTACCTGTCATTTTCATATATTCAATGTGTTTTTTGATCCGTTCCTCCGGGAATTTTCTTCCCCCCCTTGCTCACTATATGAAAGTTTCTTATTAAAACATTCTGACATCAAGCACTATAATGCAATTTTAATTCTACTTCAAAGTCCTCGAGTTGCACCCATTTTGCCAGTTTTTTAAAGTGGTTGATGAATAGTTTTTAACTTTATTTATATATAAAAAAAATTCTGCTTTATTAATTTGATAATTTGCAATTTATGTTCAGTGTTCTGTGTTTTCTGTGCTTGCAGTTCATCTTGTATAAGAGCCATTTCTTTTTATTTTTACTGAAATGCAAGTTGATTGGGATTTCATGTTGTTGCTAATTTATTTGAATCTTTTGGAAAGAATTTCTTGATCAAGATGCACTCAGTCTTTCATCATGTTGAATACGCTCCAAGTTCTGAGCTTTCTCTAAAGTGGATTGTACAGATGAGGGAATTTTTCTCAGAATTGTCCATTTATTCAGTTTTAGATAATTAAATTTTGCACCTTACTCGGCTTTCATTTAATTGTGAATTACCTTTCTAGCTCCAAAGCATAGCCATGTTTTCAAGTGAAGAATATTTTGATTTATGTGGCAGTTTAGGATGGCTGTTGTTGTACAGACAGCTATACTTTAGTGCCAGGGATGCCGAGGTTTGTGATTAACTAGTAGTCTTGTAGTAGCTAATTTCTTAAGACAGTTGATGGTTTCTTCCTCTTCTGATTTACCCCCACCCCCTATATGTATATATTTGGGTCACTGAATGAATGGACATATATATTGTCTGTTCTACCATCATGAACAGGAAATCAATAAGATCTTTCCATCAGAAGTACCATTCTAACTGTGCTAATTAGAATGGTGTAGTTACTCAGGATTTGTGTAGTTGTCACCCAATGGTTGCAAGTGTTCGTTAGAGGAAAGCTAAAGTGCACAGAAGCTTTTAACAGAATGAGAATACATATATATGAGACAAATGGTTGGTCTCACATGTGTGGGTATGTGGGGTCAGCCATTTGGGACCAACCACTCTATGAAAATCTTTTGTGTTTATGTTATTAGAATCTTACGATTCACGATTCGATTTGCAATTTTTGCAAAATCGATACAAATCTATGAGTAAATCTATTTTGGTGTGAATCGCACGATTCACAATCTATTTATGATTCGATACACTTTTTATGATTCATACAATTATTGAAACTACTGTATCCGACATATTTCAATTCTTTTTTCTCCCTCTTTTTAGTGAAAATGACATAAATACAACTTCTAACAGTGTTTAGTACAAAACTAACCAATGTATATATATATATGATTTGTTATTATTTTTGTGATCATGAAAGTTAATAGAATCCAATCAGATTTAGTCAGACCCAACATGTTTTTAACATTTTCTTCTCATTTTTTTTTTTTTTAAATATCTTTTAAAAATATTTAAGGTTAAAGTAACTTGCACCATAAGTTATCTATTGGTATTTTATTGAAATAAATATAGTTCAATATTACATGGGTGAGCTCAGTTAAACCTCCAGAATATATTTATTTTTTTAAAACACTTTTTTGAACAATAAGCATATATACCTTTTAAAATGTTTTTTGTTTTAAAATAAAGGTTTCCATTTAATTATTTCTTATTATCGGGTCATTGTTACTTAGAAATGTATGTATGCTTATTGTTCAAATATCAATATCATTGTTAAGTTATTGTTATTTGAAAATTGAGAGTTTGTCTTTGTTTATTTTCTTTATTAAGAACAGTCGATAAGCAATATCTAAAAAAAGGAAAAGGGAAAATGGTGATCTTACATGGGCACCTGCATCAACTTCTTACCTATTAGATCATGTGATCATCATTCAAAACAATATTTTTATTGATGTAAGTCTAAATACTTCATATTTATAAGATATATTTAACATCTAAATGGGTAGATATATTTTTCTAAGTAATATAGAAAAACTGAGCTAATCTTTACGATTCATGATTACGTACAAGGCCATTTTGATTCACGATTTGAATCCCGATTTGACAACTAATAATCCTGAAGCTTGCTTTCATAGTTACTAGGAAAAACAACATTGGTATTACATAAACACATTTTAAATGAAGAAACCATTCGTTGTTAGGTTTGAGAAGCTTCGTTTGATACTTTTTGTACTTAACAAAAAAATTCAAAATTATTATTGTATTTATGCTCTTTATTTCCTTTTGTTTGCTTTGTTTTGCCTTACAGGTACCGTATCTCTTTGTTTTCACGATGGAAGCAAAGAGGGATGTATTCAGCATGCATGTGGCTTGTTCAATTGCTTTTGGTTGCGAGCAAAGTGGATTCAGTGTTCCTCTATATTCCGGAATTTTATCTTGAAACTCTGGTAGATAGATTATTCCTCCCTTACCTCCAGTGAGATCATTCAAATTACCATTTTGACATTTTTCTGCTGCAAGCTAATAATATGAGCTCTTATTCTATTTTTCTAAAACCTAACATTTGCATTCTTTACTTATGTTGAACTTGTTGCAAGAACATATTGAATTAGTCTATCGAGGCACTTAGAGAAGTCTTGGAATTGTATGTAGGTACATTAGTTATCACTTAATGGACCGAACTCCATATTGAGATTTCAGAATATCTACCATGCTCAAACATGACTCATATTCTTTGAGATAACTAAGTAGTTGACACTCAAAGTACCCCAAATAGAAGGGATGCTAAAAGACTCTGCCATCATCATGGTAGCTATGGTCAATACTAGACTCTGATCTGGAAAAGATTAAGCTGTGCATATCACCATTGCATCATCTTCCTTTGAAATTTTACCTGTTCACAATTATTCATGAATAATTTGATAATGTCCTTGGACACCTTTTGCTATTCATTGCAGACATCTACTACACCTACTTTGGCCTTGTATTCTTCTCTAGTAATTTTCTTCTTGAGTTTTCATTTGTTACTCTTCTATGCTATTGCAGGTTGACTGCTTTCATGTGTTGCGTAAGAGTGATCCTCCATTTGTACCTACTGCAATATTTATCAAGCAAGGACTTGCTTCTTTTGTACGTCTCGATTATTCTTCTCTCTGTTTGTCATGCTTTTCTCTGATTTGTTTGGCCAGATAGTATCATTATGCAAAATATGGATATATATGGGCCATAGTGTCCGAGTTGGTGCTTAATTATTCAATTGTTAAATTAAATGCATTCATTAGCATTTACCTAATGGGTTCATAATGTTGTATGATTTCTTGGTGGAAGCTCAAAACTGGCAGTTTACTGGGGTTTTAAAATTAGCTGTTGGAGGGATTGGATAGCAACTAGTTTAGGGTTTTAATGGTTAAGTTGATGGTTGGGTTTAGAGCTTGATTGGGACGGTTCAGGGCTGAAATTTGGATTTTTCTATGGTTGTGAATAATAATATGAGAACAGTAGTTGAGTGTGCAAAAAAGGAAAAGGAGGACAAAAAGGAAGAAGCGCCTTGCCCTCACAAGAGCTATACAAATTGACACAAGCATAATCTTGAATTCTCATATATTCTAGTTTGCACTTTGTAAAATAGAACAATAACATAGATATTTACACACAGCTAGACATCTGTTAATATCTCTAGAACTGTAACTTAATATTAGGAAATTAAGAAACTTTGTTGAAGTGGAATATTCTAGATGTAAACATGGCTCAGCATCCTATCCATGGACCCGTCGCATAGTGCATGTCCAATAGATTGCAAAATTATCAAAGTAACATTCACTACTAAAACCTAATGAAGGATAAATAAAATTTTCTAGCAGCATCCTTGATCAAAAAGCCTAATGAAGGATAAATAAGTGCACTTTTTGTCTTTTTACGAAAAGATGTGCAGAAAAGTAGAGAGGTGATGTGATGGAAAAAAGATAAAAAGATGGATTATTTTTGAGTTGCCAAACTTGGCCTAAAGATTAATAAAAGAAGCCTATGCACATGGTAGCTTAGTTTTGGAGAAGGGTTATAACTCTTTTCTTTTATTCTCTCTTTGTATATGGACAACATCTGCTTGGCATCCTTTGATAATATATCTTTACTTAACAAAAACTTCATTCCATGGTAGTCAAAACATGCTTTTTTGTGAAATAGCAGATTTGCTTCTTTTCTTGTTGGCATACTCAACATCACCACATAGGAGTAAGAATGTGGTGAATACATCTTTCTGGAGTCTGTTCTGTTCACAATGGACCTGGTATTGTGAGGCATACCATATGGCTGTTCCCTGTTAGTAATTATGCATAGGAGGACATTTCAAGGGGATGGTTGAACTTGAATGTCTGTCAATCATGCATATGACAGGGAAAATAGACAAATGACGTGTAGACTGAGTAGAATTGGATTGTCCTGGGAAATTTCTCTTGATAAACATTGAGAGGTCAAATATGGGATCAAAAGGGTTTGGTATTATGGAGTATTCGTCCATCTCTTTGTGTGGGAAAATTGTCAGGACAGAGCAGGTTGCTTCTCATAATTTTGTTAGACTTTACATTCTTGTGGATCTTGTCTGGTTGACACTTGAGGATTTTGACTTGAAAGTGCATCTATAATTGTGTCAGATGGATGGTAGAAGGAACAAAATTTTCTCTATGCATTCTTTCTACTTAAATTTCTTGGAATCTGGAATCATCTTATCAAAGGGTACCATTTTGTGAAATTCTTCATATACTCTCTCCATCTCACATTACTTCATTTTTGGTAGTCCCAATTTGAGTCAAAGATTCAAAAGTTAGAACATTTGATCATCATTTTCCATATTACCCCTTTTCCAAATTTATATTCAAATACTATACAAATTCCCCAAATGTTAACCAAATTAGATAAATGGCATTTTTGTAAGCTTTTTGTTCAAAGTTGCTTTTCTTGAAAAGTGTCCATGGTCAACCATGTCACACAAAATGGTACGGTGTAATATTAGTTATGGTGTGGAGTTTTTCTGTTAGAACAGTTATTTGCTATGTTGTTTGCGGCACTTGAAGCTTGTGGGTTATAAGAAACTTGTCATGTAATTATGTTGTCGCATGCTATAATTTTGGAACTATAATAATGATTTATGCATTTATTTTGGAAATTCCTAAATTTATGTGTTACTAGTATGCTATTGCTTGGGGGCACAATTCACTAAATAGGTATTGCATGCTATAATTTTGCAACTATTATAATTTATGCATTTATTTTGGACTTCCTAAATAAATTTTGGTGTTAATAGTATGCTGCTGCTTTTCTAAATACGTACCATAAGAATATCAAATTTAGTCAATTACTGTGGAGGCTAAAGTTGTGTTTGGGATGTCTCATTAATCAGGTTACTTTTGTTGTCACCCACTTTAATGATCCGAGGATATCAAGTGCGGATTTGAGGGATCTTCTTCTCCAATCTATTTCTGTCTTGGTACAGTACAAGGAGTTTTTGGCTGCTTTTGAGAAGAATGAAGCAGCCATCCAGAAAATGCCAAAAGCATTGTTGTCAGCATTTGATAATAGATCCTGGATTCCTGTAACAAATATACTTCTGCGATTGTGCAAGGGTTCTGGCTTTGGTTCTTCAAAGCATGGAGAGTCATCTTTATCATCAGTTGTTTTCCTGGTAAACTGAACATTGTGTTTTGGTTCTGGAGCTTTTTTTTTCCCGCCCTGAAGTTAATTATCGAGTAACATCCAAGCTTAACTTTTTTGTGGATGTGGACTTTTTTGTTTTTGAAGAGAGTGCTACGGGAGGCTTGCATTCATGATGAAGAGTTATTCTCAGCTTTTCTCAATCGTCTATTTAACACCCTCAGCTGGGCAATGACTGAATTCTCAGTTTCAATTCGAGAAATGCAAGAGAAATACAAGGTAGACTGTTCATCTTTGGCTAAATAATGCTATTTTAGAAATTAGAAGTATATAATATCACGTCATGTCTAACTGAGCTTTTCCAAGCATCCAGCATTAGATGCTTGTGCAGTAATTATGTTTGACTTTTATGTCTCTACCCTTTTTCATTGATAACCTATGTTACATGGAACTAGGTAGTGTATTGGGTGAGGGCGTATGTCTGCTCTCAAACCTCTTCCAACCCCAAATAGTAAAATACTGTGCGATTTGGCTTGAATTATGTGCAAAAGTTAGGTATGATTTCATGGAAATGTACTGCACTCTTAAATACATTATATTAGATTTGTTTGATTTTAATTGTTTTTAGTTAAGGTATGATGATATGGAATAGAATTTAAATTAAATGGGATGCAGTGGGAAAAATGGTTTTCTATTTGTCTCTCCATCTGTGCTTCTTCTTCACATGGAAAGCCTTGGTAAGGTTCAACTTGGATTTGTGTAACAGGCTGATTTCCCATACATCCATATCTTGTTATCTTGAGAACTTTGTTTTTATTATATATATACATTAAGGGCATAAAACTTTAATGTAATTATGTAATCCAGTTGGTATCCTACATTAAAACATTTTTATTATAGAGTAATGTGTCAATATGTGCAGCGATTATTACACAAAGAAGGAATGTGACGACTCTGGTTTGATGGAGCACTTTGATAAAGGTAAAATGTAGGAGACTGGAGATTACCTGAAGGAGTGTGGGTGGGTCTAGGGACTGAATAGATAGATACATGGAATAGATTGCGGATTGGCACAATGGTAAGGCTAAGTCAATGAGGTCAATGATAAGCATTGAACCTGTGTTGGATGGGATGGCAGTAAGATCACAGAACAGTTTTTAGCCAAGTAGCCATTTGGTTAAGCTTTTTGGGTCAGCTTTTTTGGGAGTCAGTGAACTAAAATGCTCAGCTTCTAGTGGCTGCTTTGTGGGCCAAAAAGATGCCTTTTCCAAAACTGGGCCAACCCATCTTCTTGGGAGTCAGCAGTTGGGTATAGGTAGTGCAGCTGCCATATGGATCTGTATCACACTTAAATCTGACCCTTTGCCTGTTTCAGTGAGATTTGTTAGCTGGATATTAAAGAGAATCCTATTTACTGTTTAATCACATGACCATTCCTGCATTCTACTCTTATGTTTGGGGTTTCTGCTACTTCGATACCCAGACTAATGCAGTGTAGGACCTGTTTAATTATCCTCCGGGTGATTTGGTATGCCTATATTTTGGATATAGAAGAGGGAAGTTCTTTTCCTGGGAATGCTTCAGGTTCCCTCTGCTATTCTTTATTTAATTTTTTTTTTGTTGGGGGTCGGGGAGATAAGGTTGGAGATGATGTTATCACACTCTATATTGTAGAAAATTCATCCCTTGGCCAAAGGCAAAAGTTTGAGAGCTAGTAGAAGTTAATCATTCTTTCGCCTGTGAAGTTGTAGTTCTGTTCTTTTTTTTCTTCCCCCCCAACAGCCCTTTCCACTCTCTTTTATCCCCTTATGTTTGTTTTAAAAATTTATTTGCAGGGTTTGGAGTTTCAACAAAGGAAATGCAGTGTCATATTTGACCTATCCTGCAATCTTGCAAGGTTACTAGAGTTCTGTACCCGTGAGATTCCTCAAGCATTCCTGTCAGGTGCAGATACAAACCTACGAAGGCTCACTGAGTTGATTGTCTTTATTCTGAACCACATCACCTCAGCAGAGGATCCTGAGTTTTTTGAAGTGTAAGTTTCTCTATGAACTCACTCTTTCCTAGCTACTGGTGTTTCAATTTCTTCTTTCGGCACTATCTGACAATTATTCCTTAGTTCTTATGTTCTCCCTTTACAAATTTCGGGGTTCAGAACAATATTGATATCTTGCCAGTTATCAATTGGCATGTACATGTTTTGAGGGCTGCGGTATGTCCTTTTTATTGATATTATATTCCTTGCCTACAGGTCACTAAGGCGACATGGTCAATCACTGGAGAAAGTAAACAGAGGCCTGATTTTAGCACCTCTTACTGGCATTATCTTGAATTTGTTGGATGCTAGTGTGGAGACAGAATGCAGTAAGCAGAATGATGTTGTAGGGGTGTTTGCAAGTATGGACTGCCCTGCAACCGTTCTGTGTGGATTCCAGTATCTCTTAGACTACAATTGGGTTAGTACTTGTTCTCAACACACACATACACATATATATACGCTTACATATGGATGTTTAGCTTATGATTCGCACATCAAATGATATTTATTCCCAAACAATAATTTGAGTATAAGAATTGCTAGTTTTGCTAGACAAAAACACTTTTATTGCTAGCTTCAACCTGACATTTGTGTATGATGACTATGGTTAATTTTTTTTCTCCTTTTACTGGGTAGTCTGGATTTGGGTTGAAGGATCCTGGCCTGGCTAGGGTTGGTTGGGTTGACACTGTTGTAATGTATGTTTATAGTATCAATATATCATATATTGCACATGGCATGCGGGTTTATGTGAATCTTGTAAGATACTGCAGTTTGACAATACAAATGATATTAGAAATTATGGCCTTGATTTGTTTAGAATGTTTATTATTGCACATTGGTTTGTTCAATTTTGTTGTGAAATTTAATTTGGTCACAATGTCCTCCTTTGTTTGTCTCTGTCTTTGTTTTTACTGGTTTTTGAAGTTAGTTCACACTCCATTCTTCAATGCCAACCATTATCATAATTATTTATTTGAGAAATATGAGCTATATTTGGACAAGGAATTCCTGCTCTTTTGTTTTTGGCTTGCTTTCTTCTGATGTGAAATTGTGAAATCATATCTGATGATGTACATATTTGGACAACCCTTATAATCTAAACTTCATGTTCACCATTCTTAACCACTTTTCTCAACCTTGTTATCAATTTGCCAGACTGGATCCTTCAGAGGGGATGCTTATCTTGCGAAACTGAGGCAACTGGAGCAACTCTCAACCCTCCTGATCAGCCGAACTGAGTCAACTGAAGTTGAGAGGACGGGATGCCAGGGAGAAGCAGATGTTAATGATATCACATGCTGTATCTGTTATGCATGTGAAGCAGATGCCCAATTTGTACCATGTTCCCACACGTCTTGTTTTGGGTGCATAACCCGGCATCTTCTTAATTGTGAGAGATGCTTCTTTTGCAATGCTACCGTGGTGGAAGTTGTCAGGACTGGTTCGAGGACAGTTTAGATAATGTGGTTTTCTTTGCTTATTGCCTGAGTTGTCTTTTGTGGAGCTGGTTGGCGATCAACAGAGTCTGAGGCCTATGTCTGAAGGGTGTAGTTAGATTATCTAAAATTATATATAATATCAGATGATAGAGAGAAGAAAAAGTATTCAAAGAATTGCTTATTCTTAAAAAGCAGCAGCTAGCTACAGTTATATACATCAGTGTGGATGTGTTTGGAAGAT
This sequence comes from Camellia granthamiana, assembly GCA_036172215.1. Classification (NCBI taxonomy): domain Eukaryota; kingdom Viridiplantae; phylum Streptophyta; class Magnoliopsida; order Ericales; family Theaceae; genus Camellia; species Camellia granthamiana. The sequence goes on along the minus strand of CM069903.1, from coordinate 63,848,477 downwards.
AAATTGGCCAGGTTTACAAGAAACCTTGTTGTGGATTTAATTAAAGAATTTTTGTAGGGGAAGCTGAGGGGCATTATTTTGTAAATATGAGATGTAAATGGAAGGGTTTTTTTGTTTTTGTTTTTGTTTTTGTTCTGTCTCGTGCGCGACTGCACGAATGTAAACCCCCATGCACATTAAAAAGAAGTTGAATTGCCTTTTATGGAGCTTGTTACTTTCAATTTTACTGTTTATTACTGAAACCTGAAAGGATCTATATATATGCTAGAAGACTTTAAACCAGTCATGATCTCAACCTGAATGTGTGTGCTTCCATGTTAGCACTGTCATCAATTTGTTAATACTGATGCTTACTTTTGTTTGTGTGCTTTACTTAACACTCACTTTTCAATGTGCTTGAGTAAAAATGTCTCTAGTCCTTCATCAAATTCATACCAGATGAAAAAATGGGGCTAATAAAGTTTTAATCTCTTCATTGAAGATGTATTAAATCGAGGGAATCAAAGTCAGATGAACAAAATTCTTCGTCAAATTTTAATGTCATGTGTATCATTTTTTTTAATTGGTTCAAATTTTGGAATAAGCCGAGTTTCATAATTTTAATCCTATCATTTTTTATTAAATGGTTCAAATTTTGGAATAAACTGAGTTTCATAATTTTAAGGGAAAATTAGTTTAAGGTCTTTCTCTTTATTTTTAGTAATAGAAGAAATTTACAATATTATTTTATGATGTCTAAGGTCCTTTAACTCCTATACTCATATCACAGAGAAATTTGACTCAAATTAAGCCTCATTTGCAAACTGAATTCGTAAGGCATAGCAAGATCTGAGAATCAAAGATGCATAAATAGATACATTAAAAATGCTACAGACCACTAAATTCCTACCACTAACACCACCACTAATGATGTGGAAAGCGCGAAAAAAAAAAAAAAAAAAAAAAAAAAAAAAAAAAAAAAAATACATGTGGCAGTGGGTTGGACCCACTGCTACATAATTAGAGCAACCACTAATTAGTGGTCTGCATCATTTTTCATAGATACATATGTAAGTATGTATATGTAGAGAGAGAGAGAGAGAGAGAGAGAGAGAGAGAAGGGAACCTCCATGGGAGAACCTAGAGCCTCCCATCATCAAACCTATTGATGAATCACATTGGATTTATAAAATTTTAGAAGAAAATTTTAGTGAACATCCATTAAAACTATGGCAACGTAGTCCACGTTATTGTAATTTAAAATTGAAAGATCCTAATGTTATCATTAGAGTAAGACCAATGATCTATACTAGACAAGATATAGATGAATTTGATATTCAACTCCAGGAACTTTTAAACAACAAGTTAATTGAAGAAACTAAAAGCCCTCACTCTAGTCCAGCTTTTATGGTAAGAAACCATGCTGAAATTAAAAGAGGAAAAGCCCGAATAGTAGTCAACTATAAACGGCTAAATGAAAATTTAGAATTTGATGGACATTTTATTCCACGAAAAGATGTTTTGATTAACTTAACCAAATGATCAAAAATCTTTAGCAAATTTGATTGTAAAAGTGGATTTTGGCAAATTCAATTGACTGAAGAGTCAAAAAAATTGACAGCTTTCAGTACATCTAGAGGACATTATCACTGGAATGTTATGCCTTTTGGATTAAATATTGCACCACAGGTATTTCAACGGTGGATGGATACAATTTTTAAAGATTTTAAAGATTGTTGTGTAGTTTATATTGATGATATACTTATCTTCTCTAAAACTAAGGAGGAGCATAAGAAACATTTAAAATTACTTTGTGAAAAATTTCAAAAACATGGAATTATTTTGTCTCCAAAAAAGATTGAACTAGAAAAAGAATCAATTGAATTTTTGGGAATAATTTTAGACCAAAAAGGTTTAAAATTACAAGAACATATTTTATCCAAAGTACGAGATTTTCCTGATACTCTCGAAAATATAACACAATTACAGAGTTTATTAGGCATTTTAAATTATGGATGAAATTTTATCAAAAATCTTTCAAAAATAGAAATTCCTTGGTTAACCAAATTAAAGAAAAATGTTATTTTTGAATGGATAGCAGAAGATGTTGCTTTAATTAAACAAATTAAAGAAAATGTTAAAACTTTACCAGATGTTTATCTTCTTAAAACATGTGATAAATTAATTCTAGAAACAGATGCCTCGGAAGCATGCTGGGGATGTGTTCTTAAAGCTATACCCAGTAATTTATGGCATGATAAAGAGATACCTTTATCAGAAAATGGGATTAGACCAAGAAAAAAATCCAATACCCATAAAATTACAAAAAAAAGAGTTAATTTGTGGATATAATTTTGGAACATTTAAACCAAATGAACAGAAATATATTATCTTCGAAAAAGAATTACTTGCAATAAAATTAGCAATAAAGAGTTTTCATATTTATTTAGCCCAGAAAATTTTATTGTGCGCATTGATAATAAGGCAGTAAGAGATTTCTTGATCAATAAAAAACCTATTGAATAAGGAAGACGATTAGCATGGTATAATAAAATTTCTGAATATACTTTTGGAGTAGAACATCTTAAAGGTACTAACAATTTTCTTGCAGATTTTCTTAGCAGAAATTGTTTCAGAAAATTAAATTGCTAAACAAGTAAATTTAATTTTTGCAGAAGACCTCTAGACCAAGAGGAAATAATGGATAAGGGTAAACAACCCTCTCAAAGAGATTGTGTGGCAATTGCTAAAAAAGCAATCCCTAGAGAAGAAAAAGTTTATGTTGTGTTTTCAAGAAGACAACCTGGAATTTATACAAACTAGAACGAAGCCAATCTGCAAGTTTGTGGATATTCAGGAGCAAGCTTTAAAACATATGATAGCATGACCAAAGCTAAAAAAGTTTTTTACAGTGCACCAGCTATGCCTATTTATCAAAGGAATCAAATGAGAATTAACCCAGTTCCAACTAATATTCAGACATCTAAACCAGATGAATATGAGATAAAAGATTTTTTCAATCCTGGTATATCTAGAGAAATTTATACAGAACTCAATGGAGTTTGGAAAACTCACATTGTAGACAACAAAGTGAAATTTCGAAAACACATGGGAGTTCTGGCCAACAAATTAGCTGAGCAAACAGCTAAATTAAAAGATTTGCAAAATCTTTGTTTCAATATTCTTAAACAAATGAATTGGAATGAAGATTTTAATTTTGAAAAAATAAACAATTTTCTTCAACTATCAGACCTTATATCAGATGAGTTTTCTGATCCAGTTTTTGAACAAATAAAAAGAATTTGTCTTTTTGAAAAAGCAAGAACTTTGTTTCCAAAAGAAATTTTTATGTTAATTAAAAATCGAGTTGAAGATCATCATGATAAGATTAGACAAATCTTAGAATGATCTTATGATAAATTAAATTTAAAAGATGGAATTCCCAAAATAACCATCATGGCAAACCATGACATGTGGTTTTTTGAGGATATAGATTGGGGAATAACTAATCAAGTTATTTTCTAAATTTTAGATCCAATCTAATGGATAGATTATCCAATGATCATCAAAGCAATGCTCTCATGGATAGTAAAAGGCTTTCGATGGAGCAAATATTTTACTTTCTGGATCTCCAGCACTGTTGGTTGGCGAGAACGAGAACATTTTTTTTCCAATCATACCAGATTTGGTATCTTAAAGAAACTGAAGATTTTGAATTTGAAGATGATTATTTAGATGAAGATCATCGGAGAGAGCGATTGGAAAATATCCAAAAACTTTCTTTGACAGAATATTGGATAGACAGTCTAATATCTGTTTCATAAGCAGCGTCCAACATCCATGGCTCAACAAAATTGCCATTCCTGGTTACAGATGGTAGAATATTATTTGTAACCCATTTTCCCATAACCTATAAAAGGTCTCCTACACAAATTAATGAGGCTCTCGACTTGTTAATAAATCTCAAAAAGAGAAATAATTTGGATCTTCCGTTGGAACTAGCCATGACTGCGGATGATGTAGAACATTTCCGGAATGAGCAATACGGCCAAGATCCGGATTCCCCTCCATCAAAGACTGATGAAGAATATCACAATCTCATTAACAGGATGGAAGCATAGTGGACCCCACTATCAAATGCAGCTGTCTCCCGATCGACTCCAACCTTATCCAAGACACGTGGAGCAACCTGCATTATTAGGCGGAAAGTGATCAGCCACATCCTTTCAGCCGACGCTACACGACAAAACAGCTCAGCCAAAGCTTATCTACACCAGTCTATCTCTTTGAAAACCGGGGAGGGTAGACAGTGTGTATCAGTGTATATAATTGTAAAAACTGTAGCACAGAGCAAATAATTGTAGTTTTTCCTTTAACTATTTTGTCTCTTTGTATTTACTTTTTTGAAGACTTTTCATAAAGCCAATGACTAGGCTTACCTAGGGTGTTAGAAATTTTGCAACATTTGGCCGTAAAAGTTAGATATGTTAGATATGCATTAAGTTGTATTTTTGTTTGTATTCACCCTCTTGTAGTTTATATATTGTCCTTCATACCAACATAATGAAGCATGTAAATTCTTTCCATATCCTCTCCATCTTTGAGCTTCCTTCTTTGTCTCTAATTTCTCTATCATAATTCCTTATTCCATAACTCCACCATAATTCTATAAGAAAAATATTAAAAAGCTCTTGGCGTAAGAAGAAAGCTTCACGTCGAGATCGCCCTTGATCTTGTGAGCCTCTTTCCTCAATTCCTCCCAATCCGACTCCTGCAACAGCTCCATAGTCGGATTCGACATTAACTTTATTTGCTTTCATAACAGGTATGTTCTAACACATTTACATATGATGGTTTTTGAGTTGGTTAAGAACTCCTTACAAACCATCTCTATAGAAGGACCTGCAAACCATCTCCATGGAAGGATATGGTAAGTTAATTATTGTACTGTGTTGCACTGTACATAAATGCAAGGATCCCTAAATGTATCAAAATCAGCATTGTGCACATATAATGTGCCTCCATGACTGTTGTTGTCCTGTTGTTTTGAGTTTACCATAAAATGCTTGTTATTGAACATCCAAAGTTAAAGTTACAGTGTTTAGTTGATATCTCTGGACTTGTAGTAGGAATTTTCTCTGATCCACAATATTATTTTTTTGGGTTAGAAGAAATTTTCTCTGGGTTTTTGTGCATTTCTCTGGGTTTGAGGGAATTTTCTCTAAGTTTTTGTGAATTTCTCTGGGTTGGAAGGAATTTTCTCTGAGTTGGAAGGGAAAATTAAAAAATGCTATTGTTGATCAGAGATTTTACAGATATCTATGGGTACTTTTTGAAATATGTTTTGGAAAATCTCTTTATTTCTCTCTCTCAATTTACTTGATGGGTTGGGTTATTCTTCAGCTCTTCTTCTATGGTGGTTATATATCATAATCTATGCTCTTTTTCAGATTCTCTTCTAGAGAAATTTGGTGTTGGAGATGTATAAAATTTCTCTGTGATGTGTCTAGAGAAATTTGGTATGGGTGATGTGTAAAAATTTCTCTGTGATAGAGAAATTTGGTATTGATGATGTGTCCAGAGAAATTTCGTGTTGGTCCAGAGAAATTTGAAATTTTCTCTGTGATATATCAAGAGAAATTTGGAATTTTCTCTATGATTTGTCCAGAGAAATTCTCTGGATCGAATTTTCTCTGGATTGATATTGAGAGACCTTAGACATTATAAAAATATTAAGTGTCCTTTATGCTATAAAATCTTAATACCAGGGACCTTAAAAAAAAAATCCCCTAATTTTAATCCTTCCATTTTTTTTTTTGGATTCTGTTGTAGGGAAAATTAGTCTAAGGTCCCTCTCCTATTTTTGATAATGAAAGAAATCCATAATATTATTGTTTGATGTCTAAGGTCCCTCATAGAGAAATTTGATATCTCTCTCCCATTACTCTTCTCTCTCTCTCTCGTCGATCTCAACTCCCAGTTAACATCAAGAATTGTGGATAAGTTGGAGGTTTCTGGTTCTTTTGTTCCATCTCGGCAATCTCGCCGTCCATGGTACTGGTCCAGTTATGTTGCCAGTCGGTGATTCAAGCTCTTGTACAAGAGAGTGAAGTGCCGATTAGTGTGGTATGGTTTTGTGGTCTTTTGGTAGACGTCCAACCGGCTGTGCTTGATGTGTTCCTAAGTGTTCTGTCCTGGGTTGTGTTCTAAGTATATTTGGTGCTTAGACAAGATGCTGAAAGTGTCCTGGGCAAGGCTTTTGCTGATTGGAGCTTCAATTGTTAAGATCGTAGGTTTAATGGTGAAGATCGTGGAAGGGATGCTTGGTATTTTTCTCCGGCACCTGTTTGTTGTTTAACAGTCTGAGCTGTGGCAATGCCTTGTTCAATTTTCTCTGATATTTTTTTGAAGATGTATTCAGGAATTTCTTTGGATTTCATAAAATAATATTGTGTCTTATGATCTAGAGAAAATTAGTTAAAATGAATCCAAAGGAATTTGAATTTTCTCTGGTTTATAAATAAACCCAGAGAAATTTGAATTTGAATTTGAACCCAAAGAAAATTGGTCAAAATGAATCTAGAGAAATTTGAATTTTCTCTATGATTCAGAAAAAATTAGTTAAATGAACCCAGAGAAATTTGAATTTGAATTTGAATTTGAATTTGAATTTGAACTCAGAAAAAATTGGTCAAAATGAACCCAGAGAGATTTGAATTTTCTCTGGATTGAACCTAGAGAAATTCTTTGAAAAGTCCAGAATTTCTCTAGATTGAAATTTCTTTGGGTCAATGTTGAGTGACCTTAGACATTATAAAAATATTGAATATCCTTTATGCTATAAAATCTTAATATCAGGGACCCTAAAAAAAATTCTCTTTGTTTTATGGGTTTAGTTTGGTAGTCAATATTTACTTCCAACATTGGATATTTTGAATATACTAAGGCCTATTTTGAAAAATTATATTTTAATTAAAAAGTTGTCATTACAAAAATATCAACCATTGCCTCTATTTCCTTAAACATATTTTCGTATAAATCAATAAAAATTTAATTTTCAAAACAACTTTAAAGCAGTAGCGTGTATTTTTAAAAAGAAATGTTAAAAAAATAAAATTTATTTACAATGATAGAGCAATAGAATTATTAGCTACTACCTAATTAAATTTATAATAAATAAAAAATTAACGCATAATTGGAGAAGTGTCCCTCAATCTTAAAATGTAATTGTTAATGAGGCCAAGTTTGGCTAACCTAAAAAAGTGCATTTATTTCATTTTTTTATCTTTTTTGGGTCACATCAATCAACATCTCCTCTCTACTTTTTCTACACATAATACAATAAAAATAAAAAAATGTACTTATTTAGTCTTCTCAAATTTAGCCTAAATTGACAGAATTGTGATATCCTTCATCATTGCATATTTGTAATGGAAAGATTCCCTTACACATTTAATAATGAGAACCGTGTTAATTATCAAATAAAAAAGATGAATTATAAAAATATTTTTAAATTTTTTTTTTTCAAATACAGATTGTCTTTTTTAGTTTTAAAAATTACAAATGCTCCCAAATTAATTTTTTTATTTAACAGAATTAATAGAAAAAATAAAATTTATAAATATTTTTTTATATAATAATAAAATTATTTAAATTGTTAATTAAAATATTAATTAATTTAATAATTTATTAATAAAAAAGCATTTATTATGTAATTAAAAAATTAAAAAAAATGTTATATATCTCAAATATTATATTAAATATTTTACCAAAGCTCTTACATGGAATGAAATTCACACCAAATATGTATAGATTTCACATCTATATAAAAAATTTAATAAAATATTTAATAAAATATTTGGATTCCCAGCATAACTCAAAATTTAAAGAGGTAGCCAAAAAAAAGTGTAGGGTTTCTTTCCTTTTGTTTGGATTGACAGAGTTAACCCGGTTCAGGTTGGAGATTACAAGGCAGAGAGAGAGAGAGAGAGAGAGGGAGAGAGAGAGAGAGAGAGAGAGAATGTTGAGTGCTGTGAAGTTGCAGGTATCATCATCGAGTCCTGCAATCAAATCAAACTCCGATCAAACCTTCGCCGCAAACTTCCCTTCTCGCCGCTCTCTCATTCTCCGCTTACCCGAACGCCGTTTGGCTTCTCTCTCTTTTCAATCCACCAATCATGCTTCATCTCACCCCTCCATTCCCTCTCATTTCACTTCCACCGTCGGATCTCTGTCCCCTTCGATTCACTCGAACCTCACTCAACGTCACATCCTAGTCCTCAATGTCATCGCTTGCGCAGTACTCTCTCTCTCTCTCTAAAACCCTCTCTCTCTCCCTGTGTGTGTGTTTAAATTAAGAAAATGAATACTTGAAGACTCAGTGAGTTTGCTTATTTTTACAGGTAGCAATTTCTGCAACTTGGCTCTTTTGCTCTGCAATACCAACTTTACTGGTTTGTAATCTTTAATTTCTGCCTCTACTATATCCTAGTGTTTTTTTAACCATATCACTAATCAATTGTATTTGAAATTTGGGAGAAATTGAAGCTGAGGCTGGTCAAATTGGCCGTTCCTTTGGCAGCGTGCTGTTTCTTTTGTTTAAGTATATTTGTTTCACAGTTTTTATGCAATTAATGTGGCTATTATGTGATCTGCTCAAGGCTTTCAAGAGAGCAGCAGAGTCACTAGAGAAGCTGTTAGATGTCACACGTGAAGAGCTGCCTGATACTATGGCCGCTGTCCGGTTATCTGGCATGGAGATCAGTGACCTAACAATGGAGCTCAGTGACATTGGGTAACCATTATAAGCTCTATATTCTATGCTAACTATTCTTCAATCCTAAGTTTTTTACACCCTCAACGTTGGACGACTACTGCATCTGCCCGTGTTTTCCCCTCGTAAGACGATGCATAAGCCTCCAGGTGTTGAGGCATAGTCATGTTCAATTTTGAATTTAGTAAATTATAAAAAATTTAAAAATTTAATATAAGGGTGTGAAAACTTTTTCCTCAAGGAGTCCAACATTTCATTATAGGGAAGGAAGTCTGCCCTCATCAAAGGTCGAATCGACATTCTTAGCTTTAGTTACTGAGCTTTTTGCTTGAGCCTTAGTTTTGTTTGTTTGTTTGTTTGTTTGTTTTTTTGGTTGGGTCATTTATAGACTTTATTTTTTCCGTCGGATATTCTTTTTTTTTTAAAAATGTATTAACTTAGTTTAACAACCCAAGACAAGTTCTCCGTATGTCTACTCCTCATATGCTTATGCCCAAAAGACGTCAATAACACACATGAGGCACATGCCTTAGACTTGATGTGCAAACCTTTGGAGAGGGTTGCCTAAAAATCAAAGCCTTGATGCGTTTTGCCTTAACCTTGCATCGATATGAGCCTCAATAGCACATTTTTAAACTTTTCTTACATGGAACTCAGAAATTTCAAATAATGGATTCATTTTTTTTGTTATGCAGCCAGGAGATAACTCAAGGTGTTAAAAGCTCCACTCGAGCTGTCCGCTCAGCTGAGGAGAAATTGCGCCGATTCACAAACATGTCTCCATCAGGTTATTGAAATTTACGGCTTTTTGTGCTTCCTTTTGAGCTTTGAAACTAATGTGGAGCAATGGATTTTACTTCCATCTTTACTTGATTAGCATCAGTGCAGGAGGTAGCCACTCTGGAATCTACGACGCAAGGACCGGTGGTAGCTAGAACTGCAAGGGGCATGAGGGAAACAATTGTTAAGGGTCGGGCAATCTTTCAATTGTTTTTCACTCTCACCAGGTTTTCTAGGATGGCCTTCAATTACTTTGGTTCTCGGGCTAAACCACAAGCTTCACGGTGAGGCAACATAAGATCTCTCTCTCTCTCGCTCTCAGTTGTAAATTTTTTTTTCCTACTTGGGGGTTATCATTTGTGATAGAATTGTGGTTGAGTTTTTACAATGCACAATGTATTAGGCTGTGAGACATTATAGACCTTTAATAAGAGGTCAAGGGATCTGGAGAAGAGAAACACTTCCCCATTTTTGTCCGGAATTTGAAAATTGCTTTCCTTTTTTGGTTAGGATTGTAATTACTATTACCTTGATCTGTGTGATTTACAAACTCCGAGATTATTTATTTTTGATGCTTGCTTTTGTGTTCTGACAACTAAATGAAAGGCTAACTCCTGCTGGATGAACTTTCCCCCCTTTTGTTGTATAGGATTTAACAGTATTGGATTTGTGGAGTATGTTACAACACTTCAATTTGATTTCTTCGAAAAAACCATAATGAATGAATGACCATACATGCAGGCATGGAAATGTATGTTCTTTGGGGTTGATCTTTATCTTCATTATTGGGCAAAATATGCATTATGATGTCCCACAAATAATTGTATGATAGTTCATACCCCTGTTTTTTTTTTTGCCTGTGGCATTTTGATTTTGTTGCCTAATGATAGTGCAAGTTTGGAATACATCTAGAACTTCGCCAATATGCTTGCATAATGTCACAATATGTTGGTCCTCATTGAGTAAATTCTAATTCTCATTAATTCTATTTGTATTAGTAGGTCCTAAGACTACGTGCATCGCTAGTGCAGATGTTAAAATTGTTGTTTGAAGTGTACATCTAAGTGTAAGTGACACGAGAGAGAGGGTTTAAAACTGGGTACTTAAAAAATGGTGCTGTTGGAGTACCGGGTACTTATCGCGTGCTGATACGCGTACCAAGTACGCTAAATACATGCTGGGTACAGTAAATACGTTTGGGTACGTCGTGGGTATGGCAAGGTGATTTTTTTTGTTTTTGTTTTTGTTTTTGTTTTTTTTTTTTCCAACTGTTAGAATTTGTTGCAACCTTTATTATTCTTCTTTCAACTTCAAAAATCATTAAGTAATTTATTTCCAACACCCTTTACTCATGAGTCACGGTTTTGCTCTCTTTTGCATCTTGTTTTAGACAATCAAAAAAGGAAAAAAAAAAAGAAATATATAATTTTTTGACGAGTTGTGTTTTTTTTAGTTTTGATATTGAAACTTTAATTTGTATGTTGGATGCTTAGCTATAAATTTTTTTTAAAAAAATTGACGTATCCCAACCGTACCCGTATCTTACTTTTTAAAGAATTTTCCGTGTCGACGTATTTGCACCTGAATTTGTACCCGCACCCATGCTTCATAGTAAACAACTAATTCCCAAGAACTTTCAAAATAAGGCATAACCAACCAAATAAGCAACACCTTGACAGCAAATCCAAAATTCAAAAGACACATTTACAAATCCAAATCCATATCCATGTCAACATATATATATATTTGCCCCATCTTAAATAGTACTAATCAAGGAACCATTTTTACTTGAAGTTAAAATCCAAAACTGCTCACCCCGCACCCCGCCCCCCCCCCCCCCCAAAAAAAAACCACCATCACTGCATCCAACATTAGCTTTGACAGGTTCTTCTTCCTTCACAATAACGTCATCTTTCACCTCAGCCATGGGAGATGACTCAACTACAGTTCCACAACAAGATTTTTGAGCACTCACAACCACAATGGCGTCTTTCTTGATTGACTCTTTCATGACATCTTCTTCTTCTTTCTTTAGTGTAGCAGTTGTCATACACGGAGTTAAAACATACCTCCTTCCAGAACGGCAGCTCTCCTCTCCATTATCTTTCTTCTTGCAGCTTGCAGGACAAACTTGGGCAGTTGGGGGAAAATGTCTCAAAATCTGATGCTAAAGGATTATGGTTACAACTATGCTAATTCATACTAGTATATAGGAGTTAGTTAATGAGGCTGGTCATATTCTTCTTCATTAATTAATTCTTAGTGTGTATCAGTCTAGGGAGTAAAACATGTGCATCCATAACAAGAAATGGGTTAAGTTGTTTAAGCTTGACTTTCAAACTTAATAAATTTTTAAATGTGTTAAGCTTGACTTGTTTACATAAGAAGTCAATCTTGAACGAACTAAACAAGAGTCGGGTACGAGTAACTTGATTTTTATAGTATATATAAGTTTATCGAACTGAGTAGCAAGTTATTCAAGCTTGGTTTGAAAATTGAATGAGCAGTAAAATGTGTTCAAACTTGTCTTATTTACATAACAAGCCAATCTTGAATGAGTTTTTCACGAGCCGAACATGAATTGGGCTTGAGTAGTTTAACAGCCCTATAAATTGAATTAGTGTTGTATGTAGTGTAGTCAATATGTTTGTCAATCATCCCTTTTATATATTCCCAAAACCAATTTCTCCTATTCCCATTTGTTTTCTTGAAAAAAGTGTTTGTTTGGCAGGGAAATCATCACCAGCACCTGGTGCCTTTGTTTGTGTAGCTTATGGAACCCACCTACTTTTTATTTATTTATTTTTAATTTTAAGAATATGTATAATAGTATTTAGTGCAATTCTAAGCATAACTTATGAGGTATAAATAGTTTAAATAAATTAATTAAAAAAAAAAAATAAGAATGATACTTTTAACTTCACGTTTTGATTGTTAAATTTCAATTTGAGAAAAATTATAACCAAACATGAATATTTGTCATGTCATAATTAAAGTGAGTGTGAGCTTTACAATCTTCATTGCCAACTCATGTATTGATTTTATGTTTGAATAAAAAAAAATGTATTGATTTTATGTATATGCATATACCAATGCAAAGAAGGGGAATGAAAATGAGTAAATTGGGAGTTGGTTCATTATGTAGACAGCGAAGTTCAATTTCAGTATCAAATAGTGCAGGAAGAAAAAAATGGTAAGCAAAAAGATTAATAAGAATAAGTTTGGTTTGAGTTTTAGAGATGAGTTTAGAAAAAAATTTTTAAAAATTGTTTGGTTTGAGATTTTTCTCAAAAAATTTCTAAAATCACTTTCTTTCTTACACATCAATCAATCATTTTTTCTCTTTCCTATTTCCTTCTCAATCACTTTTTTTCTCACACACATTTACTCAATTACAATAAAATATCAAATCATCCCAAACTCCAAAACTCCTTTCAAAATATACAACCAAACAAACCAAAAAAATTTCTAAACTCTCTCCCCAAATTTTTTTTCAAAAACAACTCTCCCAAAAACAAACCAAACAAACCCATACATTTGAAAGGTTTCGATCAAAAATAGTGTGGCTTTGATCTTACTCATTTGAATGTGAACCTCCCTTTATTCATCCATTGAACATTTGAATAAAGTGTACATTTGAGATAAACATTATATTTTAAAGTAATACTAGAGATTCTAAATAAATTATCAAATATTCACCTTTAGACCATGGGCTTAAAAAACTGCTTTCTAGGATATATATGTATATTTTTTTCAGAAAGAAAAAAACAACTAGAAAAATAAATGGAAAAACAAACAAATAGAAAAATATACCAGTACTTTTTACTTTTTAGTTAAATAATTAAAAAAAACAAAGCTTATTTGTTTTGAAATGAAAAGATCAACTAGAACAACTAGAAGTCAACTTTCTCACTAACCCAAAAAAACTTTTTTTAACAGTTACGTATCGTTTTTATTTATTTATTTACTTATAGATTTTCAAGAAGCAAAAGCAGAAAACCAACCAAAAAGCAATTGCCAAACTCCTAGTTAAATTTTCTTTACATTCTAATCTGGTGCCTTTTAAGTTTCATCCTGCTCAAATTTTAAACAATGAGTGATGGGAATACTTCAATGAAAAAAGGGCTGGAATCGAGAGCTTAATTGCTGCAATTAGGGGGTGAAGGACGAAAATTTGAAAGAATAAAAGTGTAATTTATCCATTATAAAAATAGATTAAAAGATATGAAGTTCAAGCAAGAAAATGAAATTGCCTCTCTTCTAATATATCACTTGAGTCCATTATAAAAATAGATTAAAAGATATGAAGTTCAAGCAAGAAAATGAAATTGCCTCTCTTCTAATATATCACTAAGCCATTTCTCAATGTCTCGCAACAATTTAACACAATGCTTAAAAAACAGAGAAAAAGAAAGAATTGATTGGACTGATCTAATACATGCAATTCAAATTCTGAGTTCATTAATGCCACTGTTTAAAATACACTTCGATACTAACATGAGATTGTGGTGTTAGAGACGTCCAATGGTTAAAAAAATACACATTTTATGTCTCTTCTAGGTTTCACCTTGGTTGGCTTAGCCCATCTGTCATCCAAAACCCAGTCTTCAATCTCATGCTCATCTGGTAATGGCATTAAAATCATCATCCTGCAAAACAACTAATTAAGCTAAGCACTTCAATTCAACCATACCACCTTAAACACCTTAAAAGACAAAGTCCTTGTACAACTTTCTAACTTGCACTTAATATGTGTGTGCATGAATATGAATGGGAATGGGGCAGGTTCGGGTTTGGTATAGGTTTATCCTCCCCAGGTTTCGATCGAGTTTGTTTTTATTTTGCTTTTCATCATCATCTATAACAAAAATCAAGTGCACATGAATCATTCTAAGCCATGTGGGCAACTCATTGAATGGAGCAATAACCCCACTTACATGCAGTTGACGAACATAGCTCTTTTTGATAAATGTTGAGTACCTCATGTCCCAGTGTTTTTTTGACGTGGGATTTATATACCATGTTAGTAAAGCTCTCGCTTTTCTTGGTACATCCCACATCGTTTAAACAACACATGATAGATTTTCCTAATTGATATAATATAAATGGGATAGGTAGCCAAAAACACATCCCCGTCCCAAACCCAAAATGGGTTGACCTGTAAGTCCTGTCCCTACCCCAATTAGAAGAGTTCCATTCCAGTACCGTGAGTCAAGAGAGAGAAAGTAAGAGAGAAAGATGCATACATCATTGTTCTTTTCTGTGTCTCGTGTTGGAAGAATCTTTAGAAGGGGGATCCAACCCCAAACACTTGAGAAAAGCTTGTTTAGCTAACCCAAGATAGTGGCAAGGGTGGTAATAATGTTCCAAAACTGGGGCATGGGTTGTATCCTTCGCAGAAGAGCTGCCCTCCTTCTCTTGAATCTCTTCTCTCCTTACTCTTCTTCTGCTTGTGCTTGTTTCCGTGTCACCTTTAATACCATGGCTCTCACCCACCTGCAACTATTATGAACTACTACATGGTTTATGAACCATTCAATAAATAAAACCTGATTAAAATAGCAATACACACCTCATAGCCATTAAGCATACGAATAAAAACATTTGGAAATCAAAGGAAAGAAAAGCCATTCTTAAGTAAAACTTGTCTAGCCTATTTATAGCTTAAGAAAAATCTAATAACTCATAAAAACCTTGTAAAACTTTCCTACCCAACACAGTGTTTTAAAAGGTTCTAGGTGCACCGAGGCGATAAGATCTCTTATAGCCTAAGCGCATGGTACGAGCCGAGGCACGCGCCTCAACAAACCAAAGTGAAGTGCAAGTAGTAGAAGAAAAGTAAAATTATAAAATAGGCTAACATTTCAACATAAAAAATATATATAGAATTTCAAAAATCATAACCATTTCCGATAATCTTTAAACATAACATTCAATGCTTTAAAAACTAGAAATATAATATCCAACAAAAGATATAAAGCATAACATTCAATCTTTTATCACTTTCTGCTCTCTTTTGACCATGTTTGGTCATTTTATATTGAAGAGTTTTGAATCCCTGTAGGTATGTCCACAAAAAAAGCACTTAATCAACAATTGAAGTAAAAAAATAAGTAAAGCACATGAAACCTACGCCTAGCGCCTCGAAAAAAAGCCCTCGCCTCAACGCTGCATTGCGTATTGCGCCTCACCTTGCCTCGACTTGTTCAAAGTGCAAGGCTGCGCCTTATTGAGCCTCGCGCTTAGGCGCGCGCCTTTTAAAACACCGACATAGATACATAATTGAACTTAAATCCTATCAATAAAGCCACTAAAAAGTCTTAAAAGGAAAAACCTTTAATGGAACTACAATCCTATCACTAAAATCACTAAAAAGTCCTAAAATCTTGTAAAACTTCTTTACTCCAATTGTCATTGGTCATTTGCCGACTTTGATGCAACAAAGAATAATCTCCAACATTTCATTGCTTTCTTCAAATATTTCATGAACACTATTACAGCAATGTCCATTAAACTAATTAAAAGTTGTCATTCATCAAATTGACTAAGACCATGTTAAAAACCCCAAATCAGATGTTGAATGAAATGTATTATAATAACCTCTTGTGTTTTATAGCAATAAATAATGGGTTTGCTAGTTTCATAACCTTATGCAGGGAGAGATATTTCAGTAATAGGAAAAGTTTGCCACTTGAAGACAATTTTGCCTGGGGACAAAACAAAATTTGAAAATGATAGGAACTTTTAACTATAATTTGGTGTCAAATGGGGTAGTAAACAACAATGTAGATAATAATAAGAAATTAAGTAAAGATCAAGAAACAAAATGTCCAGTCTTGAGGAATCAATACCCAGAAAGGACAGAAAGGGCTTCTTCCTGTGAAGACCAAATTGTCCCTACACAGAGGATAAAATCCCATACCCTAGAAGATTAACCGATCTAACAAATACCAAGTCCAAACAAATGGTTCTCTCACCCAATTTCTATATGTTTATTTTAGTTAAAACAATTGTTGCTGACCACAACAGAACAAATATGTTAATATTATCTTCTATTGACCACTCTAAGCTGTCATACCAGTATCCCCCCCCTATTTTTATCCCCTAACAATAATGCTAACCTAACCAAATTTGGGTCCCGAATTTTGGATGCCAATTTTACGAGAAATTAGATAAATTGTATGTGGTTGGCCTTTCAAAATTCCCCCATAATAAAAGCCAAAAAGGTACAAATAGAATTTCATGTTTCCACCATTCTTCCATTCACAATCGAATTCTTTTCTAACTTTCGGTCATTTGTGCAAATACAAAGACCAATATTCTTGCCAATTTTTCTTTAGTATTTGTTTTTAAAATTAGATTCATTTTTTAATTTTACTTTTAGGGCATCTTAAGATTAAAAAATTTACTAAAAATAGAAAAAAAAGGACACAAATATTTGCCAAACCAAGCTACCTACTACATTTCATCTTTCAGAGTGAGAATGAAGGCTAATTTGTCAACAAGGAAGTGCTTGCCTTTGCAACAAAGTGATGCCAACCTTTATCTCTACTCAAACAAAGGGACCCCACTAAATACAATATAATACAATAAGCATATGAAAAATGCAAGGAACCTATCCTTATGGATCCCGAATTTATCTTTGAATGTGTTTGTATGATGGAGATTGAATTGATGAAGTATGGTGTCCACATGAAATGAATTTGAGTCATTGATTTCTTTTTTTGAATAAATTCTGGATTGATGAGGGTGAGTTTTTAGTATTGTTGTTTTAAGAATTCAATAAAGTGAGAACTAGTGAAACTTACGAGTAGTATTTAATATATATATATATATGTATATATATTCTATTATAGAAAACTTACAAACCGGTGAATTTTTGTCACAACTTTTTCATTCCCAAATTGCCATGCAACTGCTTTACTTCTTTATTTTAAATTTCAAATTTCAAAGTTTTATAACTTCTTTGGTTTTCAATTCAGTATAAATCAACGGATTGACTTTTACAGCACACCATCTAGTATATATACATAAACAACCGTCCAACTTGGATTAAAATAATATATGAAGACATTCTCAACTTTCCCTTCTTCAACGAGCTTTTAGCTTTGCAATCGAAGAATTGAATTAACATGATGATGATGTGTTGAATTGAATCTACGATCATATGATAACTAAATCAATATTCAAACTCACATAAACAATTTGGTAAAATTTATTTGATGGAATGTTATTTTCGTTGAGTCTCTCTCAAACACTGCCAATTAAAAATAAAAATAAAAAAACATAAAACAATTCTTGTTCCCAAATTTTCTCGGCAACCAAACAGCACAAATGCAAGAAACCAAGGGAAAAAAAGACCAACCCAGAAAACAAGAAGACATACAGAGAAAAGGGTAAGTGATAACACACCTTGGAATTGTGTAATCGGCTTGAACTAGCGGCGGCGGCGCTGGGCGGCGGTCGGAGAGTAGAGGATCCGCTATTGGAGACGAGGAGAGCGGAGGAGAGCGGAGCTGCGGCGGAGGTGGGAGAGGGATCTAGTCCTAAAGCGATGATGGTGAAGTAATAGAGGAGAATGATGAGGAGGAGCATCACAAGAAGTTGGATCCATATGAGCCATGGTATTCTCTGACTCCCAATTATGAGTTCGTCCCCAAAATCAAACATAGCAGGATATATAGTTTTAGAGAGAGAGAGAGAGAGATAGAGAAAGGTAGGAGACGCAAAAAGGATGAAGAATGGTAGGTGAGAGTAAATCGAAAAGTATAAATGGGTAGAGAGAGAGAGAGAGAGAGAGAGAGAGAGGTTTGACGGCTAAGGACCCTGGTTCTGTGTTGTAAAAGTGGGTGAAAAAAGGAAAAATAATTCAATTATGGTTTCTCCCTGTTTTAGACCATTTCCAAACGCATATTTTATTAAATTTAAATGTGATAAAAAACGATAACTATTTAATTTCTAAATTTTTTATTAAATTCATATCAAATAAGGGATGAAATAAAATTTTTAACAAATAAAATGAGTTTTTTTTATCTTTCATTAAATTTAAATTGTTTTCGTTGGATCGAACATCTTTCTAATTCAAATATTCACCCAATAGCAACTTTGATAGTCTATTTTGTTTTTGCCCGCACCACATCCAAGACATCTGTTTTGATGTTCTCTTGAACAATCAAAAATATGAAAAAATCTAATAATTCTAATTATAGTATTAGAGTAAATGGTATCAAATTAAATTTTTCATCAAATTTTTATTAAAATTTGGTAAATTTTTTGATTCAACGTTGCTGGTGCACTTATATAGATAGATCTGAAGTTTAAGAGGTCTCCCAAGTTCAATTTTTGTAGTACAACAAATTTGGATTGCGTTTGGTATGTGACTAAAGTATATAATAAAAAGGGTAAATTATAAATACATTGTATGAGATTTACTTAAAATATAGATTATTTTTTGCGATTTACAAATTATAAATATTCTCTTGTTAGAATTTTTTATTTAACAGAATTAATTAAAAAAATAAAATTCATAATTTCTCTTCTATATAATAATAAAATTACATAAATTATTAATTGGAATATATTTATAACATTATTAAAAATTATTAATTGACTTGATAATTTATTAATAAAATGAGTGATTTGTTATTAAATTAAAAATCCCAGGGGATGAAATATAATTTTCAAAATCACATGAGTGATTCGTATTTTAATTAAATCTCAGGGAATGTATTTGTAATTTATCCAAAATAAAAAAGTTAAAAATTTACATATTAAAATAAGAGGATCAAAAAAAAAAAAATCACTATGTTTGATTTTAATTCTTTTTAAATTGAGTTTTTTATTTTTCGTATTTCTTTGTTTTTAGTGAATATTTTTTAAATTTTAAGTAATTTTTTTCCTTTTTAGATGCACCTTACTTAGATGTATTAGGTAAAATATTTGTGAAAAATATTTAAAAAATTAATAAATACACAAGAATACGAAAATGTACTGAATTTTTATTTTTTTAATATATTTTTGGTATTTAGTAATTTTTTTATAGATTTTTTTCAAAAATATTATACTTTTTAAGTATATTTATGTTAGGTGTATCTAAAAATTAAAAATTATTAAAAATATTTTAAAAAATCCATTAAAAATAAAAAAATACGAAAAATAAAAAATTTTTAATTTTCTAAAAAATGAATCCTGAAAACCCAAACTAAAGAAGCTTAATTTTTACAATTTTTTTTGATAAGAAGTTAAAAAATTATTCTTAAACACTTTAATTTTTTTCTCCCATATTTTAATTTAAAAAAATTCAAAAGTTACCAAAACAAAAAGTTACTTCTCAACAAACCTTAGAGTTTTGATTTTTTATAAATGCTAATATAGCTCCCCAATATATGTATATATATAATTTGAATACATTTGTTACATCTGATACATTTTTTGTAATTTGAATACATTTGTTATAATTTATTTTAATTTGATAATTTATATCAGATTGTTTGGTGTAACTTTTACTTAAATTAAAAAAATTTAATTATTTAAAAGTTAAAAAACAATTATTTTAACTTATATTTTCTGATCAAATAAACTGTATCAAATATGACCATAATGTAAATTTAAATTTGAAGTGTGATGATAAATTTAAATTTGATGTTGAGCAGCTGAACTTATATTTGAATTTGATATACATTTTAAAAATTCTGAACACTTAAATACATATCATTGTTATAACATCGCTGTTTGATTTGTGACTGCTTTGGTGGTAAACATCCATAAAAGACAAAAAAGTCAACCTAATGACAACTCATACCCTGATCTGTTGTATTGTATACTTTTCATACATACATATACCTTTTACCTGAGATTCATGATTAGCTACATATTAGCAGATCATTAACATTTCTCATAAAAGTTTAGTTAAGAAAAGATCATTTTTTTTCTTTTATCACCTATCCACAATAAAATTGCAGACCCCATTCTCATTGTGAATGAGAAAATCATTTATTCACAAAATTTAGGGGTACTTACGTATAACTCTTAATAATAGTAGTAGTCTTTGCAATTTATTACTCATGTTAATTTGGTTTATATATATAGTTTCAATTATAATATTTTTCGCCTTTAATTTTACAGGTCGTGTATAATTGATTAAATTGTGAACAACTACCATGACTTTTTTTTTAATTTATGAAAAATGATAATTTGTTTTGTGTCCATTGTATATGGGCAAAATGAAGAAATAAACGGAAGAGAGAGGCATCTTTTTGGTCCATTTTGTGGAACAGTTCTATTGGATAGCTCGAATTTTTGGTGCCCCAAATGGTCCGAATGTGTTGACATCCCATTTTGTAGTCTTTGGGTTAGATCCTTCACCCACGCGTGAAATCCATGCATTTACAAAACAAACAAAGAGCAAAGAGAAGAGAGAGAGAGAGTGTTAGAATAATGAGACACTCAGAAATCAATCACACAAGATATTTACGTGGTTCGACAATTACCTACGTCCACGGAGAGCGATATATTATTCCGGAGTCGAGATTACAGAACTCACTCCTCTCTCTCCCTCTCACTATATCTTTGCTCACTCTATTAAACTCTCTCCTCAGCCTCTCCATTTATACACTGAAGAGAAGGTGGAGAGGTTGGCTGGCATAACACATGGCGAGCTCCTTCTTCACATGGCCAACACCTTCCACATGGCCAGCTTCTTCCACATGCTGCAGCACATGAGAAATGATCACTCCTCACATGGGGTGATCTGCAACAAATCAGCACCTCAATCCATGTGAGGTGATCCACAATAGCACCCTCTGCCTAGAGTGCCTTGCACCCCTTCACTAGGGTGCTATGCAAAGCTTACTTTGCAACTCTTTGTGATTGCATCTCTCCGTTCCATGCAGTCTTGGAGAGATCGCAATATGTCTCTAATTCAGGAGCAAAAGAAACTCTTTTCTTCCCTGAGACATGCTTTACTGTCTTGGTCTCTTTGCTCTGAGCTTTCTTCAAAATTGGTTGCAATGGCTCCGTTTTGTGCACCTTCGAACTGCCTTCATGCGTTCTTGTACACTTTGGTAGCCATGTCTGCTGAGCCTTATGTCTTTTTGGTGCGTGTCTTGTACTTCTTTCCCGGTAAGTGACAGTAGCTCTTTCTGTCACAACCTCTTCAACAAGTTTGTACAGATTTCCCTCTAGTTGTCCATGCAGCATCACCGTATCTCCATGGATAACTTTGAGATTTCATTTACTAGATGAGAAGCTGTAACCCTTCAAGTTTAGCATACTTAAGGAAATTAGATTCTTCCTTAGTTTCGGCACATGTCGGACTTTATCCAACGCGAAAATATTTCCATCTTCCATTCGAAGCCGTACTATTCCCATGCCAACAATCTTACTCACAGTATTGTCAGCCATACAAACAATACCTCCATCCTTTGCTTGGTAGGTGGAAAAAAGTTTCTTGTCCATGCATATATGGTATGTACTTCCGGAATCTAAAATCCAATAAGGTTTCATCATACTCGACGAAACTGTGAGTGCATACTCATCCTCAGCATTCACTACAGTAGTGACATTTGATGAGCTCCCCTGTTCCTTGTTTACATTGTCCGTCTTGAGCTTTGCACAGTCTTTGATGAGGTGATCCTCCTGATCACAGTAATAGCACTTTCTTTTGTAGCCTAGCTTTGATTGTGAACGTCCTCTTGATTTGTATCTGTCTCGTCTATCATTGGACCTGCCTCTGCCTTGCTTTGCTTATTTTTTGATGCAACCATGGCATTTCCTTCTAGGTGCTTGCTACTTTCCTTTTTCTTCATCGTCTCATGAGAAATGAGCGTAGCAACCACCTTATCCAGTCCAAGAGTATCTTTCCCGTACAATAGAGTAGTCCTGAGATGCTCATATGATGAAGGTAAGGAGACCAGTAAGATAATAGCCTTATCTTCCTCCTCGGTCTTCACCCCAATAGTATCCAACTCCATTATGAGCCTGTTGAACTCGTCCAGATATTCTGTAAGGTTCGCTCCTTCTGGCATTTGAAGTGTGTGCAGCTGCTTCTTCAAAGATAACCGATTTGTTAAAGACTTTGACTTGTACCTCATTTCTAACTTTGCCCATAGCTCTGTCGGATCTTCCTCATTGATGACTTCTCGG
The DNA here is from genome assembly GCA_036172215.1 of Camellia granthamiana. Classification (NCBI taxonomy): domain Eukaryota; kingdom Viridiplantae; phylum Streptophyta; class Magnoliopsida; order Ericales; family Theaceae; genus Camellia; species Camellia granthamiana. The sequence goes on along the minus strand of CM069903.1, from coordinate 63,825,802 downwards.
AGTGTGTTATTCCCAAGATATAACTAGATCGTGCTATTTGCCAATTCTCTCAACTCCTCTCACTTGTCATCTTTCATTCCTTCCAATTTGTTGGACTTTTTGTTGAGAGCTTTCACCAAGCCCTCCTGCGTTAAAATATTTTTTACTCTTTGCCGCTACAAAGTAAAGTCATTATTACCATTAAAAGGCTCTATCATGAAACTTGCATCTTTTCCTACCATTTTGATTTTCTTTTTTTTTACATAAATTCTGATTCAAAAAATCTGATTGCACGGATGTATCTGAAATACTCTAAATAGTTGGAAAGCACTATTAGATCGTTAGAAATGGACTCTGAATGGCTCAGATCAAGCCAAAATAGTTTGGACGCCTCAGATCTGCGGTTGCACCTTAGCCGCGTAGCCTTGGATAACTCCTTCGTGTGCTGACGTGGCGCTAATTGGGTTGACGCGCCAGTTGACTGGGCTGCCACATGGCACTGACGTGGATGCCACATGGCGCTGATGTGTCAGCTACGTGTGCGCTGAGCTGGCATGTGACGTGGTGGTGACGTCACTCACATGCGTGCGCTACTCACCTTCTTCCTTCCGCTGCACGTGGGGCGTGTGTCTGAGACTGGGCTGACTTGCCGGCTGTGCGAACGGCGCGTGGAGCGCGTGTTTGCAATTGGGCTTCACTCACCTTCTTTAGGCAGTGCGTGGGGGTGTGTGGCACGTCTTCTGGGGCTCTACTTTGCAGTTCTGGACTCCTCTCGTCGAGACCTTCCTCCTGGTGTGCTCAAAAGTGAATTTCAAGCAACTTGATTTCTGGGCAGTTTAAAAAAAACACACCCTGTTTTTCTGAAAATCGACTGACGAGGCTCTGATACCACTTGTTAGGATAATGAGACACTCAAAAATCAATCACTCAAGATATTTACGTGGTTCGGCAATTGTCTGCGTCCACGGAGAGCGATATATTATTCCAGAGTCGAGATTACAGAACTCACTCCTCTCTCTCACACTATATCTTTGCTCACTTTATTAAATTCTCCCCTCAGCCTCTCCATTTATACACTATTTATACACTGAAGATAAGGTGGAGAGGTTGGCTGGCACAACACATGGCCAGCTCCTTCTATATGCTGCAGCACATGAGAAATGATCACCCTTCACATAGGGTGATCTCCAAGAAAGAGGACCATAATTTTGGTTTGCTCTGAAGTCAAGCAACCTAGCGTTGGTCGAGTGACCAACCTGGGTGTTCACCAATGATGATGACCACCGACTTGGGTAGACCGCCGTCCACCACTCTCCGAGTTTTCTTCGACTTGGGTACCATTTTTATCTGGAATTTTCATTTAATCTTTCTGGGTTTGTGTGATTTTGCTTGTATATGTGTTACGCATGATGGGTTTGTGAGCCTAATTTTGTTTGATTTTTTATTTTAATTTAATTTATTTATTTATATTGATTCATTCAAGGTGTTTGTTAAACGTCCACGTAGAAAAACAGTTTGTCAAAACAAGTTGTATGATTTTGCGCTGTTTGTTGGATAATGGTGTAAAATGGATTTTGATGAGACTGAATTTTATATAGAAATCTTTAATAGAAATTCAAAATCTTGACTACATGCAAATATAGATGTTCTTGATTGGTGAAAAATGATTGCAAAAATTCAAAATTTTGCTCTATTTGTTGGATAATGGTGGAAAATTCAGATGTTATTGACTACATGCAAAATCTTTATTGTTGAAGAGAGGGGAGAGAACGATTTCAGAGACTATGTTTCTGTTGGCACCATAAATATGCAATTATTATTATTATTTATTTATATAATTGCAGGACATGTAGCATTCTCCTACTCATTTGGAGGTTATGATAAGTTATGAAATGTGAAAAGATAATGGAGAATAAAGTGAAGAACATGGAGCATGAATTGGAGGTTAAAGAAAGTTATGAAGACATAGAGGGATATGTAGCATTGTAGGAATGAAGATGGAAGAGTGGGTAGTTTTAGGTGATTATCGGGTAGTTATTGCTGGAAATTTTTTCTTACAAATATTTGCTTATAAATAACCATTCATGGCTACATTGTAAAGGATCCAGAATTCAAATCAAAGACAATTGATTTCAATATTTCTTGTCATTTTCCTTATCTTAGAAGTAGTTTAACATAGATTTATATTTCGAAGCATTTTATGCACTTTCTTTTCGAAGCATAGAAGTAGATGTAAGTAATTATTACTTTGATTGTTCACTCAATCGTCTTTCTCCGTCTCTCTCATTCTTCTTTTAATTTTTCTTTTTTCTACACTTGGCAATTTTGAAGTCCTTTTTGTTGAGGCAAAAGAATCGTCAACGCAATTGCTTGATAATTGACTTGAATTTAATCTGGAAGGATTTTTCAATCCTTAAGGATTTTTCAATCCTTGCTGGCACGCTCGCATTTATGATATTTTCCTTCGTAGGAAAAATAAGTCAACAATTTTTGAACACGCCCGGTGGGACGTTAAGTGTAAGAAATGAAAAATGAATTGGATTTGTCCATTTCAAATAGTCTAGATGAAATCTATTGGCGTAAACAAAAAATTTTGGATCTTCAAGAAGAGATCCATTTTCTTGATGAAATAAACTTTCATCCCTTACAATATTATTAGGTGGAAGAAAAAAGACACCATTTAATTAGAGAAATTCATCAACTTGATATGGAAATTCGCCAATGGAATGATGAGTTATCAACTCTCACTACCAAGTCTTTAACTGAGGCTTTAATGGTCGGAATTGGTGAATTTTTTCAGAATTTTTCCATGGTTAAAAATAACAAAAGCAAAGAGTTGATTTCATCAATGGCTCGGGAGGTTCAAGAGTCCGTTTTTAAAGAGCCAAATTATGAAATTAACATAACGAAAGAGCATGTTCTTGAGCCAAATTTGGCTAAGAATGATGTTCCATGCATGGCTCGGGGGTCTCAAAACCAATTTTTAGATAGTCAAGTCATGAAAATAACATATCCATGGGTGATTTTCATAAGCCATTAATGGCTACCATGGAAAAACAACACATGTTGCCAAATAATTATGAAAACCAATTCGGCAAAAGTCATGTTTTTAAAATAAACATGGTCAAGAATAACGAACAAACCATTGTTCATGAATTCAAAATTTTTGACATTTTTCAAAGTGTCAAAAAGTATGAATTTTCATGATCACATTATACCATGACTTTTGTTGTTTGAAATCCATTTTGGATTTGTGGATCACATCAAACGTTGACTTTGATGGAATGACTAACAAATAATATTTCGTTATTGCAATATATTGAGCCAAAAATATTGTTATTAGTTGATCCATAAAACCATTACCATTTGATTTTGTGGTTACCTTCGAAGCATGTCTCAAGACACTTCGAAACATGTTATTCAATAAAATATCATTTTATAGCCATTAATGGCTAGTTAAAATGCCAAACTAATTTCATAGTAATCCAACTCTTTGGATTTGGTTCGAAGAGATGTCGTGAGCACTTTCGAAGGACGACTTTGATCCTTTAGTAACATATGTGACTTTTGAAGAGTGGTTTTATCATCAATAAACACTTTCAAAATGTAACATGGGACGAGAAAACTTTCGAAATGTGTACCTCCCTTCAAATATATGTAAAATGACAATTAATTAATTATCGAATAATGCCTATTTTTGGCATGATAATTAGTGGCTTTACTGATAACCATTTTTATAGCCATTTGTTACATGGAAATGTAACTAGTATTCTACAAAAGTTGGTTCGAAAAACAATGGTTTTGGTGTCTTTGGAGAATTAATAATTGGTTTAAAGCATAAAATTAATATTTTCATTAATTATGTGTGAACCAAAACATACAAAATTTGAATAACCACAATGTTGGCCAAAAGTTGCTTCGAAAGCCCTTTTGCCATAGTTTTGTAAGCTTCGAAGCACTCCATCTTGCATCAACAACAGCTTCCAAGAAAAAATAGTGATGGTTGTGAACCTTCCAAACTTTGTCGAATATTTCCAAGGATGTAATTCGTCCTTTGTCGGCACTTTCGACCTTCGAATGATGATTTGGTTCCTCTATACCACCTTCGAAGCTGGTTATTTAGCATGTGTAACAGTTTGCTAAGGTGAATCATTGGCTTTGCCTTGAAAATATGTGGTTATCTTTCAAAACTTTTCTGCAATAATATCCCATCAATGCGTATATATATAATTCGCAACATCTAGTCATAATTTTATACTCGAAACACTTTATTGGTGCTATTATATCATTTGAAGCACTTTGTTGATATTATTCGAAGCACTTTATTGCTTAGATTATTTATGTGCTTGGTTCGGCCCTTCAAAAATTCAAGTAAATATCATTTTTGAGGGTCGCGGGGGGTAATGTTGGCACCATAACTTTGTAATTTTTATTATTATTTATTATTTATATAATTGCAGGACATGTGGTATTCTCCTACTCATTTGGAGGTTATGATAAGTTATGAAATGTGAAAAGATGATGGAGAATAAAGTGGAGAACATGGAGCATGAATTGGATGTTAAAGGAAGTTATGAAGACATTGAGGGATATGTGGCATTGTAGGAATGAAGATGGAAGAGTGGGTAGTTTTAAGTAGTTATTGGGTAGTTATTGCTGGAAATTTTTTCTTACAAATATTTGCTTATAAATAGCCATTCATGGTTACATTGTAAAGGATCCAGAATTCAAATCAAAGACAATTAATTTCAATATTTCTTGTCATTTTCCTTATCTTAGGAGTAGTTTAACATAGATTTATATTTCGAAGCCTTTTATGCACTTCATTTTCGAAGTATAGGAGTAGAGATAAGTAATTATTACTTTGATTGTTCACTCAATCGTCTTTCTCCGTGTCCCTCATTCTTTTTTTAATTTTTCTTTTTCTACACTTGGCAATTTTGAAGTCCTTTTTGTTGAGGCAAAAGAATCGTCAACGCAATCGCTTGATAATTGGCTTGAATTTAATCTATAAGGATTTTTCAATCCGTACTGGCACGCTCACATTTATAATATTTTCCTTCGTAAGAAAAACAAGCCAACAGTTTCTCTAAAAGAGAGATAGAGAGGACAGACAAAAGAAAAGGTTTATGCGCGTGAGTCTAAACATTCGGGCTATTTGAGCCACCAATTTCGAGTTACAAAACATTATTCTTTGTGGAATAGAGGTATTGCTTTTATTTTGATGATCTGAAGTATTCATTTTGTTTGATTATATATGTAAATTTTTCATTAAAAAAAATCATATTGATCCGGTGAATGTAGTGGCAAGTTTTGATATGTCCGCAAAAAAAAAAAAAAAAAAAGAAAGAATGATATTTAAAAAAAAAAAATAGAACGTCAATTATTCCCCAGACAAATATAATATAATTATGGATTATGATTATTATTATATCAATCTATTTTTTTTATGAATGATCTATATATAATCGAACAAAATAAATAATTGAGATTATTGAAATAAATTCCGTGACGAGGCCAACAGACCTCAACAACATCACTATTCTAGAGAGAAGCCCATAACAAAAATCAATTGCTGTGGTGGTTGATGTAGTTTAATCATTTCATTTGATCCATGTAATTATATTTATACAAGTTTACCTTTTAATTTTGAAATTTGCATTTAATTAATCCCAATTAAAATTTTGATGTATGGATTTTTGACCAAAAAAAAAAAAAACCACGTGACTCAATGATCAATCTAAAAGGACATAAAAGATATGGCGGAGGCATCCGTGATTTTTAGAGAGATATATTAAGGGGTTGTTTGGGATGACTTAAATAAATGTATTTTTTGTCTTTTTACAAAAAGATGTGTAGAAAAATAGAGAGATAATGTGATAAAAAAAAAGATAAAAAGATAAAAAATATGTACTTATTTAGGATAGCCAAACTTGACCTAAAAAAACTACAGATAGAGGAGTAGAATTGAGTGAATGTTATCACTAAACAATCCTTTAAAATAAAAAAAATCCTTTAAAATAAATTATTTCATATATATAAGAGATCAACTTTTTCTTCAATTCATAGTAAGTTTGAACAATTTTAAATATATGAAGACATTTAATTTTTTTTTTATTTTGAAAAAATTCAAATCAATACTCTTAATTTTGAAGGCTTTCTAAAATATTGCATTTTTTAAAAATATATTGATGATTTAAATTAGGTTTTTTAACTACAAGTCTTAAAAGAATTTGGCTCTTTTGGCATCAAGCTTATAAGCTAGCTTATTGATTTATTTTGATCACATCACCTCTTAAATTTTTACAGATTTTTTCGTAATAAATTAAAAAGTCATCTTATAAGTCATTTTCCAAAACAACCCAAATATAAGAAAAACAAAATACTCCAATTAATGTACTGCTAAATTATATTAAAAGACTCGATAATATTTCCCTAATGCATGCATTGTTTATTAGATTTTCATTAATACTACCTGTAATAATTGGTTCTACACAAAATAGTTTTCATAGGTAAAATTGATGAAATCCTATCTAAGATTGATAATGTCACAGAAAAAAATTAGATGAATTAATCATATTACACTTGATTGAAAAATCTTAATTAATTGAAAAAGATTATAAATTTTTATTTATTAAATAATAAAGATCTCATTTAAAATTTTGCCCCACCCCCCAAAGCATTTGGGCCTGTCATCAAGCTTTACAAATCATGTATGACGTTCACTTCTCTCTCTAAAACTTGAGAGCTTCTCTCTCTAACTTCTTCTTCTAGGGTTTGCTCGGGTGCCGCTTAGGGTGGGGGAGGGGGACTCCGGCCTCCGGTCTCCTCCCTCCTCTTTCTATCCCCTGTTTTCCTTCCTTTTACTTTCTCATTTGGTTCCAATAAGCTTTGGAAGTTATGTCTTTCCATATTCTCCCTTCTTTGTGAGGTGCTCTTCTCCTTTTGGTGGAATGTAGATCTGTTTCCCATCTCCTCCTTCCTTCTACCCTACCCAGTCATGGCTTTCTTTGGACACGCCATTTCCCTCATCACCTGTCTCACATCGATGCCACCACAGTCACCACCACATCGCCACCAAATCTGCCATCACTTACCAGATTGGCTGCCTCTATTAACCTACAGCCACCAGATCTACCATCATTCACCAGATCGGTACCCTCCTCAAACCCATCTCCACTAGATCTACCGGTACCGCTGCCACTTCTCCATTGCCATGGCTAGGGATTGAGATTTGAGTTTCTTTTTCTCTTGTTTTGTTTGGTGTTTGGTTGTGTGATGAGTCCATTGGTGCTTGATTGTGGCTTACCCTCTCTTGGTAGAAATCTATGTTTTAGGCTAGATTTTCTCTATTATCGAACTTTCATGATCGGCATCTGCTTTGCAGTGCACGATTCGTATTTGGATATTTTCATAGTTTTTCTCCTGAGTGTTTCTTTGTTGATTTTTACTTTGTATGGTATAAGTTAATTTAGTTGGATGGACTTATTTTGTAAGTACCATTTAACTGATCTTAATGGAAATTTTCTCATGGTTAAAAAAAAAAAAAAAGCTTTACAAATCAGGAATATCAATGTCAAAAGGCCATCAATTAGATATTGAAATTTCAAAACCCTAAAAAATAATTAAAAAAATTTAGAATCTTGAAATTTTTTTACTAGAAACAAAAACAAAACAAAAAGCAAAAAACTCTGGCTCTGTTTGGTTGTGAACTGAAATCAATTTTCAACACGTGAGCTCGCGCATGACGTTTGGATACGATGTTCAAAAATTGATTCCGCGTGTTAATTCAAATTACATTTTGAAAATCTGTTTGGTAACAAGTATCTCCCTTTCTGCCTTCTTCATCGTCTCCCAACTTTCACGTGAACCTCATCTACACTCGTCCTTCAGATTCATCACGGGTGGCTTCTCTGTATCAAACATCCGTACTTCAGATTCATCACGGGTGAGTTTCAGAGTTTCAGAAGTGAGACTGATTTTATAAATAATGAATCCACCCAACCTGCTCTGTACTAGTATCATATTTCACAAATCAACTGAGTTACAATTTGTGCGTTGCGGACGATTCTTATTACGGGCAACCAAACAATGACGACTGCGAGGTGAAATTACTCACAAAATTATTTACATATTTTGTTATAGGGAAATTATTTGAGAAATTCATCCTAATTTATTTTTTTTTTCAGGTCAAATTTATCAAATTTATTGTCGAATTCGACGAGCAAACAGTGGCACGTTAAATCAGTATACACATTCCATCACCGGCGATAATTATTCAATTCCCACTAATCTGGTAAATAAATCCTTCATCCTTCATCTGTTATCTGAAAATCTGTTATTTGAAAATGCTTTCAGACGAGTCGATTATTCCTCCTGAACGGTAAAAACTTTTTGTTCTTCAAGAATAGTCAGTAAATCATTCATCTGTTACGTATAAATGATTTCGGAGAAGTTGAAATCAGTTCGTAAATGGTTTATCAGAATTTGGTAGGTCGTATTTTCCATTTCAGATTGGTTCTTATTTGAAATTATGAACTGTTTGAACCTTTATTTGAACCTTTCTTCGATCAAAGCTGAAGCGGCAGTGCCGGCCGGTCGTTCCCCGGGTCATCCGGCCGGTCGACCGGCCGGTCGACCACCCGGTCTTCCCACCTCTCTTCCGGTTTGTCTTCTGCTTTCCATTCCTAGATGGTTTGAACCACCGGTCCTCCCTGAACTGTTTGAACCTATCGGCTTTTTTACTATTTTTTTTCCTTAATTTCAATTAACAACCAATACTGATTTGTTTTGAATTCAAATCAATATAACACAATGTTAAACACATAATTTCAAAATTTTTTACATTGTTAACAGCCAATACTAATTTTTGTTTTTATGTGATTGTTAATTCAAAAAAAAAAAATGTAGATTTAGACATGGTTAAAACCAGGGAGAGCTACTGTTATATTACCATTTAGACATATATATGTCTATATTTATTTATTTATATGGTAAATAAGATTTATAGAAAATATAGTAAAGTTTTCACTTTTAATAGCATTTAATTTTTTATTAATAATTTATCATTCATATGAATATGAATTAAAAAAAATAATAATGTTATCTTTTTTACATTAAAATATTTTTTTTTTTCATCTTATTAAAAGATAAGTCAATATACTTATGTTAAAATTAATTATATTTTTTCATAATTTTTCAACAGATTAGAATATTTATGTATGTATTTTAATTTTTTATTATTTTCACCAATATTTTAATTTATAGAAATAAATAAATAAAGTGTTCATACCATACTTTTTTTTTTGATCGAGTTCATACTATACTTTACTCTCCTTTTCTTTTTATTGGCTGAAATTACATTTTGTAGAATAAAAAAAAAAGGTTTAGCGAAATTTTTTTTATGCAAAGTTTTTTTTGATAAAACAAAAAAATGTTTTTTTCCATGACTAGTTGCAAGGGGCCGTTTGGGACACAGGAAAAAAAGTTGGTTTTGGGTTTATAAAACTTAATAATATATATTTTTTTTATTTGTGGTTATATTTCTTCTATCTGAATGTTTTTTTTTTTTTGTGATTATATTTCTGCTATTTAAATTCAATTAATTTGCTACGTACTTTTTTCCTTGAAATAAAATCATCTGTTCTTTTTCCTTTATCTGTGTTCTCCTTCAAATCATTTTGCACTGTTATTGTTGTATATCCATCGCAGTGTACTTTAAAATACTATGTTCTGCTTGTATATTCATCCCAAACTAGTTTTAATATAATTTGTATATTTATAGATGGATGGAAATAATTTCGATGACAATGAGAACACCAAAATGTGGATGCCCAGAATTGAAACGAAATTAATAAATATGTTGAGAGATGAGGTTAGAAACAATCAAACAACGGGCCGTACTACTTCGTGGACAATTAGGCATTGGAATCATTATGCAAATCAACTGCACAACATATATGGATTTCGGTATACAGGTGTTAAGGTGCGCCAAAAATATCAGCGATTGAAAGCTGATTACCAGACATTTAAGCGACTCCAGGCACAGACTGGTCTGGGATGGGATCCTATTATAGGCACTGTTGTTGCACCCGATGAATTTTGGGATAAGGTTTTCCATTAATTTGTACTATTTTCTAATTTTATTTTAAACATTTTATGATATATACAATGCTTAATTCTTGTTTTGTACTTGTTGTAGGCTAGCAGAAATGTGAAGAAGTTTAGGACAAAAGGGTTTGAATATTTTCAATAAATGGCAGAAATTGTTGAAAATTGTTGTGCTATAGGGGCCCTGTCTTGTGCATCCACACAAGGACCCCTTGACTCAAAAGAAGAAGACGACATGTTAAATAAATTTTGGAACGCTGATGCTGGTGGGAGTAACGCTGGTGGGAGTAATGCTGCTGAGGCCATTCCTGTTGACTTATTCGGGGATGAGTATATCGATCCAGCAAAGGGCAAAAGTCACAAGAGGGGCCCTGCAACCAGCCAGACTGACAGTGGTCGTTCCAAAAAGTCACGGTCAAGTGGGTTTGATGATGTGTGCGCAGCTTTCACATCCTATGTACAAGCCAAAACAGGACATTCACGTGCACGAGAAAATGAGACTGAGGCTGTAAGTGCAGGTGGTGATGATTATTCCCTTGATACATGTCAAGATGCATTGCTTGAGCTTGGGGACATACCACCGTTGCAGTACGTTAGGGCACTGACACTGTTCAAGGATAAGAAATGGCGAAGGTTTTTCATGCGCACTCCTACCCATTTGCGCCTAGCCATGATCCTCGCTTTGCAGTGAACTGAGACGTTCTGTTTTGCTGAAGTTAGCAAATCTTCTTCGCTGAACTGTTTGATCATTTCATTATTCCTGATTTGGTTTTTATTCTTATTTTTTCTCATTCCATCATATCCTCTTTCCTTTTCTATGTTCGTATGTTTTTTTTTTTTTTTGAACTTGTAAGTGTTTTCTGTTATATTAAAACTATGGAAGTTATTATAATATGACCATGTGTTAAATAAATTTTGTTATCCTCTGAATTTTACTGTTTCACCAATAACGCTAACTGTTACTGCATGAATGACATATTTTATAATTATGCTTTTACTGTGATGTAGACACAGGCATATGTCATCCGACAGAGAAAACAATACAATGGAGCTCTCATCAGAGGAGGATGAGGTTGTTGATGATTTTATGGATTTCTTGATGATTGCTGTAATGCATGACCATATCAACGCGTCAACTAGTCACCGACCGCAGCGAACGTGTCCATTCAGAGGTGATGATTACATATTCGGCCTATTAAATGGCCATCCAGAAACAATGATGAACGTTATGCGAATGGATGCATAAACATTTATTTTATTGAAAGACACTTTACTCCATAATGGCTTTATCGATACTGAACATATGCATATAAGTGTGGAGGAATCGCTTGGAATTTTTTTATACACTTTTGCACAAAATGATCACCACCGAATAATGGCAGATAGATTTCAACACTCCACGGAAACAATTTGTCGGCACATAAAAATTGTTATGCGGGCATTGTGCAAGCTTTCATCATCGGTTATCAAACCATGTAACCTAGAGGACATACCGGGAAAATTTTTAAATGACAGGTGATTTTTTCCCTAGTTCAAGGTACGAACAGTGTCACTGTCCTGTAAATTTGTTCATATCAATAAGGGTTAATAAATATTATTATTTTTTAATTATGAAAGTAAAATCAATCAGTTTGTTTCGCTTTTAATATCAAAGTCTGATATCTGTCAATTAGGATTGTGTTGGTGCTATCGATGGCACATTGGTGGATGCATGGGTGCCTACTTCAAGACAAAATACATTCCGCGGTCCGAAAGCAACGGTAGCGCAAAATGTACTCGCAGCTTGCGACTTCGATATGTTGTTCACATTTATTAATTCTGGATGGGAAGGTAACGCTCACGACAACGCTATTCTGGTTGACTCTATTGCACGAGCTGATCTACAGTTCCCACACCCACCCAATGGTGACTATCCCTGAATAACATACGGTACACTTTTTTCCTTGTCTGTTTTTATACATATCAATTGACAGAACTGTGTATCCATTATTTACATGTAGGCAAGTACTATTTAGTTGATGCTGGTTTCATGAACATGCCTGGATTTCTTGCCCCATTTCGGTCTCAACGGTATCACTTGCAAGAGTTTCGTGGCCATCATTATGCAGGACCTAAGGAATTATTTAACCATCGACATTCGTCATTACGCAATGTCATAGAAAGAACATTTGGTGTTTTGAAGAAGCGCTTCCCAATATTGCGGTCCATGCCAAATTACAAGTCTACATGACAAGGGCTTCTCGTGATTGCATGTTGTGTAGTGCACAATTGGATCCGTTTGCATGCAGCTATGGATCCATTCTTTATGGAAGCTGATAATGAAATGGCCGCAGAAGCAGAAGCAGACGACCTTGTTGGAGACCAAGCTGACTACGTTGACATGTCACAACATGGGTTAACGTCCCAATCGAACGTTAGGGATGCAATTGCTACTGCTATGTGGCAAAATCATGTTCACCATGGGCACTGAAGATAATGGTTTTCTTAGTACATGTGTACTTATAAATGTTGTTCATGCAATGTGTAATATGCAAATTTATGTGTAGTCTACCAAAGACAATTAAATATGTTGTCATTAATATGCAATGTGTTTCTCAGTAACTTTCAGAAATAAATATGTTGTCATTAAATTAAATGTGGTGGTGGGTGGTGGCTAGTGGGTGGTGGATGGTGGTGGGTGGTGGGTAGTGGGTGGTGATGGGTGGTGGGTGTTGATGGTTGGTGCTGGCAGGTGGGTGGTTGGTGGTGATGGGTGGTAGATGGTGGTGAGTGGTGGGTAGTGATGGCAGATGGGTGGTGGGTGGTGGGTGGTGATGGGTAGTGGTGGCAGGTGGGTGGTGGGTGGTGATGGCAGGTGGGTGGTGATGGGTGGTGAGTGGTGGGTGGTGGTGGCAGATGGGTGGTGGGTGGTGATAGGTGGTGGTGGCAGGTGGGTGGTGGGTGGTGGATGGGTGGTGGATGGTGATGGGTGGTGGATGGTGGTGGGTGATGATGGGTGGTAGATGGTGGTGGGTGGTGATGGATGGTGATAGGTGGTGGTGGCAGGTGGGTGGTGAGTGGTGGATGGGTGGTGGGTGGTGGGTGGTGGGTGGTGGTGGCAGATGGGTAGTGGGTGGTGATGGGTGGTGGTGGTAAAAGGGTGATGGGTGGTGGTGGCAGATGGGTGGTGGGTGGTGGTGGCAGATGGGTGGTGGATGGTGGTGGGTGGTGGGTGGTAGTGGCAGGTGGGTGGTAGTGGGTGGTGATGGGTGGTGGTGGTAGATGAGTGGTAGGTGGTGATGGTAGGTGGGTGGTGATGGGTGGTGAGTGGTGGGTGGTGGTGGCAGATGGGTGGTGGGTGGTGATAGGTGGTGGTGGCAGGTGGGTGGTGGGTGGTGGGTGGTGGATAGTGATGAGTGGTGGATGGTGGTGGGTGGTGATGGGTGGTAGATGGTGGTGGGTGGTGATGGGTGGTGATAAGTGGTGGTGGCAGGTGGGTGGTGGGTGGTGGATGGGTGGTGGGTGGTGGTGGCAGATGGGTAGTGGGTGGTGATGGGTGGTGGTGGCAGATAGGTGGTGGGTGGTGGTGGCAGATGGGTGGTAGGTGGTGATGGGTGGTGGATGGTGGGTGGTGGTGGCAGATGGGTAGTGGGTAGTGATGGGTGGTGGTGATAGATGGGTGGTGGGTGGTGGTGGCAGATAGGTGGTGGGTGGTGATGGGTGGTGGATGGTGGTGGGTGGTGGCGGCAGATGGGTGGTGGGTGGTGATGGGTGGTAGATGGTGGTGGGTGGTGGGTGGTGGTGGCAGATGGGTAGTGGGTGGTGATGGGTGGTGGTGGTAGATGGGTGGTGGGTGGTGGTGGCAGATGGGTAGTGAATGGTGATGGGTGGTGGTGGTAGATGGGTGGTGGGTGGTGGTGGTAGATGGGTGGTGGGTGGTGATGGGTGGTGGATGGTGGGTGGTGGTGGCAGATGGGTGGTGGGTGGTGATGGGTGGTAGATGGTGGTGGGTGGTGGGTGGTGGTGGCAGATGGGTAGTAGGTGGTGGTGGTAGATGGGTGGTGGGTGGTGATGGGCGGTGGGTGGTGGTGGCAGATGGGCGGTGGGTAGTGATGGGTGGTGGATAGTGGTGGGTGGTGGGTGGTGGTGGCAGATGGGTGGTGGTTGGTGATAGGTGGTAGATGGTGGTGGGTGGTGGGTGGTGTTGGCAGATGGGTAGTGGGTGGTGATGGGTGGTGGTGGTAGGTGGGTAGTGGGTGGTGATGGGTGGTGGATGGTGATGGGTGTTATTATTATTATTAATAATGACAATAATAATAATAATAATAAATAAAACAACATAAAATAATTATTATATTTTACTTATTTATATCACCCGATTTTATAGCAAAATGTTATATTCACTTTTTTGTACAGAAGGTTATATGAATTTTTTTGTTTCCTTTTCATTAAAAAAAAGAATGTTTATTATTAAATGTCATTTTTTTTTTTGGGTACACATGTTTATTATTAAATTGTAAGTTGTTGTATTTCATTACAGAACATTAATGTCATATTTTTTCTATTAATTGATGCACATAAATTATTTAATAATTGTGTAATTTTTATTTTTTTTATTGAAATGAAGGTTTTCGTAGACATCTATAACGTACTAGTTATTAACATTATAACTGTATAATTAAATGCTTCCAAAAAAAACCCCTCGTTCTTATTCATTACGTGAAGAGAAAAGTTTATAACAAAATAACAAAAGTAAAACAATCACAACAAAACTCACCAAATAAATAAGCAAAACAAAAATTAGCAGGAAAAAATATAACCACCGTATGATTTTTAAACAAGTTAAGCATCCTTGTCAGGTAGTGTTGGAGGTGGAGGGAAATGCTGATGGTACAGTTGAGTGACTGGATGGTCAATTAGATCAATGCGGTTCATTGTCAGTTCAGCACGTCTCTCGGAGTCTACACGGAACTCACCAAATTGATGAATTAGTGAGTTCTGAGCGGTGGCAATTTCATCGAATTGAGTACCAAATTGATCAAACCGAGTACCCAGTGTATTGAGCTGATTAGCCATTTGTTGTTCCCATTGTAGGCGCTGATTGTACCGTTCTTGTTCCAAGGCTAAATAATCAGTCCAGTAATGGGGTTGTTCATTTGGTGGCATGGCATTGTCATTGGGTTCTTCCTCATCAGGTATTGGTTCATTTTGAAGATTAAGAGAGCCCATCAACGTGTCAGAACCACCAGCTCGGGTCAGTGTATACTCAGAAATTGGTGACATGATTCTGATCTATGATTCACCTTCAAGGTTCACATCATAGGCTTTGAAAATTATGGTTAACAACGCTCCAAAAGGTAGGGACCAGCTACTCAGAGTATCAAATTTTACAACCATCATTTCTTTTAGTAATATAAAGCATAAATCTAATTTTTGTCCAATTTCAAAACAATATAACAAGTAAACTTGAAAACATGAAACAGTATTATAATGTCCTTTTTTGGGGGTGACATTTTCAACTATCCATCGATGGAGAATACGAATGTGAGGTTTTAAATGGCTGACTTTTAAATTAGTGCCGCTAAATCGGTTGTCACAAATTGTGGTATAAATTTGAGTGACACCATCAACAATTTTTTCTAAGGCAGACTCATTTTGAAAATAATATTGTAAATCTCATGTTTCGACTCCAATAATTTGTGCAAAACGACGGAGAGAGAGTGTGATTCTTTTTCCCTTAACATAAGAGGTAAGACTCGACGGTTCATTTTGTTGGTCACCCGGTGTCAAGTGAACATAAAATAATCGTAGAAGACGGAAATATATCTTACTTGGTAAATTATTTTATGGTAACCATCCCATTGTATCTAATTTGCCAAGTAAGAGTGAATCATATTGAGAAGGTAGTTTTACGTTTCTCCCCGTAACAATTGGTCGAGAAATGAAATGTTCATAGGCTTGTTCATGATGATATGTTGCAAAATCATTAGTTGGATAGCCATCATCTTGTTGCTGTGGTGGTGGTACAGGGTTTGACGATTCACCAAGTTCGGGTCTGGTTCGTTTTGTTCTTAGCATGATTGTTCTTGGCATGATGACTGTAAAAGTGAAAGAAAAATGTATATTAAAACATATAAGAGGTAAGAAAAATGTATGACAAATATATCAAACATTAGTATCTTTTTGTGCATACAAACTTATTTTTATGTAAAAAATAAATATAAAAAAATTTGGTGACAAAATTTAATTAAGCAGATGCCAAAGAAACAGATTTGTATAAAAAAAAAATAAAACCATAAGGAATGATATATGTCATTGGGGTTTGATTCATACAGTTTATTAGAACTTAGAAACTGATAATCAGAAAAATAAATGATAGTGTGAAAAAATTATAACAGATGACAGAAAATATAACAGATGAGTATACGGAACATATTTATGAAAATGGAACAGATATGGGCCGGGATGACCGGGCGGATGTCCCCCGGGATGACCGGCCGGTCGTTCTCCCCTTCCCCTCCAGTGAAGCTAATCCAGTGAAGCTAATGTCTGAAGACTGGTCTGAAGCAAACACGAAGATGAACTGGCATCAAAACTAACCTGTAAATTATGGAAGTGGAGAAGGAAGACCTAATCAGATGGTGGATATCTTCTGTTTGTGTAATTTTTGTTCTGTGATGTAACTGGAGAAAGTGTTTTCAAGATGGTGAAGTTGGTGCGGAATGAGATTCAGATTTAATAGGAAGGGTGAGGTTCAGAAGGGTGAGGTTCAAAAGGTTGTTGTAATTATTTATTTTTTTTACTTTTTATTTATTAAATATAATATTATTACTTTTTTCAAAGCAGTGTCACATGCGTGTACTGAGCATCCTCTCTTTTTCCTTTATCTCACTGTTGAACACAGCTATTCTATAATAGGGAGTAGGTACTAAGTAAGTGAAATTACGATCTTACCCTTTGTATTTTGTTTTATATAATCACTTCTCATTTAAGTCTAGAAGGGCATAATGGTCATTTTGCCCACAATTATATTTTGTGGGAATTGACATACGCCCACAATTATATCAGCTCCCACAATTATATGAGCTTAACGGGTACAATAATAGGTTGCAATTCTGTTACACATCTGTACTAAATTGCAAAAAATGTAATAAATGGAAAATAAATTGATAATGTTTTGTAAGATTTATATTATGATTTGTATTTTAAAATATTAAAGTTAGTATATTTATTCCTTCTTTATTAATATGTATTTTTAAAAGTTGTTGACTTTAACAAAATCGACATAAAAATGGAAAACGTATTTTATAAATGAATTGATAGGAAAATTAATTGGCAGAAAAAAATTGACATCGGTTTATTTCAAAATGAAAAAATTATTTCGAAATAACCATTATTCAGAAAAATTACTAAAAAAAAATAATTGACAAAAAAAATCAATTTTTAATTTCAGTATTTTAAAAATAGTTTGGTTATTATTGTTGAAAAAAAATATGGATATGGATATCGATATATGAGTTGTGTATTTGATGATAAATTATTAGTTGAATTAAGTTTTGAAAATTACTTCCAAAACACATCACCAAACAAATTTTCACCTTTCACATGTCACATCAAACTTCCAAAACTTAATTCAAAATACATCTTCAAAACACAATTCAAAACTCTATTTAAAAATCATAACCAAACAAATTTTCTACACTCAAATTATAATTCCACAACCCATAAACTCAAAATACAACTCATACTCTCAAATCACATTTACAAAACACAACCAAACGCAGGCTCTATTTTTTTGGATCTTCGGTGAACTTTCATTTTTTAGAATTTTATTTATTTATTTATTACTTTTTAAATCCTTATAAACTCTAAAGACTTTAACAATAAATGTTTTTTACACAAATTTAAGAAAAAAAATCACTATTTTTATTTTTATTTTTTTATTATAAAAAATTGACTTTTGTAATTTTTACTAAACAGAGCCTAATAACGACCTGAGACAAAGGTCAAGTTTGGCAAGTCGAAAAAAAGTCAAAAAGTCAAAAAGTTATTCAAAAAGTTAAAAAGTTATCACTATTCACCAAAAATTAAAAATTACGGCTGCGCAACTCATAATCTTAATTTTTCCCTACACAATAATTTATATAATTTTTTAATACACATTTTTTTATAAAAAGTTAAAAAATTAACTTAAATATTCATATTTTTTTTCTCAATTTTTTAATTCAAAAAGAGAAAAAGTACATTTATTTAGAACACTCCAAACAACCCCAAAAGTAAATAAGGCCAATGGGCCCCTAAAATTTCAAAATTCTTCTATTACTCATAACTTTTATATTTCTGCATTGTATATGGAATAACCCTCTTAAGTTTTTTAAATTTCTTCCATTGGCCTTGTATTTTATGAGGATATCGAATCAAGTCACTCGAGTTTGACTGTTTAAAAATATCAATTCAATATATGAATGAGTTAAACTTAAAAGTATTACATAATTTGTTAATTTTATGAGTTTGTTTGATAACTTTATGCTACATAGGGTTATGAAAGAATTAATTTTTTAAAAAATCAATAGATCTATATTACTCATTTCTTCATATATGTTTCAATTATTTCATATGTTTCTTTTGTTGGTATTTTTTCATAATAATACATAAAAAAATATATAAAATAAATGAAATAGAAATGACAAAACAATTTTTTTATTAAAAGGATGAAATACAGAATAAATGACACTACTAAAAATACAGAAATAAATTAGATTACATTACTAATAGAACAAAGAATAATGCTTGGGACTCCCTTTTGGGGGTCACCCCCTCACCCCCTTTGCCACGTGGCGGGGGGTGATTGGAGGAGCAGGAAAAAAAAAGAAAAAGAAAAAGTAACCAATGAGAGAGAGAGGGGGTCAAAGGGGGTGGGGGAAAAGGGGAGATGAATCATTGTTGTAGAACAAATTATTAAAAGATTAGAATTCATCAAATTTAAGAACAAATGATAAGAAAAGAAGTAAATCGAAACTTGCACTAGACAGTTTCCTTAAAACAGATTTACCGCCTCCCGATGGATGTTGGAAGTATGTCAGCGTTTATCTCTCAGGATACGATGATCAAAACCAACTAATACAGAAGCACTTTTTGAATAGCTGCGGCAAACTTGACAATGGATGCACTGCCACGCCCTAAAATTTGGACAATTAAATATTAAATTAGGACTAAACCCCAATCAATATTCCATCATTCAAATTCTAGGGGTGAAACAAAATCTA
Organism: Camellia granthamiana; assembly: GCA_036172215.1. Classification (NCBI taxonomy): domain Eukaryota; kingdom Viridiplantae; phylum Streptophyta; class Magnoliopsida; order Ericales; family Theaceae; genus Camellia; species Camellia granthamiana. The sequence continues at coordinate 63,806,468 of CM069903.1, read as the reverse complement.
AACGTTCTTGTCTCCATAAGATTAAGTAAATTTTCATGTTCAGAAGATTACAAAGGATAAAAAAAAACTAACAAAACGCGAACCAAACCATTCACCATAATTTCTTAACTATCCAATACCTCAAACATTAAAGTAACAATAAATAGTCAAAACAACTTAAATAATGTAAAGTTACAAACCATGCCAAATTATCAAAATACTAAGGTCATAAAAAAATAATAAAAACATAAACTAATATTAACCCTAAGCTCAAGAAAACAAAAGAAGTCAAAATGACATGTCCAACAACTATAGTTATTTCTTGTCACTACCGTAGTCTTAACTAATCCTTCAAAGGAAGCTCAGCTGGCTCAAATAGAACACACCTAAGTTGCCAGGAGACAAAATGGGTCAATATACAAGTATACTGGTATGAGTACAAATATTTGACACCCACGTGTCCACCAGACACAAATAAAAGTACATTTAATTATTGTTATGGGATAAGGCAAGTAGTTTCACTCGCACTGAGACGAAGGGGTAGTTTCCTCAGATACGGTGGCATTTAGTTTCTTATCCGCACATAACTAAATATAAATTGAGTATAGAATAAATAAAATAAACATAAAAATTATGGTAGGTCAGCCTTGCATAAAAAGTTAGTAAGACCCACCATTCTACAAAAAAAAAAAAAGAGTTTGTATAATTTAATCATAAGTAAATTGCTAAAGCAGTATAAAAACACATTTTTTTATGCTTAAATCATTCGAGTTGACCAAAACTCAAAGAACAAAAGTTGTATAGAATCAAATTTTCTAAAAGGTAGCGTGGATGAATTTAGTAGAAACTGAATAGATTGAGAGAAAAACTTAATAGAAGAATCTAAACGAAATTCGATTGAAAAAAGATGGAATTGCAAACGAAAAGAAACTGCCATAAGATGATTTTTTTGAGAAAAGTTCAAAACATGAAAAGTGTTTAGAATAATGTTTTACTTCAGTTTATGTGAAATTAATAAAAATGAGCTCGCATCATGACTTAAAACAGCCTCTAAAATCTGCATTGCTAAAATGAATAAAAACTACTATAACCAAGATCATCCAATTACAAGTTTTAATCGATCTTTTTAGTACAAAGTTAAAATACAAAATTTTTTCTACAATTACGCATACATGCCTCTACCTAAATTTGATAATTTATGAAGGTCGTTTACTATTTTTCAAGTTGTACAAATCAATACAATTCACACTATATCAATAAACTCATATTTAATTATTTGTATCTTAACTCTACCACTTCGGCCCTTCACTTCCGGTTTACACATATATCCCATGTGCCTCTCGTATACCTAACATCGCTCTGAAGCCAAACTTGCACGGGGATATTGTCCCGAGTTTGACTCACAATCCCCGGATGGTTAGCATATACATACGTGTGTAAATCAAAGTACTCGTCTACTCATGAGAACGATGCAACAATATATATACACAATCTCTCATCTACTCATGAGAATAAACATAACAATGCCAAACTTAAGGTATTTAAATAAATCTCATAATTCTCACTTTTTTTTTATACACTCTTTCTTACCAACACTCAAATAAAACAACAATCCATAGAGTCATGGTGGAGTATAAATAATTTATCTATGAGTTTTAAGTTTATTTTAATTTCACATATCTATGAGTGTGATTACAACCATGAAGTAAATATATATAAAAATCCTAAACCTGACATACACAACTAATTAAAATAATTAAAGGCCTATTTTGGGAAGATGGTAAAAATCAGCTTTTTTGCTTTTAACTAAGATTTTTTAGAGTGATTTGGGAAGTTAGTAAAAAGCTGTTTTTTTTTTTGAATTAATATTTATTTATGGTGTCACATCACACCAAAATAACTAAAATAACCTCACCAAACTTAAAAAATTACATTTCATCCAAATCTATGAGATGTAAATATTGAGGGTAATTATGTAATTTTCCAACCTACTTTTTTCACTTCCCAAATGAGCAAAAAAACGCACAGCTGCGTTTTGTTCCAAGCCACAAACGTGGCGTTTTTATCTCACCCCAAAATAGGCCAAAATCAATCTATCATGTAACAACCCAGATTTTTAATTATTTTGTAAAATTTATACTAATATTATTTAATTTATATTAATATTATTTAATCACAGTTAGGAAAATATATGATTTATTTTGTATTATTATGTGTAATTTTATAAAATAATATAATTATTAAGACTTGGGGCCAAAGTAGAATTTAATAAAAAATTAAGCAAAATTGACATCTGTTAAGATAAGTATGTATCTAAGCAAAGATTTGGCCTATCTAAGCAAGATTGGCTTATGAACACGTGGCACGCTTGGAGGACTCCATGTGGGTTGCTAGTCACAGTTTTTCTCCAATAAATAGGGAGGATATGCTCCAGCTTAGGAAAAAGAAAAAAAAGAAAAAGAAAGAAAGAAAAGAGAGAAGGAAGGAAAAATTAGTGAAAGTTAAGAAGATTTTTGATAGTAGAAAGAAAGAGTAAGATATTAAAGTTAATGTGAGTTATATTATATCTTGAGTTCCCATAATATATTTTACGTATGTTTTGACTTACCATATTTATTTTATACAAGTTATGTTTTATAAATTATTATAAACTATATTAATAATTTGATTACATGGATTATTTTCTGAACTCTATTTGCTTAAAAGGAAACCCATGGATATATTTATTTATATTTAAAGAATATTTGACTATAACCTTAAAAACAATTATGTTTTGTAAGTACCACATGGGAGTCCCATGCCTTGGGGGACTTAAATAACCATTGGCCTCTGTTTGACCACTTTGTGGTCCTCTGTTTGTCATGGATCCATTGACCTTTGTTTGTGCGGAGCAAAGTGCTGTACGAAGCTAAGTGCTACACTATTGTGGGAGCCACCTCTAGAGTTCGCACGAGCCACCTCTTGAATCCGTACCTCTGTTCTGACTGTCACTTCTGTGACCTCTGTTCTGTTCTGTTCTGTACTGTGGTTATGGTCATTTACTTACATAATTTCTGTGTTTCAGTTTCTGCCACTTAAATGATTCGTTTACCAAATTACCGTGGTTATGGTTATTTATTTACATAATCTCAGTTTTGCTACTTAAAGTATTATTTGTTCCGACTAAGTTATCTTAAATGTTTTGGCTACATAACTATTCATGATTATTTCGTGTCCCTTATACTCTTGGTATAATATTTCTCACTCTGTCATGTGCTTATAGCTGTTTACCAATTTTCAGGAAATAATGCAATTCAGAAATAGCTTTTGGAAAGTCTTAGATGCGGGGCTGCGGAATAGACACACACAACACTTTTATTGATATATTTTTTTATGTAAATATCGGCCTTTTTGGTCAATATAATTTTGTAATAAAAATAGAAACTCCAATGATTATTTTGGTACCCTCATTTAAATATTACTTCCACTCATGTTTATTGATTTGTTTAAGAATTGGCCAGAGATAACCTCAGTTACTGGCCATCACGATGCTTAACACTTGGGTACGGGGAGCGGATCGTGACATATCATCTTCATGTAAATACAAAATCAAACCAATATCAAATAAATACAAATAAATAAAAATAACAAATTAAATACAAATTAAGAGAAGTGGGTTTTGCACTCACAATATTTTTTTGAAATCAAAGAATCACTTGAATAATTAATAAAGTCACCAAAATAAAACCTTAATATTTTTCCGCCTTTTCTCCTCTACTGTCTCTCTTTCTCTCCCTCTTGGTTTGCACTCTTGATTTTTATTAATCTCTCTCTCTCTCTCTCTCTCTCTCTGTGATGATTTTATTTGTTTTGCTTTTATTTTGTTAGGCAACCTATGCTTTTGTTAACCTAATACTATTATAACCTAATAGCATTATATTATATTTTATTATATAAATACAATATATATAAATATCTCATATAAGATCAATATAAATAACTTCTTTTTTTATATATACAAATATATATATAATATATAAAAATTTGAATTAATTATATATAGTTAACTAACACATTAAATTAATTAAATAACACATTAAATTCTCATGTAACCACACAATTAATAAAGACAAAAAATAAAATAAAGTAATAATAATCATAAAAATAATAAAAAATGACTTACGAAAAATTAGGGTTGCTACATGCACTCTTTTTAACAAGAACTAAAGAAGAGGCTAACAAAAAAAAATAGAAAAAATTTTCTTTGGTGTAAAAAACCATTTCCAACTTTTTATCTCAAAACACTATCTCATTTTCCATCCCAAAGGTTTTTGTTCTATTATGGGAGCTCAATGTGGTTTTGCACTCAAACACTCCATTTGTGCATGTTTTGGAAACTACGATTTCAAGTCATTGTTTGCATGTTATGATTTCAAAAATATCAAGTTTGCTTTTGAATAATTCTCTTGCTTTTGGGCTTGATTTTGGCGAAACGGCTTTTAATTCATGAAGTCCTATGAGTTTACACATGTTTTCTCAAGTTTTGGTCCAAAAGATGTGTTTTGATGCTTTGAACTCAAGTTTTGAAGTTGGGAGTGCAATCTGAAAATTCTAGAATTCATACTCTTTGCTTGAGAGTAAAAAGTAACACTTGAGCAAAGAATGCGATCTCCCAGTACTTTTGCAGAGTTTGGAGGTTGGCTCAAGCGACAGAACCTTCTGTAGACACCCCATTTTTGACCGACCTTAAGACTCAGACGTCACCAACTGAGCGCTCGGTGATGTTGCATATTGTGCTCGTTCTGAGGTCACAGAGTCTTGGCTGAGAACCTTGCCTTCAGACTTCGGGACTCTTTTGTGCTTTGCCTTGGTTTGCAAACCAGGTCCTGTTTTCTCTGTTTTCTCTTCTCGAAGGGAGGGAGAGGTCTTGAAGACTATCTCTCAGTGGCCGTAGGCTACTGTAGACACCCCATTTTTGACCGCCCTTAAGACTTGGGCATTACTGATGGTTTGCTCGGTGTTGAGAGATGTGCAGGGCAAAGATTTAATTCCTTCGGCAAGGAGAGAGGCGAACCCTTCAAAACACTTTGTTTAGGGGTTCGGAGTTGAAGAAAAGAGGAGAGGAGGGGAGAAAATAGGTTGGAGAAGAAGTTCGCCATGAATCTGGGTAAAAGAGAGTCGAGCGGCCCTCGCTGAATCAGGCTTATTCAATTGCATACTTGGAGTTAAGCTACGAGGCCACTACCATTGGAAAGAAGACTTCCGGGGCTTCATTTTTGGTTCAAGAATCTCCTAGAGCCAAGTCAGGGTGGAGGAGATATGATTGATTGAAGCTGGGCATCATCCCGGTTGGATCGAGTCTGCGCGGCTTCACCAAAAAGGGCATAACTTTTTTCACAGGAGGAATTTTGATGCAAGGTTTGCGCCATTGGAAAGCTAACTTCCGGGGCTTCAATTTGCATACCCACCGGAACTTTTTTGACCAAGGAATCATCTATCGGCACTATATTTTGCCGACCGGCAGAAAATAGTGCCGACCGGCACTTTATTTTGGCCGATGATCAAATTTTCTGGCCGGTTTGCACCCTTTGCACCCTCCAAGCCTGGTGCATACCAGCTGTGCCAGCTGGGATGCACAGAACCAGATCCACGTGCATACATGTGCCTATTTTGCACCCTTGAACCCCCTAGAGCTCCTAGAAGGTGACCCTTTGGCCAAAGCTTCTTGGAGAAGCTTGGCCAGCTGTCTTAGCTTCTCCAAGAAGCCTAGACTCTTTTGCACCCCCCCTTGAACCTTTCTTTTTGCTTAGCCCTTAAGATAAGTGCTTTACTTGGCCTATATAAGCACCTCTCTTCTCCCTTGGTCTAGGTTGGAGATTCTTAAGCAAAAAACTAGAGGATATACATATATTCTGATATAGATACATATATCCCACCTCCTTCTCTATATCTATCCTATCCAAGCTTCCAAACACCTTGGTTCTTGTATCATTTGCTCTACAACACCTAGCACAACACCTCCATCTTCCATTCCAGCATTTGGGAGGTCATTTGCAGAGGTTAGGAGCTCAGAAACTTGGACGAAGGGGTGCTGGTTTGTTGGTCTACAAGGGTAAGCACACTTTTCCCCAAAAACTAGCATTTTCTTGGTTCATATCTAAGCCATAGTTGCATGTATTTTTGAGCTTCGATGTAAACTACAAAGAGGCTTGCTTTGAGCCCTTCTTCAACATCGAAGAAGGGCTCAACCTTGTTTGGGACCCCCATGTATGACTTGCTTCAATACCCTCTTGGGTCCTTATTTTGTTGCATGTTTCTTTAGCCTACCATGCTTCCATTTTTGGGCCTTCGACAGGCCTGAAAAGTGGCTTATTTTTCCCCCCTCTACATGTCTCATGAAGGGTATTTGGCTGTTTGATGATAGCATCTAGCACCTATCTCTTTACCCCCTTGTATGCCATGATTCTTGCATAGTATATTTGGCTGACGTATAATCTGTTTTTGAGCATGTAATAAACTGTAAGTAGGCTTATTTTGAGCCCTTCTTCAACATTGAAGAAGGGCTCAACCCTGTTTGGGACCCCTATCTTGCACTTGTTTCATAATCTCTTCTATTTACCGTAATTTTGCATGCTTTGTTAGCCTATCTTGCTTCTATTTTTGTGGCTGGTCATAAACTGGAAATGTGCTTATTTTGCCATGTATAAGGTCTGTCCTAGATTTTTTGGGTCAATCTTGGCATGCTTTGTATAGCCCCTTTGCATTGTAGCTTATATGCTTCAAGTAGGTGCATGTGTAGGATGCATTGCCTCCATGATTTCAAGGGTTTGGAACCCTCTTACATGCTATTTCAGACCCTAATCCATGCTCACATGTTCATTTTTGTCATCTCTTTCATGCTTTAAGGGTGTGTCCTTTTATGCATTCAAGGGTGCCTTGTGCATGCTTGTGTGTTTAGAGCTTTTAGGATGCCGTGAGTGTGAGTTTTGGGTGTATTTTCACATGCTGAAAACCTGTTTTTGGTTGCTCGAGTCTTGCCATGATTGGTCTTGTCAAGTGTGGTTCAAAGCCTCATTACCTTGCTTCAAGCACTCGGGCTATTTGCATGCTTTGTTTGGTCTTGTTTAGCTTGGTTTGGCACCATGTTTTGCATGATTTCAGAGCTTTTCATGTATGCTAATAGTCCATGTTTGTGCCTCTTAGATGTGTTTAAGAGTTGCTTAATTATGCTTAAGTGTTGGTGCCTTAACTTATACATGTGTGCATGTGTGTTTGGCCCTCTTGACTTAGCATTTTGGCCACTGATTTTAGGACTATTCGAGTTGCCTAATTCATGTATAAGACCATCCTTCCATTGATTCGCATGCTTGTCTTGTATGCTTACTTGCATGATTGCATTGTATTGCCATATTGCATACAAGTTGACATGTTTAGGACTTCATTGCATCGACATGCATGCTAAGCCTCTTGACCAAGTCATGATAGAGGTTTGAGCACCCTTGTTTGCTTGTTTGCATTGCATGCATTTGAAATCAAAGTTGCATTCTTGGTTCTTAGGGCCATCATGCATGGAAATGCGCGATTGGTGGTCCGGGAATCGAGGCACATGCCCCTTTGAGTCAATAACATGATAAGGGGTGTGTATAGTGCATAAATACCTTGAATCACATTGCCATGCATGTTGTTGTCCTCTGCTGCTGTGGGTTGCAGGTTCTGCAGGTGTTAAGTGCCGGCCGGCACTATTTAGTGCCGACCGGCAGTCAATTTCCAGCCGATAACTTCATCTAGTGCCGGTGTCCTCCTTCTTCAGCCGGTGGTGCTCTACCCCAGCCGGTGGTACTCCCCAGTGCCCTGAGAGGCACTCCTGGGACTTTGGCAATTTTCAGAGGAGGATAGCAGGGGAAACAGAGGCAATCCGTGCATGGCAGTGCGATTCCGAGCCAATTCCGAGCACGCGCTGCATTTGAGCCCTCTTCCCGAGGCGTTTACTGCTTTAATTAACTTAGTTAATTTGTTAATTAATTTAGTTAATTTGTAATAATTAATTAGCTTGCGTAGTTAATTAATTTGTATTATTCTTTTGGTCCCTCCGAGCGAGGGCAAATTTGTAATAAGTGTGTGTGAGTGGGTGCATGTCTTCTAACCCCTATTTCTTTCTACCCTTTTATTTACCTGCTTATGATGGTAGATTAGGGCACATCTAAATTAGCATACCTTATGCAATGCATGCGTGCATTCAGGCATTTGTTTACATACATCGGGCTCGGTACATCATACAAACTGCATCGTACTTTCAATTCCAAATTGAATACGTGATAGTTGTTGCATTTCATGTGCCATGCTTAGGATAGCCGAGCCTGTCTAGATTACATTCCGTATGCGATGCATTAGTCACTTAACATAAACTAGGTCATGCATGTTTTGCTAACTGGTTTCTTGTTTTGGCACGGAGTACGATGTAAGTTTTATGCTTTAGCATGTCGCATGCGTGTGAATGTTAACATGACAGTATGCCTGCCATGCGGCTAAGTGTTTATGTGATAAACTGCTTGAATGCCTGTGGGTGGAGGTTGGATTACTTGAGTTGGGAATACTCATTGAAATCCGTGTTTTAGCCTACTCGCGAGTAGCAATTTCAAACTGTTTTCTAAACAAGACGGATATGCAATGCTTATTTCCAAATTAGGCGATCTAGTCTATACTTGTTTGCTGTGCGCACAACATAGTAATTCTAGGCTAATAACCGGAATAAGAACGCATAAAGTTTTCAAAATTGGATATCACGGTTAGTAGAGGCCGGTCTTCGGACCGGGCGAAAGGGGGTGCTCATAGCTGACCTTCCCCGATCGTACCCAAGCTCCCGAGCCAAGACCACTTTGGTGATGACGGACACGTGGCCTTCGGCACCGAGTCAGGGTTTCCTAAATTCCCCATTTTAAAAATATTTAGGTGGCGACTCTGTAATCTGGCAAAGCAGTCCATGTTTGGCACTTCTTTTCAAAATCAGTTTTTCTTCAAAACGATTTGCCAGAGTTGGACTCTTTGGTTCAAGATTTAGAACCGTGACATTTTGAGTCCTTCGAACTGTAGTGACCCAATATCGAACCAGAACGGGGGGGGGGGGACTCGCACTCCCCTTTTCCCCGAGATGCGTTCGGGGACGTCCACAGCTACGTTTCATGGTCGTAGGCCACTATTCCCGTTCGGAGACCAGTTTCCGATTTTCGGAGCCGTCGGCCGTGCGCCTCGGTTCGGGACCCTTTAACTTTCTCCGTTTGCTCCGGTTTTTGGCACACACCTTGTTCCCTCTCCCTAGAGGGACACTGTGGGCCGGGAGACCACCTTTGTGGTCGCACGCCACCTCTGGTGCCTAACACCTGTTTTCGGGTCACCCAGCTGCGCGTTTTGGCCCCCGAACCTTCATTTTGCATCGGTGTGGGTTCATTTTTGGCATGGACCCTAGTTTCTTTGTTAGGAAGGTGGTACTATGGTGGGAGACCACCTTTTCTTCTTGGAGACCACCAAGGAGGATGATTTCAGAGAGTACCAATGCTGGTAGTAGCACTATTCCCAAACCCGCAGAAATCAATACAGTCGCCACAGCCAACCTTTTTGCTAATCCAAGCCTACAAACCGCCGGCCCAGCTCGAGCTCAGGGCAGAACTTTCACCCCCCTCTATATGAGCCTGACTAGCGCACTAAAAGTCTTGATGGAAAGAGGGTATCTCAAACCCCTCGATCCTCAACCTCTACCTCACCCTCTCCCAGCCAGACATAGCCCTTCCAAGTACTGTGTGTACCATCAGCAGCGCGGTCATGGCACCGACCGTTGCTACCGCCTTCGTTATGAGGTCCAAAATCTTATCGACAACCGGACGATAGCTCCACCTTCAGACCCCAATGACCAAACATCTCCTGCCCACCTCAATCTCATCCATATACTACCATCCACCTTTGACCCCAATATATACATCACCCCGGCCCATCTACCCAAGCCTGAGGTGTTTATTCCAGAAAGCATGGACTTATGTATGATGGATGCACCTGGACCCCAATCATCTCAAACTCGTGAGCCCACTACTTCTGAGCTGCAGAGAATGATCGAAGATCTTCAGAGAACTGTGACAAATTTGGCCTCCGAGACATTGGCTCCCTCATCGACCACATCACATACCGGGAATTTCATGACAAAAGGCTCCCCAATCTTGGGACTGGCTGTATTTGAAGAAAGCCAAACCCTTGGCAAAGGGGAAGTAGGTGCTAAGAACAAGGTAGGGGCAAGCATTGGTCTCCATGAACACCTTCAACGGGCTGTTGAGGCTTTGAAGGCCAAAAGACTAAACAAACAGCAAGTGCTTGTAGTGGTTGCAAAAACTGTGGATGATACTTTTGCTACTCAAGTTGGGGGTAGTCTGAATCAAGGGGCAAGCCGAGACAAGAGATGTTATACCAGAAACACCCCTTTCAGCTCCAATCCTACACTCGGAAGAGATCATCAAAAGTCAGCACCTACCGACCCTTTTGCCGGTACATCTAACACAACTAGCTCACAACCTGCCAAATACCCACCTCGGGGCCAGAGGGTGTTCACCCCACTGGATATGTCTCTGTCAACAGCCCTGAGGGTCCTGATCAAAAAGGGGTATCTGAAGCCCCTGGAGCCGTGGCCATTACTGAATAAACTTCCTCTCTCCCACAACCCGGCGAAGTACTGTGTCTTTCATCAACAAGCTGGCCATGACACTGACATGTGTCTTCGTCTTCACCATGAAATACAAGATCTGATTGATAAAAAGGTCATCTTCGCGTCAGGTCTTGCAAAGTCTATCGGTATTGGATCGGTGAACTTGGGAGATAATGTGACCATGTGATCGGGGGGATGAGCCAGCTGCGGGTGGCGCTCGATTTACTCCAAACGTGGGAATGGCACGCACTGTTTTGAGCATTTGCGAATGCTAGTTTTGTAGTTTCTGACTTGGGTGTTGAGTTAGTTCTGTGGTTTTGTTTTAAGTCTGTCTCCTTGTTTTGAGTCAGTCTTTTTGTTTCGGGTCTGTCTTGTTGTATCGAGTCACTCCTGTTTTGTTAGAGTCAGGTGATTCCGGGGGTGTTACCTCGGGCATCACTATTTTGTTTTGTGTTTGTCTTTTTATTTCTTTTTGAGTCTGTTTCTGCCAGGGAGCCAGTTGTGCCGACAGTTATGAATGAACAACAGTGATTTTCACATTCTTGTGTTCACTTCTGCCTTGTGCTAGTTGTGCCAGAAGTTCTGAATGAAATGGCAGTGCTTTTCGCCTACTTTTTTGTGCCTCGAACTCATTGCATTGACCTAAGTTTTTCAAAACCTTTTGAACACTGTGATGAAAACGAAGAGGAAAGAATTCCTCGGGATTTGTAAAAATTTGATCAATTGAGAGAAAGAGAGGCATGCTAAGCCCTTAATGAATGAAATCATGTTTGTTAATGTGAGTACTGAGAACGATCCTGGCTTGATCCAGATTGGTTCTACATTGTCTTCCGCGCGAGCGATTAGTCGATTTCTTAAAAGATTTCAAAAAAATGTTTTGCGCAGTCCTGTGAAGACCTGTGTGGAATCGCTCTTGAGATTGTGCAGCTTAGGATCGCTTTCAGCCTCGAGACTCGACCCCCCTTTGTTTTCCAACCTTGAACCTTAACTCAGAATGTTCAACGGTCAACCGCAATGTGAGGCTTGTGTGGCCAGATTCGAAGCAGCCCTCGACCTAGGGGCAGAAAAATGTCAGATATGCTCGAAGAGCTGAAAGTGGATCATCCTGCAAATCAATGAAGACTGGTAAGAATGCCAAATCCCAGAAGGGAAGAAAGAAGAAAGCATTGCTGAAGAACAACTGAGTTCCTATCCACAACACTAGGGGCAAATTCAGCCCCCATGGGATGGACTCCTGCATCGTCAGCGAACAGCAGCCGTTCTCCTGGATTCAGATGGCTTCAAGATCTCAAACCGATCAACGTGGACAAAGCTACACTTTTACCCTTGAGAGGCTCGCTGGGCCGAAAACCCGGAAGGGCGGCCCAGGCAAAAGTTAGAGCAAGAAAAGGAAAAAAAAAGAAAAGAACAAAAGAACAAAAAAAAAAAAGAAAAATGCAAAGAAAAGAACAAAAAAGAAAATCAAGAAAGAAGAAAAAAAAGAAATGAAATGAAAAGAAAAGAAAAACAAAGCTCGCAAGGTTGAAAACCCGGAAGGGCGGCCTTGGCAAAAGTTAGAGCGCAAAAGGAGAGGTTAATACCCGAGTGTACCTTAACCCCGAACTACGTAAGGCTTGATTCCCATGTTTGGGATACGTAGGCAACTTCATTTTGAAGTCCAGCCGTAAAACACTTCCAAATTGATTGTGTCCATGTAATGGTTTTGATCATCTTTGCCTTCTCTGTATTCGAGAATTTGGTTGTAATTGTCACTGTGAGGACTAGTTTCCATGTGCTGCGACGCTATTCAGACTAGGGGCAACTTTCCGTTGCCGTGCAGTGCTGCGGTGCTATTCAGACTAGGGGCAACTTTCAATTGCCGTGCAGTGCTGCGGTGCTATTCAGACTAGGGGCAACTTTCAATTGCCATGTAGTGCCGTTTAGACGAGGCGTAATTTTCCTTCGGATCTGAGGTTGCGCATCTCAAGAGTAAGTTTAGTGTTGGTCGAACAGTGGCCATTTGCAAAAATAGTTTTTGAGAATTTTTACTAAAGTTGACTAATTTTCTTGAAAATTTGCTCCATTATTTTCCAAAAACTGGACCATTTCTTGGACCTAAAAAAGGAAAATTTTTCAGTGCTCATAGCCTGATTTGCATGATTTTGAAATCAGAAAATCGAACAAGTATGTTAATCAAACTCTCATGTTGGTCAAAATTGTTTTAGTAGAAAACCAAAACAAAAAATGGTCAAAAATGATACTGGGGGCACAGTTGAGTCAGGTTTTCTGTCTTTTCCCCATTGTCAACATACTTGCCAGAAAGGGCACTCTACTTGCCGGAAAGGGCACCATATTCGCCAGAAAAGGGCACAACTGAAGTTAACAGCAAAAGGGCCGAAAAGCTCTCTCATCCTCTAAGCAACGAGGTATCAAGCCAAGTGCGAAGCACGAATTGGAATGGATTGTTTGGACACATCTAACCACATCCAAACTCCTGAGCAGAGCATCGTCAACCGGTGTCAGCTGCTGATTTGCTACACACCTAGTTGTAGCGCAACTCCTCTGTGGGAGGAATTCACTAGCTGTGCGCAGAAGAAAGAGAATCTAGCAGAATGCTAGGGGCAAGAGCCCGCAACTTCTTATTTATCCATCAACCACCCAGGGGAGGGATAAAAAATGAGAGATTAAAGAATAGAGAGATGTGCGCTGAGAGAAAAAGTGAGGAAAAGGGTTTTGTGAGAAAAGCTGAGCTTGAGGGCCGAGTGATGTGAGAATCACAAATAAGAAAGGGTGGGAAACAATACCCGAAGAAACTGGCTCCTCGTGCACCGAGAGGTCTCTTGCCTTTGTAACACAGCTAAGTGTTGTGTTTGTGTGTTTTGTTTGTCTCGATTCTTGTTTTGAGTCGTTTGACTGTCAACAGATGTGTTTAGGTCATTTTACCTTGTTTTTCCTTTGTTGAGTTGTGTTTAGGTTGTTCTACCTTTATTTTCCATTGTTGAGTCGTTTTGGCTGTGGTTAGTTGTAGGCTCAATACCCGGTTGAGAACCCCTTTTCTCATTTCAATTTCAAAAATCGTTTTGTGCTCAGAGTGCCGTGTTGTTCTCCACATTTGTGCAAAACAGGATTGGTTCTTTCATAAAGCCGCAGGGTTCAACCCAGGTCATGTCAGAATGGTAAAACAAGGACCTATCTGAAGCTATTTAGGTCCCGGACTGCAAAGCAAAAGAAAAGAGGGAAAATTTGGAGCATCTTAGCATGTTTCAACTTTAGCAAAATCCGAGACTGCATTCCAGGTGCACTTTCTCAGGCCTCGCCGTTTCTCTGGAGTATGAGTATATCTTAACCCCAAGTGTAAGCCTGCTTCAAGTCAGAATGGCAGTCCAAGCAACACATGTGGTTTTCACATGCAGATGTTATCTTTTGCCAATATAAACAGGGTGTACCCTTTTCGAGCAGAGTGTGTTGCAAAGCCCTCCGAGAGATAAATCGGAGGCACCAGAGTACATGTTTGATGCCCCTCTATTGCATAGAATGTGCACTTTCATATACGCTTCTGTTTCATGCGTGCCACGCATCATTATGATTCATGCATAGAATGTGCTTGCTTTCGATTCCGCATAGAATATGCTTTCAATGTTACATAGAATATGCCTGTCTTATGCATAGAATATATTTTCAATATTGCATAGAATATGCTTTCCCTGTTGCATAGAAAATGCTCCCATACTTGCATAGAACATACATTTCATCGCACTTTTTTGTGCACCTTACTTGCACAGAAGATGTATTTTATCGCACTTCTTTTGTGCACCATCCTCGCACTTTCTTGTGCATTGTATCTCTCTCGCACTGTCTTGTGCACTTTCACATTTCATATCACTCGCACTGTCTTGTGCACCTTGTGGTTGGGTTTCACTCGCACTGTTTAGCGCATCGCACTTTTTAGTGTATTTCAAATCACTCGCGCTGTTTAGCGCATCGCACTGTTAGTGCATTTCAAATCATTCGTGCTATTTTACCGCATCGCACTGTTTTGTGCAGTTTACATTCGTGCTATTTTGCGCACCTCAATTGCACTGTTTTGTGCAGTTTATCATTCGCGCTTTTTTTGCGCATCGCACTGTTTTGTGCAATTTATTATTCGCGCTATTTTGCGCACCTCAATCGCACTGTTTTGTGCAGTTTACATTCGCGCTATTTTGCGCATCGCACTGTCCTGTGCATTGCATTCATTCGCGCTATTTTGCGCACCTCAATCGCACTGTCTTGTGCTTTGCATATCACATCGCGCTATCTTGCGCACCATACCTGCACTTGTTAGTGCATCGCATCGCGCTATCTTGCACACCTTACCTGCACTTGTTAGTGCATTACCTCGCGCTACCTTGCGCACCATACTTGCACTTGTTAGTGCATTGCATCACGCTATCTTGCGCACCTTACCTGCACTTGTTAATGCATTGCATCGCGCTATCTTGCGCACCTTATCTGTATCACCCTGTTTTGTGCATTCACCCTGCTCGTACTGTTTTGTACACCTTTAGCATCACACTATTTTGTGCATTTGCTTAGCACTGTTTTGTGCATTCACCCTGCTTGCACTGTTTTGTGCTCCTTTAGCTCGCACTGTCTTGTGCACTCACCTGGTCTAGGAGACCTTAAATCCTGCATCTTCATTCGTACTGTCTTGTGCACTCTCTGGTCTAGGAGACCTTAAATCCTCTAAAGGTGCAATTCCTTTGGTGTTTGTCATGCCCGAACGACTTCTGGTAGTGTGGTATAGCCACCTGCCTATGTTTGCGGTGAATTCCTAGGAGACTAACTGAGACGGTGGAAACTATAGTTCGAATGGCTCATGCCTAGAACGCAAAGGTTCGGGATTTCCGAGACTAAAGTCTGGTTTAAATACCCAGGGGTATATCCTCGGCTTGAAATTTGTATGGCAGCCCCATAGATTGAGATAGCATGTGTATGCACCTCAATTCTGGATACTGAACCAACCTAGTTTGTCACCCTGTTGGAGAATAGGGAAAGCTGCGACCATAGTCAGGGAGAAAAGTAGTACCTCTGGTTCAACCAAGAAGAAGCGAAAGATCCCCAGCAGCATGAGGCACGATATTGTATGTACGGTTCATTTGAAGCTGGCGCGACCAGACGAACCAGACAGGTATTATGTTCTCCGTGTGAGACGTAGCAAGAATTGAATAATTCTCTTACATCCTTTCTGCATGTAATATAGTCAGTTTTGTATTCACCTGCTTAAAACTGTTGCATTTATTGTGAATATTTGCTTCATTACAGCTTGCTGCTTTGCATGCTCATAAGTTACGTTTGCCTTTGTGCATGTCTTTTGCATTTTGCCCCTGCCTGCGGGCATGCCTGCGGGCACATCTCTTTGTTTATCTCGCATGTTTGTCTGAGTCTTCGGCCTTGTCAAAATGGGTCGTCTCTGGGCTTTGACATTCACTCCCGTCACTTATGACTTTCGAGTTCTGTCAAAGAGGGGCAACTGTAGACACCCCATTTTTGACCGACCTTAAGACTCAGACGTCACCAACTGAGCGCTCGGTGATGTTGCATATTGTGCTCGTTCTGAGGTCACAGAGTCTCGGTTGAGAGCCTTGCCTCCGGACTTCGGGACTCTTTTGTGCTATGTCTCGGTTTGCGAACCAGGTCCTGTTAGGGAGGGAGAGGTCTCGAAGACCATCTCTTAGTGGCCGTAGGCCACGTTTTGTGGTCGTAGGCCACTATTCCCGTTTGGAGACCAGTTTCTAGTTTTCGGAGCTGTCGGCTGTGCGCCTCGGTTCGGGATCGCTTAACTTTCTCCGTTTGCTCCGGTTTTTGGCACACACCTTGTTCCCTCTCCCTAGAGGGACACTGTGGCCCGGGAGACCACATTTGTGGTCGCACGCCACCTTCGGTGCCTAACCGTCTGTTTTCGGGGCACCCGGCTGCGCGTTTTGGCCCCTGAACCTTCGTTTTGCATCGGTGTGGGTTCATTTTTGGCATGGACCCTAGTTTCTTTGTTAGGAAGGTGGTACTATGGTGGGAGACCACCTTTTCTTCTTGGAGACCACCTTTCTCTTCGCTGCCCGATTTTCTTGTTAGAGAGCTGGTCTCCCTCACTTTTGGGCCATAATTTCTGGTCTCCCATACCACCATTGAGTTGCATTCACCTGGGAGACCACCAATCTTGGTAGGTCGACCACCTTTTTTGCTTGACCCTTTTGACCCCTTGGTCTCCCTCACTTTGAGCCACAATTTCTGGTCTCTCATACCACCACTGAGCTACATTCACCTGGGAGACCACCAATCTGGGTAGGCCGACCACCTTTTCAGCTTGAACCTTTTGACCCCTGGTCGGCCGACCAGGGGGAGTGGTCGGTCGGCCACCTTCCTGTTTTTTTGTCTCACTGAGTGTGTGCCAGCTGGAAGCCTTAGAAATGATCCTCCATACACGTTTAAGCTTGGTTTTAAGCTTCTTGAGGAAGATTTAGCCCTCCTCCTCTATAAAGGAAGGGGTCATCTTCCTTTGCAAGGGTTGAGAACCTGGTTTGAGGCATACATACACTTTTCCTTTGTATCTCTCCCATTAGGCCTTGAAAGTGTAAGGCTCTTGGCCCCATTGCACTACACCTCCGAGGAGCTCATTTTCAGAGGTTGAAGAGTTCCTATTTTGGTCCAGAAGCTGCTGGCCTTCTTCTCTACAAGGATAAGTCTCTATTTCCCTCTTTGTAGCCTTATTTTGCTTCATATCTTAGCCTATCTTGAAAGCATATTTAGACTTTGTCATAAACTGAAAAAAGTCTTTTTTTAAGCTTCTTAACATGTTTGTTTAAGACCTCTTTTCTGTTGGGGGTCATCTACCCCCTTGTATGCTTCATTTCCTCATGTTTTGAGCTATGCTTTAGAGCATTTGTGTCGGCCTTGGTTTGGCCTTTTAGCCACTGAAATCCAGTGGATTTTCAGTGGCTAACATGTGTCTTTGAGCCTCAAAATCAAAAAGGGGTGACCCTCTCACCCCTTGTTCTCTTTACTAGCTTCCTTGACCTTTCAAAGGAGCCCCTATTTTCATGTTTCAAAGCCATGCTCCAGGCCATTTTTGATGAGTTTTGTGACCTGCATGACCTCTGTCCAGAGGTGGTTTTGCCATATTAGATGTCTATTATGCATGTGTAGAGTAATCTTCTTCAAGGACTTTCAAAGGGGCCTTCACTTGCATGCTTCCTGGACTAATTTCAGGCCCTTTTCAGGAAGTTTTAGGGCCCTCATAACCTCTTTCTAGAGGTGGTTTTTCCATTTTGTATGTCTATCTTGCATGTGTAGAACAACCCTCTTATTGGCCTTTCAAAGGGACACATCATTCTTGCATGCATTGACTGAGTTTCAGTGGGTTTTTGGGCATTATTTGGCATGGCATACTTCTGTTTTTGGCTGGTTTGGTGAGCTCTCATGTGCTTCATATAGTTGTAGTGCAAATCATGGTTCACTAGCTTATTTTGCATGCTTTGTTGACCCTTGATTTTAGCACTTTTTGGCCTTGCCTTAAACTGATTTTGTGCATATTTTGGACTGCCCTAGCTCTGTTTTTGGGTCTCATGGTCGAATGATGCTTGTTTTGCATGCTTGTAGTTCAATACACTTGCCTAGCTTTGAGATTTGAGGTCTATTGCATGCATATACTGAGGTGTTTTCATGCTTTGGGGTCATTTTGCATCATATTTTAGAGACTATGTGAATGCCATATCCTCATGTTTTCTCCTCTTTAAGTGTGCTTGAGAGTTGTGCATGAATGCCTTGTTTTCGGACCATTGAATGAGCTTCATTTCCATACACTTTGAACCATCATTTTGGGCCATTTTTCCACTGTTTCAGACTTGTCTAGGGTCTGTTTGGGTTTGGTTTTACCATTCATGCATTGCTTTGTGTACCTCTAGTGTAATGCACTTCACTAGTTTCGGTATTCGGGCCATCTAGCATGTATTGGGTAACATATTTGCATGATTCGGGACCATTGTACATCATGTTTCAGAGCTGGAAAATGTATGCTTGTATGCCATATTTCATCCTTTGCCATGCTTAGTTAGAGTTGCATGTTGTGCCTTAGGATCGGTCCATTGCATTCGTGCATGCTTGCATGTATTTCGGTTGTCTCATTTTCATCATATGGCCACTGATGTGAGTGTGGCTGAGGTCCACTCATATTGGTGTAAGCCCATCTTGCATTTATATATGCCATTTAGTTCATATGCGCATGATAGTCTTTGTAAGTGCATTGTGTATGTCATGTTATGTCACGTGCATTGTGTATGCCATTTTAGCCCATAGCATTGTGTATGCTAGGTTGCATGTTAGTCGCATTGTGTATGCCATCTCATTGCTTTGTGTTTGGAGTAAGGTTTAGTCCGAACACGGGAAACGAGGGACGTTTCGTACTCCAAGTGGCGAAACGTGCCTCGATTCTCGGTCGCCGACACTCTTGACTGTCCATGATAGAGTTGTTGGCTTTACTTGCTTATATGTGCATTCATTTCACATCGAGTCGTGCAATTCGACTTCTTGGCCATCATGCATCGGGATGCGTGATTGGTGGCACGAGGATCGAGGACTACACTCCCTAGAGCTTATGCAATGACGGGGAGAGTGGTCATGCATACATATGTTGAAAATACTTTGCCATGCCCTTTTCTTGCTCTCTGTTGCAGCAAACCAGAAACCAGCAGCCTTCTAGAGCTTTGTATAATATTCCGGGATCAATTGCAAACAGAGGCAAATCGGGGCATCACGAGGAATTTCCCGACAAGGCGACTGGAGCATGCATGCATCTTTCATCATTCGGAACAGAGCTGAGGCGGTCCATAGATCTGCATACTAGTTTATTTCGTTTCTTAGTTAATTTGTTAATTAATTAGGGTTTTGTAATATTTAATTAGCTAGAGTAGTTAATTATTTATTCGGTCTGTATTATTTATTCGGACCCTCCGAGAGAGGGCCAACTGTTGTAATAAGTGTGCGTGTGTGTGATGCATGTCTTCCAACCCCACGTCTTTCTCTCTTTTATTTACCAGCTTATGATGGTTAGTTTAGGGCATGTTTCAATTAGCATACTTATGCTCGCATGTTTGTATCCATTCATCTGTCTTGCATGCACCGGGCTCGGCGCATCATACTAACTGCATTGTATTTCAATTCCGAGTTGAATACGTGTTAGCTGTAGCATCATCATATGCCATCTTAGAATAGCCGAGCCTATCTTAGTTGCATACCTGTATGTGTTGTATTAGCCATCTTAACATGAACTAGGATCATGCATTGATTACTAACTAGTTTTTGTTTTGGCTCGGAGTACTCGGTAAGTGTTTATGCTTTAGCATCCTTGCATGCGTGTGAGTGACTGCCATGATAGCATGTTTACCATGAGGCTAATTGCTTATGTGATATACCTGCCTGAATGCCTGTGGGTGAAGGTTGGGTTATTTGGATTGGAATAATTCATCGACTGCGAGTTTTAAGCCCACTTGAGAGTGGCAAAATCATGCTTTCTAAGCCCACCTGAGGGTGGCAAATCCACATTTTAGCCTGCTTACGAGTAGTAAACCACTTTCAAAAACAAACATGAGATGTTTTGTTCCAATTCAAGCGATCCGATCTATATTTGTATACTGTGCGCATCACATAGTAAATCTAGGCTAATAACCGGAATAAGAGCACATAATGTTTTCAAAACTCGATATCATGGTTAGTAGAGGCTGATCTTTAATTGGGCGAGCGGGGGTGCTCATGAAGTGACCTTCCCCAATCGTACCCAAGTTCCCGAGCCGAGGCAACTTTGGTGATGACAGACACGTGGCCTTAGGCACGAGTCAGGGTTTCCTAAATTCCCCCAAAATAAATATTTAGGTGGCGACTCTGTATCTGGCAAAGCAGTCCATGTTTGGCACTTCTTTCAAAAAATCTGTTTACAAAAACGATTTGTCGGATTTGGACTCTTTGATGATTCATCGGTCTTGCATTGCACTCTGCGAGATTAGATACAGGACCGTGACATTGAGTCCTGAACTGTAGTGAGCCCAAATGAACAAAACGGGATTCCCTCCTGGGACATTCGGGGACGTCTACACCTGCGCTCGAGCGACCACCCTTATTTTTGATCCTTTGCTCGAGCGTAAAATGAGAGCTCCCAAAAGTTTTGCAGAGTTTTGCAAACTGCTCGAGCGTAGGAAGTTGCTCTCGAGCGAATACCCTATTTACTCAGTCTTGGGCTCGAGCGACTCTCGAGCGTAAAAATCATGTACCCAGTACTTTTGTAGACCGCTTAAGCGGACTGCCCTATGTTTGAAAATTTGACTAAGTGTTTCAACTTACATTTTGACATTCTCATTGCATCTTAGGCATTTTTAAGCCTTAATTAAGACACAATAATAAGGATAATGATTAGAAACACACTAAGATAGAAAAGAAATGAGTTAAGTATTTTCCGAGCATGTGTTTCAATGTGTATCCACTATGTGTTTGTGTAGGTCACGCGCCATAGATTGTTGATCCAATTGTTCTGATTCTTTTGCTATTGGAGCTATCTATGAGTAACAACTTTATAAAGTTATGTTTGACTATAAGTATTTTCTGACTGATATGATATGATCTGTTTTTATGAAATGCTAGTTTGTAAATCATGAATGAATGTCCAGTTTTTCTGAAATGTATTTGTGGTATCCTTAGTTCACGTGGACCTCGCCCGGAGGTAACAATACCATGGCTTATGTTTATGTGGCCCTTGCCCGGGGGTAACAATACCGAGGCCTATATTCACGTGGCCCTCACCTGGGGATAATAATACTATGTCTATTTGTGTACAAAGATGTTGACCTTTATGATTGTCGGTACTAACTATACATGTGGGTTTTATGACCAATCTGATCGAATAGCTAGTGGATGTACCACATATAACTACTTATGAATTCTTTATAAATATGTGAATTTGAATTTGTTTCTGATATGAACTCTGATTTCTAAATCTGTTTTGGACATTATTCATAACCTTTTACCTTGTTGCTATTCACTGGGCTCCAGCTTACTGTATTATTTATGTATGTAAGTGATCAGGCGCGGGACTAGGCTCAGTGAGAATTGCCTGGAGATCTATTTGAGTTAGCTAACCAGTGTGCCTCCCGAGGAGGTTCCGAAATGTTTTGTGGTCGAGTTTTGTGGGCATGATGCAAGTTTAAGTTACTTTCTTTTGTTTGTTTGGACAAGCTTTTGGTTTATCTGTATCTATGATGACGTAACGATGACATTCTGATGATATCGTATATGTATGTAAATATAAGTTTAAATTTTTTTTTGGTTCCATGTATGTCTACATAGCTCTATGGACGTTGTATATTTGTAATTGCTTCCGCTAGCCCCTTTAATTTTGCTTAATTTGTTCAGAGGCCTTGTGTAATCCCAGGATTACTGGCCGGTTACAATGCTAAACCTATAAAGGTGGGTTTGGGTCGTGATAGAAGGGGTCACACCGGTCCCACTTAAGACCTAGTTAGCTTTAGACAAAACTTTCAAGAGCATGTTGGCTCTTAGTCCATGAGAAACTAATTTAGAATTAAGTTTTTTAGGAGATAAAACTAGGTTAAAACAAACCAATTTTACAAAACGTATAAGCAATTAAAATTTGCTATCAGAATTACACCACTCATAAAAGTTAACCGATATGTCTGGAACTGAGCCCCATTATTTTTGAATAAAAATCATAAATATTTTAGCTAATACTAAAAGTTGCTTTCTTTTCCCAAAACAAAACACTTTGGAAATAATCATTTATAATCAAAGACTTTCTCAAAACTTGGTTTCCCACCACTTTGGAAATAAAAAAATTAAATCCAAAGATTTCCTTTAACCACAAAGGTTTGAAACCAAATCCATCTTAGTTTCTATTTCTAAACAGATCAGAAATACTCTTTAGCCAAGGCTAAACTTTGGTTTCTATTACAGAAAACCAAAACACTTTGAAAATAATAAAATTAATTCCAAAGACTTTCTCTAAACCCGAAGGTTTATAATTTCTTCCCTTCCTCATTTCCTTTCATTATGGTGAAACTATTACAAATTAGAAATTAAAAACACTACAAATGGAAATGGAATTGGAAATGTAATTGTTATAATTACAAATTGTTTAAATTTGTAAAACGGAGTTCATGGTTGCATCTGGAATTGTTTGTTTTGCCAAGAACATACTTTTCCACTTGTAATGTTTATCTTTGTATAAAACATATTACAAAACTCTATCCTCGGTGCCTCTAAATCTCCATGCTCACTATTCATATACACACTTGGATACAAGATGAGTTAATGAACCAATAAAGTGAATATTACACAAGTAATTTCATTAATAACTCGCAATGTGTAATTCAAAGGCTATAGATGCATTGCAATTACAAGAGTGTCATGAGTTGCATAGTTATAAATCAATTATACATATAGAAATATTATGGTTATAATATTGGCAATCCAACCATACAACTATGAGCAAATATATATAACAATAGAGTTAAATTTTCACTTATCATTCTATGAATATAAAAATATTTTGGAGTAATTTCTTTGATTACACATCAAGACATGAAAAAACTTACAATTGATATAAAAAAAAAAAAGAAGAATAAATTAGAGTTCATATTCCTACAATACCAAGCTATACCACCATGTGATAATACAACATAATCATTAGCAATCACAGAAATAAGACAATTATATAGAAAAAAATCAAAACTGTTTTACCAAATTTTCTCCTTAAACAAACCTGTTTGGAGATATTTGATACCATCAAAAACCTCTCGACTGGCTGAATCTCTTGAAATTCTCAAAATCTAGTTATTAGTTTTTCCCATATTTTAATTAATCAAATTAAATCAAAATTGTTGCTAATTTTTCAAAACAGCATACGGAATAAATCCAAAATCAAACTTAACGATAAAGTGAATAATTAAATTCACTAAAATTCTAAAGGTCTAATATTATTCCTTATTTCAAGCAAAGGTAATTCTGTTCAAATAAAAAATTAGTAGTCCAATTTACTAATTTTAATTTATTTTATTAGTTTGTATTATATATCCTGCTTTTGCATTTAGGTAAACCTGCAGAGAAAGTTAATTACAAAAGAAAACAAATAACATATAAATCAAATAAATTAGTAAGAATCTTAAGAAATAAAATTCTTATTTTATTTTTATAAACTCCTAGCAACTTAAGCACAAACCACCAAATAACTCATGCAATGACAACTAATTAATATAAAATAAATTGCATGAATAAATTACTTAAAACAAACAACTCAAATTCTAATAATTCTAAGCAATTAAATTAATTTTAATTTCAGGAGTCACTAGAATAAAACTATAATAAAACTAAATTATTTTATTAAAACTATTTATAAGGGTCTGTTTTAAGATTGTTGGTATTTTTTCATAATAATACATGAAAAATATATAAAATAAATTAAATAGAAATGACAAAACAATTTTTTATTAAAAAGATGAAATACAGAATAAATGACAACTAAAAATACAGAAATGAATTAGATTACATTACTAATAGAACAAATTATTAAAAGATTAGAACTCATCAAATTTAAGAACAAATGATAAGAAAAGAAGTAAATCGAAACCCGCACTAGATAGTTTTCTTAAAACAGATTCACTGCCTCCCGATGGATGCTAGAGGTACGTCGGCGTCTGTCTCTCAGGACATGACGATCGAAACTAGCTAGTACAGAAGCATCTTCTGAATAGATTTGGCGAACTTGACAATAAATGCCCTTTCTCTAACAAGAACCAAAGAAGATGCTAACAAAAGAAGATAGGAAAACAAATTTTTGGTGTAAAAAAACATCTCTGTCACGACCCGCTCCCCGTACCCAAGTGTTAAACATCGTGATGGTCAGTAACTAGAGTTACCTCTGGTCAATTCTTAAACAAATTACTAAACGCAAGCAGAAAAATATTTAAGTGAGGGTATCAAAATAATTATTGGAACTTCTATTTAATTAAATTGTCAAAGCTGAATTATGTCTACAACGTGTTTTTTGTCTACCCCACGCGTTGGCTTTGACATATCACCTGAAAGTGGTAAACAACTATAAGTACATGGCAGAGTGAGAAATATTATACTAAGAGCATAGGGCATAAAATTTACCATGGATAATTATGGGGCTAAGCAGAGTTTGATATTAAAATACAGAATATATAATAGGGAAATCATTTGGCATATAATACAAAAATCATATAAATAAAATAATCATAACCACGGTACAGAACGAAATAGAACAGATGTATGGATTTAAGAGGTGGCTTGTACGAATTCTAAAGGTGGCTCCCACTATAGTGTAACACTTAGTTCCGTACAGCACTTTAATCCATTCTAGAAATCATAACCTCAGTACAGAACATAACAGATGTATGGACTCAAGAAGTGGCTCATACGAACTCTAGAGGTGGCTCCTACAATATTATAGCACTTAGCTCCGTACAACACTTTACTCCATAGTAAAAATCAGAGTGTCAGTAGATCCATGACAAACAAAGGGTCACAACGTGACTAATTAGAGGGCCAATGGTTATTTAAGTCTCCCAAGGCATGGGGCCTCCGTGGTGGTACTTATAAAATAATTATTCAAAACATATTTTAATAAACAGTTATATCCATGGGTTTTTCTTATTATATCAAATAAGGTTCATAAATTAAATAACATAATTAAAATATAATTGACGTAAAATAAATTATGATAACTTAAAATATACGTAAAATATATTATGGTGACTTGAGATATAATACAATTCACCTTATGTTAATTTTAACTTTTACCTTTCATTAACTGCGACCCACTAAATACTCCAAACTAAACTTAAAATTTTATATATAAAACTTGGACGCCAGAGAAAGAGAGAATAAGAGAGTTTGGTGATGATGCTGCTGCTGATAGATAGGTATTTATATAGTAAATGAGGCGTGGGCGACAAGCATGTCTTGGAGGTATGTATCGTTTGTTTGTATAAAAAATGATGTATTTCAGTATATTTTGGTGTAGGAAAAATATAGAAAAAATATAAAAAAAA
Source organism: Camellia granthamiana (assembly GCA_036172215.1). NCBI lineage: Eukaryota > Viridiplantae > Streptophyta > Magnoliopsida > Ericales > Theaceae > Camellia > Camellia granthamiana. The sequence goes on along the minus strand of CM069903.1, from coordinate 63,780,737 downwards.
TATCATAATATTCAGAAAATAGTTTTGAATAATAATATAAAATTTAAGAGACAACTTAAATTTGTGGGTTGTTACAATCTCTAACTTTTTATCTCAAAACATTATCTCATTTTCCATTACAAAATATCTCTAAAACAACCTACTAAGTTGGAGGAGAAATGTCTCTATTTATATTAGTAGGGGAGAGCCTTAGTCATGAAGGCTAACATCAATGGGGTAATCAAATGTCGTCAACTCTAGCCATTAGGGTTAGAGTTACAAAGATTTAAAACTCCAAAACCATTATATGAATCATAATGTATATATAATGCATAAGTTTTGAGAATTAAATTAAATGGGTTGCAAAATGGATACAGGTGTTGAGTCACAACGCAATCCAAGCACAATCTCAAACACATATAACACTAAGCTCATCACAGCTTAGTCCAAAGTTCAAGACTAGGTCAAAGTCCAAGTCTAAGTCTAAGACCAAACCTAACACATGCACAAGTATAAATCGAAACCCAATCCAAACCAAGACCAAGTCCAAATCTAAACTCAACTTTATTGATGCCCATTTTATCAGATAATTCTCATTCATAATTCAATGGTTTCGGGTTATTATTTTTGTATCGTAATCTCTCACTTAAGATAATACAAAACCACTCATATCCATCTCAATCGGCGGTTGGGTCTCACTTTAATTTTGAATTAAAGTTGTCAAAAACCTATTATTTTCCAACATCTTTTGTGCTATATAATTAGGATTTGATTGCATAATTTATTAGGCTATTATTTTAAAGCAATTGATTAGTTTGATATAATTTATACAAATAAAACATCTACCTCTATGATTATTATAATCTAATAAACAATAAATACTATTTACATATTAAATTGATAAAATTGATGGTATTGCATAAGTGAAATAGTTGGAGTCACGCCAAACTACTCAAACCTGACATGTGAGAGGAGATGAATGATTTGAGTAATTATAGGATCAAATAAGTCAAAAAAACCCAAAATAGGTTCTCAAATCAAGCATGACAGGGTGTAACCATGGGGACACAAGCTATACGATAAAAGATATACAGTTGAGGACCATGCCAATTGTATTATATGGTTAGGTCAAGGAATGAGATGTGAATTAGGCTTTTGTTTGATTGTAAAATATTTTTAATTTTTATTATTTTTTAGGCAAACTAGACTGGTAGTCTCTATATTTTGCCTGTTGTGTCATTCAAAACCAATAAATTTATATGTAAACTTTGGAGCCTTGCCGGGGCCATCGCCACCCACAACCCCCTTTTTATCTGCCACTGTAAGGTTGTTTTTAGTTGGAGGATTTGACGAGGGAAATGAAACGGAAAAGAGAAATAAAAAGAAAAGGAGAAATAATTGATAGGATTCGGATTTCAAGTTATATATGTTTGGTTGAGTTGGAAAATGAAAAAAAGAAAAGAGTTAAAGTGAACTAAAAGATAAAAAGTAGAATTGCATTTCTTTTCTCTTTCAATTTCTCTTATCAAATCCTTTAACTAAACACTGGCTAAGTAGTGAAAATTTTAAGGATAAATTATACTTTGCCTCCTCTTATATTTGATCACTTTCTCACTTTGAGCTTTAATGTTTGTTTGTTTGTTTGTTTGTTTTTTTTTTTTTTTTCACACTTTGGGTTTTTATGTTTTAATTTTTTTCCAATTTACTTCTAAAGCTAGCTTCTATTCAAAATTAGATATAAAATGTCATAATAACTTACATAATATAAAAAATATATTATTACATTAGGGTTTAAGTTTATGTTAGAGATATGAGTTATATATAATAATTTTTTTTTACATCATGTGACTGTTAATATGTCATTTTCCGTCCAATTTTTAGAAGAAATTAGCTGTAGAAGTAAACTGAAAAAAAATTGAAACATGAAGGGTCAAAGTGAGAAAAAATAAATTTTAAGGGCCAAAGTATAAAAGTGACCAAATATAAAGGGGTAAAGTGTAATTTATCTAAATTTTAATTAGAGACTCCAACCAAAGTCTGAAAGATTCTTTTTCTTGTAAAATCTTTTGCATGACAAATATTTTTCCCAATAAAATGTTTTACTGTCAAACAAACGGAGCTTTCATAATCAAAGCGCGAGTGAGCATACCATACCGAGAAGTTGTAAGATTTTGTCCTTGGTGCAATTTCAGCAGTTGCTAAACCATTATGCTCATGGACAGAGTTATAAATTTTATTTAGAGAGGACAGGAATAAGTTTAGAAAAAAAAGAATATTAAGTTAATATAAATGTTTACATAAGCGTTGTAAAAAATTTAATAAGGTAAATCATAAATCTATATCAACATCAAACAAGATTTATTTATTTATTGATTAGTACCACCTCACATAAGATTTATATGCTACATCTGAAATAAAATTAGCATCATGCAATGCAAGTCAACGAATTTTGAAGACATAATAATAATGGGCTTGTTTGGTTTGTGTTTCAGAAACATGTTTTGGAAAAAAAAAGTACGAAAACATGTTTGGTTTGGTGTTTTGGGAAATTTGTTTTGGAAAATTGTTTTGAGAGAGAGTTTTGGAAAAAGTGATTGATTTGATGTGTGTGTGAGAGAGATTTGTTTGGAAAAGTTGTTTGGTTTGTGTGTTTTGGGAAATTTTTTTGGGAAAATTTGTTTGGTAGAGAAAATTTCTGAAATTTGTTTGTAGAGAAAATTTCTGAAATTTTTTTCAGAAACATCAACCAAACTATGTATACCTCAAAATGTACACATTACCTCGACTATATAACAGATTTTAAAACCTTGTTTTGTAAATAACTGTGTATAAATTTTGATGCACACAATTTACTTTGACATGTACAAACTAGATAGCAGATATATAGCAAAAATCAATAAAGTTGAAAGGAAATTTTCTGAAGAGAAAATGGGTTATTATTATTTGGGGGTACTTACCAATTAGTCCTATTAACTAGACTTATTTACCTACAGGTCCTAACTAATAAATTTAACACTATAAAAGTAAGAGAGCGATAAATTTATCACTAAAAATTTATTCATAAAAACAAAGAAATTGATAAATTTATCACTATAAATTTATTCATAAAAATAAAAGACTGATAAATTTATCTTTATCACTTAATAAATTTATCAATAGGACTTAATGGGTAATAAGTCTCCAAAGTAGGACCTATTGGGTAATAAGTCTCCAAAGTAGGACCTATTGGTAGTTTACCCTTATTATTTTTTGGGTAAATTACAAATACACCCCTGAGATTTAATTAAAATATGAATCACCTCCTGTGATTTTAGAAATTACATTTCACCCCTTGAGGTTTCTAATTTTGTAACAAATTGCTCTTGTTACTAATAAATCATGAAGTCAATTAACAGTTTTTGATGATATTAGAAATATATTTCAATTAATAATTTAGGTGATTTTATTATTGTATTAGAGAGCAATTATGAATTTCATTTTTTCAGTTAATTTTGTTAAATAAAAAATTCTAACAAAAGGGTATTTGTAATTTTCAAAACCACAAGGGATAATCTCTACTTTAAGCAAATCTTAGGGGGTGTATTTGTAATTTACCCTTATTTTTTTGTAACTATATATAGGGAATTCTATGATTTTGCTATTGCCTTTTCAATGAATTTAGATTTTCATTTCAAACATATCGTCAACCAAAAGAAAAATCATGAAACTCAATTCTAGATTTGCCGAAATGTAGAGAATATTGTGCTACTATTGATAGAATTTGACACCATGGGTACAAAATACAATTCAATAGTGTGCTAACCATCGTACCAAATTTAGTATGATGTGAGAGCATTATGCCAAATAATATCGCTGTTAAACTTAATATTTGTTTCTCATACTACTCTTCTTATGCTGTCAATGCACGCTCTGGATTTAGATAGTCCGTGCCTTTAATGTAACAATAGAGTTTATTTTCATTTATTCTTCTTGAGAAGAAAGGCACTGATCTGATAAAGAAAATACTATTGAGTAGGCAACATAAATAATAGGCTCTAACAATCTGTAATTGGAATTTCGAGGCCAAAGTTAAGAAAAATAAGGATTGTTGGATAACAAACATTGAAGAAGACACATTTGATTGAGTATTGAATATTTTAAATTTGATTTTAAAACTTAACAAACTTAAAAATGTGTTTATGTTTTGCTTACATACTTTAAATCGATTTCAAACAAGTTTGAATTTAGGCCTGGTCGGGTGTATCAAAAAAGTCAAAAAGTTATAAAAAAAATAAAAAAATTATCACTATTCACAAATTAAAAATATTAAAAAATTAATATACATAATATTTTAATCAAACAAACTTTACACAATTTTCGGGACTGAATTGACCGGTTAGTACCGTGAGAGGGAGAACAAAAAGAATTACATATATATAAAATCACTAAGTTGGACGGAAATGTTGAGTCCGTAGAGCCCACCACAGGTCCCGTTTGATAATCCGAACCGTTCAATATGTAGAACTCGTCCAGAACTATATGCTTATGAGAAAATCACGTTGATCGGAAATTGGTAACTATATGATCAAATCAGTTTTGTATAAAAAATGGATGGTGTTATAGTTAACAGTTGACAAGAAAAACTAATATGATCAGATAGCTATTGATATCCAATCAACATGATTTTTTACAAGCATATAGTACTCGACGATTTCTACACATTGAATGGTTCCGATTAGTAAAACGGGACCTGTGGTGGGCCCCCATGAGCTGAACAATACCGTCCAATTTATGCCCGAAAAGGAGAGAATCAATCTCCTACACTACCCTCCGCTGTGCTGCTCCTTACTCCTCCGACCGTACAGCCTATTCAATCACTAACTTCCCCTATACACTTATTTATACAATTTTTTAATACACATTTTTTCATAAAAAGTCAAAAAGTTAATCCAAACATCCATATTTTTTTCCTCAACTTTTTAGTCTAAAAAGACAAAAAGTGTACTTATTTAGAACACCCCAAACAAGCCCTTAATTAATCACAATCATAATCTACCAATATATATCTTTCAGGCTAATAATCAATACCAACCACCAACACAAGAAAGGGCCCATAAATAGAGGAAACAAATTCAATATAACAAAATCTCATAATTAACCCCTTAACCTCCCAATATATAAAAGTGACCAATTAAACTAATGATTGTAGATAAAATTTATTGAATCGAGCTTAGAAAATTAATAATTTTTTAAATATTTTCAAAATTAATTAATTTATATATGAAATGAATTTCAAACTCAAGCCAACACCTTACAAGACAAACTCAAATACCTTAATTCATTTAAAAAACCAACTCACAGCTTACATTTGACATCTAAAAGGGGAGATGTCTTTGCAACAGTTTTTTTTTTTTTCATTTTAGAAACTTACTCAAAGCTGACATTTGACATCTAAGAGGAGAGATGTCTTCTCAACATTACTTTTGTTTTCTGACTTGCAACCATGTTTGGAATATTAAGTGATTGAAAAAAAAACCCAAAATAGATCCTCAATCAGAACATGACAGGGTGTAACCCTAAGACACAAAACTATTCAGTTACATAATTTAAGGGCCCAAACACTTGGCTAAATCCTCAAAATCAAATCTCTAAGTTAAAACAGCCTCTTGAGCCTAGAAACTAACTCAACAACCAACCCTTCTCTCTCTCTCTTTCTGTCTTTCTCCTCCCCTCCTCTCGCTCTCTCCCCCTCATGTCAACCACCCATTGCTGGTTATGAAAGTCCAGTAATGGGGGAATCAAAACCTAGCACCAGTTCTCCAACAGCGTCATCGAAACCTCCTCCACCGCCACTGCCAGCCCAGCCATTGTCTCTTGTCCAACCTTCCAACAAAAAGAAAACCAAACCTATCAAAGTATTCCGTGTTTTTCGTTCGGTTTTCAGATCATTTCCCATCATAACACCGGCCTGCAAGCTTCCCTCACTCCCCGGAGGCGTGTTACCAGAAAGCCACCGGAGCGGCTCAGGAAGCCGCATCACCGGAACATTATTCGGGTACCGTAAAGGGAGGGTCAGCCTTTCCATACAGGAAAACCCTAGGACCCTCCCTACAATGGTGGTTGAGCTGGCCATGCAGACTAACGTGTTGCAGAGGGAAATGAGTTTGGGAATGGTGAGAATCGCATTGGAATGCGAAAAGAGAACAGACAAGGACAAGATCAAGTTGTTAGAGGAGCCACTGTGGACGATGTTTTGTAACGGTAAAAAGACCGGTTATGGCATGAGGAGAGAGGCGTCGGAAGAAGATTTGCAGATCATGGAGCTCCTCAAGGCTACGTCGATGGGTGCTGGAGTTTTGCCCGGAAAGTCTGACGTGGAGGGACCGGATAGCGAGTTGGCCTACATGAGGGCTCATTTTGATCGGGTAGTTGGGTCCAAGGACTCGGAAACACTTTACATGGTGAGCCCTAATGGGAACAATGGACCTGAACTGAGCATTTTCTTTGTAAGGATATGATTTCTTCTCGATCGGTTGGAGGGGAATAAAGGGGAGGAAACAATATATCAGGCTGAGACTCGAACTCGGACACCACACTCGAGAATGAAGCACTTCTTGTTTTCGGTCCTTATGTATAGTAGGTAATTTATTTTCAAAATTTCACAGGATGAGTAGTGTTTACAGGAAAATATATAGGCAGTTGTTCTAGGTGCACCTAATTTGATTGCAGAATTAGATACAACTCTCTTATGTTCAATTCTGTGATTGAATCCTATCTGCTTAGAATTTTTATACATAGGTGAGGAAAGTGGAAAGGGAAGAGGATTAAAGGATTAGGACACTGAATAACGTATACAAAAAGGGGAGCATGGCATTGATTGTCGTCTATTCATTCAGTTATATCTACATTTGTTTGTTGCAAATGTAAACAAATGCATTCCTTTCTTTGCCATATGTGTACACGCCTCTGCAAAAACTTTGTTTCATCTAAGGCTCAGACAATTACACTCACACCCTAATCTTATATTTTATGTACATAAACCCTAATCTCTTCGGCCTTATTCGCAATGCAACCTTCTCATCTCTTTTCAAATCAATTGTGTTAGCTCAGTTGACCATAATTGTATACTCTCAATTGAAAAGTTAGAAAGTCAATTTTCATCAAATACAAAGATTATTATTATTTCTCCTATTAGAGGGTTTTGTTTAGTTGTTCATTTCTTCTTTGTTATGTGCTCTTGTGGTTGATTGTTGATATTTACAAATATTCTCTTATCATTTGACCCAAAAAAAAAAACTCAGTTCTCTCGGTGTATATTCTGCCATTCTTTGTATTGCTACAGATTATGTAATGTTTGTTAGGTTGTTTTGCTAAAAAAATTAGGAAAATGTCTTGTAGCTCAAATTTTGTGGCTCAAAAGTGGCTCAAATGGCCAAAACGACGTCGTTTTGGCCATTTTTATGTTGTTCTGTACTCAAAACGACGTCGTTTTGGCCATTTTTATGTTGTTCTGTACTCAAAACGACGTCGTTTTGGCCATTTGAGCCACTTTTGAGCCACAAAATTTGAGCTACGTAGCATTGTCGAAAAAATTATTTGTTACGCTATTGTTGCAAGTTATTTATTTTGATACGACTAATTAAGATTTTGCTAACTTTACAGATTTAAGCAGCCTAGCTAATCTCCAACCCCCCCCCTCTAAAAAAAAACCTCAAATTTATGTATAATTCAAGTCTATGACAAATTTAATTTATTGCGTTAGGGTTGGATTACTTTGTAATATAGAAGGTGTGAAAACATATGAACAAATAAAAAATATATATATATTTCAGTATAAAAGAGATGACAGTATTAAAAAAAAATTACACAATTCAGTCTAATAGTTGAAGCCAAAATGGCATTGCCAACTCCATTTTTGGCCAATTATAGTGACAAAATGTTAGCAAAGCTCCACACAATCTTTGTGGATGAGATTCCGGAGTCGATGAACCCTAAAGGATTGTTCATTATGTTTTCAAACTTTGGTGTCATCAAAGATGTCTATATCCCAGAGAAAAGTAGAAAAGCAACGAGAATTAGATTCGGATTTGTAAGGTATAATTGTCTTGTTGCAGCGGGAATAGCGATTCAGAAAGCTAATGGAGTATGGTGTGGCGATAGAATGTTGAAGGTGAAAAAGCAGATTTTGGGAGAGACAAGGAACCAACATATTCAAGAGCAGTAGTTCAGAAACCAATTGGGATACTAAAATCAACGGGGCAAGTGTTTGAGGGAGAAGCTCTTATGCTGACGTTCTGAAAGGATGGAAGAATGTTAGTGGCAATAACACTAGAATAAAGGCGGATGAATATGCCACCGGTTGGTTACTAATGAGTGTAGTCATTAAAATTAAAACCCATTGCAGCTTCGCTGACCTCAAAGCAAAATGCCGACTCAGAGAGCTGAAGGATATTCAACTCAGAGAAGACGGAGGGAGAAATGCGTTTATTACTTTTAAATCAAAAGAAGACATGATGCAATTGATGAATAGTTCTGCGGGATTGGATTATGGAGTGGTGCAAATTAATCACTGAATGGAATAAAGGTGTGAGGTTGGATGATGAAAGAATTGTGTGGGTAAGTTGTTTTAGTGTGCCTCCACATCTTTGGAATGTTAATAATTTTTGAAAAATTGGTGAAGCTTGCGGTGAAGTTGTTGAGTTGGATCGTAATGTTTTAAGCGAGGAGTCGTTGAAGTGTGGGCAAGTTCCAATTTGTACATCTCAACTAGAACGTATCGATAAAACGGTTATTCTGGAAAGAGATGGTAGTATCTATCCTGTTCATGTAGTCGAAGTTGAGGACTTGCCAGCAAAATCCATGGGCAGTGGTGATCTTAGCTCTACAACGTACCATGAAAGTAGAAAGGAAGATGATGATGTGGACAACATTGTGGCTGATGTGGCAAAAAGTCGTGACATGGAAAATAGTAAGGGGAGTAATGATGTGGTGGTGGGGGCAAGGTCTGAGCACACGTGTAATTCTGCCTCTATTTCTATGGTTAATGAGACAGGTGTAGAAATGAGAATTCGTAATATTGTTAAGGATAACCTAGTACCCAATGTCAGCATGCAGACATCATTATTGTGAGAGGTTGAGGGGAGTTGAAGACGAGTAGTTGAGGCAGTGGATGCATCAAATGGACTGAATGGGCTTATGAAAAGCTTAAGTGAAAGAGATCTACTTAAGCCCAACCTATCGTTGGAAGTGGTTACGGATGAAGCCCATTTTCATGGGAATAGTAAGAGGCCTGAAAATGATCAGGTAGCTTTCGTTGAGGAGGAAAGCCCAATTAAGAAAGTTGGAGACAGTGATGATGAGCTTAGCCCAAGTGAAGAGGAAGGAGAAGTGTCTTAACCTGGGGCATTTGTTTGGGCCAACAGAATAGAGGCCCAATTCAATGAAAGTAATAGGAAAATAACACAAAAGGGGTTTAGTGAGAAGGAGACGATTAACAATGTTGGAGTTCAGTGCAAATTCTGGAGAAGAAAAGGGAAATTGGGGGCTCTATTCAGAAATGGCTATCAACGAGGTGCCCTGGTTCAAGCTACAATAATGGCTAGCTCTTTCTATTAGCAAGGATGTATGCAGGCAAAAGAAAATTAGAAAAGAGGCAGAGGCCACAGTGCAAATGAGAATCAAGTTGGGCCTGGCAATGACTGGGAATGAAGTTGAAGTTGTGGAGCGGATAATTTAGATAGAAAACGAAGACATTGATAGAGTGAAAGGTCAAGGGGTGGGGCCAGGTGCTTAATTATAGCACTTGATAGTGGGCTTTTTGGTGAATTTTTCTATTGTTATGAAGATTCTATCCTGGAATGTTAGAGGGTTAGGTAGGGTAGAGAGACGTTCAAGGGTTAAGGAATTACTGAGGTTGAAAAAGGTAGACATGGTCTTGCTTCAAGAAACAAAAAGTTCAAGTATTGATGTTAGTGTCGTTAAATTTTTGTGGCCTATTGATTTGGTGGAGTTCATGGCTGTGGATGTGGACGACAGTGCTGGAGGACTTTTATGCATATGGAATCTTGAGGTTTTCTCGTTAAAGGAGTGTTGTTGCTGTAGAAGTTTTATCCTCTTGGGAGGTACTATACACCCTTCTTTTAATTGTGTAGTTGGTAACATTTATGCACCAAAACGAAAATGTGAATAGGAGGAGATTGTGGAGCATTTTAGTTAATTTGAAGTATGCTTTTCCTGATCCATGGTGTTTAGGAGGGGGGGCGGGGACTTTAATGAAGTTAAAAATATTAGTGAAAGAAAAGGGTGTTTTAGGAGAGACAGAGGTATGAGAGAGTTTGGTAATTTTATTAGTACCCTTGAACTGGTTAATATCCCAATGTTGGGTAAGAAGTACACTTGGTGTAACTCTCAAAGTTGGAGTAGGATTAATCGGTTTCTGGTTAACCCTGAGTGGTTGGAATGGTACAAATATAAAGTTTAGGGGATACCTAGACTCTTTTTTTTTTCTCTGATCATAGCCCTATTCTGTTGATGGAGGACGATAGGAATTGGGGTCCGAAACCTTTTAAGTTCATAAATGTTTGGGTCTTACACCCTACTTTTCTTGATGAAGTGAAAAGAGTTTGGGATTCAACAAGGGTACAAGGATGGGCAAGCTACGTAATTATGGAGAAGTTGAGAGTTTCGAAAGTTGCTCTAAAAAGATGAAATATGACAGTGTTTGGTGGTGTGGACTCGAAGTTGAAAGAAGCTGAAATTGAACTACACTCTCTGGATTTACAATTTGAACTGAGGGAGTTGGATGAGGTAGAAAAGGGCAGAAGAAATGAGGTAAGGGATGTGATTTGGAAGCTAAGGAAAAGGAAAGAGTGGATGTGAGTGCAAAAATCTAAGATGGATTGGGCTCTTAAAGGTGATAGAAATACTAGATTTTTTCATATTATGGCTACGAAGAGACATAATATAAACTTGATTGCTTCTCTTGAAATTAATGGGGTAGAGGTTGAAGAACCCAGCGAGGTCAAACAAGCAGCTTGCTACCATTTCCAGAGTTTATTTACTGAACAATGGAGGTATAGGCCAAGAATTGGTGGAGAGTTCAAGAAGATTGAGGCTAAACAGGTAGTTGTCATTTTGGAGAGAGAGATTTCAGTGGAAGAAGTATGGACTGCTATAAAAGAATGTGATGGCAACAAATGCCCGGGCCCTGATGGGTTTAATATGTTTTTTTTTTTCAAAAAGGCTAGAAATTTTTGCAAGATGAGATCATGAAGTTCATGAAAGAGTTCTACAGTAACAGTAAATTGGGATATAGGGTAAATTGTTCTTTTGTTACTCTTGTTCCCAAAAAGGAAAATCCTAACTCTCTTATTGATTATCGGCCTATTAGCTTGATAAATTCTCTCTATAAAGTGTTGTCCAAAGTGTTAGCCAATAGACTCAAGCAAGTCCTACTTGGTGTGATTGATAAGGCTCAGTTTGCTTTTGTGGGGAGAAGAAATATTTTGGATGGAGTGCTTATAACAAATGATGTGGTGGATTGGTGGAAAAAATCAAAGAAGAAGGGCCTTATTCTCAAACTAGATTTCCAGAAAGCTTATGGTTAACTGGAATTGTTTGTTGCAGATGTTATCCAATTTTGGGTTTGGATCAAGATGAATTCGTTGGATGAAAGAATGTGTGGAATCTGCTAGAATTTCTATTTTGGTCAATAGCTCACCGTCCGCTAAATTTTGTCCACAAAAAGGGTTTAGACAGGGTGATCCTCTTTTACCTTTTTTGTTTAATGTTGTTGCTGAAAGGATGAACATATTGCTGTCAAGAGCTAAGGAGTTGAGGACTATAAAATGAGTGGTAGTGGGTGGTAAAGAGGTTAATATATCTCATCTACTGTTCGCTGACTACACTATTATATTCTGTGAGGCTGATTGGTCTGAGATTGTGGCTGTGAAACGCATTCTGAGATGCCTTGAAGTGGTCTCGAGATTGAAGATAAACTTTCATAAAAGTATGATTTGTGGTGTGGGAGTTGAAGATGGATTGGTGGAAGAATTTGCAGCCAAACTGAATTGTCTAAGTCATAAACTTCCTCTAAAGTATCTTGGGTTGCCACTTGGTGCCAACCCAGGTAGGAAACATGTATGGCAGCTAGTGGTGGACAGGTTTAAAAAGAAATTATCTAGTTGGAAGGACATGATGCTCTCTTATGCTGGGAGAGTCGCTCTTATTAAGGCCTGGTTTGACAAACACTAAAAAATACAAAAAGTCAAAAAGTTATTAAAAAAGTAAAAAAGTTATCACTATTCACTAAAAAATATATATATAAAAAAACCCCTTTACACAGGCCAAGTACAAGCCACTATCAGTATTGAAGTGATGGTAAGTGATGGTCACGCGGGTGCACAAAAAAATTTCCACAGGATGGTGCTGTTCGGTCCGTGGAGGCCCATCACGGGTCCCGTTTTGATAATCTGAACCGTTCAATATGTACAACTCGTCGAGTACTATATGCCTGTAAAAAATCACATTGATCGGATATCGATAACTATATGATCAAATCAGTTTTGTAAAAAAAAAAAGACGGTAAATAAATTAACGGTTGACAAAATACTAATGTGATCAGATAGCTATCGATATCTGACTAACATGATTTTTGACAGGCATATAATACTCGATGAGTTCTACACATTGAACGGTTCCGATTATCAAAACGAGACCCGTGGTGGCCCCTACGGGCCGAACAACACTGTTCAATCTTATCTCGGGCTGTAGGCAATCTGTTTCTATACTTGTTTCTTGCCCACCGTCTGGCTTCCTGGACAATCCAAGTCAGTAGGCAATTCATTATAGTAGGGGTAAAATAGTAATTTTGTTATTTTATACAATATTTTAATATACATTTTTTCGTAAAAAGTCAAAATGTTATCCCAAACAACCATCTTTTTTCCCTCTACTTTTTAATCTAAAAAGTCAAAAAGTGCACTTATTTTGGACATCCCAAACAACACCTTAAGTCTGTTCTATTTTCCCTACCTATCTATTATATGTCTTTATTTAAGATTCCTGTGTGTGTTGTTAAAGAAATTGATAAGATTCAAGCTAGGTTTCTGTGGGGAAGAGATGAATCTAGAAGGAAAATTCATTTGGTAAAATGGAATGAGGTGCAGCTGCAGGGAATCAAGGAGGTCTTGGAATTCGAGATCTCCTAGTGACCAATGAGTGCTTGTTACTTAGTCGGTGGTGGAGATATGCCTTGAAAGATGAGGCTTTATGGAAATCAGTGATTTGTGCCAAATATAGTGTATCTGGAGGTAGTTGGTTCCCTTTATTGAATGGCTTTGGATCTGCTTCTATTATCTGGAGAGATATTCTTGCTGTGGTACATGTAAATCCTAGGTTGTATAATTTTTTTGTGGAAAATGTGAAGCTTAGGATTGGTGATGAGAATAGGGTGAAGTTTTGGGATGATATCTGGAGGGGATTCTCAAGTCTGAAATCCCAATTTCCTAGGTTGTACCAGCTGACTTTAAACAGAGAGATCACCCTGAAATTGCAGCTTTCTTGTCGAGATAGCACCAACAATTGGTGCTTTAATTTTAGAAGGTCGCTTTTTGGTTGGAAAGAAGATGAGGTGTTAAGGATGCAATATATGTTGGGAGCAGGGACTTGCCTATTTAGTAATCAGAAGGATTCCATTAGATGGAAGGCTCAGTAGTCAGGGTTGTTTAAAGTTGGAGCTATATATAACTGGTGCAAGCAAAGTTTTGGCTCTATTAATAGCTTACCAGATTTGGTGTGGAATAATTTTGCTCCTGTTAAGGCTAAATTTATTACCTGGCTTGCATTGAGGGGTAGGCTAAAAACATCGTCATTTCTTAGTAGAATTGGAGTATTGTCAGGTTCTACATTGTTGCCCTGTGTGTTGTGCAAAGCTGAGGTAGAAACTGTCAATCACCTTCTTCTGTCTTGTTATTTTGCGTGGAATGTTTGGTCAAAAATCATGGCCTGATAGGGAATTCAATGGGTAATACCTGGATCTCTCGAAGACTTGATGCATTGGTGGTTGTGGTGGAAGTTCAGGAAAAAGGAAAAGCAAGTTTGGAGAGTTGTTTTCATTTCTGTTGCTTGGTCTCTGTGGATACAGAAATGATTGTATTTTTAACAGTACTCAGCCTGATATTCATGAATTGTGTGAGGTAATAAAAGGTAGAGTGGCCATGTGGTTGAAGTCTTATGATATGGGATGTTTCTACTCCATTCAAGAGATTGTCTCAAATATAAAATGGGTGAGTCAACACCTTTAAGGGTTGGAGATGTTTGGTGCTTGTCCATGCTTGCTTGGATGTTATCTATGTTGTTTCTATGCTATAGTTGGCTACCGTTAACTCTGTTTGTTTTGGTTGTTGGGGCTATGATGGGTTTTGTGCTGCTAGTTTGCTATGCTTCGGATTTGGTTGCTTTGGCTTTGCTACTAGTTTGTTTTGTTTTGGGTTTCTGAGGTGAATTGCTGCAGCAACTCTAATATGGTAGTTGTTTGATTGTTCTGCTTTTCTGTTGTATATCTTTCATGCTAATCTGTTTTGGCTCTGTTGCTGGTCTATTCTTCTTCTGGTTTTTGATATGTTTTGGCTCTGTTGCTCTGTCGTTGTTGCTAGGGCCTTTGATTAGGTTGCAGGGTTTTTTTGGAGTTTTAGTAGTTTTTTGGTTGTATTTTTGTGGAGGTTGGTTTCTCATCAACTTCTTGGGGTGCTAATATATGATTGGGTGTGCTCTTGGATGCCAACCTTGTTGGGATCCTTTTGTTCACTTTGATGCTTTTGCACCCATTCTCTTTCTTTCTTTTCTTTATTGACGTAATCATTTTTTCATCAATAAAGCTTCTTCTTTTGCTGATAAAAAAAATGTTATCTTTGGTTATGATATTTTGGAGTAATGAAATCTCATATTAATTTTTAACCATTAGATCTACTCCCAAAAGATCTCTTGTGATCATGATGTGATTTTTACTTATGTCGGAAATTTGATTTTGTTAAACTTTGTACCAAATTTGAAATAAGAATTGACAAAGTCAAATTTTAACACACCAATAGAAAATATTGTAAGAATATAGACAAAAAGTAGTTTTGGCTTGACTTTTAGCTTGTAAATGGAGATGCTCTAATAATTTCTCATTTAAGGTTAGGATACCTTTCTCATTTTCATCAAAATCTAAAGACTTATCGTGTATTAGAGAAATAATTTAAGATACAGAAAGATTTGAATTTCCAAGCAATAAATCTTGAAAGTGTATGAACAAACATTTTAGCATCGGTGATAAGTTTTTTTTCAGGAATTCTTAATTGGTCTTCATAGATATATCAACTATTGATTCTTCATAGATATATCAACTATTGATTCTTCAATTGATAACAACCAACTTAGTGCATGAACATAATTTCCTTTTTTCTTTTTTTTTTCTTTTTTTCTTTTTTTGGGGGTTGTGAGTATTCGAGGTTTTACACCAACTAATCTCTAGGTACATGCTAATGATTGTGTGCATTTCTCAACAACTTTTCATTCTAGTGCTAATGATTGTGTGAAATTTCTAGAACCATGTCCTAAATTTCTTGCTTTTTTAGCTCTCATGATGGATTGGCATTATGTATTTAACAATCTTTCCCTCATCAAGATTAATCTTGTAACTCCAACTCATGATTACTTGACCGAATTCCACCATTTATTCTAAAGCCAATTTGTGCTAAAGACAGTTTAATTTAATCTTGGGCAACTTATGACTGCAAGAGGTGTCTGTCTTCCATCTTTTTGTTTTATGAGTGTTTGGTTTGGCTTATTTTGATTTGCTTTTTCCGGTGTATTCTTTTTTCTTTTGGCTATTGACTTTACAATTAATTGACTTTGTTTCATATTTCAATCTAATTGAGATGTAGTGTTTGAAGAAGTTGGTAAAAAGTTAATTTTTTAATTTTTTATAATTTTTTGACTTTTTTGTGTTAAAAACTAACTTTTTGTGACTTTTTTGTGTAAAAAAGTTAAAAAATCTAAAAAGTTAGCTTTTTTTAGCTTCTCCCCAAATAATGTTTTTTGACTTTGCCTTCAAGCTGTGATACTTTTTGTCTTGGTTTTTGGTGTTTTTTTTATGTAATTTGTTTGCACATCTTATACTTTTATTTTACATCAATGAATTTTTATTTTGCCAATCAAAAAAAAAAAAAAAAAAAAAAATACAACGGTAGTTTCTTATGTCATTTTAGTCTCTCTAATTTCAATTGACTCGATTTTAATCCTAAATTTACGATTTTGTCTCAATTCAGTCCAAGCAATTCTTAACATTTTTTTTTTAATAAAAAATATGCACATAAGTGTTATATGTCATATTATTTAGTGGGTGTTTGGGAAGTTACTATTTTAGTAGGCTATTTTAGTTTTTGATTATTTTATAGTAGGCTAAAATTTTTGTGTTTGAGAAGATAGTTGAATTTTTTTGTAGTTAAATGTGATATTTGTGAGAGAAAATGTGAAATGATTATGTGCTTGATATGGTATTTTATCTTATTAACTATTTTAGCCTATTTTATCTTGTTGTAAATTTTAATCTAAAATAGGCTAAAGTAGCCATTGCCAAACACCCCATTAGGATAAAATTATAAATCTACTCAACTCATTGAGTGTTATCTCAACGAATTTAGTGATAATTTTTTTAAAAAACACTAATGATATTATCAATTGGATTAAATTGACGCAAAATCTAAAATTAAAAGTAAAAATTAAGTCCATTGAGGGTGTAGATACTAAAATGACACAAAAAATAAAATATAAAACCTATCAATATTTACCTTCTAATCTTTTATGTATTTGACATTGCACTCACAAGTTTGTTTTTAAAACGATAATAGAGAGTGATATTGTGTAAACATCACAAAGAAAAATGATGTAAAGCATGTGTAATGATAATATGAGAGGCCCATCAACCTTTATTAAAAGTACAATAATTGAGTAGTTCCACAAACAGTGGATGAGCTTCAAAGTACAAATATAATAAATCTATTTCCAGTGCAATATAAGACTATCCACATGGTGTTGTTGGCCTTGGACTCTTGAGCACTCTCAACACTAGAAACTAAAGCTTGAAGAGGGAAAAAAAAAAAAAAGAATTAATTCAATGGAGAAATTTGCACAAGATTTGAAGGAGAGATTTCTCCATCTGGTTGAAGCCATCAGATCTTGCAAAACTGCTAAAGGTAAGGGCAATTATTTTGGTGTAATTGCCATTAAAACTGTATTTAAATTTTAGATTTATAGATGAAAAAAAAAAAAAAAAAGAAGAAGAGAAAATTGAGTGAAATAGAAATCCTTTTTTTTTCTCTTCACAAATCAAAATCCAAACACAGCCTTTCAGAAAACGCATTACTCTCTGTTAATTTTCTTTATCTATTTTGTGCCTTCAATTCTAGGAAATGAAATTGGAGAGGAAACCAATTTGAAGACTGTGAAGGTATGGTATTATTTATCTGTCTTGAATATTTTACCTTAGATTTTAAATTTGTTGAAGGAGAAGTAAAAGAGAGAAATTTGTGAAAAGAATTCAACTTTTAATCTTATCATTATTTTCTTTAAATTTCACAAATTTAAGATCTAAACACTACCTTAATGTTCATATGCAGAAAGTCAAGGTGCAATCTAGAGAACTTAATATCACAACTGCAAGGGGTCCAACAACCCCAAAAGTGTCTGTAAGTGCTCCTCCTCAGACCAATTAAAGTTCAATCAAAGGCGATGATTGTTTTCTAGATTAAGGTGATTGGGATTGTAAATATAATAAGATTGACAGACGTGATTATTGGTGTGGTAATATTAAGTTTGAAATGTGTAAGATAAATGTATTTATTTGTATGGTAGTGTGATAATATTAATTGATTTTGATTAAATCTATGAAACTACATAAAAACTTTCATTATATAAAATATAATTTTGTTATTTTGTAAATTGAGGACAAAACAGCCTTTAGATTAGTAATCCCAATCTCCCATGAAAATACTATTCCACCATTTGGGAGGATTCATAGCCAATTCCTAGTTGGTATACTGACAATGAGGTGAGAATCTCGAGATACGATTACGAATAAAAAATATATTAAGAATAACAAAGCATAAATTTTATGGAAAATTATTTGTAACTATGGCACTACGTGACCCATCATTAACTGACTTAGTCTCAGTTATTTTTCAATCACCAACATAAATATCAGTACGTCTTACTTTTTTTACTAATCATATTTTGTTTGGGGGAATTACAGAGCCATGCCCATTGGACACATTAAGGAGTGTTTGGAAAAAACTTCATATAGTTAAAGGTTACAAAATTTATTTAAAAAGTCAAAACAATTATTAAAAAAATAAAAAATTTCTTCTTATTCTTTATACTTTTACACAAATCATTATTAATTTTTTTATTTTGTTTTTTTTTAAAAAAAAAAAAAAGTAAAAAGGCTACAAATATTTCAGTTTCTTTCGCTTAGTTACAAAATTAAAAATTATTAAAAAAAATCACTTTCCAAACACACTCAAAATAACTTCTTGGATTTTAAGGGGGGAATCCCTGCCACCATTGAAGTGATCAGCTGGTTCAAAGTGCCTTTTATCCAGGGTTAGCATAGAGTAATGTTACGTCTTTCATTTTTATTATTTCAAAATATTAATTTATTTTTTAAAAAAATGATTAAAATAATATAAATTTTTTATTTTATTATTCATTTAAATTTATATATAAAAAATATAATTATAACAATTGATGTTTTAAAAAAAAGAATCAAAGGATAGTTTTGAAAAATTAGTATTTTTGAAGTATAATAGTTATACTGAGAGGGAGATTTCCTTAATCTCGGCTTGGGTCGCGGTTCTGGCAGAGTTGAAAGTGGCTCAAGCGTATTTGGGCCGAGCTGGGCTAGGCCGTGCCGAGAGGAAGCTTCACTACGCCAAAATTGGGCTTTAGCAGCGGTTTTTTACTGCCGTTAAAGGATGTAAAACCGCTGTTAAAGCCTTTAACGGCAGTAATTTAGGACCGCCGTGTATACTCGTGTCGGAAAAGTTACAACCGTCGTAAAAGGGTAAATTACCGTTGTTAAAAGTCGACCAAAAACGACAGGAATATAGGACCAAAAACGGCGGTTCTTTATCGCCGTAAATAGGTTCAAATTTTTAAAAAAGTAATTCTCTCTTCTTGCACCCCCGAGGTCTCGAACCCTTGACTTCTAATCCACACACGCCAACCACTCCACCACAGCCACTCTATATGAAATATATTCCCTAAATAAATATTTAAACATTACTTTTACTTTATTGTAGATGATCATGTTCAACCTCTAGCTGCGCATGGTCACCACTCGTCGAAGCTCTGCCGGCAAAGACCGCCGTCATTAACGGCGGTACTGAGAGGGCTTTAGCGGTAGTTTCGTTACCGCCGTTAAAAGAGGGCTTTAGTGGCAGTTTTTTTAACGGCGGTTTCATTACCGCTGTTAAAGATACTTTAGCGGCGGTTTTTTTAATGGCGGTTACGAAACTGCCGTTAAAGATACATTAACAGCGGTATTAACGGCGGTTTCGTTACTGCCGTTAATAGTATCTTTAACTGCGGTAACGAAAACCGCCGTTAAAAAAACCGCCGTTAATGCCCTATTTTGGCGTAGTGCTTGTTCGGCCGAAGTCTAGACCAGAGTTGGCCGAGGTGATCCTCTGCCAGCTTGTCTTCTCTTGTTCGCTCGTTTTAGCTCGGTGATTGTGATCTGCCGCAAACCAGCCTAACTTGGCTGGAGCACAGTCGCACCGGAGTGCTGCTGAGCTTGGTAGTGATGGTGCTCGGCGAGGAGCATTGTTGGGCTTGTTAGGCAGCACGGTCGAAGGAGACCGGGATGGTGCTGCCGGGCTATCCGTTCCCACTAATGTTGTCTAGCGGTTTGATTAGGTGGTGTTTAACTGGATTTGCGCTGACAGATGGGAGAGCAGCTTTACGTGTCAATAGACAAATGGGTGCAGAGGTGAACGCAGAAAGTATATAAGCATGACTGCGCCCCCCATGCTAGAATGGAACATCATTTGGTGAGAACAACCTAAACACTCAACTCTCATCTCTCTCTCTTTATCTGAGTGTGTACTAACTTGACCATCGGAGGGGTTTTCCGGCCACACACCGCCGGGTAGCTCATCGCCGTTGTGTTCGCAGGTCGATCGGACAGACAAGGAGCTTGGTAGAAAGGAGTACGGGCTCTGCGGAATATTTGCTCCCCGTACAATTGGCGCCGTCTGTGGGAAGTTTGATAGACAAAACCTTGTCTTCCAAGCTCATCTGATCGCCTTCCATGGCGAACAACGACAAGATACCGTTGTCCGCCATCGACGGTATTACCCCGGAGTCAGCCAGATGGAGAGACGGACTCCCCGCCGTTCCAAACATGGCGGGCCTAGAGACTTCCCCAGGAGGACATTCAAGAGACGCGCGGGATAAGCGCGGTAGAAGTTTTTGGTAACTCTCGGAGCCCAGACGGGCACCAGCGGCAAAGAGAATCGCACGCTAGGCATTTGGAGCACAAGTTAAAGGACCAAGACGCCGTCATCCGGAGAATGGCAACGGAGATGGAAGATCTCAAACGACATGCCAAAGGGAAGGGTGTTGTTGGAGTGGGAGACCACAGGAGCACACCCAACCACGCCGTTTAGGCAGTCAGAGCCAGCAGCACACTCCCTCCCTTTTTATCACCAGAAGCTACAGGGTTGGAGAATCTGACGCGCCTGTAGAGAAGTCTAGCGCGCAAGATAGTACCTATCAACACTCACGTCCGGCGACGACGTCGAGGTATTCCTATTCCGCTCGCTCAGAGGACTTGCGGGCAGTCTTGAAGAAGTGGGCTCGCTGGCGGGAGACTCAAAGGGTACCGGCGCTCCAGTGGCTATCTTACAGGGGCGGCGCTAGTGAAGAGGTCATAATGCCACCACCCCGCCAAGCTGTGCCTCTCCCTCTAGACACAGATTTGGCGAGACTGAATGCCACCCTCTTCTCCCTTGAGATAGAAACCACACCGCTCCCCGCGGGCTTTCACCAGCCCAAGTTAACGCTCTACGACGAAAAGACCGATCTATACATGCATGTAAGCCATTTCCGGCAGGTCATGGCCGGATATAGGTGCAATGACGCTCTTATGTGCCTTATATTCCCGTTGAGTATGGGCGAGCTGGGCTTGAAATGGTTTGAGAGGCTACCGGAGGGAAGCATCGAAAGGTGGCAGCAGTTGGTGGAAGCCTTTGTGACACGTTTCAAGACCAACACCAAAATGCCAAAGGAGGTGGACCACCTTCTCAGTGTCAAAATGGAGTCGAGCGACACACTCAAGGCATACAACTCCAGATACTGGGAAACCTTCAACGAGATCCTGGATTGCCCGATCAACCTGGCAATCACTCAATATAAGCGCGGTCTCCCGGTCAGACATAGGCTGAGGGACTCGCTTACAATGAACCAACCGACGTCCATGGGGTAACTAATGCAACGCATTAATGAGCACATCCGAGTAAAAGACGATGCAACCGCAGCTACCGTGACGACAAGTCCGGTAGTAGGGAACAAGAGAGTAGTGCGAAAGGTTCACGCAGTTAGACAAGATGATGGCCATGCAAACCACCATGGAAGAGATATAGGGAGTTCGGTTTTCGGAAGACGTCTGTAAGAAGACCGAGGAAAAGGGGCATAAAACTCGCAGTTTGTAAATGGCCGATCCATTTCTAAAACATCAAGTTCTGCTAATCTAAAGTTTTGTTCTTAGTTCTATTTTTGTAACCCTTTTTGCCATTGCGCAATGGAACAAGTAAAACCATTTTCTTGAGAATTGTTGTATTTTTGCCTCACCAAGCAGATTTAGTGCGGTCCTAGGAGCAACTAACAATAATTTTGACGGAAAGATCAAAATTCCTTGCAAGGCGGATTTTGCTCGGCAAGGGTTTTATTGATAGTTTTAATCAACTTTAGAATTCCTTGTTGAAGCTGATCATGCTCGCCAAGAAGAAAGTCGCCGAGATGACCTTATTCGCCAACCTTGGAGTTCCTTGCCGAGCTCATCTTGCTCGCCAAGAAGCAAGTCGCCAAGCTGACCTTACTCGCCGACCTTGGAGTTCCTTGCCGAGCTGATCTTGCTCGCCAAGAAACAAGTGGCGGAGCGAACCTTGCTCGCCTTGGAGTTCCTTACCGAGTTGATCTTGCTCGCCAAGAAGCAAGTCGCGGAGCGGACCTTGCTTGCCGACCTTGGACATCCTTGCCGAGCTGATCTTACTCGCCAAGAAGCAAGTCGCTGAGCTGACCTTGCTCACCGACCTTGGAGTTCCTTGCCGAGCTGATCTTACTCGCCAAGAAATAAGTGGCGGAGTGGACCTTGCTCGCCATGGAGTTTCTTACTGAGCTGATCTTGCTCACCAAGAAGCAAGTCACGGAGTGGACCTTGCTCCCGCTCTTAGAGTTCCTTGCCGAGCTGATCTTGCTCGCCAAGAAGTAAGTTGCGGAGCGGACCTTGCTCGTGGACCTTGGACTTCCTTGCCGAGCTGATCTTGCTCACCAAGAAGCAAGTCGCCGAGCTGACCTTGCTCGCCGACCTTGGACTTCCTTGCCGAGCTGATCTTGCTCGCCAAGAAACAAGTGGCGGAACGGACCTTGCTCGCCTTGGAGTTCCTTGCCGAGCTGATCTTGCTCGCTAAGAAGCAAGTCGCGGAGCGGATCTTGCTCCTACTCTTAGAGTTCCTTGCCGAGCTGATCTTGCTCACCAAGAAGCAAGTCGCCGAGCTGACCTTGCTCGCCGACCTTGGAGTCCCTTGCCAAGCTGATCTCGCTCGCCAAGAAACAAGTGGCGGAGCGGACCTTGCTCGCCTTGGAGTTCCTTGCCGAGCTGATCTTGCTCGCCAAGAAGCAAGTCGTTGAGCTGACCTTGCTCGCCAACCTTGGAGTTCCTTGCCGAGCTGATCTTGCTCGCCAAGAAGGAAGTCGCGGAGCGGACCTTGCTCGCCGACCTTGGACTTCCTTACCGAGCTGATCTTGCTCGCCAAGAAGCAAGTCGCCGAGCTGACCTTGCTCGCCGACCTTGGAGTTCCTTGCTGAGCTGATCTTGCTCGCCAAGAAACAAGAGGCGGAGCGAACCTTGCTCGCCTTGGAGTTCCTTACCGAGCTGATCTTGCTCGCCAAGAAGCAAGTTGCGGAGTGGACCTTGCTCCCGCTCTTAGAGTTCCTTGTCGAGCTGATCTTGCTTGCCAAGAAGTAAGTCGCGGAGCGGACCTTACTCGCCGACCTTGGACTTCCTTGCCGAGCTGATCTTGCTCGCCAAGAAGCAAGCCACCGAGCTGACCTTGCTCGCCAAGAAACAAGTGCTGGAGCGGACCTTGCTCGCCTTGGAGTTCCTTACCGAGCTGATCTTGCTCCCTAAGAAACAAGTGGCGGAGCGGACCTTGCTCGCATTGGAGTTCCTTGCCGAGCTGATCTTGCTCGCCAAGAAGCAAGTCGCGGAGCGGACCTTGCTCGCCTTGGGGTTCCTTGCCGAGTTGATCTTGCTCGCCAAGAAGCAAGTCGCCGAGCTGACCTTGCTCGCCGACCTTGGAGTTCCTTGCCAAGCTGATTTTGCTCGCCAAGATACAAGTTGTCGAGCTGACTTTCCTCGCTAACTTTGAAGGTCCTTGCCAAGTTGATTTTGCTCGCCAAGGAAGTTGCTGAGCTGATTTTATTCACCAAGAAGCAAGTTGCCGAGCTGACTTTGCTTGCCAACTTTTAAGTTTCTAAACCGAGCAGAGTGAACCACTGAGCAAAAAGTTTATCGCGACCTTGTAATGTAATTTCGGTCACGCAAATGCGGACGAAATTAAGGGGCAATTGAGAGAGAGATTTCCGTAATCTCGGCTTGGGTTACGGTTCTGGCCGGGCTGAAAGTGGTCCAAGCGTATTTGGGCCGAGTTGGGCTAGGCCGTGTCGAGAGGAAGCTTGTTCGGCCGAAGTCCAGACCAGAGTTGGCCGAGGTGATCCTCTGCTAGCTTGTCTTTTCTTGTTTGCTCGTTGTAGCTCGGTGATCGTGATCTGTCGCAAATCGGCCTAACTTGGCTGGAGTACAGTCGCACCAGAGTGCTGCTAAGCTCGGTAGTGATGGTGCTCGGCGATGAGCATTGTTGGGCTCGTTAGGCAGCACGGTCGAAGGAGGCCGGAATGGTGCTGCCGGGCTGTCCGTTCCCGCTAATGTTGTCTGGCGGTTTGATTAGGTGGTGTTTAGCTGGATTTGCACTGATAGATGGGAGAGCAGTTTCACGTGTCAATAGACGAATGGGTGCAGAGGTGAACGCAGAAAGTATATAAGCATAACTGCGCCCCCCATGCTGGGATGGAACATCATTTGGTGAGAACAACCTAAACACTCAACTCTCCTCTCTCTCTCTCTCTATCTGAGTGTGTGCTAACTTGACCGTCGAAGGGGTTTTCCGGCCACACACCGCCGGATAGCTCACCGCCGTTGTGTTCGCAGGTCGATCGGACAGACAAGGAGCTTGATAGAAAGGAGTACGAGCTCTGCGGAATATTTGCTCCCCATACATATACTATCAAAAAAAAGTTAAATTCTCTAAAAATGACTAATATTTTGAGATGGAGAGAGTAATAGAGAAGGCATTATATTCTCCTTTGGATAATTGGTGTGATGCCACTGCCCAACTAGCTAATATTTACTCATTGTTTATGTTTTTTTTGTTAGGACTGGATTTTGAGGGGGAAGGTGTTGTTTAAATTTGTAGGTTTTATTATGAGTTTTATTTTGATGATTTGAACTATTTATTTTATAGAATTTTATCATCTAAAAATAATAATAATAACAAATTAGATCAATCTGATAATCGTAACTTATTTAATTTATCACATTTGCCATTAAAAAAAAAAATGGATGGTCTATTTTAAAAAACACATTTGTTGTTTATTTTTTAAAAAATAAATGTAATAAATTGAATAAATTATAATTATCTAAACAATCTAATTTTTTGTGTAAATGATATATACGATAAAATGAACAATTTAAATTGTCAAAATAAGACTCGTGATAATTTTCACAAATCTAGACAATACCCTACAATCTAAATCATACATCGGGAGACAACTCTTTTTTGTTAAGCCCTTGATCATTTTTCTACTCAGATCTAGCGATTTTTTTTCTTTTTTTTTTTTTAAATATGACTATTAGAATTGCAAAAAGTCAAGAGAAGTATATGCATTTGTGATTTAGCAATAAGTTTCTGTTTCAATCCACATTGGTAGAAAGGGCCATATGTTGGCACATGGCTTAGCATGGATGGCTAAAGGTTTGAACCACCAGCAAGTATGGATGGAGGAGTTGATGAACTTAAAGGGTCTAGGTCCCCAATCTCTCCTATCCTCCATTAACAAAAGAGGGCAGTGATCAGACAAAGATCTAGGCAAACCCCAAAGTTTGAACCTAAAGGATTCAAAGCCATTCAGGATTTAAGATTGTCACGACCCAAACCCGTTCCTATAGGTTTAGCGTCGTAATTGGCTAGTAATCCGTGATTACCGAAGGCCGGTTTAACAATAATAACAATATTACAATATGAAGGGGCTGGCGGAAGCCAATCAATATTAATATACATCGTCCAATGAGCTGTAAGGACCTGAATGGAAATAAACTTTTATGCACATAGCCATATTCATAACCGCTTATACCAAAAACACATATACAAGATAACATGCAAGTTAGGGACATAATCTCATCATCGAAAACTATACAAACAAAAATCTTAGACATTCTTTACACTTAGCAAAAGGGTGGATTTGAATCACCCAAAAAGCCTTGACTCGTGTAAGTTCGGAACCTCGTTATGAGGTATAATGGCTGGCTTGACAAAACGTGAGTTCGGGTCAGTGCCCCTAGCTTTGATCTGGTGTCTGGCCACCTACATATATATAGTAAATTGTGACCTATAGTCTAGTGAATAACAAATGTGTAAAGAGTTTAAGAATGATGTCCTTCAATTTTTGAAACAATCGATTAGCATTAAAACATTTGTCGATCTATTGTTCGATTCAATCAATTCAATCAATCAGTAATTATATAAGTCATACATGGTATATCCAATAGCAACGATACACTTGGTCTTAAAAGACCGAACAATCAATTGATGACCATCATATAATAACAATAGTTTTAAGATTTGGAACTGACAGAGATCTCTGTAACAATAGCGATATCAATAACAATAACAATAACAATAACAATAACAATACGCTATGGATGCCATGAATACAATTCAAAAGAGGATCATCATTCAATCGATAGAAAGTAACCATTTAGAAACAATATAATTTATCATTCAGAAAATAAATACAATTTGAACATATCTTTACAACATTGTTACTCACAGTGGGCTCCTCGATACGCGAACGATAAGGTACTAAGCTATGGCGTCCGACCTAACAAACAAATTCAAGCACAACAATTCAATTATATCCATGTCGAATTCAATCACTTTTATTTCTAGTTGCTTTGTTATTATTCCGTCAATTTCTATTCATTATTCACTTATTCGGTTCCAACTTTCATTCGCTCACACATGAGATGCAATGCACATGAAATACACTTTAAAACCATGTAAACAGAGGCCTGAAAAGTAGAAAAGATGAGCGAAAAGCAAACCGGGACTGCCCTGTTAGGCGCACGTGCGGTTGCCTTAGCCGCTCGTACGGTGGCTTGGCCGTACGTGCGGTGGACTTGGCCGCATGAGCAGCAGTTAAGCAGTGTGCACCCTTGGGCTACTGAAGGTGGGCCACTCGCGCGGGGGCCCAATCCACTCGAGCGATCTGGGCTGAAAATGTTGGTCGAAATCTGCTCTGTTGGGCAGTGCATAACCTTGCAAATTCAGGTTTATTTTCGTGTTATATGCTCTCAAAACTTAACTTAACACTTCTAAAAGAAACATATTTGATTCGAAACACAATCCATGATTTCAATTCACAACTCAAATCCATGTAAAGATTTAAATTCTTAACCTTTAATACAAAATTATTTACTATACAAGTTGAGTTCTAAATTGTGAATGTATGGAGCTTCTTTCCTTGATTTTCATGGAGTTTCCTTCTAAATTTAGAACTCATGCAAAACAACAAAAGAATGAGCATGCAATTTAAGAATTATGCCATGCATGTAGCTATCTTAAGTTATATTTCTCATTTTGTCCATTGAAAGTCATGCATGTATTAACTCTTTATTGTATGAGCCAAAATTTTAAATTCCTCACCAATTATGCTAATTTACACCTCAATTTTTAAAGATGATGGGTAAACAAGACTCTACCTCAAGAAATTGGAAAGAAAACCCTACCTTGCTTTGATGTTTATGGAGGATTCAAGGCAATAAGCTCTTCTCTTCTCCTTCCCTTCTCACTCTTTGTTGAACTCTCACAAATTTTCTCTGTCTCTCTCTACGTGTATGCATCTAGGAATAAGAAACCCACTACACTACACCCCTATTCCTATTCAAGTGATTAGTCATAGTAGTTCTTTGATTATACTCACAGAGGCCCATACAAATAAAATAATAATAATAATAATTCATTTCTTAAATTAAATTGTAGTCAAGTAATTCAAATTTAATTAATCCCATCATCATATAATCTTAATTGCACTAAATTGAATTATACTAAGATGGATTAGGCTCTAATTTCCTATTTTATTATTTAATTCTAACTCGTCAAAATTAGTGAATCAGACAAGTTTAATTCATTCATTTGCGTATCTGTTCCCAATAACACTATAATATCAATCAATACTAGCATGTATCATATGGCACATAATTCGCATAACACATAATCACATGATTAATGATAAACATATAATTAATTTAATTAACTTATTTAATTAAGGAGGTGGTTGTCACAAAGATAAACCTGTCAATTTTGCTCCACCTATCACCATCTTGAGAACTGCCCCATGTGTATCTTCTGCCCAGCATTGGTAAGTCTACCCCTTTAATTTAGAGGGATTGGCAAGTTTCATCCTAAAGAAGCTGCAAGCTCTAAAAATGTGTCTGAAAAATTGGAATAAGGAGGTATTTGGCAGCATTAATGAAAATCTTAAGCAGAAAGAAGCTGAACTTCACTCATGGGACTTGATAGCTGAGGATAAAATTCTCCAAGCTCGGGAATTTGCTACAAGAATGGAGTTATTAGTTGAAGTATGGAAGTTGAGAAAGATGGATGAAAGGTTATGGCTTCAGAAATCTAGGCTCAACTGGTCATTGAAAGGTGATAAGAACACCAAGTCTTTCCGTGTTACTGCCACAAGTAGACAAAACAAGAATTCACTTGATTCAATAGAGGTTAATGGGGTCTCAGTGGTGCAACCTGCTGAAGTTAAATCTGCAGTTGTGAATCATTTCAAATTACTTTACTCGAAGCATTGGAAAAGTAGGCCTAAATTGGGAGGGCAATTTAACTCCATTAACATTTACAATATTGCACCTGCCATGTTGGAAAGTGCCTTCTCTGAAGATGAAGTTTGGGCTACCATTAAGGACTGTGATGGAAACAAAGCCCCAAGTCCTGATGGCTTTAACCTATCATGTTTTCAAAAATGCTGGAAATTTATGAAGCATGATATCTTAAACTTTATGAAGGAGTTTCATGAGAATGGTATTTTGGCTAGAGATCTCAATTGCTCATTTGTGAGTCTTATTCCCAAGAAGGAAAACCCTGTGTCCCTATCTAACTTCAGACCTATTAGCTTGATAAGCTCTATATACAAAATCCTTTCCAAGGTCCTTACAAAGAGACTGAAGCTTGTCCTGCCTAACATTAAGAGTGAAGCTCAATCTGCATTCCTTGGAGGCAGAAATATCATTAATGGAGTGCTTATTGCCAATGAGATTGTAGATTGGTAGAAAAAATCAAATAAGTAAACGGTGATCATCAAGCTTGATTTTGAAAAAGCCTTTGATACGGTGAATTGGGAGTTCCTATTTGATTTGCTTGTCAAGTTTGGTTTTGGCTCTAAATGGCTGAGATGGATGAAATCTTGTTTATCAATTGCAAGTATTTCCAATCTTGTCAATGGCTCACCTACGGATGAAATTCAACCGGAAAAAGGTCCCAGATAGGGCGATCCACTCTCTCCCTTTCTCTTCAATATTGTAGTAGAGGGGTTGAATATGTTATTAACAAGAGCTACGGATATGGGCTTAATTAGAGGAGCTGTTGTTGGACCTAATGGGTTGGAATTCACTCACCTACAATTTGCTGATGGCACTATCCTATTCTATGTGGCGAATTTGCTAGAAATCACAACTCTAAAGAGAATTCTTAGATGTTTTGAAATTATGTTAGGTCTAAAAAAATTTCCACAAGAGTGTAGTTTGTGGAATTGGCGTCTTTGAGACTTTGGTCAATGATTTCTCATCAAAACTAAATTGTCTCACTCAAAAGCTACCATTAAAGTATCTTGGACTTCCACTTTGTGCTAATCCTAGAAGAAAAACAACTTGGAAACCTGTTATGGATAAATTTAAAGGTAAACTTTCTGGCTGGAAAAAGAGACTTTTATCGTTTGTTGGAAGACTCACCCTCATCAAGTCAGTTTTATCAAGCCTCCCAATCTCCTATCTTTCCCTCTTCAAAATGCCAAAGTGTGTAATCAAGGAGGTGGATAAAATTCAATCTTATTTTCTGTGAGGAGACTCAGATGTCAAAAGAAAGGTTCATCTGGTCAATTGGAAGGATGTTTCAATGACAAAAAATCAAAGAGGATTAGGCATTAGAAGTTTAGGCCAAGTTAATGAGTGTTTACTTGCTAAATGGTGGTGGAGGTTTTGTAATGAAAATCAAGCCCTATGGAGAATATTGATATGCATTAAGTATAGCACCAGATCAGGTAGCTGGTTCCACTCCCAAGGTATTATTACTAATTGCTCTTAGATCTGGAAGGGCATTATGGGTTTAGCTTCAGGTAATCTTGCTTTACTAAATTATTTCTTAGTTAACTCAGAATTGGTTGTTGGTAATGGGGCCAGTATCTCTTTCTGGAAGGATAGTTGGTTAGGTGGTGACTGTCTTCAATCTCATTTTCCTAGATTATTTAGTCTTTCTTCTGATAAAGATGGTTCTCTTAAAGACTTTAGGGATAGAAAAATTAGTTATTCCAATTGGAATTTAACCTTTAGAAGGCCTTTGTTGGCATAGGAAGAGGAGGAAGTCCAAAACCTGCAAGTCTTACTAGGTAATGGGCCACTGATAAAGCATGGGGTGGAGGATAGCATGAGATGGAAAGGTTCTAGTTAGGGTGTCTTCAAATCTAGTGAGTTATTTTGTTGGCTGCGGTCCAACAGAGGTTCAGATTTGTCTATACCTAAATTTATTGGGAATAACATCACACCACCAAATGTACAATTTTTTTCTTGGCTGGCTTGGAAAGGCAGAATCAAAACATCTGTATTCCTTCGTAATATTGGTGTTCTTAGAGGAGAGGTTGTCACTCAGTGTATTTTTTGTAAAGAAGAACCTGAGACCATAAATCATGTATTGCTTCTTTGTCCCTTTATTTGGAAAATTTGGTCTAACATCATAGATTGGTGGGGTTTATGTTAGGTATGCCCAGGCTCTGTGGTGGACTTATTTGATTGGTGGTCTGGCACTAAAACTAGGAAGAAAGAACTCCAAATATGGAATATCATACTGCTTGTTGTTCTGTGGTCAATTTGGAAGCTTAGGAATGATTATGTTTTCAATAGTGCTCATCCTAACTTCATGGAGCTCTGTGAGCTTATCAAGAATAGAGTTGCAATTTGGTTGAAGAGCCACTCATTTGGGAACTCCTATTCCATCCATGATTTTGTATCCAATTTGAACCAGATCAGAAGCTGCATTTGATGGATTAATTACTTTACTGTTGTTTTGTTCTGCTGTTCTGTTGTACTACTCTGCTGTTTATCTGTTCTGCTCAATCATCCGTTCTGCTGTTCTATTATGTTCTGTCTTGTTCTGCCTTTTGCTGTTTGCTGCCTTGCCTTGGAGCTATAATGGGGGATGGCTGTTTGTTTTTCTGCTATTTTTTTTATTTTTTTATAGCTCTTTCTTTGTTTCTTTCGGTTGGTTCTTTGTTTATGGTTGGTTACTCATTAACTTTTGATGGTGTGCTAGCATATGATTGAGCGGACTTATCGGTGCCAACCTAGTTGAGATTAGTTTGTTTCGTTATGATACTTTTTGCACTCATCTCTTTTCTTTATTGATGTAATTCACTCTTCGTTCATCAATAAAGTAATTCCTTTTTGCTAATAAAAAAAAAAGTGTGGATGGAGGAGGTCCCGCAATCCTTGATTAATGTTGCTACTTTTGATGTTGTTTGTTAGTTGTTTTTCTCTGTAATTTGTTTACCATCTTAAAATTTAAAAAAAAAAAAAATTAAAAAAAAAAAGAAGACAAGGGATTCTCTATAATTTAATAGGGAATTGGAGGGGGTGTATGTGGGAATTACCACGTTTATCATTTCAATGATTTAAATTATTTATTTTATAAAATTTTATGTACAAATCATTCATAAAATGAAAAAAAAAAAAAAATCTGATTGGTTGCGTATTCACGATCATATAATTTCATTATATTTATCTTTGTAATAAATGAAAAGTGTAAATTTTAAAATAAATCATTCATTTATTTTTCTACTCAAATGGTATTTTTTCGTGATGCCTTCCGTAATTTTATTTAGTTTATATGGTGAGTTCATCATACTTTTGTTGGTATTTTACGTGACAACACAGAAATATGACATTTAGTGATTAGTTTAAGATACCGACATGATACCCTCGTATGTCTTATATACTTTGTCTTTTGAGCTGTTGTAAGGAGCCACATGATGTATAAAAAACAAATATAGAGCATTGTGTAAAAAGAAAAGTTAGAAATCATGAAATTTTTTTTATGAAAATGATCATGAAAGATTTATGATCCTTAGATTACCTTGATTAGTGTGTGGTGATTTATTCTAAGTGTAATCTAAGGGTTACAAAACTTTCATGATTATTTTCATGAAAAATTTTTTATGATACCTAGCATTGCTGTTGTGTAAAATAATCGTAATATGAAAGGCCCATCACCATTATTAAAAGTGGTACCAATTGAGTAGTTTTTGACAAAATGGATGAGCTTCAAATAAAATATTTCCAAAAAAATATAAAAATAAGCACATGGTGTTGGGCGTAGGACTGATCTTATTATCAATCTGATCAACAGCTAGGCATTAAAGCTTGAAGAGATAAAAAGAAAATAATATTCTTACAAATCTCATTTGCCAAACTCGGAGAAAAGAAAAATTCAATGGCAAAATTTGCTCAAGATCTGAAGGATAGATTTCTCCGTCTGGTTGAAGCCATCACTTCTTGCAAAAGTGCTAAAGGTGTGGACAACTATTTCTATGTATTTCCTATTAAGGTTATGTTTGGATTTAGATTTGTAGAGGGATTCATGGAGAGAAAAATCGATAAGAAAAAGAAGTTTTTTTTATTTATTTATTATTATTTATTTTTACTTCATGAATTTAAAATCCAAATACGTAGAGAAAGTGCATTTACTTGTGTTAATTTTGCTATTTCTATATTTTGTGGCCATAATTCTTGGAAATGAAGATGTAGAGGAACCCCATTTGAAGACTGTGCAGGTATGGTGTCTTCTAATTTACCCATAATCTTTGTTTATCTATCAAATCAAGCTTTTGAATGCTCCAAGTTATTTGACATAAATTCCTCCTTTTTTTTTTTTTTTTTGTAATTTACTCTAATGAACTGCACCAAACAAGAACGATATTAAACTTACATATTTTAATTAACGTTGAAGTTGATCTACAGAGAGCAGTTAAGGGGCCAACAAAGCCCCCAGTGACCAAAGGTGCTCATCCTCAGACTGGTTAAAGATCATTCAAATCAAAACAGCTTCAAAGTTCATGGAGTGGCTTAATAATTTGTTGATTACTACTTGGATATGTAATTTTTTTGTTTTGCATGCTTTGTGTAGATTGTTATCAGGTAGATATTGCTTTCTTTGGAATTATATCGTCTTTATTTGTGGATTAAGACCAAGTGCCACTGCAGGAAATTCAGTTTTTAGTGGCGTTTAAAAAACGCCGCTGAAAGTGTCAAAAACGCCGCCAATTATTTTTGTGACGCTTGCACCAAACGCCGAGGACGCGGCCGTCGCTATAGCTTTATGGCGTTTTAAAAACGTCGTGATATTAGTATAGACGCCGCGAAATGTCCTCCTAAACACACGCTGACGTCACTGACGACATTTAGCGACGTTTTTGGAAAAACGCCGTCATATCTTTTTTAAACAAATATGACCATTAGCATGCAAGGTGAAGAGGCGTTTGTAGAAACGCCGTCATATCCTTCTTTTTTTTTTTTTGGGAAATTGTACTAATTTTATTTAATTGAACTAAAAAAATATCTATAATAGCACTAATATAAAATAACAACTCCCATTCAAATAGTTGTAATGAAGCATTAATTCACTTTCTCATTCAATTAATATCCAATCACCATTACCCACAAAATTAACATATCCAAAATCTAAAAATCATGTTTTACGTTAATCACAAACTAACATATATTCAAAAATCATGTCTTAACATTAACCACAAACTAACATATATCCAAAAATTATGTCTTAGCATTAAAGTTGTAGTCTTCACTGGTCTACATGCCTGCATCATAACATAAACTGTAATGAGATTCACCAAAATAAACACAAATTGAAGAATTCGTACCTAATACTTAGCAAAACACCATTCTTTCTAAAAAAATTGCAAAAATAAAAATAAAAAGTTTTGTAATTGATTAAGATCATTGAAATTACTGCGATCACCAAACAATGTCTTGGACTCGGGAGGTTGCAGCCCATGGGGGGTCCTCTGTGCATGTGCCCATTTAAGTTCCCGTTCTTCCTTCCCGAAATCCTTTTTCCTCGGGAAAGCAATCTGCAAGACAAAAAGTTTTCACCACATGACAGTCAATTAAGAGATTTATTCACCGAAATCCTTCACCGAATAAGTATTCTTTCATACCCTTTGCTCGATAACTAGATCCCAAGCTTTTCCACTTATTGCATATCGGATAATGAACTTTATAAAATCAAGGGGGATGTAAGTTATGATGTTGTAAAGCCAAATCACACCAGCCCAACCCCATCCAATCCCTTTAATTTCAGCAAAACTCCAGTTTGCATAAACAGCAATCAGAGTAGCAACCTGCTCACACAAACGGAAAGTTTATTCTAAAGGTGATTCTTCAAGTAACTAGGACTTAGGATGCACTTTCCTGGAAAAAATAAAGAAAAGAATAGAAAATAGCAGTTCACTTACCAACTGAGCAACAACAAAAGCCACCACTAGCAAAAGACCAGGACATTCAACGAAAGACCAACTCCTAGAACGTGTCACAAATATTAGGGCCTGACTGATGATACTCACTTGCAGGTATAAGTTTTCTTACAGGAAAAAAGTTTGTCTTGTATGCTGCCCAGAAGAAAATGACTGTCATCATGGCCAAGTAACCACCAAGAATGACTCCAGTTACAAAAATTTCTGCCAGCTTCCAGCTATCAGGCTGAGGAGATGGTTTCACCCTATCCTTTGATATTGTCATGATGGTCCTGGCATGCCATATAGATAGTATGTATTTAGAACCACACACACACACACACACACACACACACACACACACACAAATCGAGGCTAATGACAAGAAAATGAGAAGAAATATGCATGAATCTACATGTAGAAAAGGTAAGTGAAGTGTGACAAAATACAAACCATCATTGAGGATGGCAATGATCAGCACCATGAAGGGTGGGAAATCAAACCTCCATATGAGGGCGAGCAACATAAAACCAAGCTGTCAAAACAGAGATAAAAGAGAATTAGGTACAAGGAAGACCACAAGCTATGACAAGAGGATCCTATCAAAAAATATGTAATTATGCTAGTAAAAGTGCAAATAATTTTTTTAAAACAGTTTCAGTTATCATCTTAAATTAAAACACTTACCACAATACGAATAGTAATAGAAACCGCATATATCTACACCATGACCACCCAAAGCATAAAAAAATTAGTCAATTAAATAATCATAGCAGCATTTGTACAAGTAATGGATGTATTGTACACTTGGATGCAACCCAACTAAAAAAATAACTTGTACTCTGCTAAATTTAGGTGTCAGACAACTTCATGATCAGAACCCAAACTTACAGTGTAATTTTTCATCCTCTGGAAGATTGCTCGACTTGTTAGTACAGCACTGATGATAACACTAAGGCCAGGTTCTGTCAGGACTATGTCAGAAGCACTACGAGCAGCATCAGTTGCATCAGCAACAGCTATGCCAATATCAGCCTTTTTAAGAGCAGGAGCATCATTAACCCCATCACCAGTCATTCCGCAAATATGTTTTCTAGCTTGTAGACGTCTTACAATCTCATATTTGTGCTCTGTGCCAACAAATAAATTAAGTCCAATCAAACAAGAACCACAAGACAGAAAATCAGACATAACTAATTTAGACCTTAGTAATTGAAACACTAATTGATCCATCCATCAATACATATAAGATTGAACAAGAGCTAGTTTAAGACTGGAAGAATCAAACCAGGCACAATCTATAATTTCAGTCAAATTTTTAAAAAAATCTTATAGTAAGAAAATTGCTCTTCTACAAGGGCTTGCACCCTAGTTTACGAGCACTCGCTTAACCTACATGTTCCAAACAAGTAAGACTCCTGTCAACCAAAAAGGTAAATTACCAAACCTCTCAGGTTGTCCATCAACCTCTTAACCCACCCCCACCCCCAACCCAATTTTCTGTGTCGCTTTGTTTCTTCAAGCAGGATGCATGGGAAGGGTGGTTTTCTAAGAAACCTCTTAAGCCTTCACCTGAAATCAACTGTGATCAAAACATCAGCAACTACTCCCATGCCATTGTTGCCAAAAGAAATCATTAGCTCATTACTGCTAAAGCTTTGGATTTCAGGTTTGGCTAGTGAAATATAAAGGGGCTGGTGAAGAGGGACTGCCCCCTATAAGATCGCAGTTGTAAATATAGTCAGCATATCTTCGTTTGCTCATAAATAATCAAGAAGAGGGACTGCCCACTATAACTGAAGTACCCATGAGGATGGCAAGATCTTTCAATCAAAAGGTAAATGAACAAGCAAAGTCATGAGAATCATGTGGAATGTATTTTCACTTCTCATTTAAACTTGGCTACCAATAAATGAAATTACAGTTTGTCTTTTTTTTTTCTTTTTTTTCTTTTTTTTTCTTTTTTTTTTTAAAAAAGAACCATTTCTAAAAATAAAACAAGAATAAAACCATATGGTACTTTCAGCATGACTTTCAAATCAAACCAAAATATGTTTATCACTTAGAATTTCACACAAGGTTATAACTTATAATAGACCATAATGCTGGAACAATAGTCACATTTTGGATTTATTCCAATTCAGATTAATAGTCCTTTCCATCAACATAATATACCTTACGGTGATACATATTATCACCTAAGAATAGCATATAGCATTATACAAATAAAAATTTCACTGGAAGTACCAGTCAAAATGCACAGGTTTGGAGTTCGTGTGCACGTGCCTATGAAATGTACAACATGTGCGCCGAATTTTCCTGCAAGAACCAAAATAAGTTGTAAAAAAAGAACAGGCAGAATTTTCTTAATGTCAGCTTCTTCCAACCAGAACAATCTCCATGAAAGTAGGAACAATCCAATTTTAGCCATACAAACCCAAAACTTCAAATCTATCTCAGGTTGTCTAGAAAATCACCACATTTCAGTCCAGATTGAAGGCATGCCAAAAAACAGTAAGCAGCCTCTTCAGCTGGACCCAGATGAACTTTATACATAATTGATTAAATAATTGAATACCCCTGCAACAAAGAAGCCAAAAAAATTTGAAAAAATTGACCTGGACAATGAAGAATCCAGTGAAGTGACTGCCTCTATGCAATCCTCAGGAAGATATACTGGAAAAATTTTACTACATTCCGGCACAACCTCTAGAAGCATAAAAGAGCACTCCTTTCACTATCAATTTTAGAAAAGGATGAACTAACTCGTGCCAGATAAAAATAAAAATAAATAGTGCCTGCCACACCTACAAGGGTTTAATCTAACAGACCTCATAATGAACACTTCCTGGGCAAACTCTCTCAGCATATCTTTATTCACAAGATCAAGCTTGAGGACTTTGATAGCCACCTCGTGACTGCAGTATGTGCCTTTATACCCGAAAAAGACAAATGATATGATATACTGACAGCTCAAACACAATCAGAAATAGGTTGAGAGTGACAAAACTCACAGATCACCAAACTCACAAGATCAGGCTTGAGGACTTATTTTTTTAAAATGCAAATTTAATTAAATATATAAAAAAAAAAATCATATTAAAGTAATTTAAATTCAAACTCTGATTACTATGTTCATTTTCTTTTGATTAGTTTTAATTCAAATAATTTTATATTAAACAACTGGCATGTTCAACAAATTCTAAAATTACTATGTCCCTTTCACTCCTCCATAATTATGTGAATCATAATCACCATAATTCTCCAGATTTCAGAAATTCAAGTAAAATGCAGAGGGGGAAAAAAAAAATCACAACCACCAAAAAGAAAATCAAGTGATTGCTTTGATCAAAACGAAATCACACACATATTTTATACATCATATAATTCATAAATAGACAAATTAAATTGTATGTATATATGCAGATCTCAAAAGCAAAGAAAGAAAAAATCAAATAGAGACAAACTGAAGTGAATCATCGATCATCACCTAATAGTGATTTGAGCAGAACAATAAGTAAAACTAGAAACGAAGAAGATAACGATTTAAGCAAAAAGTGAAAACAGAGCACAGAAGAAGAGATTCACGGAGCTGAAGAAACATCTAAGAAGACGAAGATTTCCAAACAGAGCACAGAAGAAACATCTAACCTCTGATCGAAGAAGACGAAGATCACGGATCTGAAGAAGAGTTCCAAATCACGGTCCTCAAAATCGAACTTCGAAATCGCAATCGCTCTGTGCTCAAGAAGAAAAATCACCGAGTTGAAGAAGAATCACCGAATCGAGAGAGAGAACTTCATATTGATTCGATCCTCTGAGAGAAAGAGAGAGAGAGTGTGAGGAAGACATTCGAACTTCATATGTAGACGGCGGTGCTCAAAATAGGGTTTCAAGCTAAAGGTTTGGAGAGACAGGATAGGGCTTGAGGAGAGACAGGATTTGGAGGCACTTTTCAAACGTCTTCTGATCACAAAAGGACACCGTTTTAATTAATAACAATTGTGACGTTTAAAAAACGCCGTTAACTTTTTTAAAAAGTAACGTTTAATAAAACGCCGCTAATTAAACGCCGTTAAATCTCCAAATAATAGCATGCGATGTGTGATTATTTCAATGAGGCTCCAGATGAGTCAAACTCAGTTGTATGT
The DNA here is from genome assembly GCA_036172215.1 of Camellia granthamiana. Classification (NCBI taxonomy): domain Eukaryota; kingdom Viridiplantae; phylum Streptophyta; class Magnoliopsida; order Ericales; family Theaceae; genus Camellia; species Camellia granthamiana. The sequence goes on along the minus strand of CM069903.1, from coordinate 63,742,224 downwards.
ATTGCTTCTCTTGATTATATAAAAGCTGTTTTTATTTTTCAATTTCTGTGGTAGGGATAAAATTTTGGAAAACTCATCGGTTGTGTACCATATAAATGTGATATATGTACTCCTGCTAAATATATGTACTCCTGCTAAATATTTGTGATATATGTTGTGTATTTTTGTAATAAATATTATATTTTTTTTTATACAATTATGACAATTTGTGATTAAGTTACTTATTTTTTGGATAATATGACGTATTTTTGTGCTAATGTTGTACATTTTATAGTAGAAAATGTTTGGATAAAGAAAAAGGTAACGTTACCACAAAAATATGGAACAATACCATAAAATACGTAATTTCATTTTTGGCCCTGAGAGGGTAATTTATATGAAAGTTGGGCCGAGCTGGGTATATTGGGCCGAGCTAAGTAGTGGGTCGTTTTTGGGCCGCACTGCGAAGGGCTGAGTAAAAAGACCATGTGAGCTACTCCGGTCGGAAGAAGTTGTCTTGGAGTTAGACCGGTCGCAACCGTGGTATCTAGTCCGGTCACATAATTCTACTTCGGTTAAGGGAGGTGTTGTGTGGAATTCGGTCTTCGGTAATTAGTTTGGCTCCACTCTTATGGATAGCTCGGTCTTAGCATGGGAAGCCGAGATAAGGGAAAGGGAGGTATGGGCCGAGCCATAATGGAGAGCCGGTCTAAGCATAGCTCGGTTGAAGATCATAGGTGCCTTGCTTACTCCGGTCGTAAGGTAGTTCGGCTGTGGTAAAAACCATCTCACTTGGTTTATGTAGTGAGGGGGGTGTTGGAGGATAAGTATTATCTTCCAGGAGTATGAATCCTAGGAGGACTCTACATGGAGGAGTAAGAGTCCTACCAGGATTGTACCACGCGAAACCTATAAAAGCTCACCAATATCACCTATGAAGAGGTAATGCAATTTTGCTCCCTGAATACATAGAGCTTTTTGCCTATTTGTCTTGTTGACTGACTTAGGCATCGGAGAGGTTTCCGGCACACACCCGCTGGCTAGCTCACGTTTGTGTTTTCAGGTAGTGGAACGACGTCGTACGGAGGAGCGCAGACTTGATCAACAGGATTATACGAGAAGGTGTATTTCTTTCCCGTACAATTGGCGCCGTCTGTGGGAACTCAGACAAGAAAAACCTCTTGATCAAGCTTTTCCTCAGGAAGAATCAATGGCGCACAACGAAGATGTATCACAGTCCGCCGTCGACGGACTAACACCAGAGGGAGGTGCTAGGCGCGAGGATCTACCTTTGGTCCCTCCTATGGCGGACTTGGAGCAACGACAAAATTCCAGGAGGGATGCCAGGCGTAGAAGGAGAAATAACAGCCCTCATCCCTCTCGTTCGTAAAGCCCAGAAAGACAAAGGCGCAGGATTGATCCTTAAACTTTGGAGGATCGCGTCAGGGAACAAGACGAGTTGATACGGCGCATGGCGGCGGACATGGAATCTCTAAAACGCCAGATGAAAGGAAAAGAAGTGGCGACAGGAGAGAGGCGCAACAACAAGACGCCCCCTTGCCACTCAGAGGGTCATAGTAGAAATTCTACACCCTCCCAAGCAGAAAACAGAAGCCTCAGGACAGGCGACACGCAAGCCAGATCTTCCAGGACTCGTCACTCCAGGTCTGAGAGGACGAGATCTGAAAGGTCTTACACGGAAGGAAGCACTTACTGGCCCTTACATACGCACCAAACAAGGTCCAGACAGACAGAGTTACCCAAATCGTCCGACCTACGAACCGTGCTAGATGAAAAGGCATGATGCAGGGAAGACGCCAGGGCACGTGATCCACATAGAGTTTCTGCCTTACAGCGGTTGGCTCCTCGGACGCATGGAAGCGTCGAGGTTGGAATGCCAATACCGCGTCCAGCCTATGAACCAGCTGACAAGGCATTGGCGAGGCTGCAGACCTCACCGTTTGTTCCAGCAATTGAGAACGCGCCCCTACCATCAGGCTTCCTTCAGCCCAAATTCAATACATACGAGGGGAAGACGGACCCCTACTCACACTTGAGCCACTTTCGCCAGGTTATGGCTGTATACCGGCGGAACGAAGCCTTGATGTGCATCCTCTTCCCTTCCAGCCTTGGCGACTTAGGCTTAACTTGGTTTGAGAAACTCCCAGAAGGCAGCATAGCCTCCTGGGCGCAATTGGCGGAAGCGTTTGTCACAAGATTCAGGACAAATACCAAAACTCCGGTGGAGATCGACCAGTTACTCTCCATCGACATGGGTGACAAGGAGACCCTAAGATCTTATAACAGTCGCTACTGGGAGACATTTAACCAGATTGGGGATTACCCCACCAATCTCGCCATTGCACAATACAAAAGAGGCCTTCCAGTCGGGAATAGACTAAGGGACTCAATCACCATGACGCCGCCACTTACCATGGAAGCCCTGATGGAAAGAGTGCACCAGCACATCAGGGTAGAAGAGGATGGCGCACGCGCCAAAGCAAAGTCAGGCGCAACCGCAGCACCAGAAAAGAAGGCCTCAGCAAAGGTCAATGCGGTAGACCGGCCGAACAGAAACGGACGTGGCAGACGAGACAACGGAGAAGACCAAGACAAAAGATGGTTGAGAGTCCGCACTGCCATAACCACGGTCTTCAAGAAACCGATCTACCGAATACTTAGTGAGATTCGCGACGAGCCTTTCGTCAAGTGGCCAGCCAAGCTAGGCGAAGGTCAGAAGGACTACGACAACAGGTCTCGGTGCACCTTCCATAAAGAAAAGGGGCACCGCACTGAGAATTGCACGCCATTAAGGCAACACCTGGAAGAGTTGGTGGCTGCAGGCCACCTGGATAAATACATTGAAGGGGGGGCACAGCCAGCCCCCCAGGACCACAATAACCCCAATGGAATGCCAATCGACGCCCCACCTCAAGGCGTGATTAATGTGATACATGGAGTCTTCGAACCTGAGCGTATATGCGAGCTCAGAGGGTCGATCAAAAAGGCGGAGCACTTAAGGGAGGTACTAAGCACTCAGCCTATCATCAAAAAGGGGAGGACAGAAGCCACAAACGTCATGTCTTTTTCAGATAAAGACTTGGACAGAATATATTGCCCACACAATGATGCCTTGGTCGTCACTCTCCGAGTCAAGGATTTTGACGTCAAGCGGATACTGATTGACCAAGGTAGTTCATGCGAAATCATGTACTACGAGACATTCAAACAATTGAAGTTGCAAGACAAGGACTTGGCACCTGCCGTTTCTCCCCTAATAGGATTCAACTCCATGCCAGAGTGGCCCGTCGGCAAAATAATCCTCCCAGTCAAAGCAGGGAGTGTGACAAAACAAGTGGAGTTCTGGGTGTTGAAAGTCCGCTCAACTTACAACATCATCTTGGGCAGAACGTGGCTGCATGCCATGCGCTCGGTGGCGTTATCCTACCACCAAGTAATGCGGTTCTCCAACGACGCCGGAGTGATAGAAGAAGTTTATGGAGATCAGATCATGTCGAAGCAGTGCTTTGTCACAGTGAACGGCAGCCGCGCTGCCAAAGGATACGTTCATTTGGTTGAAGAACCTGAGAGTAATGAACTATTCGCAGATGTTGGCAAGGCGGCTAGTCAGAAAGCAGTAGAGGACTTAGTGGAGGTCAGAATAGATGAAAAGAACCCGGATAAGTTCTTTTTGCTTGGTTCATCGTTGTCCAGCACTGAGAGATTGGAGGTCTTGGAATTTCTGACCTCCAACATCAAAGTGTTCGCCCGGACCCCATACGACATGCCAGGCATTGATCCCAACTTCATCTGCCACCAACTCAACGTCCACCCTTCTGCCAGACCAGTCATTCAGCGCACCCGCAGATCGGCACTCCACCACGCCGAAATAGTGGCAGAAGAAGTAGGAAACCTGCTGGAGGCAGGGGCAATCAGAGAGGTGCACTACCCAAGATGGATCTCCAACACCGTCGTAGTGCCAAAGAAGAATGGCAAGTGGCATGTTTGCGTCGACTACAAAACGGTCAACAAGGCGTGCCCAAAAGATAGCTTTCCTCTACCAAGGATAGATCAACTGGTAGACCTAACGGCGGGGCATAACAGACTTAGCTTCCTGGATGCATACAAAGGCTACCACCAAATCGCCATGCATGAACCAGACCAGGAGGTGACATCCTTCACAACTCCAAGGGGACTATACTGCTACAAGGTCATGCCCTTTGGCCTAAAGAACGCAGGGGCGACATTCCAGAGAATGGTCACCAAGATGTTTGAGCCGTTGTTAGGCAGAACAATGGAGGCTTACATCGACGATATGGTGGTCAAGAGCAAGGATGAGAATGACCACCTCAAGGACCTAAGTGAGATGTTTGAGATCCTGAAGAAGCATAAGTTACGCCTCAACGCGTCGAAGTGTGCATTCGGAGTCGGATCAGGCAAATTCCTGGGCTTCTTGGTGACCAACCGAGGTATAGAAGCAGACCCTTCTCAGATCAAGGCAATACAGGATCTGGAAAGGCCAAATTCAGTGAAGGAAGTGCAACACCTCACCGGCATGGCAGCCGCACTCAATCGGTTCATAAGCCGGTCGTCAGATAGACTACGACCATTCTTCCATGCGCTGAAGGCCAAGTTTGAGTGGGACGAAGAATGCGACCAAGCCCTGGAAAGCTTGAAGGAGTACATGTCTTCTCCACCACTCCTTGTAACACCAATCCCTGGAGAAGAACTCTTCTTATATATGGCAGTCTCGCAACACGCAATCAGCGCAGTGTTGGTCCGTGCAGAAGGAATCCAACACCTTCCCATCTACTATGTCAGCAAGACATTACTGGGCGCCGAAACGAGGTACTTGCCACTGGAGAAGCTGGCATTGGCCTTGATGATGGCCTCAAGAAAGTTATCACATTACTTTCACGCCCACACTATAGTTGTTCTCACAGCCTTCCCATTAAAGGCTTTATTTGAAAGAGCAAACTTCTCTGGGCGAATTCTGAAGTGGGCAGTAGAGTTGGGACAGTACGACATCAAGTTCCAACCTAGGACCGCAATAAAAGCACAAGCATTGGCAGATTTTGTCGCAGAATTCACACCAGGAAGCCATCACATCTGCCCAGTCGACCTAACTGAAACAACCGAACTAGGGATGGAAGTTGACGTCGGAATAACGCAACCCCTAATACTGGTTACTCAGTCAGGCCCCAAGGCAGACCAGCGCAAAGAAAGGAAAGAAGAAACGGACCATGCTATACCAAGTCAGGACCCACTGACAAATAAAGACTTGGTACAAACAGAAAGTAAGGGGTAGACAGCGAGCATGGACTCTGAAGAAAACGCCAGCAACCTGGAAGATCCCAAGGCATCATCTGATCCCTCCACCTGCTGGAAATTGTTTGTCGGAGAGATGTGGAAGCTCTTCGTGGATAGAGCATCCAACCGGCATGGAGCAGGACTTGGCATAGTCCTCATCTCTCCAGACGGCCTAGTAGTAGAGCAGGCAATCAACCTTGGCTTCCCAGCATCAAACAACGAAGCGGAGTATGAAGCACTCCTGGCAGGCCTCAAGTCAGCATTCTACATGAAGGCCACCGAGCTAATGGTTTACAGCGACTCGCAGCTGGTGGTAAACCAAATATCTGGCGACTACGAGGCAAAGGATGATAGAATGGCCAAGTACCAAGAATTGGTCAGAACAGAGATAAAGAAGTTTGAAGTAGTGAGGATAGAACAGATCGGCAGAGAGGAAAACAGCAGAGCAGACGAACTTGCAGGCTTCGCCTCAATAGCAGACACCTCCACTCCTCACCCACTACTAATCGACTATCTACCTAGACCAAGTATTGAAGACCCAGAAGCAGAAGAAGTATGTTGTGCAGAGTTAGGCCCCTCTTGGATGGATCCCATCATATTGTTCCTGAAAGACGGTACCTTACCGGAAGAAAAGAAAGAAGCCAACAGAATAAGAGCAAAGTCGCAGCGATTTTGGCTCTCTCCATCCTTAGCCTTATACAAAAAGTCGTTCTCAGGACCTTACTTAAAGTGTGTTCACCCCAGCAAAGTGGAAGCATTCCTGTTTGAAATACATGAGGGTGTATGTGGCAGCCATCAAGGAGGAAGATCATTGGCATATAGAGCGATTTCACAAGGATATTGGTGGCCATACATGCAAGCGGATTCAGAGAAGTATGTTAAAAAATGCGAAAAGTGTCAAAAGTTCGCACACCAAATACACCAACCTGCCAGAGAACTTCTACCTCTAACTAGCCCATGGCCCTTCGCAATGTGGGGATTAGACATAGTAGGTCCACTTCCAACAGCACCAGGCAACAGGAAGTTCTTTCTCGCCGCAACCGACTACTTCACAAAGTGGGTGGAAGCAGAAGCCTTGGCATCAATCAAGGAAAAAGATGTGAAGAAGTTTGTTTGGCAGAACATCATTACTCGCTTTGGCATACCAAAAGCACTGATCTCAGACAACGGCACTCAGTTCGACGGCAGAATTTTCAGAGGCTTTTGTGAGGAGTACAAGATAGAGTTCTACAATTCTACACCGGCATATCCCCAAGCAAATGGTCAGGCAGAAGCATCAAATAAAGTCGTCTTGGATGGATTGAAGAAAAGGTTAGAGAAAGCCAAAGGAAAGTGGGCAGAAGAGCTCCCTCATGTTTTATGGGCTTACCGCACCACACCTCGTCGATCAACAGGAGAAACACCATTCTCCTTAGCTTATGGCATGGAAGCAGTCATCCCATTAGAAGTTGGCCTCCCCACAATTCGGAGCGAAAACTTTGACCCAGACTTAAATGGCGAGGCCATAGCATTAGAGCTTGACCTTGCGGAAGAAAGAAGAGACAGAGCATTGATTCACATCGCCTCCTACCAACAAGAGTTGTCTAGAAAATATAACAAAACAGTGCATCCAAGACAGTTCAAGATTGGCGATTGGGTACTTCGCAAAGTAATGGGAAACACCCTGATTCATCGCCTCCTACCAACAAGAGTTGTCTAGAAAATATAACAAAACAGTGCATCCAAGACAGTTCAAGATCGGCGATTGGGTACTTCGCAAAGTAATGGGAAACACCCTGATTCCAGGAGATGGCAAGTTGGGGCCAAATTGGGAAGGACCTTACAAAGTGGTCGGTTTAGCAGGCAAAGGGGCATACCACTTGGAAGATAAGGACGGCAAAGCAATTCCTAGGCCGTGGAACACTGCCAATCTTAAGATGTTTTATTTCTAGCTTTTTTTTTCTTTTAAGTATGTGTAATTTTTTACTTTCTCAATAAAACAAGTCGATTCTTTCTTGGTATAATTGTTTTCAGTAGAAAGTAACTTTAGTAAGTTAGTAGCACTGTAAACATAGTTGGCCGGAATAACCAACTATGACCCCTCCTAAGCCCAGGATAAGGATCCAGGCTGCAGGACGTTTGGTCGGAATAACCAAACACCTTATTCTAAGTTGGCTGGAAAAACCAACTTAGAGGTTGGCTGGATTAAACCAACTCTTTGTACTCTTCAGCCGAAGTAAGTGTATGGCTGAAGCGTGGTTGGCTGGATTAAACCAACACTGGATACTCTTCAGCCGAAGTAGTTATATCAGCTGAAGAGTGGTTGGCTGGATTAAACCAACTCTTTGTACTCTTCAGCCGAAGTAAGTGTATGGCTGAAGAGTGGTTGGCTGGATTAAACCAACTCTTTGTACTCTTCAGCCGAAGTAAGTGTATGGCTGAAGAGTGGTTGGCTGGATTAAACCAACACTGGATACTCTTCAGCCGAAGTAGTTATATCGGCTGAAGAGTGGTTGGCTGGATTAAACCAACACTGGATACTCTTCAGCCGAAGTAGTTATATCGGGTGAAGAGTAGTTGGCTGGATTAAACCAACTCTTTGTACTCTTCAGCCGAAGTATCTATATCGGCTGAAGAGTGGTTGGCTGGATTAAACCAACACTGGATACTCTTCAGCCGAAGTAGTTATATCGGCTGAAGAGTGGTTGGCTGGATTAAACCAACTCTTTGTACTCTTCAGCCGAAGTATCTATATCGGCTGAAGAGTGGTTGGCTGGATTAAACCAACACTGGATACTCTTCAGCCGAAGTAGCTATATCGGCTGAAGAGTGGTTGGCTAGTAAGTTAGATAGCTTAAACCGAGATCACAGTTCAGCAAACGAGTACATGGAAAATTCATTACAAGTACAAGTATACCCAAACAAAACCGAAATAAGGGTTAAAGAAGATTTTTTCATTAAAGAAAAAAGCAAGTACAATTGAGGGGCCACAGCCCGGTTACAAAGTTCAAATACAAAAGAAGAAAAGAAAAAATCAGCGGAGAAGTTCATCAATCTCAGCATCAAATTCTGCATCAGCGTCAATTCGAAGTACGTTGTCAGTTGGGAGCACGGTTTGATCTGAAAGCTCGGTCTCAATTTGAACCTCGGTCTCAGCTGGTCGCAGTTCGTCCGTTAGGTCTTCAATGACTGGCTCCAACCGAACTGTTTGACTATTTTGCTCTTGTTCATTGACGACCGGGGTGAGAGTCGGTTCCTCATCCTCTTCATCATCATCATCATCATCTTCATCATCACCGGACCCCTCAAGAAATTGCCTTTGGAGATCGGCAGCGTATTGCGAAAGCGAAGCCGGAATGGTGTACGGTGGAGGATTGTAGACCTCGGTGTCGGGCGTACAACCGAGCTTCTCCACCGCACTCCTCCAGCCACATTTGAAGAATAAATCCTTGGCTGCGTTGCACTGGAGGGTGTATGCATCTTCGGCCTTCTTGAAGCCCTGTTTTTCGGCTTGCTTGATGCCCCCCTTCAATTGGGCTATCTCGGTGTCTTTTTTCTTTTCCATCTTAGCCAAAAGACGCAGATATTTGTCTTTTGCCTCGTTGGCAACCTTCTGCTTCTCGGCCTCAACCGAATTAGCAATCTCGGTCAGCCGACCGTTTTCAGCTCGCAGTTCGGCCAGTTGGTTTCTGGCCTCTTCAAGCTCGGCCCTTTTTGCCTCGACCTCCGCCACGGCCTCCCTAGTACTTCGCCTAAGCTCCATGACCCTCCCATGTGTAACTTGGTTTTTCTGGATGGCCTGCAAAAGAGAAGTAACATCAGCCGAACTGAAAGTTGGGAAAAATTACAAGGAAAAAAAAAAGCTATTTACCAGGATCATGGACTTGGTTGAAGACCGAATGGACTTCAATTCGGTGTTGAGTTGTTTATAGTGGTGCTCCATATCTTTTGGAAGGCACACACCTTTGGCCAGGTTAAAGGCCATTAGGTGGTCCTTCTCTGTGACAACCGAATCAGAAGCAGTGATATCTCGGTTGTTGAAGGTCAGTTCAGGAACCCATTTGGAGGAGGAGGCAGTTCGCTCTGATTGCTCCGGTTGGGGGCTTGGTTGAATGTTTAGAGAAGGGCTTGGTGGCAGGATGGTCTTGTCTTCATCAGCAAGACGCGGCTCGGTTTGGTTAGTCCGGGCACGCTTGCTCGGACGAGATGTGAAGGGCCGCTGGGACGGAAGTGCTACCACGGTTTGAGTGGTTTGCCCGGCTGGTGGTACATCGGCGGGACTGGTCGCGGTTAGCAGGGCCTTCAGTCTGTTTCTTTTAGCCATTTCTTCTTCCGCTGTGAGGGGCACGAGGTTAATCTGGGGCAAGGTCGGGTCCAGTTCCGGGGGGTCTTCGAGGAGGAAGTCAGTCACTCTCGCTTTTCGGCGACCGCTGTATCGGTATGTCGGTTCGAAGTTTAGCAATTTAGCCCAACTTCTTTCCTTAACCCGTAGTGTGGCGCGCAGAATACCGAGGTTCGGATAACCGTAATTCGTTAAGAGATGGGCTTTATCTGCAAAAGAAGACAACTGTTAGTCCGGTTCAAAGCGAAAACCGAATTAAAAGAAAAGATTGAATTGGAACCGAAGTATGTATACCAGGTTCTCTTTTTTTCCAATTTATTCTTCGGCCAAGAATCTGGGCTTGATGATCTTCGAAGTTCCCAGACACCCAGAAGAAGTCATCGTCATTTAGGTCTTTGTCCGGTGTATGTTTTATTATTTTCTCTCGGCCACGGCGTATTCTTAAATAATAACACCAGCCTTCATCTTTGGATCCTAAGGAGTATTGATGGAATATTTCGGCTAAACCGAGGTTGAGACCGGTTTGGCGGTTTAGCGCGTCTATGCCCATTATTATACGGTAAGTATTGGTGGATAGCTGGGTTGGGCATAGTCTGGTTTGCCTAAGAAACTCACAGAGTAGTGGCTGGACTGGAAATCGTAGTCCGGTTTCAATTATTGATTGAATGGTAAAGGGGACAAAGCCTTCGTTGTCCCATGGGTCAACATCTTGTTCGGCTAGGGTAAGGTTGACATCGGCGGGAATATCATATTCCTTGCGGAATTCAGCTAAGCCTCCTGGGGTTTCTACTAAAAACCTATACTTCCCCATTTATTGTATAACTTATGAATAAAATTAGTTCGGCTGAGAAGATTGTGCTCAAAAGCTCGGTTGAGCGCACAGAAGGAGTGCCTGGGCAACCTAAGTCTGCAAAGTGGAAGAACAAAGGGGTTAAGCACAGATCATTGACCGTGCTACAAAACAAAGCAAGAAAAGAGAAGTCTTACTTCGGCTACACAGGGCACTACGGGATCTACCTCGGTTGTAACCAAAGTACTTGTTATCTCGGTTTGTCAAGATGATTGGTTATCACGGTTCCACCTATGGGTTTTGTAACTCCGGTTATGCTTCAAGGGGTAGCTTTCTGAGTCCGGTTTAGAACTGAGAAAGCAAGCTTAGCCCCAAAGCTTAGTCCGGTTGAGGATCAAAAATTTCTAGTTCGGTGCGTTTTTATTTCGGCTAATGTGAATCAGTTGGTGGCCTATTGAAACTACTGTGATGTGCACAAGTGCTAGTTCGGTTCCAATTTTCCTATATCTTTATATAGCGAAAACAGATTCCTAGTTCGGTTGGACGGGTTTTTTGGATCAAGCAAATGTTCTATAGCTATTTCTTGAAATTCAAGAGGTTCTTATGAACTTCTTTCCAGAAAACAGAGCCAAGTATAGAAAGTGTTTTGTGAAAAACACATAAAACACACTACAATGAATTGAATGAAAGCAAAAACAAAATAAGAGAAACGGATTCATGATGTTTACCTGGTGAAAGGTGGAGATGGGAGCAACGGCGACGGTAACAATGAAGGAAACAAAATCAGGAAGCTCAGAGGTTGAAGAGTTCGAAGGAAGAGAGAAGGAAGTGAATAGTAAAGTGGAAAATCTGAAATGAAGAGTTTGTTTTGTGTAAAGGCAAAAGGGCGGGAACTGTTCAAATTCACGAAGTACGAAGAACGGCGTAACAGCTGGGATTGACCAATCAAAGGCTGCCACGTGTCACTGGAAAGGGAAGCGTTTGCAGTTGCTGCAATTGAAGAGACGTTTTGACCGGACGTGCACAGCTCGGCTTAGACTTAGCTCGGTTGATATGCTAAATAGATTTTAGCTCGGCTGGAGGAGTTAGCAGGTTTTATAGCTCGGCCGGAATAGCTGTAGGATTATAGCTCGGCTGGAAAGGCTTACGAACTCTAGCTCGGTTGATGGACAGGTAATCCCTATCATGCTACGCAAATGGAATTAAGGGGCAATTGAGAGGGTAATTTATATGAAAGTTGGGCCGAGCTGGGTATATTGGGCCGAGCTAAGTAGTGGGTCGTTTTTGGGCCGCACTATGAAGGGCTGAGTAAAAAGACCATGTAAGCTACTCCGGTCGGAAGAAGTAGTCTTGGAGTTAGACCGGTCGCAACCGTGGTATCTAGTCCGGTCACATAATTCTACTTCGGTTAAGGGAGGTGTTGTGTGGAATTCGGTCCTCAGTAATTAGTTTGGCTCCACTCTTATGGATAGCTCGGTCTTAGCATGGGAAGCCGAGATAAGGGAAAGGGAGGTATGGGCCGAGCCATAATGGAGAGCCGGTCTAAGCATAGCTCGGTTGAAGATCATAGGTGCCTTGCTTACTCCGGTCGTAAGGTAGTTCGGCTATGGTAAAAACCATCTCACTTGGTTTATGCAGTGAGGGGGGTGTTGGAGGATAAATATTATCTTCCAGGAGTATGAATCCTAGGAGGACTCTACATGGAGGAGTAAGAGTCCTACCAGGATTGTACCACGCGAAACCTATAAAAGCTCACCAATATCACCTATGAAGAGGTAATGCAATTTTGCTCCCTGAATACATAGAGCTTTTTGCCTATTTGTCTTGTTGACTGACTTAGGCATCGGAGAGGTTTCCGGCACACACCCGCCGGCTAGCTCACGTTTGTGTTTTCAGGTAGTGGAACGACGTCGTACGGAGGAGCGCAGACTTGATCAACAGGATTATACGAGAAGGTGTATTTCTTTCCCGTACAGGCCCCATTTGGAAACTTGGCTATTTTAATTAGCTTTTTAGTTATTTGACTATTTTAGCATGTTTGAAAAAATTTGTGTTTGGGATATTTTTGATTTTTTTTGTAATTGATTTGATGATTGTGAAATAAAAAATAAAATTATTATAATTTGAATATAATATTTTAACTTATTGACTATTTTAGCATTTTTGTCTTTATTGATTAAAATAACCAAAATTAGCATATTTGAGCTCATCACAAACAGTAAAGTGTCATAACTTAAAAAAATAAATTCATAGCATTCATCACAAAAATACATAATAAAGGTACATATGATAGATTTCTTAAAATCTCGCCATTTTTTTTTTTGTCTTTTATTATTATTATTATTTATTTGTTACTTTTTAAGTCCTAGAAAGCCCTAAAATGTTTTTAAAAAATGGGTAAACTTTGAAAAAGTTCATTGTATATATATTTGTATTTTATAAACAAATTTTAAATTTGGTTCAGAATTTTTTTAAGAATCATCTAGTTCAATAAGATCTGAATAGAAAAAAAAATTAATAGTTTTTTATTTAAAAATCACTAAATATAATAATAAAAATACTAAAAACGTCATTCGCCTCGAAGAAGAGCTCAATTGTTGACCCTAGTTGAATTCTGACCTGTCTAAGCTCCACTTATTTGACTTCTCAACAAGTAAAGACAAGAAAGGTTTTCAATTCAACTAGCTAAATTTGAAATAGAGGGTAGGACAAACTCATAACTAACGGAGGAGTTGGTTTATGAAATATGAAAAATTGGCCTGGGCCAGGTCAGCCAGCCCAGCAAGACCCTATTGGGTGTTGCTAATGTTCCAAAAATAATGTTTTAAGTGCTGCTATTGTGATTTGGAAAAATAAGAAAACTTATTAAAGAAACAAAAACAAAAACAAAAACAAAAATTCATTATAAAAATTTTAGGTTTTTGTGATGGTAAAATGCCGTTGCTAATACTCCTAATGCCGTCTCAAAAAACTTTTAGCGACGGCAAAGAAGGGTCACAATAGAGGGCGTTGCAAAAAAGTTTTAGTAACGGCATCATGTCGTCTCCTTTTTTTTGAGACGGCATTTTACTGTCGCCTATAATCTGTAAAAAAAATTGGACGTTTTGCGACGACACTGTTTTACCGTCGCTAAAAATTTTATTTGAGACTGTAAGAAATGCTATCACGAATTGTGTTTTTTTTGCAACGGCATGACCACTGTCGCCAATGGTTCTAATGTTTTTTGCGACAGTGTGGTGCCATCACAAAAAAAAAAATATATATATATAATTATTAAAAATATTAAAATTACCTGTATTAAATGAAAAACAATTGAAAAAGAAATTAATAATTGCATAATAATATAAAAATTCCTGTATAGAAATAACAATTTTTCCATAATAAAAATATTTTTGCATCCATAACTACACATCAAAAAAATTATCCCACTACATAATGTTCCATAATACATATATAATATTTAAATACATAATGTTGTTCATAATTTAAAATAACATAAACCAAAATTAAAAGTTTTCCTCATCATTCTCCGTGGGTAACAAAAATAAAAGTTAGTCGCATTTTTCACAGGCACGCATTCCACAAGAAGCAAACTCCTACTCGGAAAATATCTGAAAACAAAAAATAAAAATAATTAATGACAATATAACTATGTGTTAATATGTTAATTATAAAAAAAATATAAAAATTTAACTACTATACAATCACAAAGATAATTAAGGAGTGTTTTGGTAAGATGGTTAAAAGCTGTTTATTGGCTTTTTTTTGGCTTTTTTGTGAGAGAGGGAAGTGGGTTAAAAGTTGGGAAATGGCTTTTAACCCACTTCCCAAAATAGCCTTAAGTAAATAATTTTGCCTAAACCGAAATCTAACTCTAACTCCCAAATCGAAAACACAATTTGAGTCTCGTCTTCTCCCACAAGTCTCTCATGCCTAGGCGGTCGTATGTACCAAGTTTCGTGCTAATCCGACGCCATTTGGTGATTTTGGGGTGTCAACACCTCGAATTCTAAGTTTCTTACGGAACTAATTTGCCTAGCGTGAAATCCGACTCTAACTCCCAAACTAAAAACCTGATTTGAGTCCCGTCTTCTCTCACAAGTCTCTTGTGCCTAGGTGGTCTTGTGTGGCAAGCTCCGTGCTACTCTGACGTAGTTTGGTGATTTTGAGGCATTAACACCTCGAATTCTAAGTTTCTTAAGAAACTAATTTGTCTAGAGTAAAATCCGGCTCTAACTCCCAAACCAAAAACCCGATTTGAGTCCCGTCTTCTCCCACAAGTCTCTTGTGCCTAGGCGGTCATGTGTGCCAAGTTTTGTGCTAATCCGACGCCGTTTGGTGATTTTGGGGTGTCAACACCTCGAATTCTAAGTTTCTTAAGAAACTAGTTTGTCTAGTGTGAAATCCGACTCTAACTCCCAAATCGAGAATCCGATTCGAGTCTCGTCTTCTCCCACAAGTTTCTCGTGCCTAGGCAGTCGTGTGTGTCAAGTTTCGTGCTAATCTGACGTCGTTTGGTGATTTTGAGGCGTCAACACCTCGAATTCTAAGTTTCTTAAAGAACTAGTTTGCCTAACGTGAAATCCAGCTCTAACTCCTAAACCGGGAACCCGATTCGAGTCTCGTCTTCTCCCACAAGTCTCTCGTGCCTAGGTGGTCATGTTTGCCAAGTTTCGTGCTACTCCGACGCCGTTTGGTGATTTTGGGCCGTTAACAACTCGAATTCTAAATTTCTTAAGAAACTAGTTTGTCTAGAGTGAAATTCGGCTCTAATTCCCAAACCGGGAACTCGATTCGAGTCCCGTCTTCTCCCACAATATCAATGAGCAATTCATAATCAAGATGAGTCAATTTTGTGGTCACGTAAAAGAGATATCTATGTAACAGGCATTCAAGCTGCAGAAATTATGAATTTTAAGACTAAAATGGTGGTTTATATTATTTAAAACCTTCGACAGCTCATTATAATGCTCATCCTTCTGCCCACTTGTAGCAAATTCTGACCAAAGCGAAGCACAGACAATCGTCCCCACAGCCATTAGCCATAAGAGCACCACAGAGACGTCCACAATTGGACGATCTGGCGAATATAACGAAAGTTCCACTACATTGAAGAACACATGATTAGTCATACTACATCAAATAAGAAGAAACTAGAATCAAATGAGAATACCAACACATCATGTTAAAATGTTGATAATGCAAAAAGATCAAGTCCACTCATTGAAGGAACATGGTTCGTTAGACTAACTCATACAACAATAAGAAACCTAAAAAAAAAAAAAAAAAAATATCAAATGACAATGCAAATTAAATTCACACACAGTATTGCAAAACTGAAAGGTTTAGCCATAGAATGGTGGAGGAAATAATCTTAGCAATCCATTAGCTTTTTTCAACTAAAAAATAAGAAAAAAGAAAATAATTTGAATATCCAATCTCTCTCCCTTTCTCTAAAACCAAACTCTACTGTTTCATGTGTCATTCTTCATTCATGAACTTCACTAATCATGCCCGGAAGAAAAAATTAAGCAATCAACAACATCAGATCAAAAAAATTCACCTCATTGATCTTAAACTAAGGCGTAAATTCAAAAAAGATGATCTATTTATATTGACTAATATAATGAGTGAACATTTATCCCAAAAAAAAAAAAAACTAACATAATAAGTGAACTATCAGATACGCAAGACAGAGGCCCCCATTTGACAGAACAATCTTGTCTACAATGTAGGTCTTTCTCAAAGTCCTACGAAGATAGAAAACCCAATAACAAAAGGGATTCAAGTCTATGTGCAAAACAAAAGGAAGAGTAGTACACACACAAACAGAGCAGGCAAAGTGAAGTCAGGCTACCTGAATCATTTTTCACCATTCTCTCTCAAAGGCTATATACGGTAAGCTAAATTAAATAAGTTCAATTTTTTTTTTTTTTTTAAACTACAACATCTCAATCAGCAATTCAACCAATCCAAACAAATTCAAAACAACTAATACCAGATAGGAAACATTATTATAATTAAAATTCTTCTTTTTGGTAATTCCACAACTACGCACAAAACAAAAATTAAAGTGAAAAAGAGCAATAAAAATAGGAAAATGGAAAGAAAATAGAGGGTACCCAGGAAGCAGATTTAGAGAGAGAAGCGAAGGCGAAGCGGTGGTCGGGGTTGATGGAGAGCTTGACATTGATGAAGAGGATGATGGATTGCTTGATGGAGTCGAGTTTGGTGATGGGTCGGCTATTGGGGCCTGTAACTTTCATTTCAACGAGTGATTCGGAGTCTGAATCGATGTAGAAGAGTATATCTTCGCTTGAGTATCGACATGGTTGTAGTGTGCAGCGACCTTGTGGTGTACAATTCTGTCCCTCTATTTGTCGCCATGTATGCTGCTCGATGCCGTCTCACGCTGTCGCTGCCATCACTCGACGTCGTCGTCTGTCACTTCTCGTCGTCACTCGACGCCATCGTCTGCCACTGCTCGATGCCATCGTCTGTTGCTACTCGCCGTCGTTTGTTGCTGCTCGCTGTCACTTGACGCCGTCGTCTGCCGCTCCTCACAGTCGCGAGAGAGAGAAAGAGAAAGGGGTAAGAAGAGATATGGATTTGAGATTAAGAGAAATGTGTGTGTGAGAGAGAGAGAGAGGTTCAAAAAGATTAGGGATTTGAGATTGAGAATTTTTGGTTGAGGGGGGGAAAAATGAGCGCCAATCATAATTTGGGGTTTTTTTTTTTTTTTTTTTTTTTTTTTTGCCTTTTTGCGACGGCAAGTCTCACCGTCACAAATGAAAATTTAAACAATTAAATGGTGGCGTTTAACTAATTTTTTATTTGCGATGAGTGAAGTTTGCCGCCGCAAAAAAAAAAAAAAAAAAAAAAAAAAACACTCATTTTTTTGCCAAAAACTTCCCTGTCCATTTTGCTGCGTAATGAGAGCTAGGAAGAGAGAAAAACAGAAAATGCACATTATTTGCGACCGCACCTATTACCGTCGCAAAAAAGTCTCTTATTTGAGACAGCAGTTCATGCCATCGCAAAAAACAGCTTTATTTGTGACAACAGGGGTTACCGTCGCAAAAAATGCGTATTATTTGCGATTGCAATTGTTGCCGTTGCAAAAAGTTACTTTTTGTGACAGGAAGTGGTGCCGTCGCTAAAAACCCATTTATTGGCGACGGCAACTGGTACCGTCATAAAAAATCACTTTTTGCGACGGTAAGTGGTACCGTCACAAATGCTTCCGTGTTATATAGCCTCTTTTCTTGTAGTGATTATAAATTTGTAATACAAAGATATAACGACAAAAATGAAAATCTACAGAACTTGTAGCTTGCTAGTAAACAAAAGGCGACTGAGATTAATGTTGGACACTGTCTCTTTAAGAAAAAATTCGTTCATTATTATAGTATTGTAAGGATAATAGACGTTTATCTCTCAAGACGAAATATTAAATCACGTAAAAATAACACTAATATTGTGTGCTTATTGAACTAATTATGATAGAACACTTAGATGAAAACTATATGTATGCAAGGAAAAATGAATGAATTGAAATGCAAGAAGAGGGATTATTTGAGAATTTAATTTTTAAACTTTTTACAAGAAAACGTGTAATAAAGTAAATAAAAAATAAAAAATTAGGTTGACTTTTTATAATGATTTTTTTAACTAAAACACTAATTTCCTAAACAACCATTAAATTTACGGACTGCGTTATGACTGTTAGAAGTAGTCATGGAATGTTAGAGCATCTCCAATGGTTATTGCTATATTACCATTACTATTGCTATAATTTGGCAATAAATAGTGCTATTTTGCCAAATTATAGCAATGGTGCTCCAATGGTCATTTGTTATTTGGGCAAATCTTGATCAACTTTCCCTCCAAGTTTGTAAGTATTAGGGGTGAGCAGCGGATATACCGATCCGCCAAAACCGATCGAACCGAACCGATCTGCTGCATTTTGGACGGATGCGTGATGATGAGCGGTCGGTTGCGGATTGATTTTCTCCAATCCGCCAATCTGGCGGACGGATGGCGGATTTGAGATTCCTTTGGCCGCAACCGAACTGCCAAACCGCGAACACCCCTAGTAATTTATAAGACTTTGTGTTTTCAGTTTGTTTAAATATTTTGTTTGTGTTTTCAATTAAAAAAGAGTTTAAATATTCTATTGAAAAAAAGTTTTCAACTTGAATATCTTTTTTGAATTGAAAAAAATAAACGTATTATTTATCTATATTTTTTGGTTTTTAAATCTATCTCTAAAAATAATAAATAGAAAATATGATATATGCTGGTTGGTTTTTATTTTCAAAAACAGATATAGATGTAACAATACAAAGACATACAATCTCTGCTACTACTATGTTCATGGTTTTGGTGATTTGAATTGTTTTTATATTTTAAGAACCACAGATTGTAATACTTTATGTAGATGAGGCATGCTATGATTGTAGTACGTGGATGAGACATGCAGTGATTGTGATATTCTAAAGTTTCAAACTTTCTTACTTTGGATAAGGCATGCAGTGATTGTAATATTTTTTTAAGTCATTAACTGTAATACTTTCTTCTTCGTCTTTTTTTTTTTTTTTTTTTTTTTTGAGAAAGTGCATAAGTTGAATTATGTTGAAAATTTATAAAATTTTAAACTGCCAAACCAATTCGCATCCATCCGCTAAACCGCCAATCCGCTCAATCCGCATTCGAATCCGCTCAATCTACATCCGCCGGATTGGCGGACGGATGCGGATTGATTTTCTCTAATCCGCCAATCTGACGGACGGATGGCGGATTGGAGGTTCCGTGGCCGCAACCGACCCGCCCCTACCCCGAGTAAGTATTGTTTGGATATAAATTTTTTTTGCGATTTTATTTTTGTTTATTTTTTGTCTTTTGTGACTTTTTTTTAACTGTTTGTAAAAAAAAATTATATATTTATATTATTCCCGACTAGACAAATATAAAAAATGAAAAAATTTGAAAAATTGGAAAAAAAATATATATATATAATTCACCCCACAAAAAAACATATCACTACATATTTAATAATTTTTTTAACTACATATAAAAAATAAACAATCACCAATTATCCACTAACAATTATCCATCATTCACCCAACATTCATTCACCAACAATCACCTACCAACAACCATCCATTGTAGAAAATACTCAAAAATTTAAAAAAAAAACAAAAAATAAAAATAAAATTTCATTACAAAATAAAAAAAAAATGACATTGCAAATAAAGACTAACAATTACATTAAAAAATAAATGACATTGCAAAAAAATACATTATCTCGTAATTATTCATCAGGAGGCATGTGAAAATAGTAATTTGGGCTCCTGACATTTGAGGACCACTTGGCGAAAATCTCATTTTTTCGCATTGTATAATACGCTTTCGCCTAAGAGTCCAAATGAGAAATGTCCGTAGTCATTATCTCATGTTCTTGTTTTCTGATCTCAAGTTCTTTCATCTCCTACAGTGCTTGAATCATTTTTTCTTCTCTTTTATCTTTTATTTTTTCCTTCTCAGTAAGGTGTTGGTTAAATGTCTCCAATTGTATACTCATTTTTTGGATTTCAGCTTCAACGACTTGATTTCTCTGAAATAATTCTTTTGCAGCTTTTCTACCCATAGGTCTTTTACCCTTTACAGTGACACTGCCCTCACCAATAGTTGGATTATTACCAATACTTGGACTGGTGCCATCTTCAAGAGAAATATGGTTATCCATAGGGAAATCGGGGGCTGAATCAGAGGAAAACAGTGTATGTATCTTTAACTCTACCGTATTCGTAAGAGTTACATTTTGTCACCTGATATTGTTTTGTAAGATTGGTCAACAATGTTCAAAAGCAAAATGTTTGTTTTCATCTTGATGGTATAATAGTTTTGCTTGAAGCATCTATATGGCAATAAAATATTAAATTAATT
The DNA here is from genome assembly GCA_036172215.1 of Camellia granthamiana. NCBI lineage: Eukaryota > Viridiplantae > Streptophyta > Magnoliopsida > Ericales > Theaceae > Camellia > Camellia granthamiana. The sequence continues at coordinate 63,721,876 of CM069903.1, read as the reverse complement.
AATTCGTTAATTTTTATATAAGACAAAATTAAAAAAAAAAACTAACATAATAAATGAAAATGAAAATGAAATCTTACTATATCAACTTGTGACGCCCCCACTTGGATGTAGATTTTCGACTTGCGCTAGACACTCACAAAATTTGTTGCAACATTTCATGATTACACCCCATAGATACTTGTATTCTTGACTGATCATTCTGTAGCGAGCAATAATTTTCAAAAATTCTTCCCCAAAAATGAGCATACGATTGTGAATTTCCAACAATTGGGTCTTTAGTAATGTGACACTAAGCTCTACAAATTGACACATCTTCTTGAGTAGTAAATGATTTTCCTCTCTTTGTTTTTAATGAACTTTCCATATTGATTTTGTGAAAAATAAAAGAGAAAAATATAATTAAAAGAAAAATTGTTGCTGTGAACTCAAATTGATAAAACAAGGTATGTGTATTTGTACTACTCAAATTGAAAGAAAAATAGCCGTTTAATTATAGCCTTTTAAAAATTATATGCTCATTTTTTTACTTTCAAATTCAAATAGAGCCGTTGGGCTTATATTACACATTCCAAGACACTCTATCTCTCATTTCCAACGGCTGAGATCTTTATTAGCTAGAATCATCTTCATCTCTCTATCTCTCTATAATCATCTTCCTCTCTCTTCTCTACATACTCTCTGACTCTCTTCTCTCTCTGTATCTCTTCTCTCTTCATACTGATCGGTTCTTCTCTCTTCATACTGATCAATTCTTTCCTTGCAATATAGACACTTCTCTCTCTGTTCTCCATCTCTATCTTCGATTGGCTATCCAACCATTTTCCTCTTCCTCACTGTCACTCTCTCTCTCACTCTCTCTCTCTCTCTCTCTCTCTCTCTCTCTCTCTCTCTTTCTCTCACTCCTACAATGGAAGAGACGATCGCCAGAGACGATCACTCTCACTATCCTTTTTGGTCTCTGTTCTATCTCTTCCTTACTGTCACTGTATCTCTCTTCAATCGGTGACGGTACAAGATCGAAAAGACAATCAGCGACTGTTTACCCCCACTCTTGTCTCTCTCTCTTTCTCTCAGTCTTAGAATGAAAGAGGCGATCACCAGATCTACTTCTCTCTCACTGCCATTCTATCTCTCATTTCTCTGTCTTCGATCGGCGATGGTACATGCTCAAAAAGACGATCGGCGACCATCTACCAGATCTCTGTCTTCGATCTCTCATCTTTCTGTCTTCAATCTACCAGATCTACTTTGAACTACCAAAACCAGGTCTTTCTCCTTTTCAGTTTTGTTCATTATTTTCAATTTTGTTTTGTGAATCTATTTGAATTTGAATCTGTTTGAATTTGTTCTGTGAATCTGATTCAATTTTCTAGAAATTGTTGATTTTTTATTTTATTTTATTTTTTGTGAATCGATTTGAATTTGATGAATCATTTACATTCGTTTGAATGTGCTGATTTCGAGTAAAATGATGAATTTTGAAACATGGTAAAATGGTGAATTCTGATTTCGGGTAAAATGGTAAAATGTTACAGTATTTAAAAAAAAAAATTGGTGAATTCTGAAACATAAAAATGGTGAAACAGTTGTTGGGGAATGGAAGGAAGGAAAGAGAGAAACAGTTGGTTTTGGCGGAGTTGGCACAAATGGCGGCTGAGTTGGCACAAATGGCGGCTGCCAAAGCTTGTGTCAAATTTGACACAAGTTTTGACATTTCTCAAATTTGGCAGTTGCTATATTTTGCCATTGGAGCATCAAAATTCAACACAGCTACTATATTATAACAATGTCAGCTCCAATAACAAACTATTACAGATGCTCTTAGTAGTGTATGTTTTAAGGAAATATGATTACACTCATCACCTTTTTAGTAAAATTAAAACGATCGAAATTAATATAGATAGTAATTAGATATTAAAATAAATAAAGATAAACATAGATTTTAGAATAAAATATGAACATATTATTATTTTTATTTATTTGACTAGTGTATTGTTGTTAAAAAATAATTTAATTATTGTGTGAATTATAATTTTATGAAAAATTAATAATTATATTAAAAATATGAGATTAATGTAATTCTTTTAAAAAATTTAAGAAAAACGGGTCTAATTTTCTGCTATTTATTTTTTGAAAAATGATTTGTGGCACTAAAACTGTTGGCACTAATGGCACTAATTTCCTGTTTTGGTAACTTTATTTATTTATTTATTTTTCTTTACCTGATATAAAAATTAGTGCCATTAGTACTCAACAAATTAGTGTCACAAATCAAAGCCCTTATTTTTTAATGTCGTTCTTAAGTAGGACCGCTAGTACGCCATATGCTGCACGTGTGCGCGAGGCTACGCTACAATTTCTCAAACTCCAAGTGGGTAGCCAGCCGGGGGAGAATATTCAGCAATCACTTTTAATGGCTTGACTCATAGATTCTTCGGAAATAGCTAAAATATCTAAATAAGTATAAAAATGTAAGAAAAATTTTAAAAGTTTTATTAAATTTTTTTTATCAAAAATCCCGTATAAACATCAGACTTGCATGTGCGAGTTTCATATAGATTTTATACTTATATAAGATATTTGGTAAAATAATTAATAAAATTTTCGTGGTTTATAATATTATTCAAAATCATAATTATTTTATTTTTTTCTCTTAAAATTATTATATTCAAATAAAAAATTAAAATTTTTTTTTCAAAGGAAGCTAATTTTAGTCAAATTATTAAAAAATTAAAAAGTTAAACTAAGGCGTTTTTTGACAAAGGGATTAAAAATAATTTTTTTAAATCGTATTATCTCTTTATATTATTACACATTTTTTTTTAAATAAAAAAAATAAAAAAAATAAAAACAATTTTTAACTTACCTTACAAAAACAAGCCTAAATTAATTCTTTTGAAACGAAGGAGATTGAAAACCAAGTGAACGAACAATTTGAGTGCCACGTATACACTCCGATCCACCTCAACATCTCATCTCACCTAACTAAAAACTTTTCCCACAGACGTGTTCTACTCAGCCACCGCGTAACATTCCAAAACTCCGAGATTCCATTCCACCGAATCGTTCGGAACCCCCAATTTCCCATCTCTTCACAATTCCTCTCTCTCTCTCTCTCTCTCTCATGGCGATGGCGGTTAGGCCGGTGTTTTGCGAGCTGAGTTCGACGAAACCGGCGGTTCCGGTGCAGGTGCAGAGAGTGAGGGGAAGTGAGTTGTCGCCGACGACGACTGATAACGTGAAGATCGTGTTGCAGCCTCGTCTCTGCACCCTCAGATCCTACGGCTCGGATCGCCCTGGGGTGATGAGGACGAGGAAGGACGGCCGTGATGAAGTATCGGCGTTCTTCGCGACGTTGTCGGATTATATAGAGAGTTCCAAGAAGAGTCAGGACATCGAGACCATCTCTGGTCGTCTCGCCATGGTATATATATTTCCAACATCTGTTTTGTTATGCTTGCTCTCTTCACTATTATGTTTCAGACTCTGTTTTCTAGGATTTTAGAGTAACATTTTGAATTGTGTTAATCTTATTTTAAAGTATTTTATGGTAATCATGGAACATTTTGAACTAAAAATAAAAATCAATTCCTTTTAATTTTTTAAAGTATGCATTTTTTTGTAATTAATTTGTTCTCCAAATTTTAGTTGTGTCAATTTATGAAAGTTTTTTTTTTTTTTTTTTTTAATTATAAATTTTAATCCGAAAAATATGATTATGACGATAAATCTTGGCTCTATAAGTTATAGAATTACTTCAACACATATCTAATACTACTGTTTTAAAAAATGAAACTAACACAATTTGCAACTAAAATCACAGAAAGTGCCTTTTATGAACTTAAAACTGTCATTAGTCAAATATGTTTGCAGAAGAAAATTGGGACTAGTTCCGATTGACTTGTTATGTTGAAATATCAAAAATAGATAGAGTGAAATAATCAAAGAAGAACGATATAAAGACGTGAAGTTTATGTGATTCAGCCATGATGACACGTTATACACTTGCGTTTGATTAGACGGACTGGATAAGGGGATTAAAATCTATCGGACTTGAGTCCTGGGACTGTGAATCCCCCGGACTATTTGGTTGGATTGGATATGTATCATGTATTTGTTTTTTCATGGGATTAGATGTCTGGAAATGACTATTTTTAGTGAATCCAACGTTTGGTTGGACGGACTGGATAGGATAAATGAACAAATGACTATTTTACCCTTTTTTAATTGTTTACTAAGTAATAGCAATATTAAACATATCTTTAATATTTTAATTATTTTTAACTAGATTAAATAAAAATTTATTTTATTTTATTTTTTACACAATTAAATAAATTTATTTTTTTAAAAAAATAAAAATAAATAAAATATCAATAAAAATATATATTATTTTTTTAATTAAAATTTTAAATAAATTTGTTTTTAAAAATAATAATAATCAAAAAATGAAATTAAATAAAACATCTATTAAATTTAAATAATGAAATTAAATAAAACATAAACAAAATTTTAAAATAAAACATCAGTAAAATATCTATAAAAAATTATTTTAAAAAATTAAATAAATAAAACGTCAATAAAAAGTTAAATAAAATTATTTTATTTTTAAATTGAGACATTTAAATTTTATTGAATTTTATTAAATATAATACATAATTAAATAGTATAAGGTCAAAATGGTCAATTTCATCATCTAATCCAAATAGTGATTAGTCCCCCCAAAACAATCCTATACCCCCCAGGACACAATAGTTCCCCACATGGGGGATAAGGAGTCCGGCCGGACTGCATGTCCGGCGGACTGAAAAAAAAATCAAACGGCGGATAAGGAGCGCTATTTGGATTACAATCCAAATAGTGGATAGTCTCCCTCCTAATCCGGCGAATTAAACACGCCCTTAGAAGAGAAGATCAATAAAGCTAGTCTGAACACCCAATCATTAAAAACAAAAAGAACTGAAGATCAATAGCACTATTTTACTAACTCGCCAAGTATGTTATTAAAACAGGTTATTTCAAAAGAAATGAACTAAAATTATGAAACAATTTGTGTGCAGATTGTGTTTGCAGTGACATTGACAACAGAGGTGGTGACAGGAAACTCCTTGTTTAGGAAAATGGAATTACGAGGGATTGCTGAGGCAGCAGGGGTGTGTTTTGCAGCCGTGACCTGCGCTGCTACTTTTGCATGGTTCTCCAGCGCTCGGAACAGAGTGGGCCGAATATTCACCATCGGTTGTAACAGTTTTATCGACTCATTGATCGACCAAATTGTTGATGGCTTGTTCTATGACGGTGGCGAACCAAGCGATTGGTCTGATGAGATGTGAAGCTTGGCTAGCTTGGCTTGGCTATACCATTTTGTAGAAAATATAATGTGAAAGAAGATACACAAATACTGCTGCAGAGTTGAGAGAAGCAGATAGTGAGGTGTGTATTGTATATATTGTTATAGCATTTGATGATTACATGTGAAATTGATTTGAGAAGGTTGGAAAAGAATATGCAACTTCCTGTTGCTACTTGGATTATATGTCGATCAGGAATGAGATAATCCCTTTGCGAAATCAACTACTATGTCATATATCCGATTCATAATTTGATTTCATTTGCCTTCGGGGGGGAAAAAAAAATGAAAATAATAGAAGTTTGTGTTGTGATACAAATGTTTTGACAACCCAGTCTGTGAGCTAAAATGTTCTTTCAATTGCATTTGTTTTTTCAGAAAAAGTATGGATAAGAAATACTTTTGAGCATCAAAAGGATCAGAGGTTGGGAAAATAACAATTTCAGTGGGTATTTTAAAAGTTAATTACAAATCAATAATAAAGTTTATAAATGTTGATATTTAAAATTATAATTTTTTTTTATAAATTCATATTCCCTCTGTCTCAAAATATTAGTCCTTTATTTTATTTTGTATTATTTTAAAATATTAGTCCATTTTTAAAAATTAAGGAATAAAATAATATAAATTTACTATTTTGCCTTTCTTTTAAATTAATAACACAAAAAGTATAATTATAACAATTAATATTCTTAAAAAAGTACACTATCAAAGAGTAATTTTGAAATTTTAATATTTTTAAAATGCAATGATTGTACTATCAAAAAAGTTAAATTTTCTGAAAAGAACTATTATTTTGTGATTGAAGGAGTAATAATTTTGTAAAACCATCACTGTGTAATAATTTTTGTCAAGAAGTTTTATAAATTTTTGCTGAAGTTAGTGAGAGCAACTTTTAAAAAGTTCCTAATTTCATTGAATTTCTAATTAGGCAAATTTTTTTAAACTTGTACCTTAGGAGAAAAGTTGATAGGATTTTTGGCTATGTTTGTTAGGATCTTTGGAGAGGAGAACTGGATTAATAATCTGTTGGATTCACCTATAAAATGTTTGCTTAAGGATATAAATAGAGATTAACTATCCCCTTGGACTAGCAATCACCTCTGGAGTATGAATTCCATAGTTGAGTTGGGATTAGAAATTGAGTGAGAGGATTAGTAAATTTTTAAATAATTTTTAAGCAAAAATTATATTTTTTAGAACCAAAAATAATAATTACAATATTAAAAAAATACTAAAAATAAAAATATATTAATTTTATATATTAATACTATTTATAGTATTACTCTTCTGATGGTGTACGAACAAACACTCAAATCTTATATCTTCGACTAATAAGGATACTTATGTGTAGGTCATAATAAGTGGACTTATTGTCTAATAGGTTTTATGAGAAAAATTTGACATAAAAAAAGTCACCAATTATAAGTTTTAGCGACAATTTATAAAAATCATGAAAAAAAATGTCACTAATTGTCAATTTTTAGTGACATAAAAAATTGTCACAAAAAAAATATTTTTAACTACAATTTTATCAAGATTTATTTTCAATAGAACTTGATGAGAATTAAATCTAATTATTAAAATCTATTAATAATTTACTAATAACCTTCTCATTTTAATCTCATCGCACTTCTAACTCCTCCCATTTTATAGAACCAAATAAACGTAACCTTTGGCCCTGCCTGAAAGAAGTGTACTGTTTTTCTTTTTATCTTATTGAAAAATAAAACTCACCCTCCACGATTCATTTTGCCTTGTCCAGGAAAAATTATTCTATGCCACCAACTATCCGACTATATTGCCGTAGAATTCATCTTAATCATTGATATGTGTGAATCCTATCATTGATCTGTGTGAATCTTAAATAAAATTCACATAGATCAGTGATTGAAATAAATTTGTGACATAATTATGTCACTATTCTCTTGTTTATTTGTATATGAAAAATATTTTAAGTACTAAATTTTTTTCAAAATGAATAACAAAATATCTTATATAGACGTGAGGTCTATAAAAATATAAAACTCACACTTATATGAGATATTTGATCATTTATTTAATTTCATTAATAAAAAAAAAAAAAAAAATCACATCACTATCATTGGTGATAGTGAATAATTACTCCTTGAATAAAAGAGTGGAAGCCCGTCATAGCTATAGATGGCAACATATCATATTTCTTCGAGTTTTATGTATAAATTCTCAATTTTAAACTCAATTACTTTAATAATATAATTTTATGCTTTATTTTAATTTTGGTAGTTTTAATTCACTAATCGTTGTACTTGACTCTATCCTATTAATATTCTCTCAAACTTTTTCATTAGAATCAAATTAGATTAAATACAATTAAATCGAATAATTTTTTCATTTGGGCTTCCAAGGTTTGCTAATATAGTCCAAATTTGAGTAGAAAATTTTTACACGAACATATTTGACCAAAATATTAGAAAAAAATTCAAGTGAAAAATAAAATAAATAAAATTATGGGCATTCCCATGTATTGATAGGAGAATGTGATAAAAAATTACCACGCTGAAATGAATGGATGAATGTGAAATGTTGGTAAACTCTAATGATGCTATAGCCCCGTTTGGTAGAACTGTGGGAAAGTGATTATAGATTATAACTTAATAGATTATAACTTATAGCTGTGAACATAAGTTGATAACCTGTTTGGTGTAACTGTGAGATTATGGATTTAAATAGCACAATAGTGCTTGATAAATAAGCTGCAAAATAGTTTTTTACTGTATAATTGTCATTTTTTACCCTTATGGACATAAAAATTGTAATTCTTTTCTTCTTATTTTCTTTTCTCTTCTTTCTTTTTCTTTTTTTCTTCTCTTCTTTATTTTTGTTAATTGTGATTCTGTTTTCATTAATTTTTTTTTCATTACAATTAATAATATAACAATTGTCATTACAATTAGTATTAATTAGTATCAATTAATATAAAAATTGATACATTTGATGAAATTATTTCATTATACATTAATTAATGTTAATTAATGGCTTATTTTTATTTTTTCATTATAAATTTTTATTTTTATTTTTTCATTATAAATCAATTAGTATAAAATTATTTCATTATAAATTAATTAGTGGCAATTAATGACTTTTTGTAATCAATTAATACTAAAATTATTAATTAGTATTAATTAAGATAAAAATACTGAAATTAATACTAAAATAATTAATACTAAAATTGTTAATAATAATGGCTTTATTATTATTATTATTTTTTTATTAAAAAAATACTGAAATTTGATCAGAGAGAGTTCTGATCGGCGTGAGAGAGAGAGAGAGATCTGATCGGCGACGTGGCGATCGTGACGTGGGGGATGACGACGAAGGTACAGTGGTGACATGGGGAACGACGATGACGAATGTATAGCGGGGACGTGGCGATGGCGATCATGATCGCGAAAAGAGAAGAAGAGAGATCTACCGCGATCTGCCGCAATCTCTGGTTCATGTTCGCCGGAAATCGTGATCTGTCGCGATCTGGCGATTGCAATCCACCCTCCGAACCTGACGACGAAAAACCCTAGGTTCGGTGCCATGGATGTAGCAGAGAGAGAGAGAGAGAGAAGAGAGAGATCTCTGGTTCATGTTTGTCGGAAATCGCTCAAAATGCCCGGAAATCGCCAGACAGCTTCATTGAAGAGACAAAAATGAGAGTTTTTTTATTTATATATATATGGTACACTTGTAATTACTTGAAATTGTGAGGGGCATTTAAGTCATTTTGCCCCTCAAATTGTAGCTGCTCGGTTAAGCTATTCCAAAAGACTTCTCCTCTCCCACTCAAAGAAAAAATTGATTTTTAACTTAAAAAAAATTATAATCTGTATTATTAAGCTGAACTAAATATATCCAAATAATTTAAATTAAATTAAAAATTAAAATAAGTTGAAAATAAATTTTACCAAACAGGGCTTATGATGACTTTCAACTACAAATGAATAGATGAATGTGAAATGTTGGTGAACTCTAAGATTAATGCTTGGGAGCACTAAAAAGAGAGCACTAGGAGAGTATTAATGAGGTGGCTCTCCATTTGATGTGATAGTTGTCTCTTCTATTTTTTTTTTTATTATTATTTTTTTTTACATTTTCCAACTTATTAGAACTATTAGTGATAGGATTTTTTAGTAATCACTATCATTGCTGTGAACTCTAATGATGCTATGATGACTTTCGACAGCAAACACGTAAGTCTTTGTTGATTGGACGTAAGTTACTATTGCAAATCAAATTCTCAATGTGCACGTATAAGCTGTAGTAAATGTGGATCTTGATTTGAAAGATGAGTGATATTTTTAAAGAAATGTTATGTATCATTTGTTTGTTATTACCTTTTGTATCGCCACTTATATGTGGATATTTATAAAAAAGAAAATTTAAAAGCAATTATTAAGTAAAAAATGTTCATATAAAAGATTGAAGAAATATAAGTGATTTGTATAAAAGAGGAGTGATAGAGATCCTCTCCAATCAGCACCCCCACCAACTCCACACATGTGGTAGGTGGTGATTGGAGGACAAGGAAAACAAAAAAAAAGAAAAAGAAAATCTAACCAATGAGAGAGAGAGGGGGTCAAAGGGGGTGGAAAAAAAAAGGGAGTCTTAGACATTTTTGTATATAAAAACCCTCATTGTAGGCTAAGAGTCCAGATTATTTGTCATAGTTTCCTGCAGTGGTTTCTGTGTTGGTCTTCAAAACAACGTTGTTTTATTTAGTATTTTTTTTTTTAAATTCAAAATTTTTATTTCCCTCTATTTTCTCTTCTCTATATCATCTTCTTTGCTTTGCATCATCAATCTGTTAAACCCTAGCAGAGAGAGAGGCAGAGACGCGAGAGACGGCTGAAAGTCGGAGTGAGAAACTGAAAGAGACACAGAGAAACGAACGCGAACTGAGAGAGGAATTGAGAGACGAAAGAGATGGTGGAGCAACGCGATGGCAAATGAGCAACACAAAGGATGGCAGGCGACGGTGAGTCCGGTGGCGATGCGGGAAGGCGAGATTGCAACGGCGACTAGGTCTATTTCATCATCATTGTCATTTCTTGCTATTATATGTGTGTGTGTGTGTGTGTGTGTGTATGATTCTTGGGTTAGATTTGTTATTGATTTTTGAAATGGGTTTAATGATAGATTTGTTATTGATTTTTGAAATGGGTTCACTAACTGAAACAGATCGATGATTTTTGAAGTGGGTTTGATTCTTTGATTTGATGATTAATCTGTTGTAGTTAAATTTGTTGTTCTATATATATATATATATATGATTTAGATTTTTGGAGATTCATATATAAATTAAACAGGGCCTCTTTGATAGTGAATCACATTTATTTGTATCTATTATTTTCTAGGGATTCATATGTGATTTTCTTCCATTTTATATATATATATATATATGATTCAGATTTGTGCAGTTCACCCCCAATATTTGCAATTCAGTATAAATATGGTTAAATCTTGTTGTTATATATATGAGAGAGATGTGTAAAAAATAGCAAGAACAGAGAAATTGATTATTAATGACCTTGTTATTTGTAGAAAAAAATAGCAAGAACAGGGATGGGTAAAACTTGTTATTTGTATGATACTAAATTACAGGTAATGGAAGAAAATAATATTGTTGATGAGTTGGCTAATTGTGGTTAGAAGTCAAAAGTGGGAATGTCATTTGACTCTAGACAAGCTGCGCATGACTTTTACAATACCTATGGGGGAAAGGTGGGCTTCAATATTAGGAAGGCCTATGCAAACAAGAACAAAAATACGAAGGAGATAACTTCACGGACGTTTGTATCTTACAAAGAGGGAAGTCGGGGTATTGACAAACAAGATCCACTTGTCAAAAATCCGAGACAAGAGGTGAGATGTGGTTGTGGTGCCCGATTTAATATCAAGTTAGATAGAATTTCAAAAAAATATATTGCTTGTGATTTTGTTGAATATCATAATCATGACCTTATGCCTCAAGATTGCATTCATATGTTGCCATTCCAAAGAAAAATATCTATCACCCAAACAATTGAAGTAGAATTGGCTTCATAATCTGGATAAAAAATACTTTTGAGAATCAAAAGGATCAAGAAGTTGGGGAAATAACAATTTCAGTGGGTATTTTAAAAGTTAATTACAAATCAATGATAAAGTTTATAAAATATTGATAATTAAAATTATAATTTTTTTTATAAATTTATACTTTCTCTGTTTCAAAATATTAATCCCTTATTTTATTTTTTATTATTTCAAAATATTAGTCACATTTTAAAAATTAAGGAATAAAATAATATGAATTTACTATTTTGTCATTTTTTTTAAATTCGTTAATAATGACAATTGATATTTCTAAAAAAGTGTAATATCAAAGGATAATTTTGAAAAATTAATATTTTTAAAATGTAATAATTGTATTATAAAAAAAAGTTAAATTTTCAAAAAAGAACTACTATTTTGAAACAGAAGGAATAATAATTTTGTAAAACTACCGTTGTGTAATAATTTTGGTCAAGAAGTTTTATAATTTTTAGTAAGTTTAACTTTTGAAAAGTTACTAATTTTATTGAATTTCTGACTTAATTAGGCAAAAAATTTTAAACTTGTACCTTAGGAGAAAAGTTGATAGGATTTTTGGCCATGTTTGTTTGGCTCTTTAGAGAGGGAGATTGGATTAATAATCCGTGAGATTTACCTGTAAAATGTTTGGTCGAGGGCATGAGTGGAATGATTAACTATCCCCTTGGACTAGTAATCACTCTTGGACTATGAATTCCATAATTGAGTTGGGATTAGAAATTGAGTAAGGGAATTAGTGAATTTTTAAATAATTTTTAAGCAAAATTTATATTTTTTAGAACCAAAAAAAATAATTATAATATTAAAGATATATTAATTTTATATATTAATACTATCTATAATATTATTAATCCACGTAGATCAATGATTGAAATGAATTTGCAGCATAATCACATCACTATCTCCTTATTTGTATATTTGATTTCATTAATGAAATTTCTCTTTTATTCATAAAAATAAATAAATAAATTCAGATCACTATCATTGGTGATAGTGAATAATTACTCTTGTTGAATAAAAGATAAATTCAGATCACTATCATTGGTGATAGTAAATAATTACTCTTGTTGAATAAAAAAGTGGGAGCCCATCATAGCTATGGATGGCAACATATCATATTTTTTCGAGTTTTATATATAAATTTTAAACTTAACTATTTTAGTAATATAATTTTATATTTTATTTTAATTTTGGTAGTTTTAATCTACTGATCGTTGTACTTTGACTCTATCTTATTAATATTCTTTGAAACTTTTTTATTAGAATTAAATTAGATCAAATACAACCAAATCGAATAATTTTTTCATTTGGGCTTCCAAGGTTGCTAATATAGTCCAAATTTGAGTATAAAATTTTTACATGAACATATTTGACCAAAATATTAGAAAAGAATTCAAGTAAAATAAAATAAATAAAATTAGGGCATTCCCATGTATTGACAGGAGAACATGAGAAAAAACGAAAATGTTTTGTAACTCGAAACATTTTTTCCCGAATAGCCCGAATTTCTGAAACGACGTCATTTTGATTTTGAATTTTTTTTTTTTTTTCTTTTCCTTCCACTTCTCGTTTCTCTCTCAAAGTTTGAACCAAACCCAGAGAGAAAGAGAGAAGCAGAGAAGAAAGAAGAGAGGAAGAGGAGGAGGAAGAGAAGAAGACGGTGATGCCCTGAAAAAGAAGTAAAGTCTATTCTCTCTCATCAGACTTCAAAACCATCTCTCGCTACTCACTCTCTCCTCAGAGTCGACTTCATTCGAGCCCTTAATCTCTTCCAAATCCTCTCATCAGCTACGGGTGTGGACTCGCATAACAGATCTTCAGCTACGAGTGTGGACTCACATACGGCAGTGTCGACTAGCAGAAAAAAAGGTACCACAACAAAAGGTAAACCCATAATCGCAAAAAAACTAGGGTTTGTGTTTTTGTGTTTGGATTTTTCTTGCAATTTGTGTTAGGGTTTTGGTTTTGGTTTGAATTTGTAGAACATGTTTTCCGGCCTTATCAATTAATGATTGTTAGGGTTATGATTGTTTGTTAGGGTTTCGGCATTATGGGTTTTGCCTTTAATTTTTGATTGTTATGTTGATTTTGATTGGCCATTATGTTGATTGTTTGGGCATTATGAGATATGTGTTGATTGAGTCAGACATGAGTTAATAGGATTAATGAGGTTTTGATGTCTCAATTTGAGGTTTGGACATTGCAGTTAAGGTGTCATATTGGAGCTTGGAATTTTGGAAATCTAGAAAGTTCATGATCCATTTTGTTTTTGATTTACTCATTTTAGTTTGGAATTTCAGTGTTTTATATGAAAAGAAAATTTAAGGTATTTTAATCTCCTAAAATTTTTTTGTCATCAGGATTCAGTGTATAGAGTTTAAATTTATATCCTCTTAAATATGCTAGATAAAACTAGATGTTGCAAACTGTTTAAGCAACCAAATTTTATAAGATGTTAATATCCACTACAGAAGATTAATTGTGTAGTTTCTTTTTATTTTTATGCATTTTTTTAATTTATTGACATGTGTTACAATATCTGCATATGTATGTAGGAATGAACATAAGGAAATGGCTAATGCCAAAGCTAGTCTGGATTTTGAACTCAAATTGTTGAATACTTCAAGAAATTCATTGAAATCTTTTTATCCACGAATGAAAATTTTGTTATTTTTGAGTAGCAAAAAGAAAATTTGTTCATTTTACAATATACTTTGGAAATGATTGGAGTCTTCAAGTGCTTAAAAATGTGGATTCCTTTCTTAAAATTCCTGGCTTTTCTTAATATGATGGAAGTTTATTGAGCCAAGGGGAATTAAATCAATTCCCTCAGGTTTCAAATTTTAGCCATAAAAGTGAATGAATGGGCTTGTGAATACATTAAATATGCCTCTGATTTCAAATATCAAATTCTTTTTGTATAAAAGAGCATGGTTTATACTTTATGGTTGTTTTAAATTTCTATGTTGCTGAAGATGTGCATTTTGATTTTAAAAATTCCCTATTTTTTGAAAATTTCAGCTTTGATCGTAACTGGAAAAAAAATTGAAGCATTTGTGGGGTCAAAAACAGTCATACAGGTACTTTTAAATTATACCTTCTTTGATAATGTATTTACCATAGGAAAACAGTGACTTGTTAGTAGAAGAATGTATGTGGTTTCTTGGAACCTACCTAGGAAAGAACACAAGATTTCTTCTTGTTTACTTTTGCTTATGAAGCTGGCTGCATATTTACCAATTAAAAAAGTACAGGGTTTTAATAACATTAATAAAACAGTAGGTATGTATGTATCAACAGTAGCAATAATAGCTATGTATGTATCATGTCTCTGTTTTCCATTTTGTATGCAGATTACAAAATGGCTTTTTCCTCTAGTAACAATAGCAACATAAGATTGAAACCAAGATTGTGTGATTGTGGGAGACTAGCTGCCATGCATATTGCCCGAACCAATCAGAATGGAAATAAAGGACGTGTGTACTTTGTGTGTCCATTGAAATATATAAGCAGTATGGAAATTTGTTTGGAAATTTGTTTGCAAATTTATTAGCCTGATTTGATTAATTGATTGTCATGCATTGTAGATTAGTGAGGAACACTGCAATTACTTCAAGTTCGCAGATGATAATGACGACGACGTGATCTCCAATGATGTACCTCGTAAATCTATAAGAAGTGAAGAATTTAAAGATCTAAGCACAAGGGTTTATGAGATGGATAATGAATTTCAAGAGCATGGTAGAAGGCTTCGAAGGATGGAGAAGAAATTGAATGTGATGCTTTATGTCATTGTATTTTGTATTGTTTTCTATTTTATAATGTAAATTACTGAGTTGATAGCTTTTGGGGAATTTGATGGATGTACTTATGGATTGAATGGACTTGATGGATTGTGGGTATGTGTTGTGCTTCATTCAATGTAGGTAATAAAAAACCTGTTCTGTTTTCAATTATTGTTGATAGGTTGTATCATTTGTTGATCTTTAGCGCTGGAAATACTTTTTCAATATAAACCTGTAATGGCCTTTCTGGTCTGATGTTAGGGCCGCATTCTCACATGGGAATTTATAGGAGTTCTACGTAAACCATTTAAGTGTCCTCATCTTTAAGGCATTTTGTCCTCAAACTCTTTGAGAGGTAGATTTTCTGTAAACTGCTTCATGTGCATGAAAAACTGATCTTCTAATTCTAAATGTTGGCATAATGTTACTAATGTTTTCAATTCAGTCTCCACTATAAAGAATTACAGGTGGACCAAGTTTCTTAGTTGTGAGCAATTGTATTACCTATCATGTGCCTTATTTTTCTGACTACTGCTTCATGTCCTTGTCAGAATGACATGAAGAAACAGTATGAAAGGCTTATTCACTTACGAATTGAATCAAATCAATGAACATCCATATATAATCAATGTCCACGATATACATACAGCAACATCTAACCATGAGGTTCTACATGTGCTCCATTATTTCCAAGTCATTTTCAATCAAATATATATTATTGTAGCTGTCTAGTTGAGATTGAACTAAAGAAAACAATAGAAAATGAAAGGATGAAAATGACAATTAATCAGAGTATCGACAAACCAAGCCAATATATCTTATCATATCATCCATGTAACTTGAACAATCAAGCAATGCATCAAAATTCCACCTGACATGGTTCATATCAAAATTAAGCACTTCCTCTGGTTTAGTACATTGCTCTAGTTTAGCAATGCATCAAAATTAAACAATCAAACAATCAAGCACTTCCTCTTTTCCCCAATCCATATCAAAATTAAATATTAAAAATTAAAAAATAAATCTCTAGTGTCAATCATGTGATTACAAACAAAGATTCTGGCCAATAGCTACAACACATTGCAAAGGCAAAACATGAAGTTGCTGCTTAATAGAGCTTCATTCTAGTTTAGCACATTGCAAAGACAAAGATTCTGGCCAATAGCTTCATTCTGCTGCTTAATAAACCTGTCAAAGTCCATGAAGACAGAACCTGAACTACTACTTCATAATATACAGAACCTGCTTCATAAAACAGAAACAGAACCTTAATAAACCTGTTATTCTGCTGTTTCATTCTGGACTGCTCTGGTCGTAATAAGAAGAGGTGCTCTGCTGGAAACAAAACTTAATAGATTTATCATTTACAGAGCCTGTTCAAAATATAACCTGTTCAAAATATGCAGAACCTGTTCAAAATATACAGAACTTGACAGAACCTATTCAAAATCTGTTCAGAATCAAATATAACCTGTTCAGAATCTGTTCAAAACCTATTCAGAATCAAAAATACCATAGGTTTACAAACATAAGTTCACAAACCTGTTCAAAACATAAGTTTACAAACCAATGTCATAAATACCATAGAACGAAACTAAAAAAAAAATAGGGAGATTGGATTCGCATCTATATTGAAGTCCACAAAAGTAACTATCCCAAGTTTACAAACGAAAGTGATAAATACCATAGTACGAAACTAAAAAAAAAAATGGAGCGTTTGGATCCACATCTATATTCAAGTCCACAA
This sequence comes from Camellia granthamiana, assembly GCA_036172215.1. Taxonomy (NCBI): domain Eukaryota; kingdom Viridiplantae; phylum Streptophyta; class Magnoliopsida; order Ericales; family Theaceae; genus Camellia; species Camellia granthamiana. Next base: position 63,704,898 of record CM069903.1, on the reverse strand, counting down.
AAGTTGAACCATCTATATTCGCCATTCCTGATTCACTCAAAGATGAGTTTCCAATTTTGTCCACCATTTGCAATGCGCTCTCTTGTGTCCCATCCATACAAGGAAAATAGTAGGATTGAGCTTACGGCACCTTATGATACATAATAACAAAATATCATTAATAAGTTCAAACGTTGAAATAAATACCATACAAAAAATAGTAGTGGACCATGAAATACATACCCGATCGTACGTATTGTCTTCCATGCTATCCGTATAATCGAAATTCAACTTACGAGGTTCACATTGACCCATCTTACGACCCTATAGTAACACACATTGGTGAAAAAGTTTGACAAAAATAAATTCTAAAATTTACATACAAGCAGAAAATAAAAAATATACCTGGACTTTTGGTGCCTTTTTATTCTTTCCCTTCAATCGATTCACTATTTCATCCACCTTGCTCACCTTCCGTTTCATACATGGACGGCCTCTTCGGCGAGCAACCAAAGGACTAAGCACCTTGCGAGTAGTACTAGAAGGTGGCACATTACTACTAGAAGGTGTAACAGTACTACTAGAAGGTGGCACATTACTCGCATATCCCCCCGCTTCAACAACTATAGAATGACAATTCCTAGACACCCCTATTCCTGCTTCATCGTTTATTTCTAATCTTCTCTTCACAGGAATACGAATCCTCTTATTCATTGGAAAATGTCGTGAGTCGCTAGGAATTAAATCATGCATATGCTCAAGCACAACTGTAGTTAACTTATATCTTCCATCCGGTTGTAAAGTCGCTCTTACCTTTGTTTTACAATCAATTTTTGATGACAAAAATGGTTTCAGGGGGTTTACTTCTGATCTTTTTGTCCTCTTCTACGCCTGAGTACATTCAATTCCAAAGTATTTCACCTTTCCATCCGCTCCAACATTCTGTGTTTTGTAAGCTATAGCAAATCCAAGGTTTTTAGCATATTTTGCATAAAACTCGTGCACTTCTTGCTTTGAGGTAAAACACATCCCTTTCTTAGGTTCTTCAATTTCACCACTCTCATTTAATGAAGGATTGTTCTCTGCTTCCTCAACTTCCTCACCCCACTCAATGTAGGATTGTTTGAATCAATGTCCATTGTATGAAACACTCTACTGTAATTTGTATAAAATCAGCATAATGAAATGCACAACAAATCATAAATAAGGTTAGAGACATCACAGATTCAGATTCAGATTCAGTAATGTTAAACACCACTTAGATTCAAATTCAGACATCACAGATTCACAGATTCACATAAATAAGGTTAAAGTGGATGTTAAACACGACTTAGAGACATCACAGATTCAGTGAGTATATCACAAATATAATCACTACAGATTAAGACATATCACAGATTCAGCTATAGAACAACAAGGCAACTGCAACTTTGTATACATCACACATACCAAACCAGATTCAGCTATAGATAGATTCAAATCACAGTTTGTATACACACAGATTCAGCTATGGACACATCCCAAAACACACATATACATCACACACATAGCAATTTTACTTTGATTATTGCAAAGTGCTGTGCATAGAAGTCTAGAAAACATGCAACTAACTGACGAAAAAATTGGAAATTCCATTCAAGATAAGTGAGCCAAGCTATACAACAAATATGGTCTGCATTCCTTAATATAGTCTTCTAATCCCCTGTCAAAACATAGAAAATCAACAAGAACAAATATAGACCGCAAACAGATTTTTTAATTGAAATCACTACCCACATAGACCCAAACATGGATAACCATTCTTCTAATCTCCCACATTCAAGCTTAACAAAAAAATATAAATTTATACGAAGAAAAAAAACAAAAAAACGCATCAGCAGATTCAGGTGATTAAGCGACATTCACAGATTGACGGACCAGCAGATTCAGGTAAGTACAATGCGTAATCCAGATTGACGTCAAAGTGGTATTTCGCTGGTCGACGAACAGCATTGACGGTGGGCAGAGTTTTTCACTGGTTGTCGATGGTCACCCAGGTCGGTAGTGTCAGCATCGGTCGATCTTAGCGGTGGTCGCTCTCGCCTATTCTTCTTCGACTGGTTCCTCTCTCTCTCCTCTCCTCTCCTCTCTTTTCTTCTATTTCTCGTGCATGGTGTCAATTGACCAATGTTGCAACTGAGCCAAACATTCAAAAATCACCTTTTTCAAATTCGGGGGATTCGGGGGGCTCATTTTTTAGCTACATAGCGGTTCTAGAGAAAAAAATACCAGGCTAAAATGAACAGATGAATGTGAAATGACTTTCAACTACAAACACATAAGTCTTTGTTGATGGGACGTAAGTTAGTATTGCTAGTCAAACTCTCAATGTGCGCCTATAAGTTCCAGTAAATGTGGATCTTGATTTGGATGTTGAGTGATCTTTTTAAAAGAAATTTTATCTATCGCTTGTTTGTTATTATCTTTTATATTGCTGCTTATATGTGGATATTTATGATTGGTTTTTTTTTTTTTAATTGATGTTAACATTTCTTTGTGGGAACCAGAGACTGTATGACAACATTTTTTGTTATAGACAGCAATGCCAAGTATAATGTTTTGCTTGGCAAGGATTGGATCCACATGAAAAAAATGTGTACCTTCTTCTTTACATCAGAAGATAATGATAGCACTGTGCAATGGGGAAACAGAAGAGATCAATGCAGATCCACAGCTCTTTATTGCTTGTGTAGATTTTGCAGAGGCCAAGCTATACAATGAAGGGGTAGTACCACTTAGTGTGCTGAGGAAATCTGATGTAACAGCCGAAGTGACGGCTAATGAGAAAGTATTACACTTGAAACATCTAGTACAGGAAAGTACTAATGAGGAGTTCATCATCAAAGATGCCAATGATGCCTGGTTGTAGGTAAAAGGATCAAGATCAAGAAGCCAGACCATTGGCTTTGATCAATTTTTTAACATTGGACATAGAGTCAATAGTCCAGAAGGTGCAGGAAAAAGAGAAAGAAACCATGATAATTGGCTGTAGTCAGGGGCAACAAAAGGCCAGACCTTTGGCTCTTGATAAATATTGTGCATTGGACATTGAAACTAAAGTCTAGGAAATATAGGAAGAAAAGGTCTTATGGATAGATTTTGTCTATGAAGAAGATAATAGAGATGTTTAACCAGAAAGGGTAGGAGCAGAACAAGATGAAAGGGTTGCTTCGAAGGTAGAAAAAGTCAAAGGGGAAGCATCAATGAGTACTCAAGTGCAAGATCCCTTGAAAGAAGTCAACCTAGGCGAAGGTTCAGTACAATAACCCACCTACATTAGTGCTTGGTTGGATCCTGTTAACAGAAACCAGTTGTTGGTTGTCTTGAAACAATATAAAGATTGTTTTGCTTGGTTTTATAATGAGTTTCCTAGGTTGGACAGGTCACTAGTAGAACATAGGCTCCCAATGAAGCCTAATTTCAAGCCACACAAGCAAAAACCAAGACGGATGAGCCCTGAAGTGGTTCAAAAGGTGAATGAGGAGATTGTTAGGCTCCTTAAAGCAAGCTTCATTAGAACAGCCAAGTATGTTGAATGGTTGTCCAATATTGTGCCTGTGGTAAAAAAATAATGGCAACATAAGGATATGCATTGATTTTAGAAACTTAAATTTAGCAACTCCAAAAGATGAGTACCCCATGCCTATAGTTGATTTATTGGTGGATAGTTCAGCAGGACACAGGATTTTGTCTATAATGGATCTGGTTATAACCAGATTTACATAGTAAAAGAGGATGTCCACAAGACAGCTTTCAGGTGTCTTGGAAACATTGACACCTTTGAATGGGTTAAAATGCTATTTGGATTGAAGAATGCTAGAGCAACATATCAGAGGGCAATGGACACTATCTTTCATGATCTCAATGGAGAATACTTAGAATGTTACATTGATGATATTGTTGTGAAATCTCAGTCTATGGAGGAGCATCTGGTCCACTTGACAGCAACCTTTGAAAGAATGAAGAAGTTCAAACTGAAACTCAATCCTCTCAAGTGTGCTTTTGGTGTATCAGTTGGAAACTTCTTGGGGTATGTAGTACACAAGAAGGGAATACAGATTGATTAGAACAAAACCAAGGTTATCATTGAGGCCAAACCTCCATCAAGTGAGAAAGAATTGCAAAAATTCCTTGGTTATGTTAATTTCCTTTGAAGGTTTATTTCTAATATTGCTGGGAAAACTAAAGTATTTTCTTCTTCGTTAAAGCTAAAAAATGAAGAAGAGTTTGTGTGGACAACTGAGCATCAAGCTACTTTTAAAAGAATCAAAGCCTACTTGGCTAAGCCTCCAGTGTTGATGTCATTAAGGAGAGACAAACCCTTGAAACTATACATTGCTGCAGCTGAAGAATCATTGGAAGTTTTTCTAGCTTAGGACAATGAAGAAGGCAGAGAGCAAGCAATCTATTATCTTAGTAGGTTTTTAAATTCTTGTAAATATAAATACTCAGCTGTAAAAAAGCTATGTTTAGCATTGTACTTTGCAGCAATGAAATCAAGATATCTTTTGCCTTTTGTTGTCTTGGTAATTACAACCATAGATTTGGTTAAGTACATGTTATCTAGACCTATGCTAAGAGGAAGGATTGACAAATGGATTTTAGCCTTATCAGAGTTTCATCTAGAATATGTTCCCCAAAAGGCAGTAAAAGGACAGGTTCTGGCTAATTTTTTGGCAGACCATCCATGTCAAACAGAAAGTCAAGAGATAATGGATCCTAGTATGGTTAATATTAAGTCATGGCAAATATGGTTTGATAGATCAAAAGCCGATGGTTTAGTCAAAATTGGTGTTATGGTTAAGTCACCACAGGGGGTAGAAACCACACATGGTTTCAAGATTGATGAAGCTACTTGATCCAACAACCAAGCTGAGTATGAAGCCTTGGTAATGGGACTTAAGATACTTATTGGATTACAGGTTCACGCAGTTGACATATTTAGAGATTCCTAATTGGTAATTAACCAAGTAAAACAAAATTTTAAATGTCAAAGTGCAAGCATGTTACCATATTATGTTGCTACATTACATTTGCTTTCTCAGTTTCAAATAGCAAATGTGACTTATATCCCAAGATTTCTGAATCACAAAGCCAATGATGTAGCTCAGAGGGCTTCAAATTTCAGAAGAAGAGGTGACACTCAAATAGACATAAGTCAAGCAACATATCAAAAGCTAATACCACCTTTGGCTAAAAGGTGTATTATGGTAGAAGTTAACCAGAATAATTTGAAAGAACATGATTGGAGACATCCAATCATCCAATATTTGACTGGTCCTTCTTTTAAGGCTAGCAAAAGGCTTAAATTGCAATAAATGCAATTCATAGTGTATGGGAATGCTCTTTACAAAAGGGAAGCAGATGGGCTGCTATTGGAATGTCTAGGGCCAAAAGAGACATTGACTGCCATGGCTGAGGTGCATAAAGGCATTTGTGGTGCCCATCAACCTGGTGTGAAGATGAGATGGTTGTTTTAAAGGCATTTCTATTATTGGCTAACCATCTTTAAAGATTGTATAGAGTATGCAAAGGGATGTCAAGCATGCCAGGAGCATGGCATGATAAGACATGTGCCAATAACTGATTTGTATGCAGTTATGAAACCTTGGCCATTTAGAGGATGGGCAATAGATATGATAGGAAAAATATATCCACCCTCTTCGAAACAACATTGTTTCATTCTAGTGGCCACAGATTACTTTACTAAATGGGTCGAAGCTAAGCCTCATAAGGTTGTGGATCAGACTGAAGTTATTGGGTTTATTAAAGAATTGATCCATAGGTTTGGCATCCCACAAACCATAACTGTAGATAATGAGACTATATTTGATGGAAAGATGGTAAGATCTTTCGCAACAAAATTTGGAATTAGTCTTATTAATATCACCCATTATTATGTACAAACAAATGGTCAAGCTGAATCATCTAACAAATCCTTGAAAAAATGAATACAAAGAATTGTGAAAGACAATCCTAGGGATTGGCATAACTTATTGTTATATGTGTTATTGGCTTATAGGACTTCTCTAAGGTCAAGTACAGGAATCACTCCTTATGCCTTATGTAGACGCGCCCCGTGTGAGGGCCTCAGTGCTACAGTTCGGACTCAATTTGTTACGGTTCTTAATCTGAACCAAAGAGTCCAAATCCGGCAAATCGTTTTTGAAAACAGATTTTTTTGTATAGAAGTGCCAAACATGGACTGCTTTGCCAGATACAGAGTCGCCACCTAAATATTTATTATGGGGGAATTTAGGAAACCCTGACCCGTTTGCCTAAGGTCACGTGTCCGTCATCACCAAAGTTGCCTCGGCTCGGGAACTTGGGTACGATTGGGGAAGGTCATCTATGAGCACCCTCACTCGCCCGATCAAAGATTGGCCTCTACTAATCATGATATCTTATTTTGAAAACATTATGCGTTCTTATTCCGGTTATTAGCCTAGATTTACTACGTGATGCACACAGCAAACAAGTATAGACTAAATCGCCTGAATTGGAACAAAACATTTCATGTGTTTTTTTTAAAGTGGTTTGCTACTCGCAAGTAAGCTGAAAATGCAGATTTTGCCACCCCCAAGTGGGCTTTAGAAAAAGATGGTTTTGCCACTATCTAGTGAGCTTAAAACTCACAGTTTAATGCCTTATTCCAATTCGGGTAATTCAACCTCCAACCACTGGCATTCAAGCAGTTATATTACATAAGCAGCTAGCCTCATGGTAATCATACTATTATGGCAACACTCACACGCATGCGGTATGCTAAAGCATAAAAGCTTACCTAGTACTCCAAGTCAAAACAGAAACTAGTAAGTGATCATATGCATGATCCTAGTTCATGTTAAGATGGCTAATGTAACACATGCAGGATGCAGCTAGAATAGGCTCGACTAATCTATGGATGGCATGTGAAATGCAACAACTAACACGTATTCAACTTGGAATTAAAATACAATGCAGTTAGCATGATGCGCCGAGCCCGGTGCATGCAATACTGATGAATGATGCATGCATGCATAGCATAAGGTATGCTAATTTAAATATGTCCTAATACTAACCATCAAAGCAGGTAAGTAAAAGAGAGAAAGAAGTGGGGGTTGGAAGGCATGCACACATGCACCCACACTTATTACAAATACGCCCTCACTCGGAGGGACCGAAAGAATAATACAGTCCGAATAATGAATCAACTATCCTAGCTAATTAATTATTACAGACCCTCTAATTAATTAACAAATTAATCACAAAAATAATTTAAATGTGAAGCTAAAGAGACTGCCGCAGCTCTGCCTCGGAATGCGCGAATGATGCATGCTTGACTCTCCCCGCTCGGAAACTTGCTGCCATAGCACTGTTGCCTCTGTTTACACTGCCCTGTTCCTCTGAAAATTCGCACAAGTCCCAAGGATGCTTCTCTAAACACTGGGGAGCATCACCGACCAAGTGGGAACACCACCGACCGAAGGGAATGGTCATCGACCATTGGTTGAGCCACCGGCTAATTGTATTTGGTCGATCGGCACTCCAAGTAGCCGGCCGGCTATTTCTTCCTGCAGAATCCTGCAGTTGACAGCAGCAGAGGGCAAGCAGTGTATGGCATGGAATTTTCAAGCAAATGTGAGCATGGCCACACTCCCTATCATGCAATGGACTCAAGGGAGCATGACCCTCGACCCTCGGGCCATCAATTATGCATTTTGATGCATGATGGCCTAAGAGGCCAAGTTTGCCATTCAATGTAAAATGCATGCAACAAAAGAGATGAATGCCAACACCCTATCATATTGAGATCAAGGGTGTCGGCGACCAAGGATTGAGACGTGTTATGTCACTTGGAGTACGAACACTTTCAATCCTCATGCTTGGTTTGACACCCCAAACCAAGCAATGCAATGCATGTATACAAACATGGCTCAAGAATGCAACATGAGGCTAAGATGCAAAACATGCCAAATGCAATGCAATCTATTATGCAAGCATGCAATGTGCTAATCACGCAAGAGGCAATACAATGCAATTTAACATGTGATGCAAACATGGTACAATGCAAGCATGCAACGAGAGGAAACAAGTCAAACATACAACTATGTACAAGAATGGACTTAGACTGAAATGGGAGGCCTCAGCCACACCCTAAAACAGTGGCCAAAAGGGTCAAAAATGGCACAACTTATGCATGCAAGCATGAACACACCAAGGCCTATCATCTAAGCATGGAAGGGGACAACTCTAATCATACTTAAAGGCAATATGCTTGGACATTAAACACTCATGTTAAACTTTGAAAAGCATGCAAAAGATGACACCAAGACATGCTAGGGAATGGATGCAAAATAGAAGGTATTCAAGGCCACAAAAAGAGAGCATTGCTCAACACCTACCCCAAGCAAACATGGCATGAATTAAGCAACCCAAAACAGAGTTTTTATGCATCAAAATATGCCCCAAAACCCACTGATATGGCAGCCCCAAAGACTTAAATACATAAGCATGCACAATGCTCATTTCAAGGCACAAAAGGACACCTCTTCAAGGCATGAAAAGGGTGATGGATGCAAGCATAGGAACATGGATTAGGGACTGAAATGGCATGTGAAATGACTCCAAATCATTGAAACAACCCAACTAAAACATGCTCATGACTCACACCCTCAAGGCTCATAAGCCAAAATACAAAGGGGCTATACCAAACATGGAAAATATGATCAAAACAATGCCTAACAGACCTCAAGCATGATGAAACATGACCAAAAGCTTCACAAAGCTAGGAAAAAAGATGCAAGCGTGACGGCCTAATGGCAAGATGCATTTTTAGGAAAAATAGAGGAGTACAAAGCAAGTGTATTATACATGCAAAGGACCATTAATCCGACCAAAAGCAGAGATGTAATATGACCAAATGACACCCAAAAACCTCTGAAATGGAGCCAAAAACACCTAAGCATGCATGCTACCTTTATGAGCCAAAAATACAAACAAAAGAGGGACAAAGGGAGAGGGGTGTCCCTCCCCTATGCAAGACTTCAAAACCTCTTCTTCACCACTGAAAATCCACTGGATTTCAGTGGTGAGAAGGCCAACACACAAAAGTCTCCAAAGCTTAACAAAGAGAGCACAAAAAGGGCCAAACAAGGCCTAAGAAGGGGAGGTCGAACCCCAACACCAAAATGACCTCAATGAAACATCTTAAGCATGCAAATACAAGACTTTTTTCAGTTATACACAAAGTCTAAAACATCATGCAAGATAGGTTAAAGACTAGTGCAAGATTGGGGAATATAAAGCAATAGTATTACCCTTGAAGATCCCTTGAAGAACAGCAAGGTCGGCCACCTTTTTCTGATCAAAACCGACCCAAAACTTCAAGAACAAACCCTCAAGACCTCCCAAGTCGAAGTATGGTGTAATGGTGTGTGTCTTAGTGCAAAACTAAGAATAAAACACACTTTTAGGCTCTTAAACACACACAAATGAAGAGAGAGAGGGAGATATAGAGAGAGAAGGTGTATATATCAGAATATATATGTATTTTGCTCTGGTTTTGCTCAACCCAATCAAAGGAGAAGAGGGGTCTCTTATATAGACAATGCAAAGACTAAGCTTCCAAGGGAAGCTATTCAAAAAGGGTCAAGGCTTCCAAGGGAAGCTAAGCTAAGGGTGCAAGCTTCTTGAGGAAGCTATGACAAAGGGTCAAGCTTCCTCAAGAAGCTTGAGCAAAGGGTGCAATCTTCTCCAGGAAGCTTGGACCAAAAGGGTGCAAAGGTTCAAAACAGCCACACCCGTGCATGGAGGGCAGGGTCCGTGCATTCCAGCTGGCACAGCTGGCATGCATTATGCCTAAAAAAGGAAAAAAGGTGGTATCGGCCAGAAAAGGAAACCATCAGCCAAACAGATGGTTGGCCGACCACACCAAATGCCGACCGGCCAATGGTATATTTCACCAATAGACGATAGCAAGAAGACACGGCCGGTGGCCTCAAGCTAGGGCCGATGGGTGTCAGGGGTAGCTAACAAGCTACTCTCTACCCTCATAAGCAAAAACACTAGTGTTTGGTGCAAAATCAAACACAAAACAGTCGAGTTGAGAGATCCTGAGGCAAGGCACGTAGCCGAGACCTCCGGGAACTCAAAACGAACACGAACATGGGTGATCACCGAGTATTCAAACGGTGACGTCCAAGTCTTGAGGACGGTCAAAAATGGGGTGTCTACAGTTGGCCCTCTTTGACAGAACTTGAAAGTCATAACAATGACGGGAGTGATTGTCAAAATCCAGAGACGACCCATTTTTGACAAGGCCGAAGACTTAGACAAAACATACAAGTTGCAGATAAAGATATGCGCCTGAAGGCAGGGGCAAAATGCAACTGACAATGCAAGAAGCCGAGCATAACTTATGATCATGCAAAGAAAGCTGTAACGAAGCATAACACTGCAACAGTTTTAAGCTAGCACACACCAAACTACACTACAATGCAGAGAGAGTGTAAGAGAATCATGTAATTCTCGCTACGTTTCACGCGAAGAATACAATACTTGTGCGGTTCGTCTGGTCGTGCCAGCTTCGAATGAACCGTACATACAATATCATGCCTGAAAAAGAAAGAAAACTTAACAGGAACAATATTGTTAGCAACATGCATATCAATGCAATTGAAAGTGCGTGACGACACAAACCGATTAGAATGCATAACAATGCGATTTGAAACAAACATAACAATGCTATGAAGGCGCAAACACATGTAAGTAAAGAACACGGGACAACGTGCGCAATGTGTGAAGATGTAGACACATGTAAGTAAAGTATACGCGACAATGTATACAATGTGTATAAAATGAACTTGAACACATGTAAGTAAAGCAATGCACGTATGCACGCAATGTGTATAAAAGGAACTTGAACACATGTAAGTAAAGCAATGCACATATGCATGCAATGTGTATAGAAAGGAACTTGAACACATGTAAGTAAAGCAATGCACGTATGCATGCAATGTGTATAGAAACTTGAACACATGTAAGTAAAGCAATGCACGTATGCATGCAATGTGTATAAAAGGAACTTGAACACATGTAAGTAAAACAATGCACGTATGCATGCAATGTGTATAGAAACTTGAACACATGTAAGTAAAGTAATGCACGTATGCATGCAATGTGTATAGAAACTTGAAGCATGGTAAAGACAAGTTATTCATGATGTTGAAATGCAAAGCACTGCAACACAGTATAATTGAAGCGATTTGTGGAGTTCACAAGATACAAAAAGGATACGGGAAAGGGTGTTCCTCGCACGTACGGAGCATTGCTAAAAAAAGACACGGCCTGAGGTCAACTCGAAGGCCTACTAATGTTCCGAAAAAGTGCACTTCCGTGCACTGTCTTGAGTAATGAAGATGCCAAACCATATAGTTGACCCGAACAAGGGCGCGAGAGGTGCATCGACCACAAAAAAGTGAGGAGGGCTACTGGTATCAATCCCGATATTCTGCTACCCTGCTCTCTTTTTGCTTTACTTTCCTTTTTACTGGTAGTTTAAGTACATCGCACTGCCTCAGGCAGGTTATTATTTTTTCTCAAAACTGTGTATTTTTGCAAAACACATGATGGAAATGAAACAACTATTTTCTTCAAAAGATGTTACATTTGTACTTTCTATGCATCGCATCGCGTGGTATCACATAACAATGTGAATGAAATTGAACTTTGTTTGAAAATTGAGCACTCGTATCGTAATAATCAGGTAGTGAACCGACTTACAACTCGATAAGCAAAACAAAGAAACTCGATAAGTCAACCAAGTGCGAGTACAACTCGATAAGCAAATCAAAGACTTAAAGAGAGTGAAATACAACTCGATAAGCAAATGTACAACAACTCGTGACCCCGCAAGAATCGATCACCAGAGGGCATCGGTAGAGGTTCCAACCACAATCCATCAGCATGTTCAACTCATAAACAGCTCATGGAATAGGGGAGAAGGCCATCAGCCATAAGGAAAGGCCATCGGCCATGAGAAATGTCCATCGGCCAAAAGTGGTGGTCGGTCGGCACTATATTTGGCCGGCCGGCCATGAATTGCAAGAACTAGCAAAATGCTGACATCTGTTCTCCACTCAACCTTATCTTCTACAAAAGGCCTCAGCTTCGTGGTTTTTCTCAATTCAACACTGATTTGCTCCAAATGGAAGAGTTTCTTGCCCAGAATCTCTCAGCTTGGATTGCCAACTTGGACGGCTCGGAAAAGCTGAGTTTCCGGGGCTTCGGCATAAACGCACTATTCACTCTAGGTCGTACTCCGCTGTACCTTCCGTTTCTCCATGCCGCGGCAAGGTTTTGGAATCCGGTGACACATGTTTTTAGCTTTGGCGGGCAAGAGGTATGTCCTACCTTCGAAGATTTCCAAGCTTTAATGGAGTCCGAGCGCAACGAAGAGATCTTGCCCCAACTTCGTTTTGGCTATGCCCAAGCCTTAGGACAAATGTGTGGGCTCTCAATACCCGATGCTCGATCTTTGATTTATGACAGAATGCTGGATATTCCGAGTTTGATTTGCCGTTTTTCTGGTGCCGGTGACCGCGGTGACCATCATTGGCAAGGTTTTCGGCAACACGCACTTTGTTTGTGCATGCTATCTCATTTCTTACTTGCCTCAGGCTCCGGAGGATCTAGTGTCCGGTTGATCGAGGTTGCCCAAGGTTTGAAGGAGGGTAAGAGTTGCATCGCCATGACTCTGGCTGAGACGTTGATGGGCTTGGACGCTTTCCATCGCCGCGAAACGACCAAATTTGCGGGAAGTCCACTACTGCTGCAGGTAATGTTTCCCACCCAATCTCATATATGTATTGCTCACATCACTCGGCCCTCAGGCTCGGTTTTTCTCACAAAACCCTCTTCTTACTTTTTCTCTCATCGTACATCTCTCTATTCTTTATTCTCTCATTTTTCATCCCTTCCCAGGTGTGGTTGATGGACAAGTTGCAGGTTATGGACTCTTGCCCAGCTTACTCAGCTCGCAGTTACTTCTTCAAGCAATGCCAAGTCGATGCCCTTGATGAGGGTTGGTGGTTTGACTGGATATGCAGCTTGTCCGCAGACCGCATTGCTTGGCGGTGCCCTTGGTTCAATCTATCGGCAATGGGCTATAGCATGACCCGCCAACCTGGGATTCAGCTGATTGGCTTGACTCACTGTGTGTTCTACTTCCCATTCCGGCTCCAGCACCAGTTTGGTCATGATCAGACTTGTCTACCAGAGGGGATAGAGTACCCGGCTACATTCCCGATTCGAGGCGCACAGCTTGCCTGGTATACGACAGCATGGAGGACTAGAGAGCTCCTGGCCCCCGCTCCCACTTTTAGTTGCACTTTGTCTGATGAGTGCATAGATTGGCTTAATGAGGAGGCACAGATTGGACCTAGCTTGGCATCAGAGGCTTCGACCAGCTCTGGGAGGGGGCGCAGGAACACCTGACTTAACTATGCCTCGGATTTATTACTTTATTAATACTTTCAAGTTTTCTTTATGAATGTAATAAAAAGCAACTTCAATTTGTATGCAAGGGCAGGAGAACTCTGTATTGAAATCAATGAAATTGAAGGTTGTGGTTACTGAAAATTTTCCGCTTTGGTCCAAAAATGATCTTAGTTGTAAAAAGATTAATTTGAACAAAGTCAACTTTTATCAAAACTTTTCAAAACTATTTTCGATATGGATCAGAACTGGACACGCCTGAGACCTGTCACTGAGATGCACAACATCGGATTCCCGCAACTGGAAAGTTGCCCCTAGTTTGAGTAGCACTGTACCGGAGATTACAACCGAAGCTGTTGAATGCTGAATAGACAAAGATGACCGAGCTAATCAAATGGACAAAGTTGATCGGGGAAAAAGCTTATGGCTGGACTTCAGGATGAAGTTGCCTACGTATCCCAAAGATGGGAATCATGCCTTACGTAGTTCAAGCTTGGGTTCACTCGAGTATTTTCACTCTCCTTTTGCGCTCTAACTTTTGCCAAGGCCGCCATTTGCGGGTTTTCAACCTTGCGAGCTCAGTTTTTATAATTTCAAATTTTTCGTGCTCTAACTTTTGCCTAGGTCGCCCTTTCGGGTTTTCAGCCTAGCAAGCCTCTCAGGGATAATATTTCTTCAACTTGTCCATGTTGATCGGTTGTGAGAACTCTAGGCCATCTAGGTCCATCAAAATGACAGCTCCTCCTGACCAAATAGACTTGATAATGTAGGGACCAGTCCAATTGGGTTTGAACTTGCCCCTTGGGTTATGGATGGGAGCTCGGTTGTCCTTGAGTACCAAATCTCCTTCTTTTAGATTCCTGGACTTAACTCTCTTGTTGAAAGCCCGGGCAATCCTGTGCTGATAACCTTGAACGTGGTACAGTGCTTTCAGTCTTCTTTTATCGAAGAGCATGAGTTCTTCAAATCTGCTATGTTGCCAATCTACTTCGGCTATCTGACACTCGGCCAATACTCGCAAAGACGGAACCTCAATTTCAATAGGTAGAACGGCCTCCATCTCATAAACCAATGAATACGGAGTCGCTCCAGTAGAAGTTTTGATTGAAGTCCGGTAGCCCCACAGAGCAAACGGCAACTTATCTGGCTAGTCCCAGTAGGTTTCCACCATCTTTTGTAGTATGTGTTTGATGTTCTTGTTGGCGGCCTCAACCGCTCCATTGGTTTGCGGCCGGTATGTGGATGACTTATGAAAAGCCACATTGTATTTCTCCAACAAGTCAATCACTTCCTTCTTGAAGTGGGAACCGTTATCTGAAATGATCTCATTTGGGACTCCATAACGACAGGTGATGTTGTTTCTAATGAATTTTGCGACATGTAAAGCCTTCAACACCGCATAAGATTGGGTCTCGACCCACTTTGTAAAATAATCTATCGCGACCAGGATGAACTCATGCCCATTCGACCCCTTTGGAGTGACAGCCCCGATCACATCGATTCCCCAAACTGAAAATGGCCATGGCGAAGTCATGTTGTATAGTTTCGACGGTGAGATGTTCATGCGGTTTGCATGGATCTGACATTTGTGGCATCGCCGAACAAAGCTGATACAATCCTCCTCCATGGTGGACCAATAGTAACCTTGTCTGAGGATCTTCCGAGCCAACATTACCCCGTTCATATGTGCACCACATTCTCCTCCATGGATGGCCTCCATTAGGCGCTTCGATTCTTTGGCTTCTACACACAGCTTATGCATTCCCAGATGACCTCTCTTATACAGTTTACCCCCGCAGATGATGAACTGAACGACCATTCTTCTGATTGCCCTTTTATCCTTGGCATTTGCCCCTGGTGGATACGCCTCTTTCTCCAAAAAGTTCCAAATGTCGTAATACCAGGGGTTCTCATCTTGAACCTCATCTATAGCAGCAATTGAGTCATATGCTGGCGCAAACTTCTGGTCAATGATGACTGGATGCATTCGGACTCCAAACGGGATGTCTATCATGGAAGATAGAGTTGCTAGTGAATCTGCGAACCAGTTGTTCTCTCTTAGTAGATGAGCAAAGTTTAGCTTCTCAAACCGAGGAATTAACAAGTCCAGGGTTTGGTGATACATTATCATCTTTTCTTCTTTGACTTTCCAGTCTCCTTTTGCTTGAGACACAACAAGGTTCGAGTCCCCGATGACATCCAACCGTTTTGCCCCTAGTTCCAGGGCTGCTTCTAGACCGGCAATGCATGCCTCATATTCTGCTTCATTGTTCGAGACTTTGAACCGGAGTTTGAATGCTAGAGGGATACGGGAATTGTCGGGTGCTATCAACAACACTCCTATCCCATATCCGTACTGGTTTGATGCTCCGTCAAAGTACATCGTCCAAGTTTCATCTTCGATGTGCAAAATGGCCTCATCTGGGAATAAGTACTCAATTGCTTCACCCCCTTCCACTGGATGATCGGCTAAGAATTCTGCTACTGCTCTTCCCTTGATTGACTTGCGTGTCACATATTTCAGATCGAATTCGGAAAGCAACAGCAACCAACGAGCTAGCCTACCCGTAAGTGCCGGTTTCTCGAAAAGATATTTGATGGGATCTAGTCGTGAAACCAAAATTACGGAGTGAGCTAACAGGTAGTACCGCAGCTTCCTGGTAGCCCATACCAAGGCTAAGCAAGCCTTCTCCAGCGTTATGTAGCGAGTCTCATACTCCAACATCTTCTTACTCAGATAGTAGATAGCCCTCCCCACCTTGTCTTCTGATTCTTGAGCGAGCATACAACCCATTGTAGTCTCAGTTACTGAAATGTACAATTTCAACGGTTTTCCCGGCTCTGGTGGTGACAACACGGGTGGGTTCTGTAAATATTCCTTGATCTGTTCAAAAGCAGCTTGGCATCGGCCGTCCCATTGGAATTTCTTTCATTTCTTCAGGAGACCAAAAAGTGGTTCACAAGTCAAGGTTAATTTTGAGATAAACCTTCTTATGAATTGCACTTTACCCAGAAAGCCTCGCACCTCCTTTTCAGTCATTGGTGGTGGCATTTCTAAGATGGTCTTGATTTTGGAAGGGTCGACTTCGATACCTCTTTGTGTAATCAAAAACCCTAGCATTTTCCCTGCTGTAACACCAAACGTACACTTCTGAGGATTCAGTCGCAACCGGAATTCTCTGATCCTTTGGAAGAACTTTTGCAAGGCGGTGTAGTGGCCCTCTCTTTCTTTGGACTTGACAATCATGTCATCCACGTACACCTCAACCTCTTTGTGGATCATGTCATGCAATATCGTGGTCGCGACCCGTTGATATGTAGCTCCAGCGTTCTTCAGCCCAAATGGTATCACTCTGTAACAGTAGGTCCCCCACGGGGTGGTAAAGGCAGTCTTTTCCCAGTCTTCAGGTGCCATCACTATCTGATTGTAGCTTGAGAAGCCATCCATAAACGAAAGCAAAGCATGCCCCGCTGTGAAATCCACCAACTCATCAATATGCGGCAAGGGAAAGTCGTCATTCGGACTAGCTCTGTTCAAATCCCTGAAATCCATGCACACCCAGATCCTGCCATCTTTCTTTGGTACCGGAACAATGTTGGCCAACCAAGTCGGGTATTCGGATACCAACAGGAAGTCTGCATCGATTTGCTTGGTGACCTCTTCCTTAATTTTGATGGCCCAGTCAGGGCGGATCCTTATGAGTTTCTGTTTGACAGGTCGGGCCTCGCGGTCAAGAGGGATCCGGTGCTGTACAATCTCAGGATCGATCCCAGACATGTCTTCGTAGGACCACGCGAAAACATCTTTGAAATCTTTTAATAAAGCGACTAAGCGCTCGCATTCCTCTGAAGACAACGTGGACCCGATCTGGACCAGCCGCGGGTCATCCTCAGTACCAATATTCACAGTAGTGATTTCATCAACTAAAGGTTTAACAAATTTTTCCTGCTCTTGATCAATTAATCGTTGCAAAACCGAAGGAATTTCTTCCTCGTCGTTTTTGTCAAAATTTTGAAAGTCCTGATTCAAGCAATAAATCAAAGGCACAGAAAAGTACTCAGAAACCACATCCACATCATTCTCATTAAGCACATCTAAACCGTCCAATTCTTCTGTTACAACAGACTCAAAAGAGAAAGAAAAAGACGACCTGGACAGGACTGTGGCATCTGGGTTATCACCCCCAGGAATACCAGCCTCAGACTCAGTTGAGCTGGAACCTGATTCCGACTCACAAGACTCGGTGGAATCAGTTTCCGGCTCACTACCTGACCCAGTGCTGCTTGACAAAAATCCCTTTTCGTACTGCCAAATGAGAGAGGGTGTGATGGATACATCCAAAATAGTTGATGATAGGCCCGCAGCTGTTTCATTCCCGATCATGGACACTGAGAGGTTATCCCCCAAGCACTTCTGTTCGATCGGAGGATCTGAAAGTAGACATGCCAGTGCTACCCCAATTTCAATTTCGACGTCCTCAGACTCCATCTCCTTGCTCTGCTCAACCTCAACTGTCGAGTCTGTCTGCTCTTCGGCATCGTCATCCCCAGATAACTGTAGGTCAAAGAAGATCTCGAATCCCGGCACGCGCTTTCTCTTCGCATTCAGCCACAGCTCTGGGAAGCCACAAAATAGAAATTCCTCCCCCTCCCGGACGTAGCGTCCGTTTAGGGTACCCTGGATGGGCCGGTGCATCAACTCAAAAGGCTTCCCCATCTGTTTCGCTCTGGTTCTCCCAGCCATCTCCTTACCTTTCCTTACCCAATCCTCTTTGGTGGGCAGATAACCCAAGCCAAAGGTGTGTGGGTTGTGTGGCACTTCGGCCAACGTTGCAACGCCCTTCCGGCCGCTTTTTCCCAATCCCATCCAGGGGATGTGTTGGAGCTTGTTCATGAGGTATACTGGTTGAGCACTGACATACACCCCCTCATTAGCCGCCATGATGTTCCGCACAACCTGAGCCTCAGCTAAGGTAAAACCTGACATGAACACATCCTCCATACCGTGCTCAATTTCCAACACTGGCGTGGATACTTCTGGTGGTGGATGGATCGACGAATTCCCAAAAACAATGGCTACTCCCTTCCCATGGGGGTATTTCACCATCTGATGCAAGGTGGATGACACTGCCTTCACCTGATACAGCCACGGCCGCCTCAAAAGCAGGTTGAAAGTTGCAGGAACCTCTAAGACATGGAAATCTATCTCATGCTGTCCCGACCCAACCTTGGTCTGAATTTTCACTGTCCCCATGAGTTCTCTGCTTGTGTTGTCATATGCCCGAATCACCTGGGCCGTCGGCAAAAAGTCTGCGGGTTTTAAACCGATTGCATACGTTGTCCTTGCCGGGCAGACGTTGATGGCAGATCCGGTATCAACAAGAACCACCGGGATCCATTTGTTTCTACATTCCACCGAAATATAGAGTGGCTTGTTGTGGTTCGCCCCCTCAGGTGGCAATTCCTTGTCGGAAAAAGTCAGCATCGGGGTAGCTCCTCCCGGAAAAACTAATCCCACTAGCTGCTCTGGCGTGGTTTCTATTGAGAGCTTGGCCTTGTCCATGGTCGATAAGATAGCTTGTCGGTGCACCCGCGATGCCATAAGCAGTCCCCAGATGGAGATGTCTGCTTGTATTTTTTTTAGCTGTTTGAGCACGGCCTCATCTTCAAGTTGCTTCTCTTTCTGTTTCTCAGCCTCCCTATTTTTCCCAGATGCCTCT
Organism: Camellia granthamiana; assembly: GCA_036172215.1. Classification (NCBI taxonomy): domain Eukaryota; kingdom Viridiplantae; phylum Streptophyta; class Magnoliopsida; order Ericales; family Theaceae; genus Camellia; species Camellia granthamiana. Next base: position 63,685,684 of record CM069903.1, on the reverse strand, counting down.
GGTTGATCTAGGTGTAGAGGCTTGAAATACCGCTCACTCCTTGTCATATGGTCGACCTCGCCGATGTACCAGGTATCGTCTGGTTGGTTGCTCCCCCAATCCTCATCCATGTGGGCAAGACATAAATCATCGTCCTTCCACCACATTCCGTCGGCAGCTGACAGACACCTATCCGGCTCCGGTATGACTGCTCTCGTACTTGCAGTACCCTTCATCCATATGCTCGCAGCATTCTCTGTTTCTGTGTACATAGCAGTTTCAGTCCCCTCATGGGCTTTAGCTTTCCTGATTCTCTCGGAATCCTCAAACCTTTCCTGTTCCAACTGTGTCAGTACAGCTGACTGTTCAATAATTCCTGTATTCAAAATGCTCCAATCCTGAGCGAAATTCTTGACACCGGCGCTCTCCGACGATGTACTCTGCCCGATCGTCACTGACATTCTTGCCCCTACCGGACCTTGTTCTGGTTGGAACTCTTCCACAACATCTGGTTGATCATCCAACCACCCGGTAGCCTCCGCTGATTCCTCATAATCAAACCAGTTGACTGCTGCGTCCCCTGGATCTTGGTCCTTGAAAAACTGGAGGTTGGCAAGGTCCTCTTCCATAGTCGTCAAATCGTCTGCCCTCTGTCCAAATCCATCCCCTTGGATCACACATAGCTCTGCCCTTGTCGGCAATTCCACATTTGGCCCGTCCTGGCCTACTGACGAAATGTAGTCATTTGGACTGTATACCTTCTCAATAAGACTCCCAGATTCCTTGAACTCTGGCTCAACAATCCCATTCTCCTCTGAAATCTCCCCTCTTCTGTCTTCGACAGTCACCACCATTGGCTCAGGTTGGGTTCTGGAGATGTCCAAGATGCACAAGTCGGTCAAGTCAGGAAGGAGCACCTCCGGCTTAGGTAGGTGGGAAGGGGTGATATATATGCTAGGATCGTAAGCCACGGCCCCAGTCTGGATAAAGTTGATTCTTTTGGGAGGTGGAGCTTGGTTGTGCGGTGGGAGAGGGTTTGTTATAACATTGGGTTTCTCGGGAGGCAGAATCACCCCGTTATTGATGAGATCTTGAACCTCATGACGTAATCGGAAGCACAGGTCGGTGTCATGACCGTGCTGTTGGTGAAATGCGCAATATTTGGCTGGGTTGTGGATAGGGGGAAGTCTTTCCAGTAATGGCCGCGGCTCTAGGGGCTTCAAGTGCCCTTTTCTGATTAAAACCCCTAGAGCTTTGGATAGGGGCATATACAGTGGAGCGAAGGTTCTTTGGTTTTTGGGTGGGTATTTGGCTGTTTGTGTATGGCTTCTGGACGCACCAGAGAATGGCGTAGCTGCCATGGTTCTTGGAGGGGGGGTTGGTGGTGACCATGCTCACTTCGGAGGCTCTTGTAGTTGTAGCGCCGCTCGAGCCCGCATTAGTGTTGCGGTTGAAAGTTCTTCGGGGTTGCTCTTTGTCATTATCAATCAAGCCCTGCTTCAAGGCATTTTCTACATCAGCTTAGGCTGGAGATTGCGCACAATCATCCTAATCTGATCTTTATCTATGGGCCTTAGGGTCATCATCGAGGCCTTGGCCCTCCATCTGGTCACGAACTCCGAAAAGCTCTCTTTAGGCTCCTGCCTTGTTGTCTCAAGATCACGGGTCGTAATCTCGATTTGCGTATTTATGAGTATTGTGCAATGAAGGCCTCAGCCATCTCGTCCCAGTTTCTCTTGACATCGTCTTCTAATTTGGCGTACCAGATGGCTGTCATGCCAAACAGGGTCCGGTCGAATAGAGACAGCTTCTGCAGTCTGGTGAGGCCCATTGGCCTTAAGATATCTAAAAACAATCTCAGGTGCACTATAGGATCCCCGGATCCATCAAATCGATCGATATGCAGCATCTTGAATTTGTCCGATAGCGTCACAGCTGCGTCGGTATATCCATCTTCAATGTCAGGGATGGTTTTGACTCCCTGGGATCTCTTGAACAGCTTTTCAAGCTTGCTCAACTTCAATGCTGTGGGATCTGTCTTGAACTCAAAGGGGGAGTCCGGTAGGTTAGTGGGCATTTTGGATAACTGGGGTAGGATCTGGGGTAGGATCGGGGGCGGAGGTGGCCCTGTGGGAACGTCTGTATCATTCTGAACATTAGCTGTCTCCCCGAGTGTTGAAACTCCTGGCGGGGGAGGAACTTGATGCGAAGCAGATGCTCCGGCTTGCTGTTGTAGCCTCACGATTAACTCTGCTTGTTCAGTCATAACCGTGGCCTGTTGTTTGGCGAACTCCGCCTGTCGAACAGCGTCTTGCTGCATTGTTTTCATGCTTTCTTGGAGCTGGCGTGTAACGCCCCGACCTTTTACACGTCATCGATATTGTCCGTTTTGGGCCACGCCCGCATGGATTTGTTCTTCCCAGTGGGTCACCCATCCTAGAATTACTCCAGCCTAAGGACACTTAACTGAGGAGTTCTAATAGGGATTTCACCACTTGGAAAAAGGCCTCGATGCTATATAAGGGTCCAGGTTTTTACTTTTATAGCCTAGGAACTCCCCCTCCATTCCCGATGTGGGACACCGGGGTCTTACAATCCACCCCCCATAAGGCTGCACGTCCCCGTACAGTAGCCTGTCAGCTCGCAAGCCCGCCCATATGCACCAAGAGACGCCAGGGGCCCACACTCGGTACTCCGGAGAGTCGGCTCTGATACCATTTGTAACACCCCGACCCTTTACACGTCATCGATATTGTCCGCTTTGGGCTACGCCCGCACGGATTTGTTCTTCCCAGTGGGTCACCCATCCTAGAACTACTCCAGCCTAAGCACGCTTAACTGAGGAGTTCTAATAGGGATTTCACCACTTGGAAAAAGGCCTCGATGCTATATAAGGGTCCAGATTTTTACTTTTATAGCCCAGAAACTCCCCCTCCATTCCCGATGTGGGACACTGGGGTCTTACATGGCACACCATCTCCTCTAAGCTTGCCATACTGTTTTGATCTGATTGAATTTCCGGTATATATTCCCTCTCTGCGGGAGAAACAAAACCCTGATCCCTACTGTACTCCGGTGGGGTAGACAAAGCCCTCTGTACTGATCGTTGGACTGATATCTTCTGCCTAACTGCCCTTCGTCTAGTAACCGGGGGTAGTGAGTAGTACACTGGTTGTCCGTCTATCAGATCCTCAGATCGATGGAGTCGACGACCTCTAGTCCAGAGTGCTTGGGGAATATCTACTGGGTTAGAAGCAATCGCGCTAAACTACCTAACAAAAAGATAAATAAAGTGATAATAAGGAAATAAAACAACCAGATAGACAGACAGCATAACAGCGTAAAATAAACACACAACACACAATTGGGTATCACAACACACTGTCGATAAGCTGAATACACTGTTCCTCAATCATTGATCACTGTTTCCAAATCAGTGCCCCCAAGTCTGAATCTGATACCCGCAGATAACTGATTCCCGAAAAACACTGATGCCTGCAGGCCTGATGCCCAAACTTGCAAACTGATACATGCCTTCCTGTAGAGACGCACTCTAAAGCACATAGCAGATAAGTGAGAGCTAAAACACCCCTATGTTCGGGTAGGGTTTCCCTGTCCTATTTTGTCAGGAGCTAGGGTTTCACTACGCACGCAACGGTTTCAAACAACCTATATTGGGTAAGCAACTTGTCCTAGTTTGGAATGGTCACTATGGATTCCGAATATGCACTAGGTCGAATGGTCGAAAAGGGTGCCCCGGTAAAACCGGGGTTTGTGTTCCCATACTGGCAGAGCCCGCAACCGGTCAGCCTTATGGGATGCTTTGACAAAGTCAAGCCTCCGGCAAACCGCTCAGGAATAGCAGATGGCCAACACGGTGTCCTAGGCACACCGATGCACATGCAATGCAAAGAGACACATAAGTGTAGTCAAAATAAGATATCACGAGTTCGAGTCAAGTTCTCTAATTTCCCTAGCAGAGTCGCCAGAAACTGTAGACGCGCCCCGTGTGAGGGCCTCAGTGCTACAGTTTGGACTCAATTTGTCACGGTTCTTAATCTGAACCAAAGAGTCCAAATCCGGCAAATCGTTTTTGAAAACAAATTTTTTTGTAAAGAAGTGCCAAACATGGACTGCTTTGCCAGATACAGATTCGCCACCTAAATATTTATTATGGGGGAATTTAGGAAACCCTGACTCGTTTGCCTAAGGCCACGTGTCCGTCATCATCAAAGTTGCCTCGGCTCGGGAACTTGGGTACGATTGGGGAAGGTTAGCTATGAGCAACCCCGCTCGCTCGATCAAAGATTGGCCTCTACTAATCATGATATCTTGTTTTGAAAACATTATGCGTTCTTATTCCGGTTATTAGCCTAGATTTACTACGTGATGCGCACAGCAAACAAGTATAGACTGAATCGCCTGAATTGGAACAAAACATTTCATATGTTTTTTTTTAAAGTGGTTTGCTACTCGCAAGTAGGCTGAAAATGCAGATTTTGCCACCCCCAAGTGGGCTTTAGAAAAAGATGGTTTTGCCACTATCTAGTGAGCTTAAAACTCACAGTTTAATGCCTTATTCCAATTCGGGTAATTCAACCTCCACCCACTGGCATTCAAGCAGTTATATCACATAAGCAGCTAGCCTCATGGTAATCATGCTATTATGGTAACACTCACACGCATGCGGTATGCTAAAACATAAAAGCTTACCTAGTACTCCAAGCCAAAACAGAAACTAGTAAGTAATCATATGCATGATCCTAGTTCATGTTAAGATGGCTAATGTAACACATGCAGGATGCAGTTAGAATAGGCTCGGCTAATCTATGGATGGCATGTGAAATGCAACAACTAACACGTATTCAACTTGGAATTGAAATACAATGCAGTTAGCATGATGCGCCGAGCCCGGTGCATGCAATACTGATGAATGATGCACGCATGCATAGCATAAGGTATGCTAATTTAAATATGTCCTAATACTAACCATCAAAGTAGGTAAGTAAAAGGGAGAAAGAAGTGAGGGTTGGAAGGCATGCACACACGCACCCACACTTATTACAAATACGCCCTCACTCGGAGGGACCGAAAGAATAATGCAGTCCGAATAATGAATCAACTATCCTAGCTAATTAATTATTACAGACCCTCTAATTAATTAACAAATTAATCACAAAAATAATTTAAATGTGAAGCTAAAGAGACTGCCGCAGCTCTGCCTCGGAATGCGCGAACGATGCATGTTTGACTCGCCCCGCTCGGAAACTTGCTGCCATAGCACTGTTGCCTCTATTTACACTGCCCTGTTCCTCTGAAAATTTGCACAAGTCCCAAGGATGCTTCTTTGAACACTGGGGAGCATCACCGACCAAGTGGGAACACCACCGGCCGAAGGGAATGGTCATCGACCATTGGTTGAGCCACCGGGTAATTGTATTTGGTCGGTCGGCACTCCAAGTAGCCGGACGGCTATTTCTTCCTGCAGAATCCTGTAGTTGACAGCAGCAGAGGGCAAGTAGTGTATGGCATGGAATTTTCAAGCAAATGTGAGCATGGCCACACTCCCTATCATGCAATGGACTCAAGGGAGCATGACCCTCAACCCTCGGGCCATCAATTATGCATTTTGATGCATGATGGCCTAAGAGGCCAAGTTTGCCATTCAATGTAAAATGCATGCAACAAAAGAGATGAATGCCAACACCCTATCATATTGAGATCAAGGGTGTCGGCGACCAAGGATTAAGACGTGTTACGTCACTTGGAATACGAACACTCTCAATCCTCATGCTTGGTTTGACACCCCAAACCAAGCAATGCAATGCATGTATACAAACATGGCTCAAGAATGCAACATGAGGCTAAGATGCAAAACATGCCAAATGCAATGCAATCTATTATGCAAGCATGCAATGTGCTAATCACGCAAGAGGCAATACAATGCAATTTAACATGTGATGCAAACATGGTATAATGTAAGCATGCAACGAGAGGCAACAAGTCAAACATACAACTATGTACAAGAATGGACTTAGACTGAAATGGGAGGCCTCAGCCACACCCTAAAACAGTGGCCAAAAGGGTCAAAAATGGCACAACTTATGCATGCAAGCATGTACACACCAAGGCCTATCATCTAAGCATGGAAGGGGACAACTCTAAGCATACTTAACGGCAATATGCTTGGACATTAAACACTCATGTTAAACTTTGAAAAGCATGCAAAAGATGACACCAAGACATGCTAGGGAATGGATGCAAAATAGAAGGTATTCAAGGCCACAAAAGAGAGCATTGCTCAACACCTACCCCAAGCAAACATGGCATGAACTAAGCAACCCAAAACAGAGTTTTTATGCATCAAAATATGCCCCAAAACCCACTGATATGGCAGCCCCAAAGACTTAAATACACAAGCATGCACAATGCTCATTTCAAGGCACAAAAGGACACCTCTTCAAGGCATGAAAAGGGTGATGGATGCAAGCATAGGAACATGGATTAGGGACTGAAATGACATGTGAAATGACTCCAAATCATTGAAACAACCCAACTAAAACATGCTCATGACTCACACCCTAGAGGCTCACAAGCCAAAATACAAAGGGGCTATACCAGACATGGCAAATATGATCAAAACAATGCCTAACAGACCTCAAGCATGATGAAACATGACCAAAAGCTTCACAAAGCTAGGAAAAAAGATGCAAGCGTGATGGCCTAATGGCAAGATGCATTTCTAGGCAAAATAGAGGAGTACAAAGCAAGTGTATTATGCATGCAAAGGACCATTAATCCGACCAAAATCAGAGATGTAATATGACCAAATGACACCCAAAAACCTCTGAAATGGAGCCAAAAACACCTAAGCATGCATGCTACCTTTATGAGCCAAAAATACAAACAAAAGAGGGACAAAGGGAGAGGGGTGTCCCTCCCCTATGCAAGACTTCAAAACCTCTTCTTCACCACTGAAAATCCACTAGATTTCAGTGGTGAGAAGGCCAACACACAAAAGTCTCCAAAGCTTAACAAAGAGAGCACAAAAAGGGCCAAACAAGGCCTAAGAAGGGGAGGTCGACCCCCAACACCAAAATGACCTAATGAAACATCTTAAGCATGCAAATACAAGACTTTTTTCAGTTATACACAAAGTCTAAAACATCATGCAAGATAGGTTAAAGACTAGTGCAAGATTGGGGAATATAAAGCAATAGTGTTACCCTTGAAGATCCCTTGAAGAACAGCAAGGTCAGCCACCTTCTTCTGATCAAAACCGACCCAAAACTTCAAGAACAAACCCTCAAGACCTCCCAAGTCGAAGTATGGTGTAATGGTGTGTGTCTTAGTGCAAAACTAAGAATAAAACACACTTTTAGGCTCTTAAACACACACAAATGAAAAGAGAGAGAGAGAGAGGGAGATATAGAGAGAGAAGGTGTATATATCAGAATATATATGTATTTTGCTCTGGTTTTGCTCAACCCAATCAAAGGAGAAGAGGGGTCTCTTATATAGACAATGCAAAGACTAAGCTTCCAAGGGAAGCTATTCAAAAAAGGGTCAAGGCTTCCAAGGGAAGCTAAGCTAAGGGTGCAAGCTTCTTGAGGAAGCTATGACAAAGGGTCAAGCTTCCTCAAGAAGCTTGAGCAAAGGGTGCAATCTTCTCTAGGAAGCTTGGACCAAAAGAGTGCAAAGATTCAAAACAGCCACACCCGTGCATGGGGGGCAGGGTCCGTGCATTCCAGCTGGCACAGCTGGCGTGCATCATGCCTAAAAAAGGCAAAAAGGTGGTATCAGCCAGAAAAGGAGGCCATCGGCCAAACAGATGGTCGGCCGACCACACCAAATGCCGACCGGCCAATGGTATATTTCACCAATGGCCGGTAGCAAGAAGACACGGCCGGTGGCCTCAAGCCAGGGCCGGTGGGTGTCAAGGGTAGCTAACAAGCTACTCTCTACCCTCATAAGCAAAAACACAAGTGTTTGGTGCAAAATCAAACACAAAACAGTCGAGTTGAGAGATCCTGAGGCAAGGTGCGTAGCCAAGACCTCCGGGAACTCAAAACGAACACGAACATGGGTGATCACCGAGTATTCAAGCGGTGACGTCCAAGTCTTGAGGACGGTCAAAAATGGGGTGTCTACACCTTAGTATATTGACATGATATAGTGTTGCTAGTGGAAATTAATATCAAATCCTTGAGGGTAAAATGCCAAAACCAGTTAACTACTGAGCAATATCATCAGAGCATGTTCTTAGAGTTAGAGAATGTGGATTAAGCTAGAATTTTGGCATTAAACGGTATTCTTTTCTAAAAAAAAAAAAAAAATGGACAGCCAAAAGCTATCATAAGAAAGTCGAGCACATTAGCTTTGATGAGGGTGATTTGGTGTGGAAAATAATAATTCCAATAGAAATTAAGAGCTATAAATTTGGAAAATGGTCATTTAATTGGGAGGGACCATACCAAATTCATAGAGTCCTACCTGCGGGAGCCTACTATCTGATAAATCTAAACGGTTATGTGCATCCCAAGAAAATCAATGGCAGATATTTGAAGCCTTATTATCCAACTGTGTGGGAAACATAAGGAGTGTAAGAAGTGCTAAGTAAGAATAATGAAAGAGCATAGAACACTTAGATAGATAATAAGGATTTTCATTTCATAAAAAATTTAGTACATCATGCTACAGTTTAGCCCAAAAATCTGTATAATACTTCAATTGTTTTGTTACAATCAGTTCTCTACTTTTTAGAGTTGGGAACAATTGAATAGCTGAGGTCATTTCTTGTCTGTGACTGGATAGTCTCTGGTTAGTGGAATGCAACTTCTCAGCATTTTGCTCTAGTGCTAGATTCATTGTTGTCAATTCCTTCTCTAATTCTGTTTTCATTTGCAGCAGTTAAGTTTGAAGACGAGAAGCATAAGAGTGTTGTCCCTTTAAGTTGAATACCTTAGAATGAATCTGTGAGACAAACTCTTTATCTTTCAATAGTACCCCTTCTGCAGCCTTAGCCATCTGGCAGATGTTGATGTAAAAATCAATGATAGCTGCTGCCTGAGATAAGTGGCTTCTGAAAGCCATATTGGACTACTCAAACACTTTGCAGCACTTCAAGAAGCCATTCTTGATGGAGGGTTTTTGCAGAGCCTTAAATGAAACTCTTAAGAAAGACTTCAGTAGATCCAAGCAAACGCCCAAATCCACTTGAGGCAAAAGAAGTTTAGCATTAGTGGTAGAGTTCTTAATGATCTCCAACAAAGAATTAGCTAGGCTCAATGGCTCGGCTTCACTATTGGTAGATGAAGCTGGTACAGAGATGTCGAACAGATTGGCCAGCCAAGCTTCGAAGACGTCCATCTCCTCCTTAGAAAATAGAATTGTCGAGGAATCATCAGTTGAAGGAAGAGCTGGAAGCATTGGTATAGCCAGAGGAATGGAAGCTTCTTTAGTTGCATCTATGGTCCTGGCTACCAATAAGTTAAGGGACAAGGGATTGGAGCTGGATGGCAGGAAAGAAGTTGGTGAGCTACCAATATCATCTTTGGAAAAGCCAATTGCCATTAGATGTGGAGTGACAATTGGAGTGCTTTTAGTAGTTGGAGGGATAACCAAGACTCTAGAAGGAGTAGGCTGGGATGAGGCAATGGACGTCAAAGGCAAATAGGAAGATAAGCTAGGGATAAGGAAGATGGAATGCTTTGCCGCAAGGAGAAAAATGAAGAAGATATGGGGAGTGTAGAAGAGGGGAGTGAAAGTAATCTTTGAAGAGGTGTCGTACTCCATGGCAGTTCAGGATTGACCTTCCATTTTCCCTTTAAAACTGGCCTTAGTTCTGAAGAAGTCAAGAAGGGCCCCTCATCCATAGTCAAGGTAGAAGAAGCCAATGTCGAAGAAGAATGAACTGGACTGGCTACTGCTGCATTTCAGAAAACAAAGAGAAAATTTTAAATTTATGCTAAGTCTTGGAAAAGGAAATTGTCAAAAGGGACTGAGAGAAATTACCAGCTTCAGTGGTTGTAATGGTAATGGTTGGAGAGCTACGATGGGCATAATGCTCAGTAGTTTTACTCTTCCTCGCAGTCTCTTTTTGTATTTCATCAACAGCAGCAGCTTATTCCCTTAATATTTGTTTATGCTTCCTTTTTTCGGACCTCTGAAATGTAATAATTTTTTTGGTCTGTTCCTTCTCCATTGTTTTGACAGATGCCTCATGAGTGAGGTCCATGACACAAGCTCACTAGGAGATAATGTCTTCTTTCTTCTCTTTAGGGAAGCTTCTTCTGCTTCCTCCTCAGGTATTGTCTCCACAAGGATAGGTTGCAGTAAGAGTTTTCTTTTCTTTTGTTACTGCCTGCCCTTGTGGATGTTCAAGGCTTGAGTCCTCTGAGGAGATTCCTTTTGTGAAGCTCCTACACCAAATATTGAGGCTATAAGTAAATAGACAAGGCATCATAAAAGAAAAAAGGCAAAATGAGACAAAGTTTGTACCTTTCTTCAAGGTAACCCTGGTGATTCTATGAGGAAGAGATGAGGCAACAGAAGCAAGAATTGAGGCAGCAGGAGCAGTGAAGGAGGTGATAATGATTCCAGTCTCCTTGGGTTTGACTTGAGAGGGCACATCTAGCCCTTCCAGCAGATCTTTGGGGGAAATGGCCAAGTGCACCTCCATATTGGCTGTCCACCAATTTTGATATCTCTTTAGTGCATTGCCTTGTGGAATGAAGTGGGAGAATTCAAATTCATCCAAGTCTATTATCAGTTTGAGGGTTGCTTCATCCAATCTGGTTTTGGGCACCTTTAGCTCTCTAGTTGCAAGATCTAAATTAGAGAGGCTGCAGAGAGAGACAGGAATCCCCTGAATAAGCCCAAATTGCCTAGTAAATTGAGAAGGGCAATAAGCCTCAGAGATGCACTGATAAGCTCGAGCGTTCAAAGTGCCAATAAATAGCTCCATTGGAAGTAGAATGGAGGCCCAAATATCTTTGTGTAAAGGCTTGGAGCATTTCTTATCAGCTAATAAGGTCCTCAGCTAAGCTGGCCCTGTGTTAGCTTCAAAAGGACAGAAAAATGTAGAAAGAGGATAAATTGGGAGTTGATAGAAGAAAGTGAAGTAATAAGCGAAGCGCAAGGGATAAAGGGAAACCCTGGCATATTTTTCTCCATAGATAGTGGGGTCTTGCACTAAGAATCTTAAACACTTGGAGTGTAAATTAGTGAGATATGCAAAAAGCTAGAGTTGCAATACCCAGAGTGGGCCTCCTTGATTAACGTCCAAGGTTTCTCACAAAATTGGGAACAGACCCTATAAACATAGCCTAAAACATAAGGAGCCAAGGCTATCTTCTTCTTCGAAGCAAGAGCCTTGGCAAGAGGGGCAAACTCGGGCATGATCTGTTGAAATGAGGTACAAAAAAAGGAATTTACATAGCTAATATAGAATAAATGAAAAGAACTCTCGGTCAGTCACAAGACTTTCCTTTTTATTCTCATTCTTTACAAAATCACTGAAGGAGGAGTTCAAAGATGGAATGGTGAAACTGACCAGAGGGTTTGGGTAATTAGGAGTGAAGGGATCACCAATTGGTGAGAGCCCTAGGAGATGCCAGATATCAAAAACAGTGGAAGCCATCATACCACATTGGAATTAGAAAAAATTAAAAGTTGAGTTCCAAAAGCAAAGAGTAGCAGGAATCAAAAAGAGGTCTTTAGGGATACTGAACCTGGAGAGGCGAAGAGCATCGAAAATACAGAGCTTTTGCAAGTCTCATTCTCTGGCAGAGACAACTCTGTCGTACCATTCCTCTCATTCTATTCTTAATGTTGGCCAGCACCGATGAGGTTGGTTTATCATCCAACTCCCCTAGTCAAGGCCTCCCTTGTAAAGAAGGCAGTGATCTTCTAAACGAGCATACAGAGCAGGAAGCGGGGCAGGGGCTTCTCTAAAGATAGGTCCAAGGATGTATTCTCCTTGAGCATGGTGACGAGGGACGAAAATGCACCCATCGATGGCGCTTGGTTCACCAGCTTTGTATTTTTCTATCTCGTCCTTGAGGTACCTCCTCAAAGCCACAGACATCATCATGCGCTCAATAACTGGTACTTTCAAGGAAGATGAAGCCATTAGTAAGAGGTTGAAAGGAGGGTGGAGAGAGTGAGTATGAGAAGGGTAGGAAGCTGAAATTAAGAGCAATAAGAGTGAAAGGGGAATTTTTGGACAAGTGAATGGGTAAAAGCGTAAGAAAATTGGGGTTTTAAACCTTTCTGTCCAAAATTACCCATTTAACATAACGGGTCAAATAGACCCAAGTTTTGACCCATATGTGATTAAGGTTTTTATTTTAAAACTCCTGAAAACACAAGAAAGAAAGCTACAGTATGTGGATATCTTATGAAGAATAGAAACATATTTCAAATACTCAGCTTGGCTTCAAAAACATGTAGTTGGCTTCGAAGCCAGTTTTTCAAATACTCAGCTTGGCTTTGAAAGCAGGTCATTGGCTTCAAAGCCAGTTTATACCTTAAACTCAAGTATAGTTGGGATTTGTTTACTTTGAAGGTTTTGAGGGTATTCTCTTAGGCTTTCCATAAAAGGAAATTTCCTTCGAAGGAGTCTTTGTAGTATTCCGTGATTAGAATATGGTTCTTGCCTGATTTTTTGGATTTCAAAATAAGTAAGCAATATGAAGCTAGTACTTGGTCAAGCAATGTGGAAATTTCAAAGACAAGAGGACTTACCCATACATGAAAGTACTTTCTTGAACTTTCTGCTAAAACAAATCCCTCCGAAGACAAATATTGTCATTTTGCAAAAGAAACTCCATGCTTCAAAAACACTTAAATCAGGCTGCGAAACAAAATTGGTTAATTTAAAACTGTTATTTACACAGATTATGTGAAAAAAGTAAGGAATAAGGTCATATTAACCATACAATTGGAATATGAAAACTAATTTTATTAATAAAACATTTACATTTGGAAGGCCTATTTGGCTACAAATTCAGGAATAGAAAAAAGCAACAAGTTCATTGAATTTAGCCCAACAATGTTCTATACACTTGTGTTCTTTTTTTTTATCCCATCTTCAGTTCTATCTAGATTGGGTTGTTGCAGCTGATGTGCCCTTAGTTAGTGGAAAAGCTACTCAACCTTCACTTCGAACTCAGTTTCCTTCAAACTCTGCTCCATTTCATCCATATCCATATCATCCTAGTACGCTGAGTCCTTGTTCTTGAAGGCATCATATTCTTCAAGAATGTTCTTTGCTTCGTACTGAGTATGAATTCGAATGACAGCGATTTCATCCAATGAATCACTAGTGGCCAAGGAGTTTTTATGCCAGTTGAGTAAGAGAAAGAGCTGGTCTAAGAAAGTATGTAGCTCTGTTTGGGCTATGGGGTTAAGAGGATGACATCGAGACACAATGTCACAAGCCCATAAAACGTTCTTGTGGGGAACATCATCTCTAAGTACTTTGAAAGGAAGATAAGAGAAGGCGGTAAGCAGAAGCTGAGCTTTAGACTGCTGAAATGCAATTGGAGGAACTGGAGGTTGGTAGGAAGAAAAATGCTAACCCTCGAAGAGAGTGAGTTTCAATTCCTCTATCTAGTTGGGATTCTGAAGGAGAAATGGTACAAAAGGGTCCATCCTAAAAGAATAAGGAAATTGGGGGTTATTCACGCACTCTAGCCAGCCAGAAGAGCAAAATTTTGCCTTCTCAACCAAGAATGAGGGACTGAATCTCAATGCTTCAATTGGGTTAGGAGTCTTTTGCACTATCCTTGTTAGCAGGGAGGAGGTATACCATGCCGAAAGTCAATTGTCCTCTAGACAACGAGGAACTATGAGGAACTAAAAAGGGATCATCAAATTCAACAATTCTCTGATGAATCCGCTCCCTTATTTGAGGTTGAGCTGGTGTTGACCAAGCATTCCAGCCAGTGTTTCCAGAAGAAGAGGAGGCAGCTTCGTCCTATCTAGAACGTTTTGGAGCAGATAAAGAGCTTCCTAGATCCATTTTGGCAAATTCTTGGTCCAGAGGTTCGTATTTCGTAAAAGCTTCCATGACTTATATAAATGGAAACGGATAATTGTGGCCAATAAATGCATGAAAATTCTTTTGAGGTCGGTCATCATTGTCCAAAACCTCCTCGTATGCTCAATCAATGTAAGAGAAGGCTTGATTGGCCATTAGAGATGTATCAGTCTCTTCGTATACACAGATAGTGGAGGAAAAGTTCAAGTGCAAGGGAGAATTTAATAAAGTTCAGTACTTCATTACTCGAAGACGTTACACTTCCAAGATAAACAAAGTCCATGCACGTTTCAGTACGTGGGCAAAGTGCACTGATCTACTAATATCACCAAGTATTGGATATATTAGTGCGGGGGGTAATGTTGGTTATATATTTTGTATAAGCCAATCGCAGCTTAACACGTGGCTCGTAAAGGGTGATTTGAGGAGTTAATACAAGCCTCCAATCAACGACAGGCATGTGGCAGTTCATATTGGTAATAATAAATCTGCGTAGCATTGGAATAGTTAGAAGGCGCTGTAGACACCCCATTTTTGACCGTCCTCAAGACTTGGACGTCACCGTTTGAACACCCGGTGATCATCCATGTTTGTGTTCGTTTGGAGTTCCCGGAGGTCTCGGCTACGTGCCTTGCCTCAGGATCTCCGAACTCGACTGTTTAGTGTCTGGTTTTGCACTAACACTTGTGTTTTGCCTTGGAAGGGCAGGGAATGCCTTATGAGGCATCCCCACACATCACCGGCCATGGCTAGAGGCCACCGGCTGGTTTTTTGTTGCCATCGGCAATGTATATTGCCGGTCGGCACTCTTTGTTGTCGGTCGGCAGTCAATTTTGTCAAAATGACAATTTTGAGCAGCCGACTGCTGTTCATCTGCTTTTGCAGATATTTTAATACAGCTGTCTTGCATTTGCTTCCCCTCCATACACGTGTATGGAGGGATGGACCCCTTATTAGCTTACCTTGTAAGCTTTACAAGATTGGCTCCTCTATAAGAGGAGCCCTCCTCTCTTGGCTTTAGGGTTAGAGATTTTGGTTAGAAAAACACAGAGGAGAGCTCTGGTTCTAGGGTTAAGATAGTTGTAGCTATTCTATCTCTCTTGTTCCCTCTTTTGTGCTTAGTGTGTTTGTGTTTTACTATTGCACACAAACACATAGTGTTCCACCTTTTCTTGGCTTTTGAAGGACCAGAGGTTTGTTCTTAGTGTTCTTGGCTGGATTTGAGCTTGAAGGAGCAACAAGATCACCATTGTTGAAGAAAGGCTTCAAGGGTAAGAAACTAGTCCTTTTTACCCCATTTTTGCATCCTACTTTTGACCATCTTGTAACTGTTTTTGTGCTTAGTGTATAATACAAAAAAGTTCTGTTTTTGGGCCCTCTAAATTGTTTGTTTAGAGTGTTTTGTGGTTTGGAGGTGTTTGACCCCTCTTAAGCCTTGAGGGGCCCCATTTTGTGCTATTTTGAGTGAGCTCCGAGACTTTGGTGTTTGGGCCTCCTCACCACTGAAATCTTGAGGGATTTTAGTGGTAAGGATGGTGCCTTGAAGTCCCAAGAAGGAGAGGGCCACCCCCTCTCCTTATTGTCCTTGAAAAGGACCCATTTTGGCCTCTTGAGGGAGCATCATGTTTGAGTGTTTGTTGATTATGCCATGGCTGTATTTTATGCTTATATTGCCATAATATAACTTTGTATTAAGTTGGTTTTGGTACACCATGTTAGTGTAACATACATGCCATGTAATGCCTTGTTGTTGCCTTAATATGCCTTAGGTTGTAAACCATAGTTCTAGCATGTTTTAGGCTTAGCCTTGTGAAGGTTTTGTGTTTATTTTGCCATGTTTAAGGTCTGTCCATGGCTGTTTTGGTCGACCATAGCATGCTTTGTATAGCTCCTTTACATTGTTAGCTTGTAGGCTTAAGTATGCAATTGTATAGCATGCATTGCTTGCTTTGATTTAGTGGTTTGGCACCATTTGTAGCATTATTTAAGTCCATTTAACATGCTTGTATGCTTGCCTTGGACACCTCTTTAATGCTTTGAAAGCTTGTGTTGTATGCCCCATGTTTGGTCATTGTGCATGCTTTTGAATTCAAGTCATTTGGATGCCATCTAAGTGGTCCTTTGGGCTTGGTTTTATGTGCTAAAACTCTGTTTTGGTCATTTAAGTCTTGCCATGTGTGATTACATTAAGTGTGGTCCATTGCCTCTTTGGTGAGCCTTAGGCTTTGGGCTTGGTTGCATGCTAATATTTGTCTTGTTTAAGTTGGTTCGGCACTTCTTATAGCATGATTTTCAGAGCTTCCTATGCATGCTAATTGTCCTTGACTAGGCTCTTTTAAGTGTGCTTAGAGGTTATTTGTTTATGCCTAAGTGTTAGGTCCTAACATGTGCATGTGTGTATGTGTGTTTAGCCCTCATGTTTGAGCATTTTGGCCACTGATTTTAAGCCTAATTAGAGCTGCCTAAATCATGTTTAAGTCCATCTTTTCATTGGTTTGCATTGCCTAATGACTTGCATGTTTGCTTGTATAGGTTGCATGCCTAGTGTATAAGGTGCATTGCATTCTCATGATGCATCCTTAGCTTGCATGCCTAAGTAGCATTGCATCTTGCATGCATGCCTTGTTCCTTGATTTGGTGATAGGAATTGGGCCTTTTGTTTGTTGGTTTGCATTACATTTGAAATCAACATGCACAACTTGGTGCTCTTGGGCCATCACGCATTGAAACGCGCGATTGGTGGTCCGAGAACCAAGGACCATGCCCCTTTGAGTCATAAGCATGATAAGGAGCTTGGTTGGTGCATACATTGTTTGGATTACATTGCCATGCTATGCCTTGCCCTCTGCTGCTGTCAATTGCAGGTTCTGCAGGCATTATTTGCCGACCGGCAGTGTTAAGGGCCGACCGGCAATCCATTGGTGGCCGATGGATACATTCTCAGCCGATGACCACATCCCACTGCCGGTGGCAATTCCACTCAGCCGGTAGTGTCTCCCAATGTCCAGGGAAGCAATTCAGAGACTTTGGCAGTCTTCAGAGGGGCAGAGCAGGGAAAACAGAGGCAGTCTATGCATGGCAGTGCACTTCCGAGCAAGACCAGGCATGCATTGCATTAGACTCTCTTCTCGAGGCAGTTTACTGTTTCTTCTAGCTTAGTTAATTTATTAATTAATTAGGTGATTTGTAATATTTAATTAGCTAGAATAGTTAATTATTTATGCGATTTGTATTATTCTTTCGGTCCCTCCGAGCGAGGGCGAATTTGTAATAAGTGTGGGTGCGTGTGCGTGCATATCTTCCAATCCCCACTTCTTTCTCCCTTTTACTTACCTGCTTTGATGGTTAGTATTAGGACATATTTAAATTAGCATACCTTATGCTACGCATGCGTGCATCCATACATTTGTCTTGCATGCACCGAGCTCGGCGCATCATACTAACTGCATCTGTATTTCAATTCCAAATTGAATACGTGTTAGTTGTAGCATTTAACATGTCATTGTAGATTAGCCGAGCCTATTCTAGTGACATTCTGTATGTGATGCATTAGCCATTTTTGACATGAGCTAGGATCACGCATTGATTACTAACTAGCTTTTGTTTTGGCTTGGAGTACTAGGTAAGCTTTTATGCTTTAGCATATCGCATGCGTGTGAATGTTACCATGATAGCATGATTACCATGAGGCTAGCTGCTTATGTGATATAACTGCTTGAATGCCTGTGGATGGAGGTTGAATTACCTAAATTGGAATAATGCATTTAAAACTGTGAGTTTTAAGCCCACTTGATAGTGGCAAAACCATATTTTCTAAAGCCCACTTGAGGGTGGCAAAATCTGCATTTTAGCCTACTTGCGAGTAGCAAACTATTTTCAAAACAAACATGTAATGTTTTGTTCCAATCTAGGCGATTTGGTCTATACTTGTTTGCTGTGCGCATAACATAGTAATTCTAGGCTAATAACCGGAATAAGAACACATAATGTTTTCAAAACAAGATATCATGGTTAGTAGAGGCCGGTCTTCGGACCGGGCGAGAGGGGGTGCTTATAGCTGACCTTCCCCAATCGTACCCAAGTTCCCGAGCCGAGGCAACTTTGGTGATGACGGACACGTGGCCTTTGGCACCGAGTCAGGGTTTCCTAAATTTTCCCATTTTAAAAAATATTTAGGTGGCGACTCTGTATCTGGCAAAACAGTCCATGTTTGGCACTTCTTTTCTAAAATCTGTTTTTCTCAAAACGATTTGCCGGATTTGGACTCTTTGGTTCAGATTAAGAACCGACAAACAAAATCGAGTCCGAACTGTAGTAGCGAAGCCCAAGGGCGCGTCTACAGGCGCAAGATGACATGGCCCAACGATTGCTCACAATTCAAATTCAAATTCAGGAGAGAAACCTAACTGCAAGAGTGGCGTAGTGGAAGCTAACTGTGGCGTAGTTTGTTGCTATGAACCTCTTCGGGGCTGGGTCATTGTAAGTTCTCATTTACTTAATGAAATTCAATTTCTGAATTATTTTGCACCTATTATTATTTATAAGTTTTTACTAAGCAAAGCCACCAGTAAAAGTTATCTTTATTGAGGCTGAAAGAATTTCAACACAATCATCTGATAATTGGTTGGCAATTAAACTTTCTGTAAGGACTTATTGGTCCTTGCTGGCACACTTAAAATTACATATTAACCTTCAAAAACCAAAAAAGCCAACAAATTTTATGTTAGACAATTTTCTATACCTTCTATTTACAAAATTATAGTTTTATATGATAAAAATAATTTTAAATAAGTTGATTATTTTGAAATTGAGAAAGGGATGGGGTTGGGGTGGCTGCAATGACTTAGGCCTTGTTTGGGATAAATTAAAAAAGTCAAAAAGTTACTAAAAAGGTTAAAAAGTCTATACTATTCAAGGGTAGCTTGTGGGGGAAGCCACTAAGGCAAAATTATTATTTTGCCCTTTGAATTCAACTACACAAAAAGTCAAAAAGTTAAAACTTAAAAAGTCCAAAGGGTAAAATTGTCATTTTGATTTTACTACAATATTTTATTACACATCATTTTGTAAAAAGTCAAAAGTTATCCTAAGTGCTCGTTTGGCAATAACTTTTTTAGTTGGCTTTTTGGCTTTTTTGACTTTTTTAGCCTAGGACTTTTTTGGTCATTTGGTATTCTTATTTGGCTTTTTGTCTTTGGAATGGCAAATTTTTTTTTTTGTGATTTTGTGATTTTTGTGATTTTGTGATTTTTTGACTTTTTTTTGTCCTTTTGTGATTTTTTAACCTATCACAAAAACCAAACGACCCCTAAATATACCTCCTTTTTTTTCTCTATTTTTTTAATCAAAAAATTAAAAAGTGCATTTATATAACACATCTTAAATAATTATTAAGTTTTTGGTGGAAAAAGGAGTGCGATGAGGGAATGTGGAGGATGGTGCAATAATGGAAAAGATAGAAGTGGTGAAGGAGAAAGGGAAGGGGAAGTGGAAGGGTAGCGATGAAGGATGGTAAGAAAGGTTAAAACAAAAAAAACAAAAAAAGGTTGCGTTGGTGCTGGATTGGGGGGCGAGGGGTAACAATGGTAAGGAAGGGTCAGAGAGGGGTTGGAGTTGGCAGGGGAGCATTTTGCAGTGACAGTTAACAGTCGTGAAGTTGCAAAGGAAGGGAAAAAAAAGAAGGAACAAAATGACCGTTGGAGGTGAGACTGGCATCCATGGAACATCAACAGAGGAACAAGATTACCTTGATCGGAGTAAAAAAAAGGTTAAAGCTAATGAAGCTCCTGACGAGGAACTAACGGAAAAGGAAGATGAGCGAATTATGGAGGTACTTGCAGACCAAAACGGCTCCAAGACTAGAGACGCTAACAAGGATATGAGCACTCATAGGTTTTTCAAACAAGCTCTTCTGAGATCTCGTTTCAATGAAATCGAGACGGAACGCAGCTTTGATTGTGAAGCCGCTTATGTCTCCTCCGATGAAGAGATGGAAAATGAGAAGGACAAAGAGGAAGCTATGGAGGGGGAAGGGACCACCTCACATCCGATTGTTAAGCTTCCGGCCGGGCTCCTCAAGAAAGTAAGAGAACCATGGAAGAAATGTCTCATTGTAAGACTTTTGGAAAGGCATATTGGATACAATTTATTTGTAAACAGAGTGAGGAAGCTGTGGAATTTGCAAGCAGATTTTGAAACTTTGGATATTGGTAATGGATTATTCATCGTGAAATTTGAAATGATGGAGGACTATTCTAAAGTTTTCACTGGGAGACCATGGGTAGTGTTAGATCGATACGTGACAGTCTGCAAATGACAACCTGATTTTAAATCGGATGAGGCAGATGAGGACACAACGGCAATCTGGGTCAGGTTTCCCAACCTCCCCATCAAATATTATGATGAAAAAGTTCTGTATCATATATCGAAGGTACTCGGTACACCCTTAAAGGTTGATGTCAACACTGCTATGGCAGCACGAGGGAAATATGCACGAGTCTACGTTGAAATGGACCTGCGTAAACCGCTTATTTTGCATCTAACTATTGGACGATACCACTACGTGGTGGAATATGAACATCTACATACGTTGTGTTTTTCTTGTGGTCGTGTGGGTCACCGAAAAAATAAATGCCCTGAATTTCCGGTGATACAGCCGGAGAAGATGACACAAAATGTTACCGTTAGTGCACCGGGTTCAGATATTGGGCCAGGTTCATCAAGGACCAGTGGGAACAAGAATAGGGAAACCTGCACAGAGGAAGAGAAAAATGGGTATGGGCCGTGGACTATTGCATCTAGCAGTAGGAAATCCCAACAAGGGAAACACAAACCTGAGGCCCAATACTATAAGAGCAACCGATTTGAAGTTCTACAATCGGAAAAAGATCATAGTGAGAGCAGTAAAGCCCAGAGAAATTATGTGGACTTAGACATGGGTCACATTATTGCTACAGAAGATACATCTTATGCCCAAAATAAGAGACCACTGTTGACCCCAATACAGAAATCCCCTATTATGGATGTGGACCCAGTTCAAGTTGTGGAGGATAGGAGGCTAGCTTTAAGGCTGGGTCTTGAACAAGGGACAAGTGTAAATGAGGAGAATCACCAGACTAAACAGATCATTATCCAATTAGAGGGTTCAGCCTTTAGCTCAGATGATTTCATTAGGCAAACAAACCCTAACTCTCTCACTAGCCCCAAGTCATCCCTTACCTCCCATATCCCATCTGGTTCGTCTACTTCGGTAGGTGGAAAACCCTCAGCAATCCGACCAAAAGCTCGAGGAGGGAAACCACCGGATATACACGAGTCACAAGAGGCTAGGAGTAATGGAAGAAATTGCTGAGAACACTCTGGTGACAGAGCATCGAGTGAACCAGTTCCGAACTCTGCTGTGTTTAGAACTCGGGAAAGAAGTATATCACCACGTCGGAATAGATTGGTGGCTAGAAGAAGTGAAGCTTTTGATTCAACCATGGTGGGAGATAGACTCGCACAATGTGAGACACATGGTGCTTGTGAAACCAGCGAAAGCAATGGAGGCTGACTAGAAATGTGTGAGAAGCATCCTGGGGCTTTATGAGACGGAGAACTGGCCAACCCTCCAAATATCGTCCATAGATCTGCTGATATGGAACTGTAGGGGTGCGGGTAATGATCGATTCCAAAGGAATCTGCGTGAATTAGTGCAAATGCATAAACCTGACATGCTTATACTCATGGAGACCAAAGTAGAATTGAACACAATGGGTATGTTTTTCAATAACCTCAGGTATACTGCATCAACTCACGTAGATCCGATTGGTAGAAGTGGAGGAATTTGGTTGTTATGGAATCCTAGTCAAGTTAATATTTGAGTTAATGAAGCAAGCTCCCAGATGATCACTGTTACAATCTCACGATAAGAGTATCCCGACTGGGTACTCTTTGCCATTTATGCCAGCCCAAACATCAGAATGAGAGATGAACTCTGGAAGGATTTGGACACAATTGCGTAGAATATTCAAGCTCCATGGATGGTAGCAGGGGACTTCAATGACTACTCTAGCTCAGCTGAAAAAATGAGTCTCTTAAGTCTTCAAAGCCAAACCTCCATTCAAAGCCAAAGAAGAAGCTAGAAATTTACAGATAGGGTAAAGAACTGCAATCTTATGGATCTAGGATGTGTCGGACCTCGGCTCACTTGGATGAATAACAGAAAAGGGTAGGCTAATACTATGGTGCGATTGGACGGAGCCCTCTGTAACACAGAATAGAGAACATTATTTCCAAAAGGCTATGTTCGAAATTTGCCTCGCATATATTCGGATCACTCTCCTCTCATCGTCCACACTCAAGGTACGTCCTCCTCTCACCCTCCTAGTAAGTCTTTTAAATTCCAAGCTGCTTGGATTACCCATGAGGGATTCCATGTAGTTGTTGAAAACAGTTGGCCTATCCACAATAATTATAATCTGTTGGGAAATTTGGATTGTATGACAACTGCGGCTAAGGATTGGAACAAAAATGTTTTGGTAATATCTTCAGACGCAAACGTTGGCTACTTGGTAGGATCAATGGAATCCAAATTTCCCAAGCCAAACATTATTCTCACAACTTACATCATCTTGAAAATGAGCTTATAGATAAGTTTAACAAAGTGCTATACCAAGAAGAATTGCTTTGGTTCCAAAAGTCTCGTGTGAATTGGATTACCCAAGGTGAGCGAAATACTAAGTTCTTCCACCTATCCACCATTGTTAAGAGAAGAAAGGTTAAAATAGAAGTTTTGAAAAATAATGAGGGTGATTGGGTGCCCACTGTTTTAAAAATTTTAGTCAACACTCATTTTCAAAATCTTTTTGCCTTTACCTCAAACTATTTGTCTTGACCACTGGAATAATTTAACTAAGCACTTAAGCCCTGAGGATGAGGTTGAGATGAGTAGGGATGTATCTGAGTTTGAAATTTGGAAGGCTGTTAAAAACATCAAAGCATTCAAAGCCCCAGGTCCAGATGGGTACCAAGCCATTTTCTACCATACATTTTGGGATATTGTGGGAAAGTCTGTGACTGAATTTGTTCAAAATTGTTTTGCCTCTTGCTCTATTCCTTCTGTGATAAATAGAACTCTTATAGCACTTATTCCTAAGGTCACCAATCCTGAGAATGTGAAACAATTCCGGCCAATTAGTCTGTGCAACGTAACCTATAAAATCATATCCAAAATCCTAGTTAACCGCCTCAGGCCACTCCTGGATTACCTCATCAGTCCTAATCAAAGTAGCTTTATTCCGGGTAGATCCACCCATGATAACATCATCATTACTCAGGAATCCATACACACCTTGAGAAAGAAAAAAGATAAGGTGGGCTACATGATTTTTAAAGTGGATCTTGAAAAGGCTTATGATAACATTTCTTAGAGCTTCCTTAAACAAATACTGTAAGAGTTTCATTTTGATAAGCGTCTAGTAGACATGATTATGATTTGTGTCAGTAGTGTGAGTACTGCTATTTTATGGAATGGTGAACCCCTTGATGAGTTCCAACCATCTAAGGGTTTAAGACAAGGGGATCATTTATCCCCCTATCTTTTTGTGTTATGCATGGAAAGGCTTTATGTCATGATTAGCAAAATGGTGCATGAGAAAGAGTGGACTGATCTTAGATTGTCTAAGAATGGTCCTAATATATCACATTTGTTTTTTGTAGAGGACTTGATCTTGTTCGCTAAAGCCAATGAACAAAACTATAACACCATCTTGAAAGTTTTGGACGAGCTTAGTGCTATTTCTAGTTTGAAGATCAATCTACAAAAATCTCATATGTTTGTGTCTCCTAACATTTCAAGGAGAAGAGCTAGAAATCTGAGTAATATGAATAGTATTCCCTTAACTAAAAATCTAGGGAAATACCTCGGGGTTCCTATACTTCATACCAGAGTGAGCAAAGATAATTTTAATTATATATTGGAAAAACTTAAGGCAAAACTTGCTGGGTGGAAATCGGGAATGTTGTCCTTGGCAGGGAGTGCAACCTTGATTCAATCTGTTACTAGTGCTATGCCTGTCTATGCCATGCAAACCATGGAGATCCCGAGGAAAGTTTGTGATGAGATTGACAAAATAAACCGAAATTTTCTCTGGGGTGATACCCCCGAGAAAAGGAAAGTGTATCTTGTGAATTGGGATCAAGTTTGTATGATGAAAAAAGATGGTGGTCTTGGGATTCGGAGGGCCAGAGATCAAAATCTAGCCCTCCTATCCAAGTTGGGTTAGAAAATGTTAAAAGACGAAAATTGTCTATGGGTGGAAGTGCTTAAGAATAAATACTTGGGGTAGCATTCCCTCCTTAACAAGAGGAAAGAAAAGAATATATCTCATACTTGGAAATGCATTCTTAATACCAGGGAACTCCTTGTGAAAGGAGTGAGATGGAACCTTGGAAATGGATCCAAAGTGCGAGTCTGGAAAGATTGGTGGTGTGGCGAGGGGGTCCTTGATAAGGACTTGAGTTTACCTGATATCCAAAGCCCTAACTCTGAAATTATTACTGTGGATTCCCTTCTTGATGATTATGGTGAATGGGATGTGAGTCTGATGCATACTCTCCTCCCCCTTTGGTTATGGAAATCTTGAAAATCTAACCACCTCGCACAAGAAATGTAGAGGATAATCCCAGATGGGTTAAATCCCCAGATGGAGAATTCTCTACATCAAGTGCTTATGAATTGATTGTTGATCACCAAAGCCAAGAAGGGGATTGGAGTTGGATATGGAAGCTGAAGGTTCCTCAGAAGCTTAAGAGCTTTGTGTGGCTTGTACTTCATGGAAAGATTCTCACTAATCATAAGAGAAAATTGAGGGGTCTGACTAATGACCCGAGCTGCCCCTGTTGTGACAATGTGGAGGACATTGAACATCTATTACGGTTCTGTCCTAAAGCTGTACAGGTTTGGTGTCAAGTTTTTAGCAAAGAATGGTACTCCAATATGCTTAATTTGTCTTGGAAAGATTGGTTCATTCGGAATATGAAAGGGACAAACAAACTCCATTCCTTGTTTCTAGTTACAACCTGGACTATTTGGAAAAATCGGAACAAAAGGGTTTTTGAAAATAAAAATACACATATTTTTGAGAGTGTGAACAGTATAACAAATTTTGCTAAGGCAATCTTTCAAGCATTCAATTTAGACATTACAAAACCCCTCAAATTTAAGAGCCTAACTGTGTGGTCTTATTCAAGTGCAGGAAAAATTAAGCTCAATACGGACGGTAGTACTCGCTGAAATGGAGAAGGTGGTGGATTCGGTGGGCTATTCCGGGATGAAAAAGGATCATGGATTAGAGGCTACTATAGAAGATTAGAGATATGCACCAGTCTTGAAGCGGAACTTTAGGCTGTTTATAAGGGACTCACAATCATTCTTCAACGAGGCTTCAATCAAGTAATCATTGAAACAGATGCGGAGCAAGTGGTACGTTTGTTGAGTGAAGAACTAGGTGAAAGATGCCCCTTTAGGGGCATTGTGGAAGATGCATGCATTATCTTGAGAGGTTGTGACTGCTCAATTCAACACATCAGGAGGGAAGCCAACATATGTGCCGATACTATGGCGAAATTTGGTGAAAACCAACCAACTGAGCTACTAATTGTTAATGAACCACCAAAGGAAATCCGTAATATGCTAATTGCGGATATTGTTCACCTCTCTGAGCAGGGAGTTAGGATCTAGTCCTTGTTCGTTTGTTTTCTATTCCGATGTACTAAAAAAAAAAAAAGAAGTTGCAAAGGAAAAAAGGAAGAGACAGAATGGGATACTATTTGGTCAAACTAAAGCTATATTTTGTTCATTTGAAATTATTTATTCTCATTAAAATATACAAAATTCATGATGATTTACCCATTCACTATTGAAAATAAATTATTTATTCCCATTAAAATAGAAAAAATACAAATAAAAAATAAAAAAATCTTCAAAATTTTCATATTTATTATAAAAGATATTATTTAAACTTTTAATATTAATTTTATTATAAATATTTTTAATAACATGAAATATTATTGATCTTAATAATAAATTATCTAATTTATATCTATTATTGCTTTTAAGGAAAATTATAAAATAATTTCAAAATATTACATATTCATATTTTTTAATTAATTATTATTTATCATTTTTATTTTTATTTTTTAATCACCTAACATAATATCCCACTAACCACGTTATCACATAATTACGTCTATTCTCCAAGACTATTTCAATAAATGACCCTGATTTTAATTTAAAATTGAAGGGGATGGGGAGCCAGATCCAATGCCCGGTTGATGCCCGCCACATCACTCACAAGTTCCAAATGAAAGCAGTAGTGTAAGAAAAATGCTTCAGACCCCCAGCTGGGGGTGCTGGGGGTCTTCCCTCATTGGTCCAAAAAAAAAACAATTTTTTTTTTTTTTTTTGATTTCAACGAATGAGGGGGCGACACCTCACTGGGGTTGTGGAGTCGCCCCACTGGGGGTCGGAAGCGCGATTGGTAGTGTAATACTTACAAAAATATCAGCTTGCCTGGTTAAGTTTTTTAAAAAAATACTTTTTAAAATTTTTATTTTCTTTTTTTGTATTTTTTTTTTCATTGAATTTTTTTAATATTTTAAGTATTTTTTTTTTTACATTTTAGACATAACTAACATAAATATACTTAAAAAGTAAAAAATTGTGAAAAAATCTTTTAAAAATTCACTAAATACCAAAAACACAAAAAAAAAAAGAGAATTCAATACATTTTTTTGTATTCTTATTTATTTTTAAAATTTTTAAAATATTTTTTTACAAATTTTTTACTTTTTAAATACATTTAAGTAAGGTGCATCTTAAAAAGTAAAAAAATTGTTTAAAATTTTAAAAATATTCACTAAAAAAAAATACGAAAATCAAAAAACTCAATTTTCAAAAAATTTAATTTAAAAAACTCAAACCAAACACACTTATTAAATATTTTATATGAGTGTGAAACTTCCATATAAATCTCATATCATATAAAATATTTGATGAAACACTCAGTAAAATATTTGGAGTGTGTTTGGTTTGATTTTAGGAGATAAATTTTAAAAAAAAAATTGAATAATATTAGGAATCATGAAAAAAAAATCATAAAATTCTTCATGAAAATTTTTCCTCATTTGATTAGTGTGTAGTGTTTTCTTGTATGTCTAATCTATTAGTGGAGAATCTTTCATGATTATTTTCATGATATATTTTTTTTATGATACCTAACATTAATCAAAAAAAATTAGAGAGAGAGTTTAGAAATTTTTTTAGTTTGTTTGGTTGTATATTTTGAAAATAATTTTGGAGTATGGGAGTTTGGGATAATTTGATATTTTGTTATAGTTGAGTAGATATATGTGAGAAAAAAAATAATTGAAAATAAAATAAGAGAAAAAAAAATGATTAATTGATATGTAAGAAAAAATAATAATAATTTTAGAATTTTTTTTTTTTAAATTTACTAAATCAAACAAAATTTTTAAATTTTTTTTTCTAAAGTTACTCTCAAAAGCCAACCGGCTTGGTGTCTAGCATTACTCTATTAACACTAATTCACGTGCATTCCCATCTCTATGCTCCTCCTACTCTGCATCTCTTGCTCTCTCTCTCTCTCTCTCTCTCTCTCTCTGTTTCTCCCTCCGCGTGGCGATCCATGGCGATTCATAGTCCTCTGTATCTCCTTCCTTCTTCTCTCTCTCCTCCTCCTCGCAAACTCTTCAACTTCTCCCCCACCAACAGCATCACTCCCAATACCACTGTTGGTCTCTTCTCGTCCACTCGATTTAGGCCCCAAACGAGGCCAATATCATTCTCTACGCACTTGATGAATTCCAATTTCTCTGCCGCCGTGGTCGTCGGAGAGGACTTCCCGGCTGACTACACCGACTGGCTTCCCAAACGTAACCCCTACGACCGCCGTCGAGCCGGCGTTCTCCTCCATCCGACGTCGTTTCCTGGCCCTTACGGCATTGGTGACCTCGGGGACCAGGCCTTTCGCTTCCTCGATTGGCTGGACCATTCTGGTTGCTCCCTCTGGCAGGTCCAATCGTTCTTCACATCCTCCTCCTCCTCCTCAATCTGCTGATGCCTTAATTTATTACATTGACCTTTTTTTTATTTTAAATTCTATTTGTAAATTGTTAATTATGTGTCCAAAATACTTTCTTTTACGTTTTCTTTCTTAATTGCTACTCTACTTTGTGGGGCTTATTGCTTTGTAATGAAAAGATGTTCTTTAGCCTTCTTGACTTTCTTTCTAGTTAATTAACTTTAGAATAGTGATATATATAGATTTAGAATTTGTAGACAGAATGAGAGCTTCTATTTCCACGCATGTTTCTTCTAAAGATTTGATGAAAAGTTTCGTCTGATATCACGCGTTTCAATGCTAATTTTTCAAGTTTCATCAAACAACCTGCAATAGGCAAGGTTTCA
The DNA here is from genome assembly GCA_036172215.1 of Camellia granthamiana. NCBI lineage: Eukaryota > Viridiplantae > Streptophyta > Magnoliopsida > Ericales > Theaceae > Camellia > Camellia granthamiana. Next base: position 63,657,191 of record CM069903.1, on the reverse strand, counting down.
ATGCGAATTTTTCAAGTTTCATCAAACAACCGGCAATAGGCAAGGCAATAGGCAACTTTGGCCAGACAACTGGCTGGTCGTCCAGTGTACGTGCAACGGCTCTCTCCAAACATTTGATGAACACTGAAGCCTCCCTCAATTTGATGAAACTTTTAGATCAAATTACCCATTTAAATTACATTTAGTTATAGAAATGCCGCTGCCACATCATTGTGATGAAAAATCCTGTATAAATTTTGTGTTTCAATAGTATTTTCTTTAACGATAAAATTTCCCTCCAAACATAGAGTTTAATTGAGAACTATACAGTGATTTATAGTTGTTAATATTTTTAGATGTTTTATTCTCTCTTCTAATTTAATTTGTTTCAAATTGTACTGTTTTAAGGTCCATTTTTGAATTCTTTGTAAATTTTCTTTTGAATTCCTCTTTGCTATTATTGTCATATTTTTGTAAGCATGTATATTTTCCAATATCCTATGTTGATTGAAGTTTTTTTTAAATTTTTTGTTGTGCAGGTTCTTCCTCTGGTTCCTCCTGATGAGGGGGGATCTCCATACTCAGGACAGGTTGCTAATTCACTTAAATGTTTAATTCATTCAGCATTGTTTTTTCATTTCCTAGAAAATAGTTGAAGAAATTTCATTACGAAACCAGGAACCGTAAATAAATCTATAAAGGCAGTAGGTTTTTTTAAACACAGTTAGGTTCCATTTATTCATAATTTATGCCACTATAGCTTGGCAAGTGCACTGATTTAGTTCAACAGACTTAAAAATCACATTACTTGTTAAAATGGACTTCTCAAGCATCACTGTACATCTGATTCTTTTAACTGTTAGAAAGGAATGCCGTAGTTACTCCAGTAGGTGGTTTTAGTCATGAAGTCACACTTATTGTGATTTTCATAATTTCTTATCTACTATCCATTCACTCACTAAATCCTTTTGGACAGAAGTTCATTTATTGCGATGTGAAGTGCATCATGATTTTCCTTAATATTTAGGAGCAATTTTGATTAATATCTTGCATATGTAATGGAAATGAGGCTGACCATTCTTAATGATTACTTTCAGGATGCAAATTGTGGTAATACCATTTTGATTTCTCTCAAGGAGCTTGTTAAAGATGGTCTGTTGATGAAGGAAGAGCTTCCTGAACCAGTGTGAGTGTCTTGGTTTGTGGATGATCATAATATTTAGCTTATTTCTGTGGTCTTTTTATGTGCCTTGCGCTCATCATGACATCCTCACAGAGATGGAGATCATATGCAATTCTCAACTATTGCTGACATCAAAGCTCCTTTGATAGCCAAGGTAAAGTACAAGAAATTATTGTTGCGAGTTCTTCTTGTATTTTAGAATGTAGGATGAACTTTAATTTGACAAGAAACCACTTCCCAAATGTGCTTTTTAATGGTGGATGAACAACTAAGTCATTTATGTTATTTGCATTTCCCTACTCTATAATATATTCACCACCATCAACACCATTCCAACTATTACCACTAATGTCGGACAACCCGAACAACTACTTTTGCCTCCACCATGCATGTGTCCTATGTTTCTGTCATCGTGATAAGGAAAAAGAGGGAAGATTGAAGAGTATGAGAAAAACCTGCACTGGCAAGTGGAAGAAGAAGAAGAAAAAAATGGAGGTTTAGAATTGTTCAATTGCTTTATTTATAGGTTTAGTGATCAAATGTAAGGTAATACACATTACACACCACAAATGGCATGGAAAAAATGAGTATACAAGTACAAGAAAAATATATCACCCTTCATCAAAATTCTTGCTTGGGGTTGGGGAGTAGTACCAACAATTTGAATAGGAATAGGATTGAAATCCCACATTCCATGTGTGGTAGGATAGGATTGACATTGTTGCTGCATTAGCCCGTTATCAAATTGAGAGGGCAGGAAAGATGTAGGGCTTATATTTCTGTTTGCCAATGGATTTTTTTCCACACAGTTTTTAGACCTTGGCTTGTACTTTAAAAAAAAATCTTCATATTTTTTTGTGCTGTGGGTTTGGGGCTGGGAGCTATGTCCTTTATATCTTTTGGAATATTAGGGGCATTAGATTAAATTAATATGTTATAGATGGTGCAAAATTTTATGTTCTTCCTTTTTAAATAGAACTGCCTGTTTTAATTTCAAAATTTGGAGCTTGAACTACTGTTTAACATAGGCTCCTATATGAATCTCTTAGGCTGCAGAGAGGCTGATTCTGAGTGAAGGGGAACTGAAACGTCAGCTTGAAGATTTCCGTAAAGACCTTGATATTGCAAGTAATCTTTTCTTTATTACAATTAACTTGTGTGAAGTGATTCTTGTTGAAGTTGGGCCTATTTGTATGGATGATGATATTCGTAGAAATGTATCAAGGCTAATTAATGGAAAAATAAAATAAAATAAATGGAATGTTGACCCCAAGGAGAGTCTTGTCCTTCTGGGTTGGGACCACCCTAGACCTATCAAAGGAGAGGCTTTCATCGACAGAGCAAGTGGTCACATAGCCAGTTTCTATCATCTCTCTAAAGTCCAGCGTCCTTCCTACCGTTTCACTTCAGTTACTGCACACCTTCTTACCATAGGACCAAGTCCTTCCTTATCATTACTTGTCACTCTGCTATAGGATTCTTAGGCCAAGTTTGGCATCCCAAAAATAATCCATCTTTTTATCTTTTTTTTATCACATCATCTCTCTACTTTTCTGCACATCTTTTCGTAAAAAGATAAAAAGTGCACTTATTTAGGTCATCCCAAACAACCCCTTAATAAGGTAATACTGGATGTCATCGAGCCTAATAGTTACACTTCTGATGTTCAGTATGGCTGGTCTGACCTCCTTTATGCTATAAGCACAAGGCGCCCAATTTTGACCTTCCCCATTGATGTGGCGCATTATGTTCACTGTACAACACTGTGGACTTCCTTGTGGGTCTCTTATAACCCATTTTGATATCATTCATGAGGTCCCTATTACTTCCTCCGAGGCCTGTATGCGTATCCCTGTTTCTTAGAGGACCATCAATCAGAATGTCTCACGTGTTGCTGGCTGTCCTGCTGTTGGTGCTGCTCAGGTTGATTCTGCAGCTGCAGTCACTCCTGCGGCTGTTCCCCTTCATTGGAGCATAACCAGCTACTAATGATTTGATTCTCTAGAAGATACAATGGCTTGATGCTAGGATGGAGGACTTTGACACTGGGCTTGCTGATCTTTAGATTGATGTGTCTTGTCTGCAGACCAGGTTCAATAAGCAATGGAGCAACAATGTTGATCATATGTTTCATGGTGACGAAGATATGGTGTCCGATGAGGATCATGGGACATAGCAAGACCTCTCTTTCTTTTTGTAACTCCTTTTAGCATTTTGTGATACCGGGGGGGGGGGGGGGAGTTTATGCTATATATCATGTTCTTTTGTCATTTCTTTTCATTAATTTGATTATATATATAGAGAGAGAGAGAGAGAGAGAGTTTATGCTATATATCATGTTCTTCTGTCATTTCTTTTCATTAATTTGATTATTTAGTATTTGCTGATATGTATCCTCCTCTATTTACATTACTTTGCTTCATATTTCCTGTGAATTTTGTTTTTCTTTTTGTTACACACTGCACTTTATATTGCTGTATTGGTGAGATGATGTCACAAGTTTACACGTTTTTTGAGCAAGTGATGTGTTTTATCAAAGAAATCATCTTAGTTTAAGTTTGCAGCTGTCTTGGGCTGGGTTGTAATTTCTTTGTATTTGTTTTGAGGTACATGTATTGTTTTTGGAGTTTCGTCATGGAAATGTCAAAGGGGAAGATTGTTATTAGCTAGGTTGGTTATTTCGGATGACCAAAATATCCAGAGTATGTACTGCTGGGGTTTTGAGTTGGTAGGATTTTTAGTTCAGCTAATGAGCTTGAGTTCACCACTTGAAAAGATCCTTCTTGGCAGTTGATAGAAGACTTGGGTTTTTTAACCTGCACGTATAAGACGTATTTGAACCCCTTGCACATCTTTGCTTTGGGTCTCACTTGCATTTAGGCACCAATCCTTCTTAGGACTCTGCTTTTTTGAGTTTTAAATTCACTTAAAAATATGTTGCCCCTTCGAGCCCGATCGCTCAACATTCTACAGGCACGTGAGTTCTTTCTTTAATTGACTGCTAGATTAGCACCCCACAAGTGCTCGCAGCTAAAAGTCTTAAGCGGTTTGCTTGCTCAAAGCTTTATAGGTGCTTGATTGCTCTACCTGTGAGTAGATGTGCTCACTCAGCGCCCTAAAACTACTGAAAGGTTTGCTCCCTTAGGCCCCGTAGTTCCTTCCATTACATAAAACTTTAGTGCCCCTTAGGGCCCAAACCCATGTTCAAAGAAGGAGTACATAAACACCACAAAGTTTTCTTATAAAACCAATGTGGGATATACTAGTTTACTGATGTAAACGAGATTTTTTAATTTTTAAAATGTTATTTTATTTATTTTGATATTAGTATTTTGTTAAGAATCTACTCGTTTTGTATAGAATGATAGAATTATTATGTTTCTTAAATTGTGTTGATTTAGCTAGTTTCTTATTTTATTGGTTTCTTATCTTAGAGCATCTCCAATGGTGCATCTTTTTTTTTTTCTACCAAATTTGAGTAAAAGCTCCATTTGATATCAAGTGCTCCATCGGAGGATTTTGAGATTTTATCAAAACACCGGTCGACCAGGTGGATGTCCAGCCGGTCGACCGGCCAATGTATTTTTTTCACAAAGTTTTGCCTAGAGGTGGTCATCCGGGAGGACATCTGGGGGACATCCGGTGGTGAAAATTCAACGATTATGAACAGTGATTTGATGAACGCTCCCAGCGTTCTCAATTTGGTGAAAGATTTTTGATATCCTCGATTTGATACTTATTTGATGAAACCATTGAAGCAGGAAAAGAGGTATTTTTCATTAAATTTAAATTTGATGACAGGATTGATGAACCATTGGAGATGGTCTAACAAGAATTAGGTTTATTATAAATAATGGTTGTAAGCCTTAGGGCAACATAAGTTTTTTTGAAAATTAGTATAATTTTGAGTTTTATACTCTCTTTCCAACCTTGGTTATTTTTTTAGAATCAATCATTGTTGAGCCTTTATTCTCACTATTCCTTGTAAATCAACGAGTCTAAAGAAAGATCTTACTTCCAATATTCATTCTTGAATCAACGGATTCTAAGATTGTCACTGTCTCATGTTTCTCATTGCATCATTTACCATTCTTCAACCAATATCAAGTGGTGATTTTGGGAGTCAATTTCTCATTCACTCCTTAATGGTTGAGAGCAAACAGATGTTTGTTATTCATTTATGCAAAGGTGAATACTTTACAATGTGGACTCGCCTAAACGGATGTGTGGTACTCACCTTAAGGCCTTGTTTGAGAACAGGCTAATTTAGTAACTTTTTGGCTATTTGGCTAAAATATGAGCTAAAAAAAACTAGTATGTTTGGGATGACTTTTTGGCTTTTTACGAAAAGATGTGCAAAAAGTAGAGAGAAAAGAGAATCTTTGACTTTTTAGCATGGGTTGTTGGCTTTTTAGTTTTTTTAGTGACTTTTTGACTTTTTGGCTAAAAAAGCCATTTGCCAAACGAGGCCTAAATTTGGCTCAAAGATGACAAAATACTATTTAATCAAAACCATTTTTCCAACAAATGCATTCTTAAATATACTCTAGTATGATAACTAAGTTGATCTTTTGGGATTTTCACTTTCAAGAGACTTTACTTACCTTTTTGTACATTATTTTCACTATTTTGCAGGTTGGCTTGAAGATGCAGCTTATTTTGCTGCTATTGACAACTCTTTAAATACATTCAGCTGGTATGATTGGCCTGAACCCTTGAAAAATCGCCATCTTGCAGCCTTGGAAGAAATTTATCAAAGCAAAAAGGGTTTCGTAAGTCCTGTCTTATGCTTCGACTATGTCTGTGCTCAAACTTCTGCAGTGCACCTTTGGTTGATTCTGGAGGCCATTATAATTTGTGACCACCAAATTCATGCTTTCACTTGAACAGATAGACATATTCATCGCACAACAGTTTTTGTTTCAAAGGCAATGGCAAAAAGTTCGTGACTATGCACGGATAAAGGGAATAAGCATAATGGGAGACATGCCCATTTATGTTGGCTATCACAGTGCAGATGTTTGGGCGAATAAGAAACATTTTTTGCTGGTGAGTAGTAACTCAGAAACAATGACTGCTATATAAGTATGCTTGTGAAGTACTCATCCTCATGCCAGTCGCTAACTATACAATTGCCATGCAGAACAGGAGTGGCTTTCCTCTTCTTGTTAGTGGTGTTCCCCCAGATGCCTTCAGTGAAACTGGTCAGCTATGGGGCAGGTCTCTCTTATGTAGTACATAGTTAATTTCAGAAGTCTGCTTATGGGATAATGTTGGTAGTCTTTGAGTAGGATGATATTTGTTTTGGTTTTCTTCTTTGCTTATGGTAGATTTGATTAGATTGCTTAAAAGGATGTGAATTTTGTTTTTGGACTCATATATCTGCAAAGTATAAATACTAAGCAAATTTACTCTACCATTGAACTGTATTATCAAATTTATTGATGTGATTTTGAAGATTAATTGTTTCAAATTTCATCATACCTATACACTTTAATTGCCTAGAAATTTAAATCTAATTATTCATTTAATTTTTATTTCACAATTCATAAATTTTAAACATTTTTATCCACTCCAACCTGATTTTGATGTCTAGATCACTAGTTACTGCAACCAGCAAGTGTCATAGGCTGCAGTGGTATCTAGTAGTTCCTTCCCTAATTCTTACCGCCTTTACGGTTTACCCTCATATAGTTCATGCATTTGAATATATATATATAGTATGCACATTTAACTTGCCACTAAAGCCTCGTTTGGGAACATGCTTTTTTAGTAACTTTTGGGCTTTTTGACTAAAATATGATGTGACTTTTTGGTTTTTTATGGAAAGATGTGCAAAAAGTAGAGAGAAAATGAAATATTTCACTTTTTGGTATACGTTATTGGCTTTTTGATTTTTTTAGTGACTTTTTGGCTTTTAGACTAAAAAGTAATGTTGCCAAACGAGGCCTAAGTTATTTTTGACAGTTGGCTTGATGTGTCAGCTTGCTTACTAAGTAATTTCACCTTTTGACTTAACAGCCCTCTATATGACTGGAAAGCCATGGAGAAATATGGATTTTCATGGTGGATATGCCGAATACGGCGTGCACAGAATCTATTTGATGAATTCAGGATAGATCACTTTAGAGGATTTGCAGGCTTTTGGGCTGTTCCTTCTGGTGAGGTTACGTGAACTTTCATAAATTGGTTTGATTCTTGTTATATATTTAACCATATTATATCTCATAGACTCATACACATGCAGAAGCCAAAATTGCAATGGTTGGACAGTGGAAGGTCTAATATTTGAATCCCAGATCTTGTGATATTTTCTTTAATTGTCACAACAATCCACTCCATTGAATTTTTATTGACAGTAGGTGGGACCTGGGAAATCTTTGTTTGATGCCATCTTCAGAGATGTTGGAATGATTAATATAACAGCAGAAGACTTGGTATGTTCTGATTCCATCAGATTGGATCCAGGGACTTTTAATTCTTCTATATATTTTCTTTCATTTTTTTTAATCTAGTTTTTGGTGTATAGCGCTGTTGGAATAATTTTACTTACTAAAAATTGCCCAAATCTTCATATTGGGTCTCACAAATTTCATATGGATTCTTCTGTTTTCTGATTTGATCAGTATTGCTTCTGCTAGTTTTACTGAAATTATTATTTGGCTTTTAGATATTTCATTACATCTTCATACCATCAGGACATTATTGTCTGTCCTATACATTAGTGAGTTTTTTTTTTTATATTTTAATGTCCAACTACTCGGTCTATATGTTCTCTTATTAGTCAGAATCAGTGCAAATATTTTCAGATTATCTCGCACAAGGAAATATTTTTTACATCTTTAAGTATTAAGTTAATTCAGCTGGAATTATTCTCATTTCTTCCTTGTTCTGACATGTGACAGGGAGTAATCACTGAGGACGTAGTTCAGCTTAGGAAAACCATTGGGGCACCTGGAATGGCTGTCCTCCAGTTTGGTAGTTACTTTGTGCATTAGTGTATAATTATGTGTTTTTTATGGGTATATTGATGAAGCAACCTTTAGTTTATAGTTTGTAAATTGTGGTCCCTCTCGTCCTTTTGGTCCAGGTTTTGGAAGTGATGCTGATAATCCTCATTTGCCTCATAATCATGAGTATAATCAAGTTGTCTATACTGGGACTCATGACAATGACACGGTAAGATCCTCTTGGCCTTTGTGTTTCTTAGTCTTGGAAATGGATTTGTCTTACTTGGGACAATATAGCAAAATGCGGCACCTGTCTGAGGTGGTTTCTGAAAAACTGTGTTGGTGTGTTTTGTTCTTGAAAACTGAAAGTGAAAACAGTGGAGGAAATGCAATTTGTATAAGTGTTTCTGAAAACTAATTTTGAGAAAAAATTCCTGGAAGAGCCCATTTTCAGAACAATTTTAAAAAAATAAAAAAAATAAAAAATTCAAAAATTCAGATTCATAAGGAAATAAAATATTATGAAAATGATTACTTATAAAAAAAAAAATGTTATTAAAACAATAAGATTTCCAAACTTTTCATTGTTTTCAATTTCATTTTCAGAAACTTGAGAAAATTTTAACAAAAAATGATAGCTATCAAAATGATGCCAAACAAGCCTGTCAATATTGTACTGATCAACAATTGCTGTTTGTTTTATTTAATTTTGCTGGTGGGAAAAGAGAGATACTGTTTACTTGGTAACGTCGTTTGGCATATTTTGAGACCTTTCTCAACATAGAATTTTGGAAATTGTCTCCCCATTTAGATTTTTACCCAGAGAACAAAGATGTGGCACATTTTATTTATTTATTTATTTATAGTTTAGATTAGACATGGAAGGGCATATCAATTTTTTTTTTTTTTTTGCATACTTGGAACTTTTAATATATATATATATATATTCAGTTTGTAAACACAGGCTGCTGACAGTTTCTGGTTATTGTAGATTCGAGGTTGGTGGGACATCTTGCCGCAAGAAGAAAAGTCCAATGTGAGTTTTTTTAATTATTATGTAATACAAATCCTCATTAAGCTGTGAATTCACCTATATTGAAGTTAGAACAATATTCACAGCATGTGCTTTTGTTTCAGGTGCTGAAGTATCTTTCAATTACTGAGGAAGAGGATATTTCTTGGGCACTAATCCGAGCTGCACTCTCTTCAGTGGCCCGAACTGCAATAATACCTATGCAGGATATCCTTGGGCTTGGGAGTTCTGCCAGGATGAACATTCCTGCTACTGTGGTAAGACTTAGCTGTATACTTAATGCAATGGATGGTAATAGGGCTATCATGGTTTGGGCTCACCTGGCCTCCTGTTCATATTTTCTTTGATCATAGCCAAGGGCTGGCCTCAAATGTTTGAGGCGTAATCAGATCTTAGGCATGGACTGGGCATTTCAGTGAAGCCCATGCCAATCTTGTTATCAGTATCTGCACGCTTACGGTTTTAGTCCTGATTGATTACCTTCAGTTCAACAACTAGCTTTTGGCATTGAGTTTATACCAAAGACTCTATAACATGGTTGTCAAAGACGGTTCTAGGAATGGGAAGGGTGCGTGCCCCAGGCCTGCACATGACAGGTGCTGTCACATTGCCTGGATACAAAAGTAATGTGCAGTATATAACCGTGAAAGCACCTTGACTTAAAACAACTAGTTTTGGAAGTTTGAGTTCTACCCAAGACCGTTTAGGATTTAGAATGCCTTGCCTTAAGCTTTCTTGTTTTATTCATTGATATGGATTCTTCATTCCATGTAAAAGGTCACAAGAGAGGCAAAGCAAAGGTCTCCCCCAATCCCCTTCTCCCAAAGTTTATCATTCAGGCTGCACTTGTATTATGTGTGACTTTGTCTGATTCAAATACTAAAGAGCTCTCTTCTTCTTCTTCTTTTTGGCCTGTGCGTGTGTGCGCTCATAATTATAGGCTTCTTAATGTTCACTCTATCAAGGGCCGTATTCATTTTATCCCACTGGCTAGAGCCATTTCCTGATGAGGAATTTAATAACTCCAAAGACAATCGAACATAAACCTTATGGATATAGACCCCGTTTGATAGAGCTGTGGAAAAGTGATTATAGATTATAACTTACAGCTGTGAACATAAGCTGGTAACCTGTTTGGTGCAGCTGTGGGATTATGAATTTAAGCAGCAGGGTAGTGTTTGACAAATAAGCAGTAAAATAACTTTTTGCTTTGTAATTGTCATTTTTGCCCTTATGGACATAAAAATTGTAATTCTTTTTCTTCTTATTTTCTTTCTCTTCTTTCTTTTTCTTTTTTTCTTCTCTTCTTTCTTTTTGTTAATTGTGATTCTGTTTTCATTAATTTTTTTTCATTACAATTAATAATATAACAATTGTCATTACAATTAGTATCAATTAATATAAAAATTGATACATTTGATAAAATTATTTCATTATAAATTAATTAGTGTCAATTAATGGCTTATTTTTATTTTTTCATTATAAATTATTATTTTCATTTTTTCATTATAAATCAATTAGTATAAAATTATTTCATTATAAATTAATTAGTGACAATTAATGGCTTTTTGTAATCAATTAATACTAAAATTATTAATTAGTGTTAATTAATAATTAAAATACTGAAATTAATACTAAAATAATTAAAATACTGAAATTAGTACTAAAATAATTAATTACTAAAATAATTAATTTTTGTAATCAATTTTAATAATTATACTAAAATTATTAATAATAATGGCTTAATTATTATTATTATTATTTTATTAAAAAAATATTGAAATCGGATCGGAGAGAGTTCTGATCGGCGCGCGCGAGGGAGAGAGATCTGATCGGCGACGTGGCGATCGCGATGTGGGGGACAACGACGAAGGTACAGCGGCAACATGGGGGACGACGACGACGAAGGTACAGCAGCAATGTGGCGATCGCGATTGCGAAGAGAGAAGAGAGATCTACCGCGATCTGTCGCGATCTCTGGTTCATGTTTGCCGGAAAATCGCGATCTGCCGTGATCTGGCAATCGCGATCCACCCTCCGAACCCGAAGACGAAAAACCCTAGGTTCGGTGCCATGGATGTAGCAGAGAGAGAGAGGGAGAGAGCGAGGAAGAGAGAGATCTCCGGTTCATGTTCGCCAGAGATTGCTCAAAATGGCTGGAAATCGCCAGACAGCTTCATTGAAGAAACAAAAATGAGAGATTTTTTATTTATATATATAGTACACTTGTAATTACTTAAAATTGTGAGGGGCATTTAAGTCATTTTTGCCCCTCAAATTGTAGCTGCCCGGTTAAGCTGTTCCAAAAAGTTTTTCCTCTCCCACTCAAAGAAAAAACTGATTTTTGACTTAAAAAAAGCTATAATCTGTATTATTAAGCTGTACCAAACATACCAAAATAGCTTAAATTAAGTTAAAAGCTGAAATAAGTTGAAAATAAGCGCTACCAAACAAGGCTATACTTCTTGAAATATAATTATGAAAATTTCCTGGCTGATTTGCTTATGTGGCATCTTTCTTCTGTTTACAGTCTGGAAAGCTGTTCCAAAAAGCTTTTTCTCTCCCACTCAAAGAAAAAACTGATTTTTGACTTAAAAAAAGCTATAATCTGTATTATTAAGCTGTACCAAATACACCAAAATAACTTAAATTAAGTTAAAAGCTGAAATAAGTTGAAAATAAGCTCTACCAAACAGGGTTATACTCCTTGAAATATAATTATGAAAATTTCCTGGCTGATTTGCTTATGTGACATCTTTCTCCTGTTTACAGTGTGGAAATTGGAGTTGGAGGATACCCAGCTCCACAACCTTTGACAGCCTGGAGACTGAATCAAGGAAACTAAGGGATCTTCTCTCAATGTATGGGCGTCTGTGAATTATTATTACTGATATTTTGCTTTGGTGTGTGGCTACATCTTTATCTGTATATTGTCTGAAATGCATTTTGTTGCATGAGATGCATGTATTTAGGGCTAATTATGAGTTGTAGGACAAGTTGGAATCGACAGACAACTTGGGGACTTGAAGTAGATGGCTTAAATTTTGATTTCAAATAAATAAGTGGCTCCTAGTTTTATTTTGTTCTTATCAATTTTAGTTTTTTGTTCATTCTATATATTTGCTGCTATAAATTAAGTTCTTAATTCCTCTCAAAAAAAATAATAAAGGATAAACTATCAATAGGTCTTAATAGTTGGATTTAATTCACATTAAGTCCTATTAAAAATAAGTTTTTAACAAAATTGTTGTTAAAAATAATTTTTTGTGACATGTTTTTTTACATATGATGCTAAAAATTAACAATTAATAAATTTTTTTGTTACAATTTTTATAAATTGGTACTAAAATTTACAATTAGTGACGTTTTTCTGTAACGAATAACTATCATTGAAAATTGACAATAGTGCTTTTTTTTTGTGATGATTTTTTTAAACTGTTGTTAAAATTTATTTAGTGTCATTTTTTGTGACAATTTTTAAACTGTCTCTGAAAATTAACAATTTGTACCGTTTTTTAATAATATTTGATAAAAAAAATATCATTAAATTATAGGATCTATTGAATAATAAATTCACATATTAGGACATGCGCTCAAGTTCTCTAAAAAGAAGAAGAAAAAAAAAACATAGATTGATATAAGGAAATTGTTTTCAAATTGTTTTCTAAAATTTTTATTGAGGCAATTTTCTACATATATATATATATATTGTAGGAAGCAACTTTTTTCAGGAATTTCAACCCCAAAAAAAATGTACAAAAATGAAAACAACGTGAAAACGAAGAACATTTTATTGTTTTAAAAAACAAAAATAAAAATTTTGAAAACAATACTGGAGAGAGGTTATACGTTGAATTTTGAAAACATTTTCATTTCTCCAAGATGTTATTTGTCCATGAACCTATGGATGAAGTTATTTTCTCAAATTGTATTTCGATCTTAAATTTGTTAAGAGAGATTTCATTTCTTCATGAAACAATGGATTGACTTACTTTTTAAACCATCTCCAATAACTCTATCAGCGCAGTATGTACTACACTAAAGTATCACGGTGTCATTTTACTACACCTTGGACTTGTTGAATTTTTTTAATAAAAATCATATCTAAACTATCATAATTAGAGTTTAATTTATTGCTAATTTCAAGTATGTCATTTAAAGACAAATTAAGCAAGGATTAATTTCACACAAATAGAGTCAGATAAGTCATTTTTTTATTTTCTAACTTTATAACTTAAATTAATGAATTAAGACATTGTTACAAAAATTATGCCTCAAACGTGGATGATGTACATATATCAAGTTAGAACAAAAAATGCTACATTGTTTGAGTAAATGTGTTGTTTATTTAAGCTACTATAATAAGATTACGTTGTTTGAGCAGATTAAATTAGATGAGATTAATATTTATAGGACTGTTGGAATTATAAGTTGGGATTAAAAAAATCTTATGAATTTTGTAATTTGACTAATTAGTTTGAACTTATTTTTAAAAATAGTGGATTTTCTTAGGGTAAACTACCAATAGATATAGTTGGATTTAATTCTCATCAAATATTATTGAAAATAAGTACTACTAAAATCGTCGCTAAAAATAATTTTTTATGACGCTTTTGTTGCATATGTTGCTAAAAATTGACAATTAATACCTTTTTTTGTCACTGTTTTTATAAATTATTACTAAAATTTATAATTAGTGACCTTTCTTGTGACAAATTTTTTCAAATTATCGTTGAAAGTTAAAAATTAGTATGCTTTTTTGTGATATTTTTTTAAACTATCGTTAAAATTTATAATTAGTGACATTTTTTGTGACAATTTTCAAACTGTTACTAAAAATTAATAATTGGTGACATTTTTTATTAGTGTTTGATGAAAAATATTATTAATTATCATAAGACCTATTGGACAATAAGTCCAACTATTAAAACCTACATGTAAGTCTCTCATTTGGTATCCTCGTGTAATTTTTTCGAAAATGATCCGTAGCTCGAATATTTCGGGCTCGAATGGCTCGAAAGTACAAATATACCACCTTCAACTCAACAAATTGACTCTCACCTCTCTCACCTCTCGCCTTCTCATCCGAGCAACCTCTCTCGCCTCATCCCTCTGATGCACTCATTCTCGCCCCATCCCTCTCACATCTCGTCTCATCTCACCTCTCGCCTCATCCCTCTCACTTCATTCACCTGCTCTCCCTCTCATTCACATGCTCTTTCCTCTCTATCTCTTCACTCTCGCCTCTCTCACATGTCTCTTGAAGAACGAATACGGTAGACGAACGACGTGGAAGGATGACGAACGACGAACGACGATGGAGGATGAACGACAGCCTGCAATTTGAGGTAAACCTGAAATCGGAAAGTTAAGGTTTACGTTTGACTTCAATTTTTGTAGAAATTAGTCAATTTGGAGTGTTTGGTGTTGTATTTTGCTTGCAATTTGTGTTAGGGTTTGGGATTTGGCTTTAATTTGTGATGTGTTAGGGTTTGGGATTTTGCTTGCAATTTGTGTTAGGGTTAGGGTTAGGGTTAGTGTTTTGCTTGAATTACACCTCTATGATGAGTTTGGTCATGCAAAATATACCTGTTATCAAGAATGAACTCTGTGATGAAGATTAACCTGGTTAACCTGGTGGTGTGCCTAATTCAAGGTTGAACTCTGTTATAAAATTAACCTGGTTAACAGGTTAATCTTGAATTAATTTTTAATCTTCTAGAAATGTTCCTGAACTTCATGAAATGTTTCTATGTTAAATAATTTCAAAATTAATTCAATGTTGTGTGTGTGAAAAACAGATTGAACTCTGTTATCTTAATTTAATAGATTGAACAGAGTTCTGTGACAAATTAATTCAAGATTAACATGTTAACCAAATTAATTCAAGATTGAACTCTATTATGAAGATTATCCTGGTTAATTCAACATATCAAGATTGAACTTTGTTATGAGAATTAATTCAAGATTAACCTTTAACAGATTGAACAGAGTTATGTGTAAAATTAATTCAAGATTAACATGTTAGCCATGACAATTCAAGATTGAACTATGTTATGAAGATTAATTCAAGATATGAAGATCGAGCTACAGATCATTTTCATTCAACATATCAAGATTGAACTCTGTTATCAAAATTAATTCAAGATTGACCTGATAAAATAGTTCAATCTTGAACGCATCTGTCTCTATTTTAAACAGATTCAACTGTGTTATGAAGATTGAACTCTTTAAACAAATCTGTTATGAAGATTGAACTCCAACATCATCTTCTACTAATAATAGGAAGATAAAAAAAATGGAACAAAAGCTTTGTAAGTAGTTAAATCATCATCTTCTACTAATAGGTAGTTGAATCTGTTGGTAGGTAGTTCAATCATCATCTTCTAGTAATAGGTAGTTGAATCATCATCTTCTACTAATAGGTAGAACATCTTGGAAGATAAAAAAATATGAAGAACATCATCTTCTACTAATAGGTAGTTGAATCTGTTGGTACTTTTTTTTGCAGATAAAAAAATGGCTTCATCTTCTACTAATAATAGGAACATAAGATTAAAGCCAAGATTGTGTAATTGTGGAAGAACAGCTTCCATGCATATTGTACGAACCAATGAGAATAGGAATGAAGGACGTGTGTTTTTTGTTTGCTCAACAAAATATGTAAGTATCTGTTATATAAATTAATCTTTGACTTTTTATAAATTTCATTTGTCATTTATTCATTAATTGATTCTTGTGCATTGTAGAGCACGAACGAACACTACAATTACTTCAAGTTCGCAGATGATGACGACGACGACATTACCTCCACAATCCGTGCCAATGTTGGACCTCGGACAGATTCAAGAACAGAAGAAATTAATGATCTAAGGAGAAGGCTTAGTGAGATGGACAATGCAGTTCAGGAGCATGATAGAAGGCTTCAAAGGATGGAGAAGATTTTGAAGGCAATGACTTATGTCATTGTATTTTGTGTATTTTTTTACTTTATCATGTAAATGAATCAGTTGTTAGGTTTTGGACAATGTAATCAGTACTTCTTTTGTATTTTATTTTGTATTTTGTATTTTGTAATCAATACTGCCTACCATCTTTATTTTGTATTTTATTTTATTTTGTATTTTGTATTTTGGAAACATTGGATATGTTAGCCATGACATAAAAGTAAATAGTGATTTGGATATCAATGTTTATAGATTCTGAAATCTGTTGGCTTGAATGAGAAGCATTGATACACTAATAGAAAGTTATTGATGATGGCTTGAATGAGAAGTGTACACACAGGTTTCAACAACTGTGGACACAGGTTTCACTCATGATATATAGGTTTCACTGAGATGCATACACGCAGGTTTCACACATGTTTCAACAAATTCACAGGTTTCACTCATGATATGTTGGCTTCAATGAGATTCATACACACAGGTTTCAACTAATTCACTCATTCACAAGTTCCATGTTGAATAGGTTTCTATTTTTTGGGTCTGTTTTGGTCTTGAGATAAGATGCGTACACACAGGTTTCAACTAATTCACTCATTCACAGGTTCCATGTTGAACATGTTTCTATTTTTTGGGTCTGTTTTGGTCTTGAGATGAGATGCATACACACAGGTTTCAACTAATTCACTCATTCACAGGTTCCATGTTGAACAGGTTTCTATTTTTTGGGTCTGTTTTGGTCTTGAGATGAGATGCATACACACAGGTTTCCACAAATTCACTTATTCCATGGTTCCATGTTGAACAGGTTTCTATTTTTTGGTTTTGTTTTGGTCTTCAGATGACATGCATACACACAGGTAAGGGCAGGCATGCATACACACAGGTTTGAGATGCATACACATAGGTTTTAGATGCATACACAGATAAGATGCATACACACAGGTTTTAGATGCATACACACAGGTTTGAACAAATACACAAATAGGTAGTTGAACAAATTGACACAGGTTTCACTCATGAGATGCATCTGTTTGGGTCTGTTTTGGGTCTGTTTTGGTCTTGCAAAACCTATAGTGATAACAAGATACCATAAATGCAATTTATTTTTTTCAATCAACCACATTAGCATTAAGTATGAAAGAGTTGTTTAGGTCAGCAAAGTAATTGAACCTGTGTAGTCAATCTGTCTACTGAACCTGTCTACTGAACAAAACAGAGCAGCAACAAATTTTAAGACCAGCAACAAAACTGACCAGCAATTGAACTTGTCTAATTGAACCAAACAGACATTGATCAAAGGAGACATTGAACACAATCTATTACATTATCACCCATAAAATATAATTATGAAAAGAAACTATTTTTCTGAGGAAACATTACATATCGTCCATGATTAACCAAACATGAATGTATTGATCAAAGGAGGCAGCAGTGTCAGAATTGATACAAGTTTAACAAATCACAAATTACATATTGTCCACGATTAACCAAAAACACAAAGGGGCACACAATGGCCAACAATTACTAGTGCAAAACTAAAAATAAAATGGGGCATTTGGATCCAATATTGTTGGCACTGTAGAACTTTGATTGCTTATATTATTGACCATTCCTGATGTGCTTCCAATATTGTCCGGCGTTTCCATAGTGCAAACCTGTGCCTATAAAAACAAAGTACATATTACAAATTGCTTTAAAAAAATATTGACCAATACATTCATCATTACAAATGTGTACTTATATTTTGAACACGTACCGGTACAGACATGTTGTCTTCTGTGCCCACCATAGAAGAAAAATAGTAATCTTGATCGTGTGGCACCTTATGATTATATAGTAACACAATGTTATTAATAATTTGAAGCATTAACATAAAACCCAACAACAAGCAAAGTGCAATATTTTAAGTCAATTCAACACATATTGGTACATACATACTACCTTGCGTGCCAATCATAGAAGGAAAATAGTAAGCTTCATCTTCTGGCACCTATCATGAAATAGTTGAACAATTTAATTACTAATTGTAACCATTCAACTTTAAATCCACAAAAGCCTTATGAAACAACCTATGCCAAGTATTTACCTGTGCGGGAGTAGTCTTCTTGTTCTTTCTCTTCTACCGATTCACTATTTGATCAACCTTGCTAACCTTCCGCTTCGTACATGGACGGCCTCTTCGGCGAACAACCAAAGGACTGAGTACCTTGCGAGTGTTGCTTGCTTTTGTAGTATTTAGACGTAGCGGACTTTTCGGCGAAGTATGGGAAGTTGGTACAATACTAGTAGAAGGTGGTACACTACTAGTACATGGCAAATTACTCGCACTACCCGATTCAATAGTTTTCACTCGATCCTTTATTTCCCTCAACCCAAGTTGAATCACTTTGTGCTTACCATCATTATTGGTGGCAAGTTCTAGGATCTCATCTAACGTCTTGTGATACGAATCATGCAACTTTGGATTTATAGCAGCCCCGAAGTCAGTATATGTGGTTGGAATGCATGTATACCCTTTTTCCAAATCTTTTCTCTATCTCGAGACAATGTATTTATTTGACACCTCATATATGGACCTCTCAATGAGCACACTAAGTGAATGGGCACACATAATACCTCTAAACTCAAACAACCGACACATACATTGGAGCTCACATTCAGTTGAATTACAGTACACAATAAATTCTACTTTCTTCATATCCTCACCCAAAAGAATAGCCTCCCTCACATGATAGGTACAAATTGATCCCTCATCTTTTGCAAGATTCGGACGACAGTACACTAGACGCTTCATTTCTGCTTGAACTTCTTTAAATTTTGCATTTGTGTACGCTGCACGAAATTGCTTCTCAAAATGATACACCGTTAGGCAATCATACAATTGGTTACGAGATTTGAAATCTGCGTTTGTCTCCTTTTCCACCTTACTTCCCAAGGCATTGTCATATTGCTCAACAAATTGCTTTAAGGTAGTCTTCGAGTTCACATATCCATCAAAAAATGCATTCATGCTCTCACTTCTACCGCTAGTTGACATCCAGCCCAAAATATGTCTTTAACATAAGCAGGAATCCACCTATGTCGCTCACGGTATAATACCCCTAACCACTCGTTATCATTCAAATTGAATTTTGTAACCACTGGAAGCCAATTTCCCTCAAATTCATCTATCGTCAATGAATCATAAACAGCATTTTGCAAAGCAAGCTTTATGCCTTCATATTGTGAATATCCTCTTAGTTTCTCCGGAATTTTCTTCATTACATGCCATAAGCACCAACGATGTCGAGCCTGTGGGAAAACTATTTCTATGGCATTTTGCATAGCTCTGCAGTGGTCAGTGATTATTGCTTTTGGAAGAGCATCTGACATGCAACTTAACCATTCTTTGAATAGCCAAACAAATGCCTCAGTGTTCTCATTAGATAACAACCCACATCCAAACAAAATTGACTATCCATGGTGATTAACTCCTACAAACGGAGCAAATGGCATATCATATTTGTTTGTCAAATAGGTTGTGTCCAATGAGACAACATCCCCAAATGCTTTATAAGCCGCCCTACTCCTTGCATCTGCCCAAAACAAGTTTCGCATGCGACCATCTTCATCAAGGTCAATTGCCGAATAAAAGTTCGAATTTTGTTGTTGCATTTTATGGAAATAAAGTGTAACTAATTCGGCATCTCCGATTCCAAGTCTCAATCTTCTAGCATTCTCAATATAATTCCTTGCATCTCGTTCATCAAACCTTAATGCCTCATATCCTCCTGCTTCAACAACTATAGAATGAAAATTCCTCGCCACCCCAGTTCCTGCTGCATCATTCACTTCTAGTCTTCTCTTCACTGGAGTAAGAATCCTCTTATTCATTGCAAAATGCCGTGAGTCAGTAAGAATCAAATCATGAGTGTGCTCAAGCACAACTGTGGTTAACTTATATCTGCCATCATTTTGTAGACTAGCTCTGACCCTTGCTTTACAATCAATTTTTGATGACAAAGATGGTTCCAATGGATTTATTTCTGATCTTTTTGTTCTGAACCTCTCCCAGGTACATTCAATTCCAAAGTACTTCACTTCCCCATCACTTGTTAGATTTTGTGATCTAAAAGCTATAGCAAATCCACAATGTTTCGCATATTTTGCATAAAATGCGTACACTTCTTGTTTTGAGCTAAAATACATCCCCTTCTTGGGTTCTTCAACTTCGCCATTTTCGTCAATATAAAGATTATTATCTTGTTCTTCAACTTCCTCACTCCCATTCAATGAATTATTGTTTGAATCAATATCCATTGTAGCTTCAAAGTTAAATACAATAGACATTGTTAGCTGCAATTTCAAAGCAAGTAGAATGAATTTTAATTTTAATTTGCATTTGAAAAAAAAGGGTCAAGTAAGGGAAGCCATGCCATGGATAAGCAGCCACATCTCAATCTGCTAATATTTTACATTCATCTTAACAATAATTTTATAACACTATTAATATCACATTCCAGGAAGTCCAAGTATGATCTAGGAAGCCCAAGTATTTTCCTAATACTTGCCAACACATTCCAGGAAGCCCAAACAACTTTCAAAAAATACATTACTTGGTTTGAATTACTTGGTTTCAACCATTTTAATCTCACTTTATAAAGCTTCCAATTTTACAATTGATCAATCAATGAAAGTTGACAGAACACAAAATCATGCTAAGGGGCCCCCAACATTCCAAGGTTTGAATTCATATTTTATTATTGATGAATAAACCAAGAACAAAAGCATTAAGCAAATAAATAGTGAGAGTTTGATTTACTTGAAACAATCACTCAAACATATATATAGTTAAATTTCAGTCTCATTAATTTGGCTCCCTTTGTAGATAAATAGTGAGAGTTTGATTTACTTAACTAGCCACATTGAAACTTAGGTAGGGCAGCCATGAGGTACAATCTGATTTACTTAATTAGTTTACTTAATTAGTCTGATCAGCCATGGTAGTTCAATTTAGTTTAGCTACCAGCCATGGCAGCCATGGCAACAACAATGACAGAGCAATGGAAGAGGAATGCCACAAGGGGAAATAATACGCCAAGAGGAAATACCTTATCCACAACTGTGAAGAGTCCGATTTGCACACAAACTTGGTCCTCTCCCACTTCTATCAAACAGCAGTAGCGACGCCACAAAAAGGCGGTTCCGCTAGGTTACGAACAAACCGGTTCGAAGTCAATGGAGACTCCGATTTGCACACAAACTTTCTCCTCTCCCATTCCGATCAAACAGCAACAGCAGCGACCAAAAGGCTCTGCTAGGTTGCGACGACAGGTGCTTGGCTTTCTCTCTACACGGTGCTCTGCTCTGTTCATTTTTTTTTTTTTCAAATCAAAACAATTGTGGGTGTATCCCGCGTAGCAGAGCAGCAAATTCGTCAATTTGAGCCACTCTCAAGCCAGAGACATTCAAGCTACATAGCGGAGTCGTAATTTTTTATAGATTACATCACCTGTTTACTTTTTTGCACATATTTTCATAAAAAATTAAAAAGTACAATTATTTAGATCATATTATGCATTTTTTTGAATTACTAATCAAATCTTAAGGAATATATATTATCGGACCAGTTTGTATATAGCTGTATAAAGTGCACATTTATTGTGTTAAAATAGGTCAAAATAATTTTCACTAGTAAAAACAACTTAGGTTGTATTCGGGTATTACGTAATTTGCATATAGAAAAAAGAAAGAGAGAAAGGTGGCAAAAAAAAAAATTTGCATATCTATCTATCTTCTATCGTCTATACTCTATATACTATATATATATGTATAATAATCCAATAATAATAATAATCCTATATATATATAATCAAATGTAGTTGTTAAGTTAAAAGGCTTCAAAACTTAAATTCTAAATTCTCATAATTTTAAAGAAAAAAAATATTACGTGGCACTTTCCTTCACCTCCTTTCCCAGTCTTCAAGCCTTCTCACTCCTTCTCCCTATATAAAATATAAAATTAAAAAATAATAAAATATTCATCCATATCCATCACTAATAATAATATTTATCTCAAAATAATAAAATATTCATCCATATCCATTACCCACAATAATAACTATCTCATTCTCAATCTCAATTTATTAAAAAAAAGAAAAAGAAAAAAAGAAACCAAGAACTTCTACAACTTTCACACACACGTTTATCTATTCAGTTTATTCCAGTTATCTTTTATTTGCTCATAATAACTCATCTTCTCCATTGTTATATTTTTCAAGTTTGATTATCTGCAAAAATCATTACAAAGTCAGTGTAATATTATTTTTTACTTTATATGCATTTTTTCAGTCAGTGTTTGTTACTTTGAGTGTATATATATTTTTTTTCAATATTTTTCAGTTTATCTACAAATTTTTTCATTTTCTTCATTTTTATGCTCATAATATTATTTCTTACTTTATATGTACTTTTCCAGTATTTATTACTTTTGTGTGTATATATTTCTTTTTTTTTTTTTCATAATTTTTCAGTTCATCTACACATCTTTTCATCTTCTTTATTATTACATTTTGCATGATTTGAGCTTATTTACTTTAAAATTTTTAATTTGCTTTTGTTTTTCAATTTAATTAGATTTGAAACTCATCAAATCTTGAATTTAATTTTATTTATTTTATCTCATGTCTATCACACCATCACACTTATTAATGGCTTCGTGCAAACTCTCGAATTCAAGAAGATTAGCTCTGCATAAAGTTAATCTCACATTTGCTCCTTCAAGCTCTCTCAAATGAGAGTTCTTCGAATCATCTACAACCAATATACACCTACTTAACAATACAATCACACACAATAGCTTCAGAACCTTAAACACAATTTCTCAATTTTAAAATTTTAAAATTTTAAAATTTTTAAAAATAAAAATATATTTGGCTTAAAGTGACTGGTACATCTAACAATATTTAATTTTAAAATTTTAAAATCTTTAAAATTTATCTAAACATGTCTAATTTAAAATTTTGATTTTTTTTTTTTTTTTACAATATTAGAAAGAAAAAAAGTGGCTCAAATCTATTAGTGTATTATCTAAATTTTGAATTATTACACATAGCATAATGTTACTGGATTTAACATTTAAATTTTAAAATTAACCAAAATATCTAACTACATGATTAGAGGAATTTCAATACTTTATTCTGAATTTTCCAATTTTTTAATTTTTATTTTTACAACATTTAAGTTGCTAAGTGTTAATTTTTTATTGGCTATCCATGATTTTATCCTAAATTATTGGTTAATGATTGACCACTATTAAATTCTTTTTGTAAGCTATAATGATAACAATTGACTACCATCAATTTCAAAATTTTCTATCAATGTATTTTTAAAATAAAAAAAAAATCATCATCAAGCATGCAATTTAAAAATTAAATATATTTTATTCTATTACAACTTTATTAAAAGTGTAAATTTATTTTGCGACTATTCAAGAAAATATATATGCCTTTATTTTGATATAACAAAAATTAAATTATCTTCTATTCATACATAATCTCTCATAAATATCTTATCTTTTTAAAAATTTTGATTATCAGCAACCGAATTGTAACAACCTAGATTTTGAATTATTCTGTATAATTTATACTAATATTATTTAATCTCAGTTCAGAAAATATATGATTTATTATATATTATTATGCGTAATTTTGTAAAATAATATAATTATTAAAAGTTTAGGAGTCAAAATATAAATAATAGTAACATAGATAATATTAATAATAATGAGTGTGGTATTAAAATAAATAATTAATTTTATGTTGGTATATGATAAAATGTAATTTATTTAAGAATTAAATTATTTATATAATTATATTAAAATATTAGGTCAAATGGTAATTATCTTAAATATCTATTAAAGATAAGAGCAAATCCATGGAATTAATTAATCAAATCTGCCGAATGATTCGGACTGGCCACGTGTTGGCCAGGCGTTGCGTCCATCTTCGTATATATAGGAGAAGGTAATCTGGAGGAAGGAAGAAAGAAAAAGAAAGAAGAAAAGGAAGAGAAAGAAAGAAAAGGAAGAGAGGAAAGGAAGGGAAGAATGGTGGAAGTTAAAAGGGTCTTTGGTAGTGGAAAGAAAGAGTAAAGTATTAAAGTTAAGGTAAGTTATATTATACCTTGAGTTATCAAAATGTATTTTACGTATGTTTTGACTTACCAAAATCTGTTTTACACAAGTTATGTTTTATTAATATATTAATAAAAGTTATATTTTATAAAGATTTCAATTACGTGGTTTTATTATCTGAACCCTATTTGTGAAAAGGAAACCCATGGATATGTTTGTTTTACTTTTAAAGAATATTTGGCTATGACCTTATATACAATTATGTTTTGTAAGTACCACCACGGGAGTCTCACGTCTTGGGGGACTTAAATAACCATTAGCTTCTGTTTGATCACTTTATGGTCCTCTGGTTGTCATGAATCCATTGACCTCTGTTCTGTGCGGACCAAAGTGCTGTGCGGAGCTAAGTGCTACACTATTGTGGGAGCCACCTCTAGAATCCGTACGAGCCACCTCTTGAATCCGTACCTCTGTTCTGTACGGAGCAAAGTGTTGTGCGGAACTAAGTGCTACACTATTGTGGGTGCCACCTATAGAATCCGTACGAGCCACCTCTTGAATCTGTACCTCTGTTCTGACTGTCACTTCTGTGACCTCTGTTCTATTCTGTACCATGGTTATGGTTAAATATTTATATAATATCTATATTTCAGTTTCTGCTACTTAAATGATTTCTGCTACTCAAATGATTTGTTTATGTAAATGTTTTGGCCTAAATGATTATCCATGGTTATTTCGTGTCCCTTATACTCTTAGTATAATATTTCTCACTCTGCCATGTGCTTATAGTTGTTTACCAATTTTCAGAAAACATGCAATTCAGAAATAGCCTTTGGAAAGTCTTAGATGCGGGGCTGCGGAATAGACACACACACAGTATTTTTATGATATTTTTCTATGTAAATATCGGCCTTTTTGGTCAATAAATTTTGTAATAAAAATAGAAGTTCCGATGATTATTTTGGTACCCTTATTTAAATATTACTTCCGCTTGCGTTTATTGATTTGTTTAAGAATTGGCCGTAGGTAATTTCAGTTACTGGCCATCACGATGCTTAACCCTTGAGTACGGGGAGCGGGTCGTGACACGAATTCCCACATTTCTCTCTTTTTTTTTCTTTTTCTTTTTTTAGGATGTTTATTTTATTTTTATCTTTTTTCAAATTAGATTTGATATCTATCTTTTTACCTATATATCTATATCTATACTATATATAAGGAAATATAGTATCTACTCTAAAATTTTCAAAGTCTCAATACTTAATTCTCAAATAATTGATATTCTTTTTCCTACATGTCACTCTCTCAAAATTATGTTTTAAATTTTTCTTCATCCTTATTTTTCTCCAATAAAACACATTTTTTTTCCTCTTAATATTGTTTTCATTTTAAATTTTTAACTTTTAAAATCTTTTATTATCTAAGACTCCTTATCTCTTTTTATTTTATTTTTTATTTTGCGTAATCTTCTCTTGTATCTTCATTTATCTTTATTTCTTATTTCTTTCTTTTTAATTTTTTTTTTTAATCCCCAATCCTATCATTATCTCCAACTTTATTTTTATTATATTGTTCATATGATCCCTTTTTTAAATTTATTTTAATCTTAAATCTAATAATTATCTTCAAATTTATTCCTATCTGATAATGATCTTCAATTTCATTTCTATCTTATTTTTCAAATGCTTCATATTTTAGCTATATATTCTAACACACCATAGAGTTTTTTTAGTGTTGGTATATTGGGTATAAAGTTTTGTTCAAGCTCTGCGTTTAAGATTCGAGTTGCATTCAACCATCAATAACGTCACAATTAGTTAACCAATTGTAGGATTCAAGGGTTTGATGAATTTTATTCTTTTTGTATACCTATGTGTATATGCACTAGGTGCATTTTTTGTTGTTTTCTTTAAAGCGGGCTTTGAACATTTTTACATTATTTGTAGTAGTGTTCATTTTTACATTATTTGTTTTTAAAGCTATAATAATGTCCGATAGAAATATAGTTCAAGTTGCTAAATGACCTACTTGGACTAAGATAATTTTATAATCAATTTTTTAAATGACAAATTTATGAAAAAAATGAATGTATGAACTTAGGTATGAGATAGTTATCATATTCAAAATATTTCTTAGTTACAATTCCCTCTTATATTTTAAATTTATAAGAATTTTTTATTTTATTTTACAAAAATGACTATAATAAATTATTTAAATTATACATTCCCGTGCATAGCACGGGTTGCTGCTAGTATATATATAAGCAAATGTAGTGGAATATGAGAATTTTCTAAACTCTTGATACTAAATTTTTATAGATTCTCTCTCTTATGTGTCACTTCTCAAGTCTCTCCTCCCACTTTTCTTAAATTTGTCAATTATCTAAATCTAAAAAGTCCAAAAAATTATATATATTTAAATAAAATATAAAAAATAAAATAAAAAGATAACTATTCAAATTTCAACCACAAAACAATATAAAGAGTCAGATAAAAGATTAAAAAAATGACTAAATAAAAATATTATGAGTCAATTAATTATAAAAATAAAAAGTTAACTATTTATATATGAACAATTAAAAAAATCAAAATATTACGAGCCAAATAATTTTTAAAATAAAATGGTAATTATGTCCGTATGAATAACAAAAAAATAGAGATGAAAAAATATACAAAAATAAAAATATAACTATTTAGATTTGAACTACAAAATGAAAATTCAAATAAAAGATAACAAAATATTTAAATAAAAAAAAGATTAAGATTGGGATATAAATATCCCAAAAAGATGATAATTTTTTTAACGGTCTATATTTATCTTTTGTTAGTTTGTTATAAAATTTCCATATATTTAACTTAATCTTTTTAAAGTTTATCTTTAAGTTGAACTTAATATTTTATCTTTTCAAATCACCAATTACTTATCCATACAAATTTTAAATATGATAGAATTTCATATATATCTTTTGTTTAAGCATAATTTTTTCAATATAAAAATAAGTTCCTGCAAAAGAAACCATAAACAGAAGATTAGAGGGAAAACAATCAACATTGAGCCATTTTTTATCCCTTTTCAGTGCCTAAAAATCTTAAATATTTGCTTTACATTTGAAATGTGTACTTTGCATGAGTTTTTGCATTTGTGAGCAAGTGAGTTTATGTAAATGGATATTATTATTTTATTTTTAAATTTTTTTCGTTGCAATCTATATTTTTCCTTATTTCTTTCTTTTTGTTAATAATGTATCATTTAATTGAGATTTTATTCTTTTTTTATATTTATAAAAGTGCTACTATTATCAATTTGTTACTCTTTCACTTATTGATTATTTGTGTTTAATTTTTTTGGGGCAGATGTTAGGTTGAAAATGAAGAATACGTCAAAATTTATTGGATATGGGCTATACTTTAAATGTATTCATCAGTTGATTTTTTATTATTAATTATCCTATTGAAATAACTCATGATTAAATTTATTTTTAGAAACTCATTTCTTTTAAGAACTAAACCATAAATTTCTTCTTTTTTTAATTTTTTATTTATTTATTTAGATTCATAGTTTGAGCAAATGGAAGATATCTCATATTTAAAATGTTTTTTTTTAATAATTTAAATATTTATATTCTTTATGTTTGCCAATTTAAGTTTAATGCATTTCCAAACCTTTTTTTTTAATCATTCCAAACCTATTTGTGTTTAATGAATCAATATAACCAAAAAACAAAAAAAATGTAAAAAAATTTTAACCACTAACTAAATATAATGGGAATTAAAATTAGTTTTTTAAAAATTTATTGCATTATATGGGATGATTAATGTAATATCTACTATTAATTAAACAAAATTAGTGTTACTTTTATTTAATATATTAGTTTTTTTATTAATTATAATATGCCTTTGTTACTCTACTTTTGGTTATTTGAAGTAATTCTTAGATAAATTAGTTATTGTATATGTGATGATTTACTTAATGTATGATAGTTTTTTAAAATTTTCAATAATGTGAAATATTAAATATTTTTAATGATGTGAAGTAAGATTTATATATACAAACTAAATAAAAATATTAAGAAATACAAACAAATAGCAATTTTTTTTATAGTAATTACTAACTTTCTAAAATCACGTGCATCGCCCGAGTGACCACTAGTATATATATATATATATAAGCAAATGTAGTGTTATCTCAAAAAATTTTTAAAAATCATTCCTAAATTCTCATAATTTTGAAAAAAATAAATAAAAAATACATGGCACACCCCTATAGCTCCCTTTTCACTTTTCAAGTCTTCTCACTCCCTCTCTCTATATTAAAAAAAAAAAAATTAAAATAATAAAAAAAATCACATAATATCTTTATTTCCCACAATTCAAATAAAAGGATAGAAATCCAATATAGTTATCCTTATCTCTCTTCTACAAAAATCTTTAAAAATAAAAACAAATAAAAAACCAAGAGATAAAAAGAAGCAAATTAAAAATAAAAATAAAAAAAGATAAAAAAAACCTACATAGTTATCCTTATTTCTTTTCTATAAAAAATTTAAAAAAACTTCTCTTATGTTCGTATTCCAATCTCCAAAAATAGTTGTACTATTCTCACCAAAATGAAATTAAAGATGGTGAAAAAAAAAAAGAAAAAACTCACAACCCTCGATTGCATGCTCTCTTCTTTGTTACAACAACATGATTACTTCTCTATATCTTTCTAAATAAACACTCGCTCAAAACCTGTTTATCTATAATTTACTTATAAAGACATGAGTATGTCACTATAATTCTAAAGGTTTTATTTTGTTTTGCTTTTTTTTTCTCTGACATTTTTCAGTCGCGTGTTTCATATTTTTATTTTTATTTTTAATATTGAATCACTTTTTAAAAATTATTCAATCATTCTCCATTTTCATAGTGTTTTTCCTTTTCAAATATTTTGGACAAACAAAAAAGTAATGGCATCTTTTTGTAATCATCATCATAAGAAGCTGAAGTTGAGGGTAAGAAGGAGATGAAAAAACTGTGAAGACTTGAATTAATGTGCAAAATTGAATGCAAACTTAATAATATTAAAAAATTAATATTTTATTTATGTTTATCTTTAAATTTAAACATTTATCTGCTGGTTGTTAAACAAGTTTTGAGTTTTGTTCAATTATATGTATGCATTGGACTCTCCTAAAATCAATAAATTTAAAATAATATTAAAATTATTAGCTTAAAAATATCTATTAACTACTTTACAATCCTATCTTATTAGAAATTCCTTTAAAAATTAAAAAATTACCAAACAACTTCATATCTCCGTCAAAATATCTTGATTCTTTAGAATTCATATTACACTCATTGATGTTGATTCTGCACAAATGAGTATTCTATATCCACCCAAATTGTTTGGAGCCAAAGAACCTATTCGAATAAAATCAGTTTGACTGTTGAATTTTAGATTTGTACAAAAACAATTATCATAGAATTTTGAATTTATATATATATATATAAATTAAATAGATTTGTGCATGAAATAAAGCCTGTTTCGTTCACTTTTCCATTCTTTTTTTTATTATTATTTTTATTTTTACAAATTCTATCCCCACACAATTTCAAAGTTTCTTGAGTGATTGTGCAGAGAAAATAGATGTTGGTTCATAACATAAAAAATAAAAAAAATCATGGGAGAAAATTGTCTAATTGTATAAATTTTATAAAATTAACATTGTATTAAACCATTTATACATTGAATTCATATATTTTTCATAACTTCATAATCTACTTAACTAACAAATAAAATTTTAATTTATGAAATACAAAATAACAAAAAAAAGTGTTAATATCGTATATGTTTTATTTTATTAAAACTAAGGAGTTGTTTGGGATGACCTAAATAAGTGTACAGGTGATGTGATGGAAAAAAAATAAAAGATGAATTATTTTAGGTATGCCAAACTTGGCCTAAATTAGTATATAATAATAAGAATGAAAAATGTTTTAAAATAATTGTTGAGAGTGGGATTTGAACCCACGCCCTTTCGGACCAGAACCTTAATCTGGCGCCTTAGACCAACTCGGCCATCTCAACAGTGTCGCTGATTGCGTTATATTATTTATATATATAATTGGTTTTTTTTTAAAGACCATCAATAGCTTTAGGGGCTGTTTGGTGCAGCTTATTTGAACTGCTTATAACCTTTTTTTATTATTTATTTGTTTTGGAATTCTATGCCTATATCATTTTTTTTTAAAGCTTATATGAGCTATTATGCCTAATAAATGATAAGTAAAAATTATACCAAATAAACTAGCATAGACTTTCAGAATAAAAAAGTTATAAGCAACTCAAATAAGTTGCGCCAAACAGTCTCAAAATGTCTAAGGCCTTGTTTGCAAACTTGGCTTTTAGGAAGAAGAAAAATAAATAAATAAATAATAATACAAAAGTAGAAAATTGTCAAATATATATACATATATACAATGATGGATCTAGGGGGGGGGGGGAGGGGGGGTTAGGGGGTGGCTGCACCCCCAAAAAATTTAAAAAATATCATATATTATATTAAAAAATTTTAAATAATTTTTAATTATAAGAGTTCGCACTTTCAATTTTTTTGTAGATAATTTCAAAATTATATAGAGTAGCCCCCAATTTTTTAAACTATAAAGTAGCCCCTCCAAAGATATAATCCTAAATTCGTCGCTGTATATATATATATATAGATTCACATGTATCAATAACTCATATAAAAAACACACAAAAAAAAAGCCGAACTTCTCTCCAGTCTAAAATCAGATTGGAGCGTGTGGTTGGACTTCATGAGCCCACTATGGAGTCCACATTAATGATCCAAACTAATCAATGTTTACAGCTCGTCAAGTAATTCATCCTTGAAAAAAATTACCTTGATCGGATACCGATAGTCATTTAATCTTATCAACTTTGTGTCAACGGTAACTGTAAATTTAAAAATAAATGTTATGTTTGGTTTGTATTTGTGAAACAATTTTGACTAATAATTTTCTAGAAAGAATTTACAAAATTTTAAAATTTGTTTGGTTATATGTTTTGATAATAGTTTTAGAGTTTTGGAATTTGGACTGATTTAAATATATATATATATATATATTTGTAATTGAATATATGTGTGTGAGAGAAAAAGTGATTGAATACTATGTAAGATGTTAAAGAAAGAGAGAAAAAAGAGAAAAAACGATTGATCGATGTGTAATAAAGAAAAAAGCAATTTTTATTTTTTATTTTTTTTAAAAATTTGTAACCAAACAAAATTTGAGATTTTTTTCTCAAAATTTGTATCTTTAAATACAAGCCAAACTTGGCCGAATTATTGAAACAAATGTGATTTAATTAAGTAATTATTGATATCCGATCAATATAATTTTTTACAAAAAATAAAATACTTAATAAATTTTAAATATTATACTATTTGAATTATCAATATGAGTCTCGTGTTAGGCGCACGATGGCTCAACAGAATGCTCCAATTTTTTATTTTATTTATTTTATTTTATTTTATTTTATTTTATTCATTGAAAATTAAAGCAAAACAAAGAAATAGTCACAGATACAAAACAGAGAGATACTAGTCTCTCATCATACTACAACCAATCATGTCTTCGATAATCAGGGAACTAGTTTCTACTAGTGGTGTTTCAAGGAAAATAAGGTGTTCATCTTGGGCAGCGTCCAGATTTACTAATCTATCAGCCACTCTTTGCCCTCTCGTAGTGTATGACCAAGAGAGCAGTTGCAGCGATCTAGTAAGAACTTAGCATCTTCAATGAGGGCTTTGTAAGGAGAGTATGGATTTGGGCCTTTCTAAAGTTGGTTAATAGCTTGTTCCGAATTAGATTCGATCACCACATCTCTGGTGCCTTTCTGGAAGAGAATGGTAAGGCCTCTATAGATGGCCCATAGTTCAGCCTCCAAACTTGACCAATGGCCTAGTTTGCCATAGTAGCCCCATATCCAGCTTCCTGTCTCATCACGCAATAGGCCACCATATCCTGCTTGGCCGGGATCGCCTTTGGAACACCCATCAACATTTAGGGTTGGTTTGGGATGTTCTAAAAAAGTGTACTTTTTGACTTATTGGCTTATATGGGTTGGGTTTGGGTTGGGTTTGATGTGATGTGTTAGAGAGGTGATGTGATTTAAATATAAGATGATGTGACTTAAATAGGATAGCGACTTTTTGACTTTTTGTATTATTTAGTTTATGCCAAACCAACCCTTAATTTTAGTTTGCCTGCAAGAGGATGAAACCAATTAATTAGTCTGGGAGAAGAGAAGTGTGGGTGCATAGGTGATTGAAAAGCCTCATCAATTTCAGCCACAAGGTCTGTGATCTTCTTGAGGCTATTATGGAATGGATTGCTTTGATTTTCAAAAACACCTGAGTTCCAATCCTTTCAGATTTGCCAAAGAGAAACAATAAACACAAGGGACCATCTATGTCCTTGGTATAGGATTTTGCTTTTAGAATTACAAGTAACCCATTTCTCAAGAGGCTTATCAATTCTCTCATACAAGTGGTGTTTTGGAGATGAAGCCATATGTCTTTGGACATGGGGTAGCTGCGCAATAGGTGGTTCATGTCTTCACTGAACTGTCCACATCTTGGGCAGAGATCTGATTGAAATATATTTCTCACAAGTGGCAAATGATTAGTTAGAAGTCGTCCTTCAAGACTAGCCAAAGGAAATATTTTAGTTTTTGGAGAAGTTTAATTGTCCACATTCATTTCCAGTCCCTGTCAGTCAGGTTAGTATTATCATTGGAAATTAATTTTTTTGTGCTTTCATTACTGCCTCTGCTTAGACCATCTCCAACGGTTCATCAAACCCAGCATCAAATTCAAAATTTGGTGAAAAACCTACTGTTCACTGCTCCAACGCTTGCACCAAATCGATATCAGATTGAGATTTCATCAAAAAATTCATCAAACTGAATACAGGTGAAGCGTTTCACCAAATCACTGTTACTGACTGTTGGATTTATACCAACCGGTCGACCGGCCGGTTGACCAACCGGTCAACCAGTAAAAGATTCAAACAGTTCAGAAAAAAAGTTCAAACAGTTTTAAAAAAAAAAAAAAAAAAAAATTTCTCCCTAACCGGTCAACCGGCTGGTCGACCGGCCGGTCGACCACCCGGTCGTCCCGGAAAAAGTTCAGAAAGTTCAAAAAAAAGGTTCAGACAATTCAAAAAAAAAAAAAAATTTTTTTTTGCCTAACCGGTCAACCGGCCGGTTGACCGGCCAGTTGACAACCCGGTCGTCCCGGGACAAATTTGGTGAAAGGTGAACCGTTGGAGCATCTCATCCTAAATTTGGTGAAATGAGTCATTTTTTACTCAAATTTAATAAAAAATCTGAATCACCGTTGGAGATGCTCTTATAGAATGCTCCAATTAAGAAACCTAACTGGAGAGAGCTCGGTCAAAAAAAGAAAAAAGAAAAAAGCCAAGCCATACATGCTAGTCATTCACGTTTTTCAATACAATTAAGGTCTCATTTAGTTACAATTTTAAATTATAACTTATTTTTCTTTTGAAAAATGATTTGTGGCACTAAAACTGTTAGCACTAATGGCACTAATTTCCTGTTTTGGTAACTTTGTTTTTTTTTTTTTTTTTTTCTTTACCTGATATAGAAATTAGTGCCATTAGTGCTCAACAAATTAGTGCCACAAATCAAAGCCCTTTTCTTTTTCAGCTTATTTGACTTAAAAAAGTGATATATACAGTTTGTAATTTTTTTTAGCTTATTTGAATTTCTATCTTTTTACCTTAATTATAATTTTTTGAGGATATCTTGAATATTTGCATAATAAAAAAATTATGTGATGGTTCAACTTTCTTTTATAAACTATAAAAAGTTATACCAAGAAGATTTATAGCTTATTTTAATTTTTGCAAACAAATAATAAAAATCTATAATCACAAAAGCTAACTATAAATGATACCAAACGGGACTCAACATTTTTTATTTTGTAAAAAATCAGTATCTACTTGAAAAAATAGAGGGTAAATTATAAATATACCCCTTGAATATTGTTTAAAATACGAATCATTTTATGTGAAAAAATTACAAATTAGTGGGACAATGAAAAATAATTGCACCATAGATGAAATTTGTGCAACTCGAACATATAGAAATTGTTGGTATTTTTTCATAATAATACTAGAAAAATATATTAAATTAAATTAAATAAAAATAACAAAACAAATTTATTTTTTTAATTAAAGAATGAAATACAAAATAAATTACAAAACTAAAAATATAAGAATGAATTAGATTACATTATGGAACATATTGTAAGACAGATTCACATGGACATGTAAAATAATATACAATAAAAAAGTTTAAATTTAAAACTTTGAAGAATGAAAAATAAGGGATGCAAACCGAAACCTGTGTAATACCATAATTTCCTTAAAACAGATTCCTTGAAACATGTAAAATAATACCACAAAAATAAGCTAATGCAGAAGCACCTTTCAAATAGTTTCGGCGAACTTGACAATAGCAACATTCTCTCTAACAAAAACCAAAGAAGAGGCTAGCACAAATAAGATAGAAAAAAATTTCTTTGGTATAAAAATCATCTCCAACTATTTATCTCAAAGCACCATCTCATTTTCTATCACAAAACCTCTCTAAAACAACCTACTAAGTTGAAGAAGAAGTACCTCTGTTTATACTAAAAGGGAAGAGTCTTAGCCATGAAGGCTAACACATCAATGGGGTCATCAAATTCCATTAACCAAGACTATCAACTCTAGTCATCATATATATATATAATGGCTATCAACTCTAGCCATCAAAATCTTCCTTACATTATATGTAAATATATATATATAATGCTATTTAAATAATCTAACTAGATGGGTCGTAAAACGAATATGGGTGTTGGATCTCAACCCGATCTAAACCCAATCTCATACACGAGCAAGCCTAATACAGCATAACCCAACTCAAGCCCAAAATTAAGTTTAAGTCTAAGACCAAACCCAGCACATGCACAAGCACAAGCTTAGGCCCAGTCTAAACTAAGAATCCAAATCTAAGCCCAACTTTTATTGATGTTTATTTTATGATACAATTCTTATTTACAACCTAATGGTTTCGGCTCAATATTTTTATATTGTAAACTTCTCACTTAAGAAAATACAACTCTACTCAGATCCACTTCAACCGATGATTGAGTCCCATTTTAGTTTCGAATTAAAATTGCTGGAAATCATTATTTTCCAATAGAAATGACTTACATGAAAGACTTAAACCATATATACACTATAAAAATACAACTATTTTTAAAAAATTGCATTTAAGTGAAGCATTCATGTTTAGGAGTGGTTTGGCATGCTATAAAAAAATATAAAAAGTTAACAAGTTATCACTATTCACAAGAAAAAAATATAAAAAAAAACAAAGTTACACAAAAAAAAAAAATACAAGCCAACTTTCTATGACATGACAATGGTACAGTCTAAAGTGATGTCTTCTAAAAAATATAAAATAAAAAAAAAAGTCTCAAACAATGGTACAAATTACACAGGCAGTCAGTGCTGTACGGCCAGTGGGGGCCCATCACAGGCCCCGTTTTGATAATCTGAACCGTTCAATGTGTAGAACTCATTGAGTACTATATGTCTGTAAAAAATCATGTTGATCGGATATCAATAACTATATAATCAAATCAGTTTTGTATGTATAAACAAAAATGACCGTTGAACAAATTAACGGCTGACAAAAAACTAATCTGATCAGATAGTTATTGATATCCGATCAATGTGATTTTTTACAAACATATAGTACTCGACGAGTTATATACATTGATGGTTTCGATTATCAAAATGGGACCCGTGGTGGGCCCCACGGACTGAACAGTACCGTCCTATGTTGTACTTGGATTGGAGGCACTGTCCAGTTCTGAAGTATGCAGCATATAGTATTGGCTTCATGGTACAAGGGATGTCAGTACGCATTTATATATTTAGGAGTAATATGATAATTTCTTTATTTTATATAATATTTTAATACATATTTTTTTTGTAAAAAGTTAAAAAGTTATCCCAAATGATCATATTTTTTCCCTTTACTTTTTTATCCAAAAAGTCAAAAAGTACACTTATTTAGGTCATCCCAAACAACCCTCTAGTTTCACTTTTTTGAGTTATTTGTTAAGAAAGTAATTTGAAAACTATGCTTTGAAAATAGATATGTGTTTTGTTTTTCAAAAATTTCACTATTTCAAATTCAAATTCAAATTTCTCTCCACAAGTAGAGAGAGGACTGCCTGAAGGATATATTCAACAATAAAAAAAAAAAAATTATCACATCAAAAGTATGATCATGTTTGTTTTACATATATATATATATACATATTATATATGTATCAAAACATAATTTGATATATACTCATTTATGGATGCATATCCTACCATTAAATGTGTGACTTTATTATAAAAGATGGTGATATCAACCACAAAATACGTAATTTCGTTACAAATTAGCATTAAAAAAAATCATAACCAACTTACAAACTTTTGCAACATCAAATACAAAATTTTGGACAGTTTTTTACGCCAATTTCTGACGATGTTACGCATGTTTGTGTTAATATTACAAAATTTTGTGACAAAATAAATTTTTTGATATACATTTATGAAAATTTATAAATGTAATTTTTCACTGCTTACAACGTAATTTTAAAATTGTTGAAGTTCAAAAATTTATATTTCAAATTTGTCTTCATAAATTGTTAAAGTTAATATAAATTTTTCTTTATATTTAAAATGGTAAATGTATATTTAAAAATTCAGAAATGATAGAGACCTCTTTTTTTCTTAACCCCTACAATTCCTATCGACACATGTCAGTGAGTGATAAGAGAAAAAATAAAAAAAACAAAAAAATAAAAAGCAAAAAGTTAATTAATTCCAATACATAAGAGGTGATAGGGGGTCAAGAAAAAAAAAAAAAAAAGAAAAAAAAAGAAAAAAAAAAGAAAAGAAGGAGTTTCAACTTTTTTTTCTTAAAAATTTTGTCATAATTTTTGAAGCTCATTGATACATTAAATATAATAAATATTACAAAGTACAAAAAAAATTGTATATTTTCATTGTTATTGTATTCTATACAATTTTTTTTAAAAAAATTTATACTACTCTTAAACAATTTACATTTACATTTGTGAAGATGACAGGCAAGGCAAAAGGCGATAGGCAATAGGCAATAGGCAATATGCAGAGTCTATTAGGAATAGGGTTGTAGAGTGTACGATGGGTTACATCTATGCACATCACATACAGAATAAAATCTGAGAAAGAATCTAAAAATTGATTTTGAAAACTTTTCAACATATCTTGCGGCTTCGTTTAGAAGCATGTTATTTTAGTAATTTTTTAATTTTTTAGTTAAAATATGAGATAAAAAATTTAAGTATATTTAAGGATATTTTTTGACTTTTTATTAAAAAAAGATACAAAAAGTAGAGAGAAAAATGAATATTTGACTTTTTAGTATAGATTATAGATTTTTTAACATTTTTAGTAACTTTTTGACTTTTTAATTAAAATGTTAACTTGACAAAGGAGGCCCGAATATTTTGAGAAGTAAAGTCTACTTCCAAACTTTTAACACACTTCTCTCTTTTACAAAAATATTAAAACAATTTTTAACCATCTTTTCAAAACACCTAACAAAATAGAAATTTTAAAATTTTAAAAAAATTAAATCCGAAAATTAGAAACCAAACAGAGTGATTATGGATGTGCTTGATTTGTATTTTGAGATAAATTTTCAAAAAAAATAATTTATGAGAGAGTTTAGAAATTTTTTTAGTTTGTTTGGTTGTATATTTTAAAAATAGCTTTGGAATTTGAAAATTTGGGATGATTTGATATTTTGTTATAGAGTAATTGACTAGATGTGTATAAAAAAATAATAATTAAAAATGAGAGAGGAGAGAAAAAAAAATAATTGATTAATTTGTAGAAAAGAGAAAATAATTTTTAAAAAAAATTCAAAATTTTGAGCTAGATAAAATTTTTAAAAAATTTCTCAAAATTTATATATTCAGATACCACAAGTCTTACATTTTTACGATAGCGAAAGTTCTTCATGTGTATAATGCAAAGGGGAAGGGGAGGTGCTGTCACAACCAAACGGTCCCTTTTTGTTTATATTAAAATAAAAATGAAACTATACGCGGCAAAGCATTAAGCCCTGTTACTTACTGTTTAGAATTATTTTAAAAAGTAAGTTAAAAATTAATTTTAATTTTTTTAAATATATAAAAGAATAAAAGAGTGATTTGATTTTAAAAAAATTAAAATTTAAAAAATTACTTTTAATCCCTTTATCAAAAGAGACCTAATTTTATAAATAAATCAAAAAATTTATATATAAACCAAAAAATAACTATGCAAGTTCCCAAAGTATCTTTGTCGAAGCCACCAGTTACAGTTTAGATTGACTTTAGGTATAAAGAAGAAGCTTATTAAAAAAAAGTGTTGAAACAACCCACCGTTTTCCGATTGTTCAATTGTAGGGAACACTAGGTGAAAATTAGGCCTTGTTTGGAAAGACTAAATAAGTGCATTTTTTGTTTTTTTTGACTAAAAAATTGAGATTGAAAATATGAATGTTTGGGTTAACTTTTTGACTTTTTATGGAAAAATGTGTAATAAAAAATTGTGAAAATTGGTTTTTAGAGGAAAATTTGAATTGGGAGTTGTGCAGCCGTAATTGTTGACTTTTGGTGAATAGTGTTAACTTTTTAACTTTTTGAGTAACTTTTTGACTTTTTGGATTATTTGGGAGTACCCAAATTGACAGTTTTTTGAATTAAGTTTTTTGAAAATTAAGTTTTTTAATTTTTGTGTTTTTTTTGTTTTTAGTAAATATTTTTTTTTATTTTTTAGATGCACCTTACTTAGATGTATCTAAAAAATAAAAAAATTGTGAGAAAATATTTTAAAAAATTAATAAATACATAAAAATATAAAAAAAAGTACTAAATTCTCGTATTTTTTTTTATATTTTGGGTATTTAGTGAATTTTTAAAAGGTTTTCTTCACAAATTTTTTACTTTTTAGATACATCTAAGTTAGGCATGTCTAAAAATTTTAAAAATTGCTTAAAATATTAAAAAAAATCAGTAAAAACAAAAAATACGAAAAATAAGAAAGTAGAATTTTCTGAAAAGTGTTTTTTGAAAAGTGAAACCAAGCATAGTGAATAGTGTTACATCTTTTAATTTATTTTTTCAATTTCATTTCTAATGGTGTGATCCATTCTCATATAAAATGGTGTCATACTACTCTCTTTTTTACTTTAGGGGTTATTTGGGGTGTCCTAAATAAATGTATTTTTTTATCTTTTTGAACTAAAAAGTTGAGGAAAAAAAGATGGATGTTTGGATTAACTTTTTATTTTTTTATGAAAAAATGTGTAATAAAAAATTATATAAATAAAGTGTGTAGTGGAAGATTTAAGATTGATGGTACGGCTACCTGCGGCTGCCCAGCCTGTCTAGTAAGAAAAATAATCAACTCATTCGGGGCAAATAACTTTTGGATAGTGATGGTGGGTCCATGGGGGCCACCATGGGTCTCATTTTAATAATCTGAACCGTTCAATATGTACAACTCGTCGATTATTATATGTCTGTAAAAAATTACGTTGATCGGATATCGATAGCTATATGATCGGATTAGTTTTTTTTCCAACGGTTAACTATCACACCATCGATTTTGTTTATACAAAACTGATTTGATCATATTGTTAACGATATCCGATCAATGTGATTTTTTACAGGCATATATTACTCGACGAGTTCTATATAACAGTTCGAATTATCAAAACGGAACCCTTAATGGGCCCCTAAGGGCCCAATATCACTATCAAACTAATAAACTTGACCTATGGAATTTTTTTTTGGCTACAAAAAAAGTGGATCTTTTCCTTGTTTTGGACTATCACGTTGCTAGTGCATTTGAAGTATAAATATATATATAAAATATTTTTTTAATATTTTTTATTTGTGAATAGTAATATCTTTTTTAGTAACTTTTTAACTTTTTAAATTTTTTTGAGGATGTTAAACTTGGCCTTAGTCTCTCTAATTCCATATCATTAAGAGTAAAGTTAGGAATGCAAAATTAAAGGATCAATCATTATTTCTTGTTAAAAAAATTGAATAGGTTTGATTAGTTGAAAAAATATTAAATTGAATTAGTATAATATGGTTATTTGTTAGGGGTGAGCATGGTCCGGATTGGTCCGGATTGGGATAAAACCAGGACCAATCCGTTATATACGGTTCCTGAAAAATTGGAACCAATCCAATCCATTTAAAACGTAGAACCAATCCAAACCAATCCGTCTAAACACGGATTGGATCGGTTTAGGACCGCGGATTCACAAAATTAAATAACAAAAAAAATATAAAACATTTTAATTTCTAAAAAACATAATCCAAAAAAATATTACCATAAATCCAGCAGCATTGCACCATTGCTAGTAGCACCATAAATCCAGCAGCAACATAAATCCAGTAACATTTCTAGCACCATTGCACCACATTACCAAAAAAAACATTTCTAGCAACATTACACAAAAAAAACCAGCAACAACATAAATCCAAAGCACACATTACACAAACAGTTGTGCTGCTGCTGCTGGATACAAAATCCATATCCATACACACATTACACAAAAAATAAAAATATAAATCCAAAGCACCACAGCAGCAGCAGTGGTAAACATTTCTAGCAACATAGCCATACACAGTTCCAGCAGCAAATTAATACAAATTAAAAACAGGACCATGAGCTACCTTTCTTTCTTTTCTTTTTTTTGCAATTAAAATTTCTAAGTGAAGCACTTTTTGCTAAAAATATCAATTTATTTATTTATTTTTATATACCATGAGATCACATTGCATAGTAAAACATCTTCAAAGCTGAAATGTCAAAATATAATATGCCATAGCTTCCCAAACAAAGCTGAAATGTCAAAATATAATGTCAAAGCTGAAACATCTTCCACCCCCTTTTTATGTGTTCCACAACTTCCCAAACAAAGTAACTACTATAACTAAATAAATATAGAAATGAAGGTATCGAACTAGCATGAGTGTCTAGAGAGAAGAAGCTAGCATGAGTGTCTAGATGATGAAAAAAAACAAAAAAAACCCTCAAAAACAATAAGTAAATAAATACAGAGACCAAGAGAGAGCACCCAAAAAAAAAGAAAAGAAAAAAGATCTTGAAATGGCTAGTAGTCAGTTGTGGGCAACTGTTGATGGCCATGGGTCACGAAGAACAACTCATAGACAAATGGTCTTCACATGTACAAATCAAAAAGGGTAGTGGTGATTTAAATTATAAGCATTCTCAGGTGTGAGAAAATGGCATTCACAACACAAAATGGTTCACAAACAAGGCAGAAGGGATCATTTTCTGTGAATGGCTAACAGTGCATTTAAAATCATTTGCATAATAGATAATTTTTACTTACATTTACCGAATCCATTGTAGATGAGATGAACAATCGAGCTATTATGTGTGTAGAGTTCACTGAAATCAACCGATCTGAGATGGAGAAGAACACAGTTTTAGATTGAGTTCGCTGAGAGAGAGAGAGAGAGAGAGAGAGAGAGAGAGAGCTCACCGAGATGGATGATGGATGATTTGAGATGGAGAAAAACTTCATCTGAGATGGATGGATGATCTGAGATGGAGACCTTAGTCTGAGAGAAAGAGGAGAGAGATGAGAGAGAGCAGCGGCGCCGAGAGAGAGACAGTGTGGGGGCGGGTGTATTAGGGTTAGGTTTAGTATTTATATCAAACGAGCAATTATCTTATGTGGGAGGGTACATAGTATACATATAGACTAAATCTATACGGTCCGGATCGGTTCCAATCCGGAACCGTGGGGTTCAATCCGGAACCGATCCGTGACCTACGGATTTGTAAATTTTCAATCCGGAACCGAACCACGGATTCAAAAAACCAATCCAAACCTATCGGATTGGACTGGACCGGATCGGATTACGGATTATATGGATTTCTTGCTCAGCCCTATTATTTGTCTCAAAATTAGTTTTTTGTAAAAATAAATTTTAGAGTAAATTACACCAGTAGTTTTTATATTTTGCCTGTGTCATTTTGATTTATATAATTTTAATTGACTCAATTTTGCCTATATATTTATGACTTTTTGTCAATTTAATTCAATTTATTATAGTTATTAAAAGAAATTATGAAAAATGCACATATGAGCGACATGTGTCACTCTTTAAGAGCAAATTTATAAATTTTACAAATTTACCAAGTTAACATCAACCAACTTAGTAATTATTTTTGTCAAAAATCTTAATGTCATTATCAATTAGACTAAATTACATGCAGAGATGCCACCATGTTAAGTAGGGGTGAGCGCGGATCGGTTGCGGCCGGCCACAGAACCTTCAATCCGCCATTCGTCCGCCAATCCGGCGATTGTGGATTGACAGATGGATACGAATCGGTTTGGCGATTTAAAAGTTTACAAATTTTCAATATAAAATTGTGCACTTCCTCAAAAAAACAATTTGGACATAATTCAATTGTGCACTTCCAAAAAAAACAACATGGGCATAATTCACACATAGGTAACAAATATACTACAAAAACATAGGTAAGCAAAAGATAGTGCACAATTCATATATTTGATATACTACCAGACTAAAAACAAATAATTCAATTCACATCTATGTTCTAGACAGTGTGCCAAGCCGATAATTCAATTCACATCTATATGCATCCAATGGTTCAATAAACATGCATAACCTAGGCAATGCAACTCATGCAATGCAATATTTACATCTATGTTCTAGTGGGCAATGCAAAAAAAACCTAGACAATTCAATTGGTTTTTATTGGTTCCAGTGGGCATAATTCAATATCACTCAAAAATTGTGCATCCAGTGGGCATAAGTCATCTAAGTTATACATAAAATAGAAGGAAAACATTGTGTAACCAAGTTACAGTCATCCAAAGTTCAAAAAAAAAAGTTACAGTTATCCAAAACATTGTGCATCCAACAAATATTGTGCATTCAAACAATAGTATTACAGTTATCCAAAAAAATTGAAAAAGTTAAAAAGTCATTCATTTCTTTGAGCCAAACCATGAGCCATCTAAACATGCATAACAAAAAAAATGAAATTATGTAATAAGGAAAACACTAAAAAATCTTAAACTTAAATGAAGTAAACATATGTTAACAACATTTAACCAAGGGGAAATATTTCACAAATGATATTAAACTTCAACAAAATTAATCTTCGGACTTGAGCTTGAACATGAACTTGATTTCGAAACAACTACACATAAAACATAACACACAAAAAAAAAAAAAAAAAAAACATGTGAAGTGAAGATAATGAATTTTGAATAATACACAATAAATGAAATGGATAAAAATAAATAAATCATTGTATATATTACCCGAATCATATTGTTGTTCAAATTCTTCAACATCCTCTATTGCTTGTCGAAGGCATATTGGAATGTTACTTTGAAGCCAATTTTGTGTACAAACAAGAACCTCCACCATCTTGGAAGCAAGTGATAATACTCTATACTTTGTTGCATTAACCTTCCACTACTCCAAGATATCAAATTAAGCATTCTTCTCACCTTTCTCAATATCACTCAAGTACTTGTCCAATTCCGACATACTCCCATTACTAGAAAATTGCCTCTCCAAAAATAAGTTACATTGAGAGTTCACAATAGAGTGTGGGTCATTTTCATCTATCACCATATCTACTATTTCATTTATATTAGAGACATGCACATTTGTTGAATCAAGTGTGGCATAATGATCATACAATTGACTCAAACGATTTTTCATTTTGTCTAACATTTCTTTTACTTTCACCACATCTCCACTAAAAGTTGTTGAAAAACAAAATACCAAGTATGTCATTTTTCTTCGAGGATCAAGCACAACCGCAACATACAAAAGAAGATTGATTTTATCCCCATTTCCCCAATACTTGTCAAACTTCTCTTTCATTTTCTTTGCCATTGAAGACAAAATAGGATCATTGTTTTTGATTAATTGTCCAATCATATTTTCAATGACAAAAATTTCAGTGTAGAATGTGTTTGAAGTAACAAATAAAAACCTAGAAAATCTCTTTGTTGCATTGTAGAACATTCTAAGAAATTTCAAAAGCACCCTATAATTATCTCAATCCGTAGATGTAGGCATCTCTCTCCTCTCATCTCCTTCATTATCAAAAAAGTAGTATTTGTAATTGTAGTCATCCTCATCCATTCTTTGAAAAGTACTCTCAAATTTTTTCGTCGCCTCCAACATAAGATATGTGGAATTCCACCGTGTTGGCACATCTAGGCACAAGAGACTCTTACTTTCAATTTTCAAACTTTCTACATACTTTTTAAAAGTGTGAAGGCAGTTTGGAGAAAACCTCACATATCTCACTGCATTCCTCATATTCGCTATACAAGACTCAAGATCCTTCATTCCATCACTAACAAT
This sequence comes from Camellia granthamiana, assembly GCA_036172215.1. NCBI lineage: Eukaryota > Viridiplantae > Streptophyta > Magnoliopsida > Ericales > Theaceae > Camellia > Camellia granthamiana. The sequence goes on along the minus strand of CM069903.1, from coordinate 63,612,417 downwards.
GAGATTTAGAATATGCGCACAACAACGCATGTGTAAAAATTCATGGCCCAAGACAATTCCCTTCCATAGTTTGTGGTTCATTTCAAGAATCTAATGGTTAGATTATTGGAACTTGCATTATCAACAGTTAAGGTAAAAAAGCCGTCAATGTCCCACTCTTTTAAGATTGCCTTAATTTTTTTACCAAGAGTTTCTCCTTTGTGGTCTTCAACTTGACAAAAATTTATGATCCTCTTTTGTAACTTCCAATCATCATCAATGAAATGTGCAGTTAAACACATATAACACAAATTTTGTATGGAAGTCCATGTGCTTGTGGTAAAGCAAATTCTACACCCCTTCACAATTTTCTTCAACCTCTCCCTTTCATTGGTGTATATGTCTATGATGTCCCTAGCAACGGTATATCGAGATGGAATCTTGAACTTGGGTTGCATGACATTACAAAACCTCTTAAAACCAACCCCGTCCACAAATCTAAAGGGCAATTCATCAATTACTATCATCTTGGCAAGATACCTCCTAGCAACTTTTATAGAAAATAACATAGCCACAACATCAACAACACCCTCCTCACCAACTTCTTTAGGTTGAAATCCCAATGATTATTTCCCATGAGTATCTTTATATGGATACGTTGTACAATTTTTCAAATGACTTAACAAATTACTTGTTCCATGACTCTTAGAGCCTGCCATATATTATTTCCCATCAATGCCCTTAATCTTTTCAAAATGATCCCAAGCCTTTGATGTTGTTCTCCCACTACTGCTACTAGTTTTGGCCAGGAGTGGTCTAGGAGGGGGAGTATTAGGTTGGATAGAAGGGTCAATAGAAGATAATTTAGGCTCAACATTAGGACTCACAAAAAATGTTT